>OX451741.1:936326079-937074628 GCA_948472305.1 Vicia faba | reverse complement strand
ATAAAATCAACCCTTATAAAACCCTAAATTCAAAGACAAAAATGCATGAAATCAAACACACTATTCACACACATGCACCTCTAGGATAACCTCAGTTGTCGCCTCAGAAAATAGTCATGTCTCTCAAATATGGGCATTTTAGTAAAGACCCTCGATAAAAATATCATACTCCCTCGATGTTGCCTTCGGTAAACGATCTAGTCCCTTACGAAATTGCTAAAATGTCTCATAGGTTGCCTTCTATGACTATACAATTGACCCACGCTTGTCCCTTCACATCCAACGATGGGGCTTCTTACCAATCAATGGTAAGATAACAACATCTAAAGGAGGAGGAAAAGAACATAGACCTTTTGAGTAGGTAGGACGCTCGTAGTTGCTTGCTCGTAAACAAAAACCATTTCCACACTTACACTTCCAAAACATCTTCAAACACAAAACATCTCTTTGAACTATTTTCAAAACCAACACTTTGTATGCATTCTTATAGAGACGAGAATCATTACAAATTTCGACGCAACAAAGGCATTTTGCAAAATATTTTTAAACTTACACCCATCACAAAACACATTTTCAAACAAAGCAAGTGATCTAGCAAGCAACTAAGAGCCCGTAGATAACTACGAATGAAAAGGGTGCTAATACATTCCCTTTTCATAACCTACCCCCCGAACTCAAGAAAACATCACAAAGGTCTTTCCTGTTCTTTTCACCCTTTCCTTTATTGGATAAAAGAAAAATCAGTGGCGACTCTTGCTATCCGCAATAATTACGGTCAAACGCAAAACAACCAAGTCAGTTCTCCCACCGTATCACAGATTAGAACAAACTTAATCATATCATGTGGAGTACCATAGATGTGAGGGGTGCTAATATCTTCCTCTTGCGTAACCGACTTCCTTATCCTTTTTCTCTTGGCCGTGAGACCATGCTCCTTTCCATCCCTCAGATTTACTCAGTGTTTTCTTTCCCTCTCTTGGGATAAATAACTTTGATGGTGATTTTTATGTTCCTTTTCGCCTCTATGTCGTGCTTCGATGAAAATCTCAAACGCGACAGAACATCCTTTTAAATATCCTTGCAAAACAATTGCAGGGACATAAGTAACATTCATATGGTGATCAATATCTTTCTCCCCCTTTTTAGCCAAAACTTGAGAAATATAACCAAAGCAAACCCATACCCATGTTGTACTCACCCAAAATCGAATAAAACCCATAAGATCACAGCCCAGCAAGACACAACCTGGAATAGAGAAAGAGATAACTCCCTTTTATATTCGAACAAACAGCTAGGAAGTAACTCTCCTAGTTTGTAACGATAGTCTTCGTCAATAAAGACAATAGCACAAATAAATATGCACCGCCCACGTTAGAGTTGAATGAATCTTCTTTAGTGGGCACGTTTTTCAAGCAATTTTCAAGCCTTTAATTAATCTGGATTGTTTCTTCTGGAAATTAAAGTTTCAATGAATGCGTTAGATATGTCGTTTTATTCATATCTTTAGTATTTTTGAATCTTAAAATATCTACTAACAATTTAATATGAGAAGCATTTACAAAATAATTTGTGATTAATGTCTGCGTAAAAATACGGAGATACATCTCCGAGAACTTTACACAAATATATCTCTGAAACAAACTAACATTAAACAAAAACAAAATGTGTCCAAGAAAACATCTCCAAAAACTAAAGAACTTATTAAAAAGTAGTGGGATACTCGTGCATTCGCATTGGTACTGGTGTGGTATGCACGTTTTTGTTTTTAAAATATAATTAAAATATAAATAAGAAAAATAAAATTATTTTACCAAAATAATTTATAATTTTTAAAAGAAAGACATTTTTTTTACATCAATATAAACGTAAACATGTTTAAATAATTAAAATATATTGTTATGTTTTTATATATTATAAATCAAATTTAACATCAATGATTTTGTTTAAATATGTTATAGTATTTATGATTTTAGATAATATATCGTATTTTAAAATCGAAAAAAAATTATTTTGTAAAAAGGAATAGTAACATAAATATTTATATAGTGTATTTTTTTATATTATTAATGACAAATATTTCTTATGTTTTCTTGTGATTTTTGTGTACAATTATATCAAATATATATATATATATATAGAAAATTTATATTATTAATGACGAAAATATTTTAAAAAATTTATATCTATCAATTTTATCATTTATATTATATCATTTAGAAAATTTTGTTATCCACGACCACCACTTACTAATGTTAATGAAAATACTTTTGGCCCCAAAAATAAAATTCATTATTTTTTTATTATTTTTTTCCCACTAATTATATTATTTATTGTTATACAAAATATATTTAATTATCATATAGTTAACTTATTTTTTAGATATATTATTTAATTTTTTAATTTTATTAATTTATTATATTATTCAATTTTTATAATGTGTTTGTATTTCTAATTACATTTTCTTTTTCATTTATTTATTATTCTTTCTTTTTTATTTATTTGTCATGGTTTGTCTACTTCTTATTTATCTTCAACTAGATTCACAATTAGAAAGCCCAATCCACCACTTGTTTAAAAGAGGCCCATATAAATCCACCACTACAATTCACATGATTACAAAAATCAGCCACTCCATTAAACAAAACAAAAACAGCCGCCGGCCGATCTGCCAGTATCTAATCAGATAACAGGAACCCGTTGGAGTGGCAACGCTGAACTGAATTCAAATCGCAGCCGTAGCCTCCAGAAACAGTAAGAAAACAGTTTTCTCTTTTTTATTATTTTATTTTTCGGATATTCCTTCCTATCTTCTTTGTATGTTTAGGGTTTAGCAATGAATTTTCTGAGTCATTCCTTTTCATTTTCCACGTTTTATTTTCTGAATTAACACAAAGGTTTTATTTTCTGAATTAACACAAAGGTTTAAAATTAGATACACTTAGTACATAATACTTATTTTTTGTGATTAGTTCTCAAAATTACTGGATTAGTTCTCAAAATTATGTAACATGAAATGCAGATGATGAAGACGAAGAAGAATTCTACAATGGCTTCAGATAAATTGCAAGAGAATAATAACATTGAAGAAGAGCAAAAGCCGAAAAAAACAGCTAGTGAAATCGACGAAATATTTGCTGGTAAAAAGAGAAAGAAGACGAAGAAGAATTCTACAATGGCTTCAGATAAATTGCAAGAGAATAATAACATTGAAGAAGAGCAAAAGCCGAAAAAAGCAGCTAGTGAAATCGACGAAATATTTGCTGGTAAAAAGAGAAAGAAATCGAACGTGAATAAGCATGGAAAAGCCGGTGAAGCAACTAAAAGTGCTAGGACTAACGAGAAGAAAAAACCTAAACGGGCAGACGAGGGTGAATATATTGATCGGCCATCCCGATCGAGAAAGAAAACGGAGGATGGACTTACTATCTATACTGAAGAGGAATTAGGTCTTAGTAAAGGGGATGCTGGGAATACTCCACTTTGTCCATTTGATTGCTCTTGTTGCTTTTGATGGATGCTGGTGATTGTGTTACATGCTTTGTCGTATTAATTGTGCGTTGAGTTATCTTATAATGGCCTTGAATTCCTTAGATCTAGATATGATTCCTAGAAGTGAATTCAGTTTTGCAACTGTTTCAGTTCCGCACTTTCTAGGTTTCACCCCTAGAAACCTTGATGGCTGATTTCAATGTTTGTGTTGTAACCTTTTTTAGTTATGTAGCGATGAATTTCATTAATGAACTTCCATCATACTGCTTCTGCATCTGTATTATCATTGTACTCAAGTTGGGCATGGGTGGCCTTTCCCATTGCAGTTCCATTCTTTGATAATGAAATTTTGATTGTTTAGTTAGCAATATTTATAACACATTTGTCTTCATTTACTCCCAACATATGCTTTTGCTTTGCAAGATTTTATAGTTGTCTCTAGCAATCAACTTCTTAGTTTGTACTTTGTGCGTCGATATTAATCTCATTTAACCTTTGGTTTACCGAAATCAGTTTTGTGCTTTTGCAATGAGCTTCTGTGTTCCTGTTTGGAGTTCTAGTTTGGAATTCAGTCAGCAGTTGATGTGGGATGCTCCATGAAGTTTTGAATCAATTTCATTGAGTTGCTGTTGGTCGCGATCTTCGAAACGTATTTGTTGGTTAAGGAGACATACATTGGTTAAGCTTAAAATGTCACCAATTCAATTGGAAATATCTGATCACAGTCATCATTTACTGAACTGGTTGAAGCAGTAAGTTATAACACTCTTTAGTTTGATCTTTATCAATGATATGGGTCCCTTTGATACTGATTCAAAAAAAGTGATTTTGATGTCAATAATTTAAAGGGAAATAGAAGTCATGTGTTAATTTGCCAAAATGTAATAGTTCAGCATGTTAATTCAATTTGGAGCCCATTTATGCTGGTTCTTAAGCTTGGCCAATAAGATAAGTTTTGAGAATTTCTTAGTACACCATATATATAAAGGGTGAAATAAACCTCTAAAAATTCAAAAATGTCATTCGAATATACATATTCAAACGTATTTTATTTTTATTAGAAAAATGTATTTTTGAATATATATCTCCGAATAAATTTTATTTTTTATGAAAAAAATGGATTTTCAGATATAAATATTTGAAAAATTCTGTGTTTTTTTAAAAATTAAAAGGGGAGTATGAATAATTAGTAAATTTATTGGTTTCTCTGGAATTTGTACTTTTAAAGCTAAGATCATATAAGTTGGTTGTGTTGGATATACTTTTTTTTTTTTTAAAACACAATAGACAATTTTTTGGATATATATATATATATATATATATATATATATATATATATATATATATATATATATATATATATATATATATATATATATATATATATATATATATCTGAAAATACATTTTTTCATAAAAAATAAAGTTTATTCGAATATACATATCTGAAAATACATTTTTTTAATAGAATATTTTCAAATTTGTATCTACAAAATTAAATATTTTCTGGAAAAAAAATATGAATTCAGATATGTATATCTAAATTCACATAATATTACGGAAATTTCGCCAAAATCCTTTAAAAATACATTAAGAAATTATATAAGTTTTGAGATTGAGGAATTATTAATTTACCTCCATTTTTAGGATCTCTTAAATTGTCGATTTTAGCCATTTTTCAAATTATGAAGGTAATTTCTATCTTTTACTCTATCAGTTTCATACTCTAAAAATTTCAAGAATCTCAAAATTTATAACTTTCATTTTTCATCCAAATCAAAAGCTAATACCTTCAAACGTCTTTTATTATGATGTTTGAATTTGTTTATATTATCAATGCAATTTTGTATTTAATCTTTCAATTGTATCTTCTAATAAATATTTTTAATTTATTGTTTCAGGATAATTTGATAAAGTCATTATTTTCTTTCTTTCATTTATTATTGTTTTTTAATCTGTGTGAAATAGTCAATTACGACAAATAATATGAGACAAAGAGAGTATTTATTATTTATATACTATTATAAAATTTTGAAAACCTTAGATTAATTACTCTTCTGGATTGGGCCTGACCTTGGCCCAACTCCATGTGAGGTCCAACCCAATTACGTCGATTAAGACATACTGGTGAATTTTGCCCCTGAGCACGTCGGGCAGCGACTTCCACTCCCCGCGAAGAGGCAACTCCACCGCACCGAGATGAACCCATTTGGTCTTACGAGGATCATCGTCGGTCAGGGGAACCTCGAGGTCACCCTCTGATCCCCTTCTCGACCAAGATTGATCCCCGTGCACGACTTCGCGTCTGGCGGGAAGCATCCACGGCGGGCAGAAACACCTCACGAGCATCCTCCTCGTAGGGCTTACTATCAACGTCTCTGAATATCACGAAGTCTTCGTGACCCCGGAAAGACTGCATCTCTATCCTCTTGATCTTGTGGAGGAAGTCATCCAGGTGGGGGACCACGTGCGGGTCCCCACCACTCACGTAGGATCTGGCAGTCTCTATGTTTGGCCTGTTTGACCAGTCCAATGAGGAGACCTTGACCTAGTACTGGGGACTATAAATACCCTCTCTTTCGAGAGGGTCAGGTATTGAACATTTCTTACTCTCTTACTTGCTTGCTCATTCTGAATCTTACTTTGGCATCGGAGTATCTTGCAGGTACCCCCCACCTTACTCTTAAGTTCTGCTCGAAGTAAGTTGTGACGGTTCATTCTAGTCAGATACGATCAGTGGCACCATCTGTGGGAAACACAACTTCCCCATCTTCCGTTCACCCAAGACAAAAGCTAATTCAACTACTTTTTGACTGTCATGGCTGATCACACGATAGAAAACAACATGAATGTCCATCTCGCCGACCACAACACCTACATCAACAATGTCGGTCCCGTTGGCCTCAACGTCGATAACAATAGTAACACCGGCAACAACAACGACCACGTCGGGGTCATGCCCGACCCCTCAGATTACAGAGACGGACTGACTGCCTCTTCGTCATCATTGTCCCGAAGAATCGAAGACGATCATCGTTCTCTCCAGAACCATCAGTTGTTCGTGTTCCAGGGGGTCTCCGTTCCTGTGGGTGTTAATGCCACGATCAGGGCACTGTTCGCGATAATTAATCAAACAAACTACTTAATCTTTTCGCAAGGGGGAGATTAAGGGCGCTCGAAGGTTCTCGGAGAGCCCCCAGAAGACATAGGAGGCATGATCCTCCTCCTCCTCGTCAGATAGAGGATCTTCGCCAATCTCCCCCACGGAGACGCAGACAGGATGCCTCTCGAAGCCCCTCTCCCCGACCAATCGGGCGACTCCCCGCATTGGAGAGGGATCAACCCATGGATACAGGGAGACGTGATCACGTCCCCCCGCATCAAGAGCAAAGACCCCCTGGAAATAGGAATATGGGAAATGATGAATGACCGTACTGCCCGAGGAATCCTCCACGCGACCAGGGCCTCCATCACGACCGCCATTACAACAAGTCGCCTTCTCGATCTCCTGACAGAAGCGACAAAGACAACCCCTGTGGTCCCCTATCCCAAGCTATTATGGAGGCACCCATCCCCCCGGGTATGGAGAAACCTCATCATCTGAAGGAGTACGACGGCATTATCGACCCAGTTGACCATATCAACGGGTTCGAGGTACTGCTACATTATCATAATGTCGAGGGACCGAAAAATGCCCGTTGTTCCCCACGACTTTGAGAAAGGTTGCGATGGACTGGTGTAAAAGCCTCGCCCCGGGGTCAATTACCTCCTGGAGAAATTTAAAAAACCAGTTCATCAGTTTATTCACTGTCTGACATCGACATCTGAAGATTGAGACATCCCTTGAGGCCATCGTCCAAAGAAACGACGATACCCTTAGGAATTTATTGATCGGTCAACCGCGAGGCCATCTAGGTCCCTTGCACCGATCATATGAAGAGATACTTGCTCGAGAGGAGACTCCTCCCAGGCACGGAGTTTAGAAAAGTCGTTGGCATCGAACCACCACGGACATTCGATGCTCTCCTCGAGAAGGCTAGGGCCTATATGGACTATGAGGAGAGGGGAGCGGCCCATAGAGCCCGGGACCCGAGGAACCGTGGATCAACCAGCAATCTGTGACAACAAGATTCTGTCCCTCCTCTACGAACGACCGAAAAGAGGAGGGATGACAAACCACAGGATCCTCCCGAGCAAAGAGGGCCCGCGGGCGATTTACCGAGTACACTCCGCTGACAGCTTCCCGCGAGCGCATCTTAGTGAAGTGTGCTAGTACTGATTTCAAGGACGACGCCATCAGGCATCCTCGCTCTGCTCCTGTTAAGCCTGGCGCTGATCGGAGCAAATACTTCCAATATCATCAAAGTCATGGAAACCTGACTGAAGATTGTGTACATCTCAAAGATTCTATTGAGACTCTCATTAAATGGGGAAGACTCAGGTGTTGTACCCCAAAATTTGCCCTCCCACATTCTTCAAGAAATTGCCAAGTCAAGCTGCAAAATTCACCAAGGGTTGCACAGCTCAACAGTCTCCCATACAGTCAAAACTAGGGTTTGGGTTCTGATCAAGAAAGGGAAGTTTTCAAAGGCCCAATCAAGTCTCATATGTTTACAAAGATGGTCAAGTATCCTCATATCAAGTTTCAAGGCATTCAGCTCAAAGTTGCACAGTCAAAAACCCTAATTGCACTACAGTCAGCTGTAGGGGCAAAATGGTCATTTGGCAGTCAAAAGTTCAAATTTTTGGTCAACATATCATTTTGAAGCCACAAACATCATTTGATCAATGCTTGATCATGATTCTCAAAATTTGGCTCAGAAATCATCAAAGATGCAAAAGTTACTATATTTGGACAGTTGAAAAAGTCAACTGAAATTGACCAGGGCATAACTTTCACATGGATTATCAGAAAAATTCCATCCAAAGCTCATTTTGAAGAGAAAGACATTTCCTACAACTCATCTTCATATTTCAAGTCCAAGAAATGCACTCACAAAAAGTTATCAATTTCAACATTATAGGTCATTTTCAAAAGTCAACAAAAAGGGACTTTAAGTCAAAGACCATAACTTGAGATTGGTAAATCAAAATGACATGGGACCAAAGGCATTGGTTAGAGGACTCAAAGACCTTTCCAAAATGTCCAAGAACATGTGAAAATCTTAAAAATTGAGCAAGTTATGCCTTGTGGAAGTTGGGAAATTTTTGGATGTTTTGAAAAGTCAACTTTGATTCAAATGGTCTAAAATTGCTAATGGGCCTATTTTCTTCCATGATTCATCATTCCAAGCCTATGCACGACCACTTGGCCCAAAGGGAAGTATTTTCTCATTTTTTATTTATTTATTTTAATTTCTATTAATATTAATTCAATTAAATTATTTAAATATGTGAAAAATATCTACTTTGACCTAAAAAATCTTTTCATGCATGTTTTACTCTCAATATCACGTGCACATCCTAATTAGGCAAGTTTTGGTTTGATTTGAGCATGATTGAACCAAATACACATGAAAAAAGATTCAAAAAAGATCTTATAAAATCAAATATGCGAATCATTGAATGCCATGGATATTGTTCAATTTTGTTGACCTAAAAGCTTTACTACATATTCAGAATCACAAACCTAATGGCAAGAGACTAAAAAGCTGCGCTCAAGAATACCATACAAACTTGAAAAATTATCCAAAAAATTCAAATTTGATTTCAAGGTTACAAGACGATTCAAGCCCTAATCTTGATCCCAATAGCTTCATTGTGTTTCTCTGAATGTGTGCCAATCACAAACAACAACCAAAGCTCCAGGAATTGGTAGATAAAACTCAGACTGTGTCTCAAAATTTTTGGAATCGTATATCATAATCCACGCATCTTTGTGCATTTTTATTTATTGATTCATGTTTGTTGTGAGTTTTTGAAGCTAACTAACACCTTTAATTGCGTTTTTCTGTGCTATACGAGATTATACCATGATTGAATATTAGGGTTTCCTGAGCTTCAAATTAGGGATTCTTAATAGAGGAAAAATTGGACATTCCCAGTACCACCATTGCAATCCACGCATCTGGACGAAGAGATTGATATAGTCGCGCCTAATTTATGTTTAGAATTGAGCTATTCGCTATTTTTCTAAAAGCCATCTAACACCACGTTTGCAAAACTGTTGCCTTTGAGTTTGTGTTACAGGAAAAGTGAAGAAGATGATTTCGTGTTCGTCAGCCATTGGTCCGTTTGAATTACGCGCGTTTCTCTCCACTACGCATTAATTTTTTCTTTTTGTTATTTACTTATTATAATATGTTAATTGAAGCGTTGTAGCTCAGCTGGCAGGTGTACGTGCTTGTGACCTCCATGACCTGGGTTCAAGTCCCAGGTCTGGACAATTTCCATATTATTTTGCTATAATAATTCCCATGCAGGCATAATCCTAAGACGCACCATATTCCATCATCATCCCACCATACACGCGTCTAGCTGCTTCAAATCAATGGCCTAGATCTGAAGAACACGTACACAAGGGTCAACGCACTAGCACACAAACTGGCAAAAGTCAGTGGATCCAGAGCTATTGGGCCTGATTTGCTGAACCAAAACCTCCATGTTGGGACTACACCCCCACCCTGGTTTGCAAATGTTTTTATTTTTCTCATATCTCTTTAATTATTATTTTTATTTGTTTCATTGTTTTAATTTAATTCAATATTTTTACAAAAAAAAAACATCATAAAAAATCAGAAAAGGCAAAAAATATAATATTTATTTATTTTAATTATTTTTATAAATAAATGCATGTAAATAAATTTAGTTTTAAATAGGTTTTAATTTTAATTCGTTTAATAACAAAAAACAAAAATATGTAAAAATAGAATTAGGTTTAATTTTTATTCCTCTTAATTCCCCTTTTTACAATAATATTGCTTATTTTATTTATTTCATAATTAAAGTGTACATAAAAATAATTAGGTTTAAATTAGGTCAAATTTCAATATTTTCTTAATAACTAAAAAATAATTAGAATTAGGGTTTGACATTTTATTTTATTTTACTTTTAATTATTTTTTTCATTAAATCTTAAAAAATACAAAAATACCAAAAACATTCTTTTTTTTCTTTAATTTTAATTCCTTATTAATTCTAATTAATTAATTCATTAATTTTAAATATTTTTATAAAAGGGTCCAACGCCCTATTCTTGTTTTTAATTCCTTAATTGCGCATATTTACTTTATTTCGCTTAATTCATTATGTATTTCTCCCAAAGCGTTGTAACGATTCTATTTCTCGCACTTTTATCTTATTGCTTTATTTACTTTCCGTCAAATCGGGTCCAGTTTAATTTTGGCGATGTGGACCCGCGCCATTTGTAAATAGCTGTAGATTTATTTTCCCGCAAACTTTATAACTGTTAAAAAGCATGCAAGAATGAATGTCTTAATTAAAATCAAGCGTAGATCACAATGAACATGACAAGACAAATATCAATGAAACGACACACAAATCACACACCACCCCTAGGGTACGCCTCACTGTTGCCTTGCCTCGAAAGGTGATCGTCGAGTAGAGGACGTCTTAGTAAGTCCTCATGATCCGGGAACCTGGCATGAGGGTAGCTTCTAAGGTGTCTTCCCATTGCTCTGGTGATCACCACGTCCCTAAAACTCAAATTGACCCGAACACCTCCAACAGTGGTGCTACCTACCTCTCAATGGTGGGATGGCACTACTTTAAAGGACATTTACACAGACGAATTCCTTAGGGTAGGTAGGTTCTCAAGGATACTTGCTCTAATCTCAAAACAAACTCAAAAAGACTTTTCACACCAACACTTTTCAAAAGCTTTCAAAACAAATTTTTCAAACACTCTGACGTACGAGTCGAACTGAAATTTTTCAAAGAAACTTTTTAAACCCACATTGAAAAGCAAACAAACCTTTTTGAAAACACATTGAGCAAGTATCTAAGAGCCCATGGATAACCATGGATAGAAAGGGTGCTAACACCTTCCCTTTCTATAATCTACCTCCCGAACCGAGAGCAATCTCTTTAAGGAATTTTTTTGTGCTTTTGTCCTTTCCATTTGGAGAAAATAAAAGACGGTGGCGACTCTTGCTTCCGCGACATTTCGCGATCCAGCGTTAAACAGTCAGTTCCAGATCCACCGATCACAGAACTGGCGACTCTGTTGGGGAAAGTTTTTAAAAGTGAGGTTTACCTTAGGGCTAGGTCATAACTATGTTTTCGATTGTCTTCTTTGCTTGCTTTATTATTGTGGGTTGCTTGGGAGTTCTATAGATCCTAACCCGGATCTGGGGGATACCTTTCTTAGAAAGTAGCAACAAGGCTGTGAGGGAACTGTGCGGGGTATACCGACATGGTTGAAACAGTCTGCTACGTTGATGTGGCACTTTAGTGTGTACCGGTAACCCTTGAGTTCAGTCAAGGAGAGTACGGGGCCTCCGCGTGGTGTCGTGAAGCATCAACAGACCTTAGGAACCTTAATTGAACTATCTTGGCCTCTTTAGGGTAGTGAGATAACTGACTTTGGTGCAGTCCGAGGTTGGTTGATACTCGATACTACGCTCAATTGAGGGTTGCTTTCCTGGAATATTTCGGTCTCCAGTTCAGTGGCTAAATCGAAACGATGAACAATGAAAGCAATCCCGTGATATTGGGAACCTTAGAACCCGGTTACTTTGATTAGGACAGGTTGAACCCACCAACTTCAAGAGGGTACTACCCAGACCCCATGCTGGCCTTAAACCTTAAGGGCTTGTCTTGTGTGCCTTGTGTGCCTTACATGTTTGTCTTTGTACATATCTGTGGTGTGTTTAATCATAGCATCATGACATCATCCCGCATCATATGCATTGACTAACCATTTCAGGGGTTCGAATTTTCATCTTTGTTCTTGTTTTGTAGGACATGGAAACTGTTCGTAGAAAGACAATTCAGGTCAGTCTTGTAAGGATCCCTCCTCAGCTTAAGGAGCTTATATCCAGGATTCCCGAGAACTCTTCATTCAGTGAAAGGCATGGAAGCCTCATCAGCTTGGTCAACACCAATATTGAGGAAGATATGATTAAGGTCTTGTTCCAATTCTTTGACCCTCTGCATCACTGCTTTACCTTCTTGGACTATCAGTTGGTACCTACATTGGAGGAGTTCTCCCGGCTCCTGAAGATCCCTATCCTTGATCAGCTACCCTTCAACGGTACAGAAAAGGAACCTAAGCTTGAAGAGATTGCTAAAGCCTTGCACCTACAGTCATCCGACCTCAAGGGACATTGGGAAGTCAGAAGTGGTATCAAAGGGTTCTTAGCCAGGTTTCTGTTTGAAAAAGCCCACGAATGTTGGAACTCCCTTGACTTGCAAGCTTTTGAAGAGGTTGTGGCCCTCCTTGTTTATGGTTTGGTATTGTTCCCTAACCCAGATCAGCTCATTGATATCAGTGCTGTCCAGATCTTTATGTCCAGGAATCCTATACCTACATTGCTGGGGGACATCCTTCACTCATGTTACACTCGAACCATGAGAAAAAGTGGTGTCCTTATGTGTTGCACTCCTCTCCTGGGAAGGTGGTTTATTTCGCACCTTCCACAATCAGTCTTGAAGAATGAGCGGGGTTTGAGATGGTCACAACGGTTGATGACTCTCACACATGCAGATATACATTGGTGTCCTAGGTCCAGAGGAGATGTCACTATCATTGATCGTTGCGGGGAGTACCCTAATGTTCCTTTACTTGGAATCAGAGGAGGTATTACTTATAGTCCATGCCTGGCTTGGAGACAGTTTGGTTATGCTCGGAGGGATGGTCCTCATGACATGTTAGTTCCTGACATAGTTTTTGACTTCGACAATGATACTCAAGGACTTCGTCAGAGATTTATCAGAGCCTGGAGGACGCCCAGTAGGATAGACAGCAAGACACTGGGGCACAGGAATTCCATCCCTTTGGAGCCTTATCTCAAGTGGGTACGCGCCCGCTCCCAGAAGTTAGTGATGCCTTATCCTCACATGCTCCCAGTAATCAAAGAACCAGTCTCGGAAGGGGAAGTGTCCTACACTATTCAGCACCCTGATATGCCCACATCCTGGGAAGAGATGCAGAAGAGCTGGATCCAGCTTAAGGAGGAAAGGAGTTCTCTTGAGACTAGTCTGCATGCCAGTGAAAAGAAGGTCTTGGAGCTCACTCGCCTGTTGCATGAGGAGAGGAACCTCAACACCTACATAGCTCCAAAGAGGATGCGCAGTGTATTTTGGGATTGACTTGATTTTTGTACTTTTTGCCCATGAGGCCTTGATGTATTAAACAATGATTTCTTTAATGATAACGTGTGTTCCTTTTTGTCTACAACAAATTTGAACTTTCGAACCCTTGAATGCATTGCATACGCATTTCATACATCATGTGCATAGCAGGTTTTTCCCCTTTTCAGGTTGCTTACAGTTCTTCGCTGTTTATTTCAGCATCATGAATCCCGGATCTGAATCAACCGAGACATCAATCAAGGCTCTTCAGGTGCAGAATGCACAATTCCAGGAACTAATCAAGGGTCTGGCTAAAGGCCAAGAAGAACTAAAGGCTATGCTCCTGAAGAAGGAGAAGAAGAAGAAGAGAAGAACTGTTCTGTTCAACTCGGGCCGAAGGTTTGGTAATACTCTGCAGCATGAAGAGGCTGGTTCTTCTGTTGGCAAGAGTCCTTCTCAGGCAGAAGTAAAGGTTCCTAGTCCGGTCGTCTCCGACAACGAGACAGATTTTGATGAAGAGCAGTACCCTCCTGCAGATGACAGATACAAGCAACTGGAGGACAGGTTGAAGGCTATGGAGGTGCAACAGGCACCTGGGCTGGATTTCGGAGATCTGGGTTTGTCGACTGGTGTGATTATCCCGCATAAGTTCAAAGCACCATCCTTCTCCAAATATGACGGGGCGTCTTGTCCCAAGCTGCATTTAAGGTCCTATGTTCGGAAAATTCAGCCGTACTCTGCGGATAAGAATTTATGGATCCACTTCTTCCAGGAGAGTCTTTCAGGGACTCATCTCGAATGGTTCTATCAGCTGGATGGGACCAAAGTTCGTAACTGGGAGGAGTTGGCTACTGCTTTCTACAAGCGAGTACCAGTATAATGCCGACCTTGCCCCCACACGTACCCAACTCCAGGGTATGGCGTTAGGTGCAAGCGAAGGTTTTAAGGAGTACGCTCAGAAGTGGAGAGACCTGGCTGGCAGGGTGCAACCACCATTGACTGATCGGGAGCTGGTTGACATGTTCTTGGGGACCCTATCTGGGCCATTTTTCAACCACCTCATTGGGAATTCTTCTGCTGGTTTCACTGATTTGATCTTGACTGGAGAGAGAATTGAAGCTGGGCTGAAATCTGGGAAGATTGCGAAGGGTGCATCATCTAGTTCGGAAAAGAAACCGTTCAAAAAGGAGTCTGGTGCCGTGTATGGTTCTAGGAAATCAGAGAGACCTGAGCACCGCCAATCTGTCAGTGCGGTGATGATTGCTAAGCCTGCTGCCGCTCCTCGGCCAAACAATTCTCAAAGGGCTGAAAGACCCCGGAGGGAGTTCACCCGGTTAAGCATTACCCTATCACAGATTCTGCCACAGTTGCTAGCCACCAACTTAGTGACTGTCAGGGAAGCCCCGAAGTTCCCCAATACAACATCTCCCAAGTACAACCCGAATGCTCGTTGTGCTTACCATTCAGAAAGCCCGGGGCACTCTACCGATGACTGTTGGGCACTAAAGAACAAGCTACAGGACCTCATTGACGCTAAGGAGGTACAGTTTGAGGCATCTGACAAGCCTAATGTGGTGACAGCTCCCCTGCCCGCTCATGGAGTTAATGCTATTGGGGATGAAGAGGAAGTTGATGAAGCTGAGTTTGATAGCTGGATCTACCCGGCAACTGACGGTGGACTTAACAATTGGAGCGCAAAGGACAATCTCCCTGTTTCTTTTGTTACTAAGTAATGAATTCCTATGTTTTGTTATTTTGTAATAAACAATGATAAACTCTATGGCCCGGTGTCTTACCCGAGGCACCGTGGTTCTATTTATGAGGGCATACAAACTGTCATTTTATACATCATGAATGAAAATCTTGGACGTTTTTCGCATTGCAAATATTGTGTTCCTTTTCTGTCTTTCTTTTCCTTTATATAATTTTCAAAAACAGCTGTATTTACACACACACTCACTCATACAGGTTCCAATCCACTCTGGATCTCACTGATAACAACTCTGCTACTGCCAATTATGACTTCAAAAATCCGATCAACTTAGCCGAAGACGAAGGTGAAGATGATTGCGAAGTGCCTGGCGAGCTTGCTAGACTGTTGCTTCAGGAAGAGAGGGCAATTCAACCCCATGAAGAGCCAGTGGAAACAATAAACCTGGGTACTGAGGCAGACAGGAAAGAGGTAAAGATTGGTGCCAACCTAGAGCTCAGCGTGAAGCAACGGTTAACCAAGATGTTACATGACTATATGGAGATCTTTGCCTGGTCCTACGAAGACATGCCCGGGTTGGATACCGACATCGTGGTCCATCACTTGCCGACTAAGGAAGACTGTCCTCCAGTTAAGCAAAAGGTCCGTCGGATGCGTCCAGAGATGTCTGAGAAGATTAAAGCCGAGGTCATGAAACAGTTTGATGCCGGGTTCCTTGCAGTGACTTCTTACCCTCAGTGGGTTGCTAATGTGGTGCCGGTACCTAAGAAGGACGGTAAGGTCAGAATGTGTGTAGATTACAGGGATCTGAACAGGGCCAGCCCCAAAGATGACTTCCCCTTACCTCACATTGATGTCCTCGTTGATAATACAGCTCAGCACAAGGTATTCTCTTTCATGGATGGCTTTTCAGGTTACAATCAGATAAAGATGGCACCTGAAGACATGGAAAAGACTACATTCGTTACTCAGTGGGGCACCTTCTGTTACAAGGTCATGCCATTTGGATTAAAAAACGCTGGGGCAACCTACCAACGTGCTATGGTTGCCTTATTTCATGACATGATCCATCACGAGATCGAAGTGTATGTGGACGACATGATCGCTAGGTCCCAGACTGAGGAAGAGCACCTAGATCATCTGCAGAAGTTATTTGACCGGTTGAAACTATACAAACTGAGATTGAACCCGAACAAGTGCACCTTCGGGGTAAGATCTGGGAAGTTGCTAGGCTTCGTGGTCAGTGATAAGGGAATTCAAGTGGACCCTGCTAAGGTTAAAGCTATTCAAGAGATGCCAGTTCCCAAGACAGAGAAGGAGGTCAGAGGCTTTTTAGGACGCCTGAATTACATTGCTCGATTCATCTCTCATCTGACTGCTACCTGTGAGCCAATCTTCAAGCTGCTGAAGAAAGATCAGGTAGTACGTTGGAACGATGAATGTCAGGCTGCTTTCGACAGAATCAAAGAGTATCTCCAAGAACCACCTATCCTTATGCCACCGGTTGAAGGGAGACCTCTGATACTATACCTGACAGTGTTAGACAACTCAATGGGGTGTGTGCTGGGGCAGCATGACGAGTCTGGCCGAAAAGAGCATGCCATTTATTACCTTAGCAAAAAGTTTACCGACTGTGAGACCCGATACTCACTGCTTGAGAAAACTTGCTGCGCTTTGGTATGGGCTGCTCGCCGGCTGAGACAGTATATGCTGACTCACACCACTTTGTTGATCTCAAAGATGGATCCTATAAAATACATATTCGAAAAGCCTGCTCTGTCTGGGAGAATTGCAAGATGGCAAATGATCTTGATGGAATACGACATTCAGTACACAACCTAGAAAGCCATCAAGGGAAGTGTATTGGAAGACCACTTAGCTCATCAAGCTGTAGATGACTACCAATCAATGAACTTCGAGTTTCCGGATGAAAGCATTATGATAGTAACTGACTGTGAAGTACCTGGACCGGATGAAGGACCTGAGCCAGGATCTCGATGGTCTATGCACTTTGATGGAGCTTCCAATGCTTTGGGAAATGGTATCGGCGCCATAATCATATCTCCACAAGGTACTCATACTCCACTCACTGCCCGGCTATGTTTCAACTGTACCAACAACATGGCGGAGTATGAGGCGTGCATCATGGGTCTTCAAGCTGCGATCGACCTAAGGATCAAATTTCTAAGTGTCTTCGGAGATTCCGCTCTTGTGATCAATCAGATCAAGGGAGAGTGGGATACGAAACATCCAAACCTGATTCCTTACAGAGAATGTGTGTTGACCCTGATTCCCCACTTCACAGAGATAACCTTTGAGCACTTTCCAAGAGAAGAGAATCAGTTAGCGGACGCGTTAGCTACAATGTCTTCAATGTTCAAGGTTAAATGGGATAATGAAGCTCCCCGGATCATCATCTGGAAACTGGACGAACCGGCATACTGTTGTGATCTCGAAACTGAATTGGTGACTGAGAAGCCTTGGTACCACGAAGTGAAGAGATATCTGGAAGCTCAGGAATACCCTGAAGGTGCCTCTGTCAATGATAAGAAGTTCCTGAGGAGGTTCGCAGCCAAATTTTTCCTTAGCAACGGCATCTTGTACAAGCGAAACCATGATTCAACCCTACTGCGTTGTGTGGATAAAACTGAAGCGGAAAGAATCATGGAAGAGCTACATGACGGGACCTTTGGTACACATTCCAGTGGGCATACTATGGCTAAGAAAATCCTACGGGCAGGATACTACTGGTCCACAATGGAAGCCGACTGCTACCAACACTCCAGGACATGCCACAAGTGCCAGATCTATGCAGACAAGGTGCATGTTCCTCCGGTTCCCCTGAATGTTCTGACTGCGCCTTGGCCGTTTGCAATGTGGGGCATAGACATGATTGGCGAGATAAAACCTACGGCATCCAATGGACATCGATTCATCCTAGTGGCGATTGATTATTTTACGAAGTGGGTTGAGGCAGCATCCTATGCTACGGTAACCAAGACTGTTGTAGCACGGTTTATTCGACACAACCTGATCTGTCGGTACGGCGTCCCTGAGCGGATTATTACAGACAACGGCACCAATCTGAACAACAAGATGATCGCTGAGCTCTGCGAACAGTTCAAGATACAGCACCACAATTCTTCTCCTTACAGACCGAAGATGAATGGGGCTGTAGAAGCAGCTAACAAGAACATCAAGAAGATCGTGCAGAAAATGACAGTGACTTATAAAGATTGGCACGAGATGTTACCGTTCGCCCTGCATGGGTACCGTACCTCAGCTAGGACGTCAACCGGGGCAACTCCTTTCTCTCTGGTTTATGGCATGGAGGCAGTCTTGCCAATCGAAGTGCAAATACCCTCTCTCCGGATAATGAAGGATGCAAATCTAGACGAAGATGATTGGATCCAGACACGACTTGATCAGCTCAACCTCATAGACGAAAAGAGACTTGCTGCTATCTGTCATGGTCAGACGTATCAGAAACGGATGATCAGGGCATTTAACAAAAAGGTCAGACCACAAGAATATCAAGTCGGGGATCTGGTGATCAAAAGAATCATCCTTCCTCAGAGTGATCCAAGGGGCAAATGGACCCCTACATACGAAGGGCCATTTGTGGTTAAGCATGTGTTCTCAGGAGGAGCCATGATATTAACCAACATGGACGGTGACGACCTTCCTCACCCCGCCAATGCAGACATAGTTAAAAAATACTACGCATGAAAAAAAGACCCGCTAGGCTGACATGCCTAGGCAAAAATTAGGGCTTCCCGGCGAACCAAAAGGGTTCGGGCAAAATGAAGGGATGAAATGAAAAAATCTGTACACCCGGCAAGTCGAAAACCTGAAAAGGCGGCTTGGGCAAAAATGGGTATCCCGGTGGACCGAAAACCCGAAAGGGCGGTCCAGGCAAAAATTAGGGATAAAAGCGTAATAATATGTCTCATTGGATCACTTTGCATCCAGAATCCGGTATCTACATCAAGTTCAGACGGCATCGATCAGTCAGCTTCACCTTCAACCAAGGTCATCAAGTGATGAGACGCTCAGAGTTATAAAGGCGATAGCAGAGTTGAAACCCAGTGGGATCATTCATATTTCACACAGCTGTTTTATTTTCTTTTGTACAAAACTTGTATAAACTCTCTTATTCGGCGGCGTACCTCTTACTAGGACGTCAGCCTCTTGTATGCAAAACGCCTATTCACAGGCTATTCAAAAAAATCAATACAAATATATTTTCAGTTAAACGTGCCAAGTGTTTTTCTTTTTCTGTTTTGTTTTGCGAAGAACGTCCAAGGTTCAATTTGTGATATATGCATTGACAATAATTTGCTAACTCATAAATATTTGCATACGAAACAAAGGAATTAATTGCAGGTGACACTAGAAACAGGGGCAATAAAAGAGTTGTCTAAACAATCCAATTGTTCTATCCTCCAAGGTACCAAGGTAGGTTCAGCTAAAGAATACGACCAAGTACATCTGAATTCCCCAGAGAGTGAGCCAACTAAAGTACTCTCCTCAAGCAAAGCAGTTATCAATCTCAAGGAAGTTGGGTATCCTCCTGTAGATCTCAACATTCCCCAGCAGCATACATATATTCTTAACAAGCATCCCCGACAGTCTTGGTCTAAAGATTGTTCCCCGGCGGTATATCAACGTTCAAAGGAATCACTTTCCCCAGCACATCAAAACTCCCCAGAAGAGTCTAATCCAGGAAAGATGGAATTCATATCCCCAAGCAGTAAGCTTATCCCCAGTAAATTCTGGAAGCTTATCCCCTCGCAGAGCACGAACGCGTCGCCCGGCTTTATTCAAAGAGTTATTTCCTCACTAGGATATAACTGGGTTATCCTCAGCCAAAAGCCACGGAAAGAGCGTCGTCGACAAAGTCTTCCTACCCCAGCGAAGTCCATTAATACTTCCAACAACAAGGGTATCCTCAGCAAGTAGCTATCAACAATTCAGCAAAGCATCTCTATCCCCACAGAGTATTGCTTCCCAGCATGGTCGCTAGAGTATCTTTTCTCCCTGCAGAATCTTCCATTTGCCAAGTTCATTCCGCAACGGAGTCATCCTCTCCTACCGGTATTCTTGCAACTATCATCCCCAGCAGAAGCAAAATCTATTCTTCAGCATCAGCCCAGGATATGACTTCCCGGCACCCGTCAAGGATTTACTTTCCTAGACGGAAACATACATTCATAAAACATCACATACATCATTATAGCATGCATAGACGCATCATATCATACAAATCTCATTTTATGTTGAGAACATCATTGCTTGAGCCATATCATGCATTGCATATGACTGACCTTTACCTTTCAGGAAAGATGCAGTTAAAATGCTTAAACATATTTCAGAGCCTTCTCTAGTCCAGCTAAATCGACTCCCAACAGATTTTTCTGATAAAGACTCAGCAGAAGTTATGGTCCCCTCTCCGGCAAGTGCGTGAGGTGGTAATTCCTTCTTCAGATGTTTCCCTCTCCGACGATGAGTGTGAGGTGATAATCTCTTATGGTCCCCTCTCCGGCAAGTGCGTGAGGTGGTAATTCCTTCTTCAGATGTTTCCCTCTCCGACGATGAGTGTGAGGTGATAATCTCCTATGGTCCCCTCTCCGACAAGTGCGTGAGGTGGTAATTCCTTCTTCAGATGTTTCCCTCTCCGACGATGAGTGTGAGGTGATAGTCTCTTATGGTCCCCTCTCCGGCAAGTGCGTGAGGTGGTAATTCCTTTTTCAGATGTTTCCCTCTCCGACGATGAGTGTGAGGTGATAGTCTCCCATGGTCCCCTCTCCGGCAAGTGCGTGAGGTGGTAATCCCTTTTTCAAGATGTTTCCCTCTCCGACGATGAGTGTGAGGTGATAGTCTCTTATGTTTCCCTCTCCGACGGTGTGTGAGGTGACAATTCCTTTTCCTATGATTCCCTCTCCAACGGCGAGTGAGGTGATTCCCTTTTAGATTATAATTTCCTATGGTTCTCTGCCCAATACTGCGAAGATGGTAATTCCCGCCAAGATTTTTCTCAACGAGCGTTGTTGAAGCTAAAGTCGCCCAAGGTTCTCTTACCATTCATATTAAGGCAGTAACCATTTCTGGTTCATTCATCAGCGTTTGAAGCTCCAGACTCAGCTCCTGTAACCAGTCAGGACATATCTATACCAAGCATCTAAAATCAGCTCCTGCAACGTGTCAGGTACTCATTTTTCTTTTGCAGGTATGCAGGTTCTCGCTAAGGAATCTCCCCCGCAATCAACATTCAGATGGCATCTATAAGCCCATCACCCTATCCAGCAATCACCAAATGGCATCTATAAGCCCATTCCCCCATTCATTGCTAGCATGCGAGCGCAAATTTCTGGGCACTCTAGTGTCCAATCATCTTCTACCCTCGGATTACGAAAGGCACGCCAGCCATTCTGCATCCTCAGGTCTAAGAAGATTGAACAGGGGCAACTGTTGTACCCCAAAATTTGCCCTCCCACATTCTTCAAGAAATTGCCAAGTCAAGCTGCAAAATTCACCAAGGGTTGCACAGCTCAACAGTCTCCCATACAGTCAAAACTAGGGTTTGGGTTCTGATCAAGAAAGGGAAGTTTTCAAAGGCCCAATCAAGTCTCATATGTTTACAAAGATGGTCAAGTATCCTCATATCAAGTTTCAAGGCATTCAGCTCAAAGTTGCACAGTCAAAAACCCTAATTGCACTACAGTCAGCTGTAGGGGCAAAATGGTCATTTGGCAGTCAAAAGTTCAAATTTTTGGTCAACATATCATTTTGAAGCCACAAACATCATTTGATCAATGCTTGATCATGATTCTCAAAATTTGGCTCAGAAATCATCAAAGATGCAAAAGTTACTATATTTGGACAGCTGAAAAAGTCAACTGAAATTGACCAGGGCATAACTTTCACATGGATTATCAGAAAAATTCCATCCAAAGCTCATTTTGAAGAGAAAGACATTTCCTACAACTCATCTTCATATTTCAAGTCCAAGAAATGCACTCACAAAAAGTTATCAATTTCAACATTATAGGTCATTTTCAAAAGTCAACAAAAAGGGACTTTAAGTCAAAGAGCATAACTTGAGATTGGTAAATCAAAATGACATGGGACCAAAGGCATTGGTTAGATGACTCAAAGAACTTTCCAAAATGTCCAAGAACATGTGAAAAGCTTAAAAATTGAGCAAGTTATGCCTTGTGGAAGTTGGGAAATTTTTGGATGTTTTGAAAAGTCAACTTTGATTCAAATGGTCTAAAATTGCTAATGGGCCTATTTTCTTCCATGATTCATCATTCCAAGCCTATGCACGACCACTTGGCCCAAAGGGAAGTATTTTCTAATTTTTTATTTATTTATTTTAATTTCTATTAATATTAATTCAATTAAATTATTTAAATATGTGAAAAATATCTACTTTGACCTAAAAAATCTTTTCATGCATGTTTTACTCTCAATATCACGTGCACATCCTAATTAGGCAAGTTTTGGTTTGATTTGAGCATGATTGAACCAAATACACATGAAAAAAGATTCAAAAAAGATCTTATAAAATCAAATATGCGAATCATTGAATGCCATGGATATTGTTCAATTTTGTTGACCTAAAAGCTTTACTACATATTCAGAATCACAAACCTAATGTCAAGAGACTAAAAAGCTGCGCTCAAGAATACCATACAAACTTGAAAAATTGTCCAAAAAATTCAAATTTGATTTCAAGGTTACAAGACGATTCAAGCCCTAATCTTGATCCCAATAGCTTCATTGTGTTTCTCTGAACGTGTGCCAATCACAAACAACAACCAAAGCTCCAGGAATTGGTAGATAAAACTCAGACTGTGTCTCAAAATTTTTGGAATCGTATATCATAATCCACGCATCTTTGTGCATTTTTATTTATTGATTCATGTTTGTTGTGAGTTTTTGAAGCTAACTAACACCTTTAATTGCGTTTTTCTGTGCTATACGAGATTATACCATGATTGAATATTAGGGTTTCCTGAGCTTCAAATTAGGGATTCTTAATAGAGGAAAAATTGGACATTCCCAGTACCACCATTGCAATCCACGCATCTGGACGAAGAGATTGATATAGTCGCGCCTAATTTATGTTTAGAATTGAGCTATTCGCTATTTTTCTAAAAGCCATCTAACACCACGTTTGCAAAACTGTTGCCTTTGAGTTTGTGTTACAGGAAAAGTGAAGAAGATGATTTCGTGTCCGTCAGCCATTGGTCCGTTTGAATTGCGCGCGTTTCTCTCCACTACGCATTAATTTTTTCTTTTTGTTATTTACTTATTATAATATGTTAATTGAAGCGTTGTAGCTCAGCTGGCAGGTGTACGTGCTTGTGACCTCCATGACCTGGGTTCAAGTCCCAGGTCTGGACAATTTCCATATTATTTTGCTATAATAATTCCCATGCAGGCATAATCCTAAGACGCACCATATTCCATCATCATCCCACCATACACGCGTCTAGCTGCTTCAAATCAATGGCCTAGATCTGAAGAACACGTACACAAGGGTCAACGCACTAGCACACAAACTGGCAAAAGTCAGTGGATCCAGAGCTATTGGGCCTGATTTGCTGAACCAAAACCTCCATGTTGGGACTACACCCCCACCCTGGTTTGCAAATGTTTTTATTTTTCTCATATCTCTTTAATTATTATTTTTATTTGTTTCATTGTTTTAATTTAATTCAATATTTTTACAAAAAAAAAAAACATCATAAAAAATCAGAAAAGGCAAAAAATATAATATTTATTTATTTTAATTATTTTTATAAATAAATGCATGTAAATAAATTTAGTTTTAAATAGGTTTTAATTTTAATTCGTTTAATAACAAAAAACAAAAATATGTAAAAATAGAATTAGGTTTAATTTTTATTCCTCTTAATTTCCCTTTTTACAATAATATTGCTTATTTTATTTATTTCATAATTAAAGTGTACATAAAAATAATTAGGTTTAAATTAGGTCAAATTTCAATATTTTCTTAATAACTAAAAAATAATTAGAATTAGGGTTTGACATTTTATTTTATTTTACTTTTAATTATTTTTTTCATTAAATCTTAAAAAATACAAAAATACCAAAAACATTCTTTTTTTCTTTAATTTTAATTCCTTATTAATTCTAATTAATTAATTCATTAATTTTAAATATTTTTATAAAAGGGTCCAACGCCCTATTCTTGTTTTTAATTCCTTAATTGCGCATATTTACTTTATTTCGCTTAATTCATTATGTATTTCTCCCAAAGCGTTGTAACGATTCTATTTCTCGCACTTTTATCTTATTGCTTTATTTACTTTCCGTCAAATCGGGTCCAGTTTAATTTTGGCGATGTGGACCCGCGCCATTTGTAAATAGCTGTAGATTTATTTTCCCGCAAACTTTATAACTGTTAAAAAGCATGCAAGAATGAATGTCTTAATTAAAATCAAGCGTAGATCACAATGAACATGACAAGACAAATATCAATGAAACGACACACAAATCACACACCACCCCTAGGGTACGCCTCACTGTTGCCTTGCCTCGAAAGGTGATCGTCGAGTAGAGGACGTCTTAGTAAGTCCTCATGATCCGGGAACCTGGCATGAGGGTAGCTTCTAAGGTGTCTTCCCATTGCTCTGGTGATCACCACGTCCCTAAAACTCGAATTGACCCGAACACCTCCAACAGTGGTGCTACCTACCTCTCAATGGTGGGATGGCACTACTTTAAAGGACATTTACACAGACGAATTCCTTAGGGTAGGTAGGTTCTCAAGGATACTTGCTCTAATCTCAAAACAAACTCAAAAAGACTTTTCACACCAACACTTTTCAAAAGCTTTCAAAACAAATTTTTCAAACACTCTGACGTACGAGTCGAACTGAAATTTTTCAAAGAAACTTTTTAAACCCACATTGAAAAGCAAACAAACCTTTTTGAAAACACATTGAGCAAGTATCTAAGAGCCCATGGATAACCATGGATAGAAAGGGTGCTAACACCTTCCCTTTCTATAATCTACCTCCCGAACCGAGAGCAATCTCTTTAAGGAATTTTTCTGTGCTTTTGTCCTTTCCATTTGGAGAAAATAAAAGACGGTGGCGACTCTTGCTTCCGCGACATTTCGCGATCCAGCGTTAAACAGTCAGTTCCAGATCCACCGATCACATCAGGCAATATCGGTGCAGCGACGCCCCTCGTCGAGATGCCCATGACACAAAGGAGATTGAGGAGGATGCCCGATCATCAGACGAGACGGTCCCCATCCATATAACATTCTCTGTTACAAGACCAGAGGACTTCTACGTCCCTAACGATATCGAAGAGCCTCTGTCCATGCACAGTAGGTGGGAAAGGTTCCCCTCCGCCATGGTCATAAATGGTGGGGGTTCAACGATATGACTATAAACTCCACGAAGAGGAAACTGGACAAACTAGTCGATGCGCCCCCCTCCCTCCCCCTGCAAATAGTGACATTCGAGAGGGTTAAGGGAAGATCGGAGTCGATCATATTCTACCTCGAAGAATTTCCCGGAGGGGCCCCCAACTCAAGCATTCACCTTCTAGTTAGGGCGAGGATGGCCAATTTTGACGTTCATCGCATCTTGGTCGATGAGGGAAGTTCCGTAGATGTAACATATAGTCAACTCTTTTGAACCCTACAGCTCGACGATACCCACCTTTCACCATACGTGGGGTCTGACCTTCAGGGCTTCAATGGCTCGACCTCTAAACCTTGGGGGTACGTGAAGCTCTTTGTTACCTTCGGCGAGGATACCGCTACCAGGCAAGTCAAGGTGCGGTTTCTGGTCATCGACTGCCCGTCTCTCTACTACTGTATCCTAGGGAGACCAACACTATCAGAACTGGCCGTTATTCCCTCCACCGTCCATCTGAAGATGAAATTATACACAAAGAGAGGACGCGTCGCCACCATTCAAGGAGACCTAGCAGCTGCTCGAAGATGCTTCAACATGGTGCCAAAGGGGTAGAGCACGGTCGACACTGGAGCACGACTCGCCAAGAGATCTGCTACAGCACGACCGGAGCCACAACCCGCCAAGACAAAAGAACAGAAAGCTTCTTCAAAGGTCGACTCCATTTCGCTGGACACCCGTTTTGACCGGGATAAAGCACCCAACGGTGAGCATGGACTCCTCCGACCAATCCTGAATGAAGACTTTGAGCTCGTCCCCCTCGGTGAAGACCCTCACAAAGGCGTGAAGATTGGCACCAGACTCCCTGACCTGGAGGGGAAGCAGATCAAGGCTTTCTTGAGGGAGAATGCGGACCTATACGTGCGGAGTGTTGCGGAGATGCCCGGTATCGACCCCGAGGTCGCCTGCCACCAACTGGCCATTGATCCAACCACTAGGGCAATAGTACAACGTAGACGTAGGAAGTCTCCTGAGAAAGCGGAGGCTGCTAAAAATGTTGTAAAAGACCTCCTAGAGGAAAGTTTATCTTTGTATCCATATCGCTCAACAATACTAAGGATGCATTGAATGGTTCTTCGAGAGAGAATGGTAGGAGGATTGATAAGGATTGATACAATGTCTTTAGGGTATATACTTGTTAGCACATCCATGATCATACATTCTTTCATATGGTTAAAAGCAACTTCTGGTCCATCTACAGTAGTGAAAACATAATTACCTTTTGTTCCTGGTGCATGGTAGTTTTCCAAGTTTGACACGAAATCTTCTGACTGAGAATAACAATCAATAGCATAGATTTTAAATTTTTTCCATCAAAGATGTTTCCAGATCGCGGAGTCAGATACTCATGTAAGTTCAATTGGACGAGAGAATCAACTAATCCATAGTTGATTAGGAGAGAGGTGATGAGTCTTCTCAGAGGTATCCATTTGAAAGGACTCTTTACATGACTTCTAGAGCGGTTGATAGCATTTATCAAATGCTTGAAGAGAATGAAGGGAAGATTAACCCTTATTTTTTAAGCTAGGTTATATCAGATTTCGGTTATATCATTGTTGACTTTGGGGAGCTCATTTGTGCGGGGTTTCTGATAGATGCATTCTAAAATGTTTCTCCCCCATATATTTAGAGATGTTTGAAGATCCTTAAACATATTAGATCTCATCTTTTCCAAGAATATTTTTCAGGATCCATTCATTCTAAATTTCCTACTCACACTCTTGTCGTTTAATCTGAAGCACTTTAACTCAGTCCTCTCATGATTGAGTAGCTGAGCAATGGATTTTCAATAATCGCGACTGGAATTCCAACAATGTTTGTTGTGATTTCTTGTCTTGACTCTTTTGCCATGATCCATAATTGTTTCACTAATTCGGGAAAGGTGGGACCTTTTATAATTTCAAAATAAGGTTTCCCATCCTTGCATGGAAACATCTAAAGAAATATCATAACCATTTTCCTTGAGATTTTCAAAATTCATAACAGATTCGGATAGAACTAGTAACTGAGATGTAGGAATGAAATATTGAAGTTCAGGAAAGTTGATACCCATTTGTTCTGGATGAGATGAGCCAACTACTAATTTCAGAGAAGCCATTGTTAAAGAAGAACGGATACCAACCCAAATGGAGGATTTTAGGGTTTTTGAGGATTTGGGGATAAAACTAGAGAAAGAGAAAAAGTGGAGATAGACTAGAGTGTGAGGCAAAGTGAGGAGTTTTTGAATTTGTAATGATTATTAAAACTTTGAGTATAGTGAAAACCTTACAAGGGGTAAGGCAAAATGATTTTTTACCTACTCTCAGGATTATCTTATTTCTTCAACAATTCGCATCAATCAACAGGCGTGATTTGAAAGACAGCCTATTTAGTGCATTTAGACTTTTCAATATTTCAAGGGATAAACTTGATTTTAAAACTATGATATATTCTTCTTTGATCACTTCTAATTGATTGATAATATTAAAAGTTTTTATACTAGATATAAAAATATGTTAGTTTATTTTGTTTATTTATTACAAATATCTGAAAGAAGAATAAAAAGGAAATAAATTCTATCAGAAAACATGTAAATTTTGACCTGATATATTGTGCTTGTGAAGAGTTTACCTTCGTCGTTGAGCTTGTTTTTGATCAATCAATCTGTTGAGCACTTCTTGTATTTCACATATAATTCTTTGTCCCGATGTTTCCAGAAGTGGTTCTTTAGAAATAATATCCTATCACTGAACTTTTGAGATTAAGCACAATAGCTTGACACTTCTTTTATGTTTGACTTCCTTTGGTCGAAATAGATTCTGAATGTCCATCAGTCTTTCTGGTGATTTTGAACAAGCTGCTTCTTTAGAGCTTTTGGAAAATCTTGCTCGAGACGAGTTGATTTAATCCATATTAGCTTGCAGCAGTTGTCATTTGGATGACATGCTTCAGTTGATGATCTGTAGACAAATGTTTGACCTTTACTTCTGATGGAGAACTTCTGAAGTTGAGAATATGAATTCCTTTTCCACCAGGTACTTGAACCTTCAGAATCTTAAGAACTTGTTTCCAGAGATTCTGTCTTTATATTTCTGATTCTTACCAGAGTTTTGATTCCTTTATAGATCAGCTTTGAATCAGAAAAACTTTTCAATCATTTGAGTTAAAGCAGTCGAAGAATTTTATCTTGCTGGATCTCTCTGCATGGTTAAGTGTTTGATTCTTGAAGAAATAATAGAGTCAGGTTCTGATATCAATTGAAGGTAGATAAAACATAAGAAAGGCTGGTTGAATTGGGTTTATAGAAAACATTCCCCTTTAAAATTATAATCACTCAAATGATGAAAGCAATAAGGATAATGAAGAGTAAAGGACATAAAATATTTATCCAGGTTCACCTTAACAAGGTTAATCTTGTCCACCCCCTCAAGGATGATTTTTCTTTTGCCAAGAACTTAATCCAGTATAACCAAACTGATTACAAGTGCACGGGCAACCACCAGTGACTAATAGACAATGACACGTTCAGTGATCTCAATGAATATAACATGCATTGACCCCTTAAGAATTCTGACCCAACTGGTCCCCTAAGAGGATTTCCCACAACAACATGCAGCCATTGTCTTCTTGATATCAGACCTTCACTCATTCTCTCAAGGAATCTTTCAATAATATGTTCAGTTATCTGATTTAACGAATATAACAATCATTGACCTAACAGAATATGATCACCTAAGATCTCCTGTTAGGATTTTCCACAAAGACCACATCCACTATCTTCTTGAGATCAGGCCTTCACTCAGACACTCAAGGAACCTTTCAATGATTTGTTCAATGATCTGATTTAACGGATATAACAATCATTGACCTAACAAAATCTGATCACTTAAGATCTCCTATTATAATTGTCCATAATGACCGCAACCAGTGTCATCTTGAGATCAGACCTTCACTTAGCCACTCAGAGAATAAATTAAATAATAGATAAGGGTTTTTGTATTTACATGATTGCTTCTTCTAATCAGATTACACAAGTAATTTAAGCACATATTGTTTAACATATTTTCGAGCAACAACTCTAGTGTTAAAACAATTTACATGAAGAGATTGGAATTGTAACACTATGAGAAATAACTTGTGTGTACGTTACAAAGTTCTACCAAGATGTATTTGATCAGAAGTTGAGTAGTATCTTGTAGTATTCTTCTTCTTCATCTTCTTGTTGAGCAAGTTTCGAGCAGCAACTCCTTGCTTCTTCTGAGATCGACCAAGATGTATGTGATGATAGTTTGTATAGCATCTTGTAGTCTTCTTCTTATTTCTTTTTTCTCTCTCATTTATGTGTAGTGGTTTTTAGCATGTTTAGTATTACAGATTTGACATCTTCAGAATCCACGACATTTTAGCTTGATGGCCAAGAGTACTTTACTTCAAGTCTTTGATCTTATTTTATATCCTTGAGAGAGAGAGAGATAGAGAGAGAGAGAGATGTTGTAAGGATAGAAAAGTATTTACCTACATCAACGGTTAGTTCTCAGCGGATATAATATTTTCCATAGCCTGTCATTTTTCAATGCTAGCTTTCCACCTTTTCTCTAAATAATTTTTTCTAATAAGCTTGTAAATAGAAATTCGTTAGGGAAAGAAAGTAATTGTAAATCCAATTGTTTGTTCCCAACAGTCACAATGAGATGTTTGACAATACAGTACGAAAGGACTGTCCTTACGCCACCCTAGAGGGTAGAGGTCACAAGCACTTTTTATACCTTTTTTACACCATCATACATTAACCATTTAGAACTTCTTCTTATCTTCAGAGGCTTCAGATAATTTGAATGTTTGAAGCTTGTTGTAGAAGAATCACTCTTAAGTCTTAGAACCTAATTCTTGGATTCTTCAGAACTTGTCCTATCAGAACCTCATCTTTAGAGTCTTCGTCACTTGGTTGTAATAACTTGTTTTTCTTCAGATCATCGGAACTTGTTCAGTAGAACCTCATCTTCATAATCTTCAGAACTTGTATCACATAAGCTAAGCTTTAGAAGGCCTTCATAGCTTACTTATAAAGTCGCGATCACAACCTCTTGTACTAACGTTCTTTTAGACACGTTGTATAACACGTATTTAGAATCTTGACTTCAACTGTAACACTTAACCATATGTTTTCTTCCAGAGTGTTATATTCAGAACATGATGATGTCACACGCCTTCATGCCAGAGTTAGAACATGTATAGCAGGAGCTATACACTTAGAACGAAACCATAAGAGTATACAATTGTTCACTAAGATAACATGTAAAGTTATCATCAAAATCTTAAAGGCGGATGTAGAAACACTTCTTATTCTTATAGTTAGAACATCTTCCATAACATCCTTGCAGCAAACTATGCTTTAGCAAAACTGTTGTCAATCCTAAAACCATGGTACTAACACTTCTAACTTAGTGAAGCATATATGATTTATCCCGATACTTAATTAGAGGACATGATTTATCTCTACAATCCTGACAGAGGAATATGTAATTATTTTGATATTCCCAATGAAGGATTATGACTATTCATGAAAAGATATGGTGCTTATCTTAGTGATCTGGTTATGTGAATATGGTTCTTATCCTATGATTCAGTTAGAGGGCATGTTGAGTTGTCTTGGTAACCATCACAATGATATGTGATTTATCTTAGTGATTCAGTATAAAGTATGTAGAGTTATCCCAATTAACCAGTAGAGAAATATGCGAGTTATTCCCCTGCTTTAATTTTTGGGTTTGGTGATATATCTTGTAATCAAATCAAGTTCATAAGTATTGGATCGTTTGTCCTAAGTTGTGTATCAGGATAGCTTTTGGGATTAGAATGTGTTAGGGTCTTAGATAGAAATCCATTAATATTATCCCATGTTGTTATATTATTATTCACATAATCAAGTACTCGAGTTGGATTCGCAATTAAGTATTTTTCACACTACCAATTTTCATAAATTTTAACACAATTTAGATATACATCTCTGAAATTTCCCAAATTTCAGATATGCATTTTTAAATTTACCATTAATAAAAGTACGTTAAGAAACTGTCAAATAAATATTTCTTACAAAAGACTTGGAATTTTACAATCTTATTTAGTGTCAAAGGTATTTTTCAATCCCATTTGACATGAATTTCAATTGTCTCCATCCTTTAAAGGTTTAAAGATTGAATATGAGGTTTTAGAAGCATGTAAATTTTTTAAGGACTATTTTGTTACAAATATAAAATTAAACTTGAATGATCATTTTGTCACATGGACTTGAATGCACTTTTGGTCCCACTATTGTTATATGATTGGGATAAAAAAATTATTTTTAATGAATTGGTAATATTGACTAGATTTATTTATTAATTAATATTTATTTTTCTATAGATAAATTAATTAATTCATTTTCATTTTAAAGAAAAAACTAACAATTGTACTAGATACCCAATCTACTAAGACTTCTTTTCTCCACAAATCGAAATATATATAATTGTTTGAGTAAACTATATAAACCATGAACTTAACTTAACCATTGCCAATATGGGACTAAAAGAGAAACTATATTTGAACCAACTTCATCACAACTTAATAAATCTCACTTTTCATCCAAAGAGAATTGCTAACTTGGATTGAAATATGATAAAGAGACTACCATTACATTTAACTAGAAAGCTGTTGAAGAAACCCCTGCATGGAGCTTGAGGCTCCACAATCATGTGGTAGAAACAATCCAGTAGTTTCCTCTAACTTCAAAATGCAGAATTTGTTACAAGGAATAATCTCTATTTTTTGTGGTGAACAAAATGCATATAACCCATTACATCTCATTCAGCAACAACTTTAACCATTGCTCCAACGCTTGTCTTTGCACTAGAATAGCTAATAAGACTAATGAAGTTAAGTCAAAAATAAAATAATAACATTAATATAAATCCCCTGTTTGTAAAGTTCTTAGAGTCATAGATATTCTTAAACTTAATGGAAGAACATGCATGTTTTGAAGAGATGTTTTCGATGAATCTTTTGATATGGATTTATGCTTGTTCACATTACTCTATATAATGGCCCTGTAGCAGTTATTCTCCATTCATTAGTTAGGAAGACACTTGGATTATTATCAGCCTGATAATCTATGATGCAGAATGAAGATAAATATACAAAACCAATTGGCACTTGAATCAGCATGCTAACAATTTCTTTATGTCGGTCCTTGAAATGTTTATATGTAGGTTCTAATAATTTCTTGTGTTCTTGACTCTTATGTTTGCTTCAATTCAAAATTATGATGTGTGGTTCTTGACTCAGCAGCAATGGTTAAAATTTCAAATAACCTCTATTTTTTGTGGTGTCTCGTTCTTGACTCAGCAGCAACTATAAGAAACATGGAGAGTATAAGAAATTGTTTGAAATTTTTTTCCATATACAGCTATGTCATACTGAGTTGAGATGAATAGTTAGTTTAGCCCTTCACCATTCATGCACATATAATTGTCATGATTGCATGCACAAACTACAGGATTGGAGATAAACTGCATTATACTACAGGATTGCAGCTTCATACTCCCACCCTTGAAAAGCAACGATTTGTATGGTTGTAGCACAAGTGTTTATAAAGCACACATCGATTTGTATGGTTTTAGCATTAGTGTTTATAAAGCACACATTATCATTTAATAGTCTCAACTTGTGAATTACTGAAATGGCCTCACAAAATTTATGTGGTCTAAGCCCAACAAAATTCATTTTAAACTAACTAATTTTCAAATAATTTTTTTTTTAAAAACCTAATTAAAAATATTAACAATTAGTTAATTAATTAAAATAATATTAATAAATTAATTAACTTAGTCAATATTGTCAACTCACTTTTTATTCCAATAATCAATGCCCAAGATGTAAAATTAAAGGAGACCATAAAAATATCAAGTGAAGTAAAATTTAGAAACCTGACTTCTAGAGACTAAAATAGAGAGACAAAATGCATTTAAACCTATTTATATCTAAAGGTGTCAAGTAACCTCAACCAAACTATGCTAGACACAAGATCACAAAAAAATTAATCATAATTTTACTTAAAAAATCCTTCGTACTTGTAACATAAATATCGGGCGTTTCATACTTACTGAAAACATACTGTACGTCATATCGAAATGAGAGTTCTTTAGTTTCTTTATGAAAGTAAATTTATCTTCATGCATAATTTATAGCCTAACAGTTGCAGATTAAAAAACAACATTGTTTCACCTTTTCTGCCTTGTCCTACAACGTACTTTTTTCTATAAATGAATAAAATGGAAATGTAATTAAATATTCAGCTTAAATTGCAAACATAAGATCAAATAGATAAATTTCAACTAAGCAAAAATCCTTCAAAATTCGATTGAAATTCCAAACAGACATTAAAAATAAGCCAATCAACTCAAGTATTTAAATAGGAAAATTCATAAATGTTTATCGTAAACTCCTTCATGAAACAAGACTACAGAAAACTAAGGCAAAGTTCAAACTTCACCATATCTGTAAGCTGCCTATGCTGTGGCAGTTGGCTTGGTAGCAGTGGATAGTCTAGACCTCTTCTTCGCTAAGCTCTCACTTCGGCGGTCCCTCTGCTCCTTCAATCTGGATGCAAGGAGTTTCTGATAGTCTGCTGCCTCTGATTTAGCCTTGGCAATTCTCTTTTTCTTATCTGCAATTCTTGCTCGCTTCCTTTGGAGTGTCAAAGGTGTGACAAGACGTTGTATCTTGGGAGCTTTGCTCTCCTTTTTCCCTGGAATCAAACATACACAACTTAAGACAGCAGTTGATAACAAATGCCTAGTAAGGTGCAATTTTATCAGATCTTGAAGGGATCATCAGAAGTTGAGTGAAACCGCTGGCTTTGAAGCATTGGTTATTTTGTACAAAGTATAAACAGGAACAGACAGATACTACATGTGTGGAGTCAAACTTACCAGCTTTGGTGGTAAAAGTACGACGATAGGTGTTGACATATTTCCGCACATCATCTTCCTTTGACAGGTTGAACAGCTTGCGGATTTTGGATGCTCTCTTAGGACCTCTCATCCTTGGCTTCTCAACATCAGTTAGACCTGGTAAATCATTGTCACCTTTCTTCACAATTACCAAGTTCAAAACAGATAGGTCAGGGCTGACAATGCATCCACGAACAGACTTTCTTCTACGCTCTCCATTACGCCTTCCGTGTCCACGGAAACAAGGAGTGCCTGCAGGATCGCATAATATATAAAAAAACACCCTCAAATAAAAACAAGTTTGACTAAGCTAGAATTTTGCAACTTCTGAAATTTCAATGGGATCCAAAAATGATTACACGAAAATATAGGTGCCCAAAAAAACATATAATCATAAATACTCAACAACGGACACACAGTGTACATAGTAATCATAAATACTCAACAACTGACAAACATACAAATCTAAAGCTCATCATTACTTAATAGTCAAAGAACCAAAAATAGAGTAATAAACAGTGTTATCAAATTGCCCCACCATGGCTGCTACGGCGGATATACATGGCAGTTTTGGGGCTTGCCACAATGGTAAAAACCAGCCGCTACGGTGCGTTTTTCCGCCATAATCGGCAATAACAGAGCCACAAAGTGGCCGGTATGGCGGGATTTTGGCCCTCCGCCATTGACAACACTGGTAATAAAACATAAGCAGAGATAAAAAATAAAACAAAACTGAACTAAAACTAGAAAAAGAGCAGAACTATTATTTGTAAAGCAGAATCAAAACATTACTCAAATAATTTGGATTAAAATACACAACCTTAAAAAAAATCCATTGGTAGAAAAAAAAATGAATGAGAAATTTATCCACAATTTCTAATAGCAAGCTGCAACAGTCATTTGGTGCCGCAAATAGCAACTGCTATTGTATGATATTCCACTATAGTGGTGATATGGGGACAACATATGTTGCACCAACAACACCAATTATAATAATATGTTCCTAGTACTCTTAAGGGAAAATAAATTAACGCTTAAGAAAAATCTACCTCTGTGGAGCAAGAGTCTAACACGGCCAGGTGTCAACACACCCTGCTTCATTGGGAATCCTTGTTTGTCACAGCCACCAGTAATCTTGAAAACATATCCTTTAAACTCCTGAAGGTATAAAAATTACAAAACAAAATAGATCAATTACAAGACTCTTAAATTACAAGAGCACACACTGCAGATTGCAAGCTAAGGATAATACCTCGCCCAAAGCATCACCAAGAACCTCCTGTGAGATCCTCTTGTCCCAAAATGCACGACTGCAACGTGTAATGAACAATAGAATCATCAAAGAGAAACAAACCACATAGATAATTCACCAGAAACTAACATACAAAAAAGGAACTATCAATAGTACTACACTGAATATCAGAAAATCAAATTCATAAAAAATGTCAGTATTCTTTTAACCGCGCATATCATTAAACAAAAACATATGGCAAACAATAAACAGATTTACACTACAGTTAAGACAAATTAATGAATAAGAAACCATAATATTCAAAATCCACGATGCACATACAAAAATTGAACACAATTGATGCAAAAACATAAATCAAAACTCCATCTATGACCATGGCTACCTCATAGTAACGATTTTTATCTCCTAAGAAACGTAACTAAACAGAAGAATGAGAAAATCAAGAGAGAGTAAATAGATTATTACAGCTTCGTGTCGTCATCGATTTCCAGCTTCTTCTGGCATCCAGTGGTGGGATTCGCAACGTTGAACTGAATTCAAAAAACAGAGAGTAAGAATCGGTCAGAAAAATTCAAAATGGAAATCAATGCTTTGAAGAAATCGATGAATCGAAACAAAACCTTCATGTTGCAATCTCGTTCTGATCCAGCCGCGGCTTACTCTCTTAGTGTAACTTCAGAAACAACGGAAAGGGTAGGGTTTAACACACACTGGCCTTTTATACGCTCTTTCTCTGTTTTGTTTCTCTATTGGGCTGGATAAACCCAAACCCGCTTACTATGGGCTTTTTTGTATTCTTTTTATGTATTGGATCAAAATTAAGATCTATATAGTTTTCAAAGGATTAAACTTGTCACCCCCCCTTCAATTAAATCTCGCATCTCTAATATTTTCATAATTTCCAAACTGGTCATGACCAAATTTAAGTTAACAAGTACGAATAAATTTTTCAGTTGTTTATTCAAAATTTCTGATAATAGACTAAAACTTTAATAATTATTTTAAAATTGTCAGTATGAATTTTTTATCTATTTTTTATTTTAAAAAATTAACATACCGAATCTTTTGATAAATCTGATATTTACCTTATTTTTTGGATTTTTTAAATTTTCTATAGTTCATATTCAATAAGCAAAAAAAAAAAAAAATTAACACTATCAAAAATTTCGAAAATTGTTGTAGTTTACCAAAAATTTCAAAAAATGTGGAAGTTTATCGAAAATTTTGAAACTCTCGATAGTATTAATTTTATTTATTTTTTGTCGAATATGAGCTACTGTGTTTTTCGAAAAATCAGTTATTTTTTCAATTTTTTTATCAAAAATGACTTATTTTTTATCGAAAATTTAAGAATATTCTAGTATTTCTTTGAAAAATCAGGTAAACGTAATAAAAAATTCTAAAAATTTTAGTAAGAGCATAAAGGTAGTAGCAGCCATTGTGTGGAGGTGGCAAGTATAATTAAGGGAATGACAGGTAAAACACTCTAGTTTTCATAAATGGAATTTCTTAATGCACTCTATACATTATTGTTACACCGCGTGAAAATAGAATAATACCCCTAATATTCGAAGATGTATCTCTGGATGCACCCAAAATATACTACCTAAGTTGAATCTGAAACACGCCCCAGGTTTGTAGTTATGTTAAATTCGAAAATACATCTCCATAAATATTATGGAGTTGCATTTTCATATTATACTATAAGCAGTAAAGCAGAAGAACCAGAAAGGTGTAGGTTGACAATGTATTATACTGTTACAGACCAGATACATTAATTATCCAATGAATTTAGAAAGGTGAAATGTCTCTTATAAAAAGGATCAGATAGAGTATTAAAAAATACATGAGTGGCTCACAATTAACAAGCAGTCGAAATCTTAATAATAGACACTTTTACAACTCTGGCTCGTGACTTCTTTAGGTATATAGACTTCTTTTTATAACCCTTTTCTGAACTGGATTGGGCTTCAAAACACAGCAAGGAGATTGCACAAAGTCTGCAAAATCTTCTCCTTGAGAATAGGTCTTCAATCATAACTTTCCTAAAATGTCCCATCATTTAGAAAACTTGGATAGCTTGAAAAACAATATATGTCCCTGATTCCTCACACTAGGACGCCACATGTGATTACTGAATATTCCTATAATATGCAATACTTGTAACAACCAACCGAATCTGAAGCCCAACTGTAATAGACACGATGTCGAATGATTCTGCAAAGGACATTTCATTCAACATGTTTTCTCTACAAGTTAGAACATCATACTTAACATGTTGCTGCCTAATTTATTTTACTAAAATTATTGGCAATCTTAAAATAGAGAATTAATAATCTCCCCCTTTAACAAATTTTGGCTAAAATAAATTAACATAATATAGTTCATATTTCAATTAAAAGTCAAATACAACAGCCAGAGCTCCAGCAATGATCATTTCTCTCAACTAGGGACATTAGTAGAGAGTTATTCTTCAGAAACTTTAGCACCATAGAGAAATAATATTCTCAGTATGATTAATGTCAGGACATCATGTTCGACATCTTCTTTAAGGCAGAACAAGCATCTCCATATTTGAACATCAGACTCAGCACCATGTATCATACCCCAAATTTGTCTGTCCTTTATTTATACAGTCAAAAATATTTTAAACATTGTTTTTATAATATTATTTTATTTTTATAGATATTTGTTCTCAAGTCCAGTTAAAAATATCATAATTTATTTCAAATTATTTGTATTTTTAAAATAACAAATATTTACACATCTTTCATATACTTTCAATTGAGTTTATTTACAAATGAGTAACATAACATAATTGGTAAAGAATGAAGCTTGCAAATATGAGGTCACGAGTTTGAATCTTGTATGTTGCATTTTTAACCCTTTTTATTTCTTTTTTGTTGCTAATTTTCTTACCCTTTTTATTTCTTTTTTGTTGCTAATTTTCTTTCCTTTTATGGAGATCAAACTTTTGGCTTCTCATTGGACTTTTGGATAACTTACTCCCTAAGCTTGTTTAACCTAATTCAAGTCTATAAATAGGAACTTAGTTTGTCCTAGTGATTCATCAAGAATTTCTCACACATCCATAATCATCCACAAATTCCAGAGATTTTTCTTTTCAATTTTTTTTCAATAAAGCTTTTGGTGTTACGGAAAACTTTAGTGTTATTATATTTTTTTTAGCCAATGATTTCATATGAGGTCACCCACTCTTTCAATTTCTATTTTATAGTTGTTTTCCTTTTTGCTGTTTTCTTCGTACAATGATAATATATGAGGGTCCTATTCTTTTTTTCTAAATTATGATTTTTGTTTTATGAGCTAATATTATTTTATTCATTTACTAATTATATATATATATATATATATATATATATATATATATATATATATATATATATATATATATATATATATATATATATATATATATATATATATATATATATATATATATATATATATATATATATATATATATATATATATATATATTGAAAAATCTTAAAAAAATAATTTGCACCGTACATATTACACGATTTCTAATCTTTGATATTGTTTACTTCTTCTGTCTTTTGTAAACTTAAACAATACTCTCATATGTACATACACTCCAAAGCTTACATCACCATATTGAATCAACATTGTAAAATTTCTTCTCACTTTCATATTTAAATTGATGTGATAAACGTGTATTGCTATTTTTATGGTTGAAATTGAACAAATATGGTAATGACAAGAAGAGAGGAAGAAGCGTTTTTTTTTTTTGGAAGAAAAAGGATAAGGATCGTGTGAATAAGGAAAAATCCAATTTACGTTTACTTATTGTCAGATTTTATTTTTTATATTCTATTTATTTGTCTTTATTAATATGTCACGTGTTTATATTTCATTGATGATTTCTTAAGTTGAAAAGTCAAAATATTAGTGGCTTTTGGTTTTAATAAAAGAAAAAGATTGTGATGCAGCCTGATGTAGTGTTTCTCATGAGTTTTTGATTTCATGAATTTGCAATTTAATTTCAAAGTTTGTCTTGTAGACATTATGATTTATATTTTCGTTTAGTTTACATCATTATTTTTTTTATGAAGGACTAACTCAAGAGTTTATGCTACTATCTCTACTCTTTCTACTAGATCTAAAAGCCCATATTTTTCCATACCCTTTGATTTATTTCACATTGTGATTTAATTTAGTTGGTTTTTTATTATTATATTCATTTAGATTATTATTTTATCAATACCAAAAATATAAAAACACAAAAAACATATTTCTATTTAGATTAGGCTATTTAATGAGTTTTATTAAATCAATTGAGTTTTACTTAGTTAATCAAAATATAAAACACATAAAAATGCTCTTTTATTTTTAATTAGGTTTTATTTAAGTAGACTAATTAAATCACTAATATTGTATATAATTAAACATTTTCTTAAATTAAATTAATTTAATATTTTACATCAAATATTAAAACCCGCACAATTCACCATTCGTGAGCGACACGTGGCCAATATATGGCCACGTGATGAGGAGACTATATCAGACTCCCCTCTCTATGTCTTAAGATAACTAACCAACATCAAAACATTTTTTAACTAACATGATCAAAAACTCAAGATTATTTTCGAAAAAAGGATTAAGGAGAATTTCTTTCGAAATTAACTGCGAACTGCGTCTACGATCACTCAACTTACAACCCAGACAAGGTTCAAGGGTAATTTGAAATCAATTCTATGTAATCCTATAAAAACACCAACCAACACTACAAATTAAGACTATGGTTCCTCTTAAGAGGATATATAGGCATACGACTAAAATCGTGGCGAGTTCCCCTAATAAAACATTAAAAACCTATTTCCTAAAAATTGTGCTTCTAACCCTAGTATCCTTGCGAACAAGGTAGATGAGGGGTGCCTAACATCTTCCATTCGTCTAGAACTGAGTCCAAAAACCTAGAATCTCTAACTTTTTAGGGTTATCCTTTACATTCCCTTCCTTAGGATGAAAATTAAGGGGGACAACTCTGATTTAAAAACCAGTTGCAACAGCTGGAGACTTTAATGGGGACTCAACCCTAGGTTTAGAAGCCTTGTCTTTTGGTTTTAGGGTTTTTCTTATTTTTTTGGGTTTTTTATATTTGTTTATTTAACTATTTATTTATTCGTTTATTTATCTATTGTTATTTTTATCATATTGTTATATTTGTGGTGGAATTTAAATTTTGCAAAAAATATTTTCATAAACCCTTAGAAAGAAGGTTCATCTATTAGCCAAGGAGATACATCAACCTTGTGAGTTTATGTGACTACTTCGCCTAGAGTCAGTAGAATTTCGCGAAAGAAATACATCTCAAGAGGCATCATCTTGGGAAGTAGGACTTTGGAATGACACTTATGACTCTTTATACAACCTTCAAACCAAAATATCATGATGAGACCTTTCAAGACCTAGAGATGAAAGTTTCAGTCTGCGAATAGGCTCCACTTAAGGGAGACCCTTGTGCCTTTCCCTCTAGTGTTATTCATGATACCCTTAAGGAAACCACCTTTTGGGGAGGGTAGAATATTCGTAGGCCAATTGTTCTACCCCAAAATTTGCTCTCCCATTTTTAAAGATAATATGATTCGAAATACCTTCTCATGCTCTTAAAGTTATCAAGTACTCAGATTACTCAAAGAATGATCAGATGAATCCTCCTCCTAAATAGTGGCCTACAACTAGGGTTTTGGTTTTCTCTAGGAAAATTAGACTTCTAATGCCTAAAGTGGACTTCATGATTTCTCATATGCTTCAAAGTAACCTCATGCCAAATTTTAAGCTTTGCAGCATAAGTTTGCTCAGTCAAATAGTCAGACGATTGAAAATCAACTGTATTGGACAAAAAGTCAACTTTGACCAATTTACAGTCAAACTTCAACAATTTGGGTCAACATCAAGATTTTGAACTCATATTCATCGTTTCATCAAGGGTTGATCATGATTCATCAATAAACCTCAAGATTCATCAAAAGTCAAAAGTTACCAATTAGGGTTTTCTATAGGAGAAGTCAACTGAACTTTGACCAATCATAACTTTCACATGCTTCATCATAAAATTCTCAACCAGATCTAGTTTTTAAGCAAATTCAATTCTCTACAACTTTGTCTCTCTAAGCTCAAGGTCAAAAAAATGCTTCATTTGAGAGATATGGGCCAAAACATTACAGGTCATTTTAAAAGTCAACAAAAAGACACTTTTTGTCAAAGAAATTTACATCAAGTTAAAATATTCAAATGGAAAAATGACCAACATGAAGATTGTAGCGGACATCTTGAGGTTTCTAAAAATTCTAAGATCACCATCATATGATGAAAAGTGAGTGAGATATGATTTATATAAGTTGGGCAATTTTGAGAAAATGCATGAAATTCAATTTGAAGCAAACTTGACTTTTGGGTTAATGGACCTATCTTTTAAGGTCTAAACATGTCCATGACACCTTAGAGGACCTATAAATCCATGCATGCATTATTTTAATTTTTATTTCATTTATTTTGATTTTTATTCATTTAAATTCAAAATTAAATCAAATAAATATTAGATAAATATGTAAGGCATAAAAAGACTCGTGAATTGGTTATTTTGGAGGCCTAAAGACAAGCAAAAGCCGTATATACCTATTTTTCCAACCAAATATCTTTGGTTTTTTCATATTCAATCTATTTTCAAACAAGGATCAAAGACATGTTTTGTACAAAGTCCAAGCCCATGTTTTTGACCTAATTTCTTCATATATATTTACCCTCCATATTCAGACTAAGATAGAGGAAAAAATTGCTCAAGAAACAAGGGTTTGAAGTTTGAAATTGACAATAAGAAGGTGGAAATTGAAACCCTATTTGCAAGCATCCTCAATGTAGCGGTAGAAATATTGAGACTAATCCATTGGATTGACTTAACTCACATAGATCAAATAAAAATCGCCATCGCGCTTTATTATTTCCAAAGGAATGGGAAAAGAGAGAATAACCCAAAAAAGAGGGGGAGAGAATCTAGGTACGGGGGTGGGTTATGAAAATGGAAGGTATTACCATCTTAAACATCTATGGTACTCCGTAGGAACCTCTTTGAAAATTTGTGTATTTTAGCTATAAAGGTGTATACAAAAATAGATGGTAGAGATGAGAAAAGAAGTATTTTTTTTTTAATTTTTGCACCCGCCGCGGTTGTGAATCTTTAGTATCTACGAACCACCTTCCGTACAATAGGGGATCATAGTTCACCTTTTAAAAATTTTAAAGTACAAGTGTGTTGGTTAATTTTAAGAGACGAGACATCATCATCGTATCTGAGTGGAAAACACACTTACTATCCACAATTATGATAAAGGAGAATTTGCATCATCTCAAAGTGGAGGATATAGGTTGGATTTAAAAATCAACAAAGCCTTGCTCAACACCTAACTTGAAAATATCTCACTTCACTACATATCATAAAATTATAGTAGCTCGCATCACTACAAGGATTGACAAGAGTCTAATCTTTTGAGAAAATTTTAAACTAAAAAGTCAAAGTGGCAAAATGGTTTGAATGAGATTGATTGAATTTTAGTCTTCTCACAAAAAAATATCAAAGTATTATTAAGTTGGTTAAAGTTTGATTAAGAAAATATTTTTTGAAAATGCATGGACCTAAGCCCAAGTTCATTATGAAAGTGCTTCAAGTTTAGAAAACAAGAATAGTTTTGAAAAGGAGGGAGAATATTTTGGAAATTAAAGAAGATGGGAGGAGATGAAGAGAATATACTAAAGCATAAGATAAAAGCTAGGGAAAAGAACTGTCTAACCAACGAGAAGCCAACACTTGACACAAAGAGTCAATGTAGAATTCCCATCCTTTGGATTGAAATCAAACAAGCGAAGATATTAAACCTTTTAAGAATACCAAACTTCTGATGCATTAAGTCTTCGCAAAAATTTGGCAGAGTAATAGATGTATACAGAGGAATTCCCAATTACAGTCAAAGCACATAATCAGAATAACCTACACACAAAGAAAAAACAACCCAATGTATTGGGGTAAACCCCAAGAACTCCAGACAAAATAACAATAGAAGTCACAAGGTCTCAAGAGTATCAAGGCTTCTAATCCTAAGTCCAAGAGGTCCATAACTCCATATGCCAAAGATAGTAACCAGATAGTCTAAGCAACCTTAAATTTTTTATTGTTCAAGTTGATTATTAAGTATCTTCAAAAAGAAAATGAAAGCTCAAGTGAGCAAAATAAAAATGACATAAAGAAAAATGCTCAAGTGAGCAAAGATGAAAATAGTAAGAAATGTAAATGCTAAAATAAATGGTGCTTAAAGTAAAGACGTAAAGTAAAAGCATAAAATAAAGTCAATTGTTAATGAATTAGAAATTAGAGGTTAGTTGAATGACTATCTTGAAACTTGCATTTGGAAACTCATTAGAAGATTGATAAAATCAAAGCTTCTTAATAACAAGCTTCATTTGCTTTTTGTCAAGTATATCATTCATTTCAAATTCTCGAGGAAACAACAAATGATCAGTGATGTTTAAATGATTCACTTAGCCTAAATTTTATGAATGATTTTTAGAGGATTGATAAGACCAAAGCCTCACAACAATGAACCTCAAGGTTATTGGATCAAAGGTTTCAAATTAAACATACTTCGGCTTGCAAACATAAGTTTGGGCCACGAATGATCATTTCTCGAATCGGGATAAAATTTAATGTTATGTTAAGCAATTGTAAGTGGACTTATGTATAAGTCGCGCCTATTTTGAGGTCGGTCAATAACAATCTATGTACCATATGTTTAGAGAAATGATATATAGATCATTCTCCCACAACATATAGTACAAGTAAGAAAGGGGTAAAATGAAGAGGGAGGGTAAATATTTGAATTAAAGATTTTAATCAAACTATCATTAAAATCATTCATCCATTTTGGTGGAGTTAAACTCAACACCCAAGATCCAATGATGTCAATGACGCTCATGATCAAAAATCACATTGTTCTAGCTCAGTCAGAATATATTAAAAATAAAATTTCATTTAATAATCAAAATAAAATAAAAAAAGAAATGATTTTTTAAATTGTTTTTTAAGTGAAAATAAAAGACAAAAATAACAAACTATATTCAAAGTATCAAATAAAAATTTAAAGAAAACATAGAAAAGTCAGAGATGATCTCAAGTGTTTTTACAAATTTTTTAGTAACTTTTAAAACAGAAAAGTATTTTTAAATTATTTAAAATCATTCAAGTAAGTGACAAAAAAAGATCAAAAATAGTAAAAATTAAAATAAAATTATAGAAAAAATTTCAGAAAGTCAGTAATAAAGAAAATGATCTTGATGAATTTTTTAAGAATTTAAAAATACAAAAAAAAAGTATTTTTAAATAATTAAAAACAAGTCAAAACAAAAAAAAAATCATTAAAAAAATCAAATTTGAAAATAAAATCATGAAAAAATCAAAATTAGAAAGAGAATATTTCAAAATATTTTTGTGAATTTTTTCATAAGTTTTGGATCAGAAATGAATTTTCTATGATTTTTTGAAGTTTAAAACAATTAAATATAAAAAATCAGAAAATGAAAATAAAGTCAAAAAATGTGGACCATTAGATTAATGTCAAAACGTGATAGTAAGCAGGTCTAAGGGATCTGACATGTAACGCCTTAATTCTACCCGACAATATAAATGTAAATCATAGTTGTAAAAATTATACAACTGAATCAGGATGCCACAAATTCAACTTAAAAACCATTGCATTCAACATGGATACATAACACTTTAAAATTTCAGATGAACCAACAGCAAAATAAATTAATCTATCAACAACTTGAACAACTACACAGCGAAATCTTAATAACATCTTTATCCAACATGAAAGCAACTTCTGAATAACAAGTACTTAACAATAATCAACTTAAAGTTCAACAACTGAAATAACAAATACTAAAGCAACGAGCGTTCATCCCTCCGAGTGTTACGTATCAGAGCAATGACACCGACTCGAACTACTAAAGGTCAACCGCCTTCACTCTGGATTACCTGTATGTTACCAACATAAGAGTAACATTCAAACAGAAGGGGTGAGATATCGAACACTATAATAGAACGTATGATAAATATTATGTTAGAATCAGTTCATACAAAAATCACCACTTCATAACTTATAAACAACAACAATCACAACAGGCCATCAAAAAAATATAACAATTATTTCATCAACACAACAGCTCAATCATACTACTTGGAATGCGACTCAATACTATACGAATGCATGTGGTACCATTGGAGCAGAACTCCCATCTTAAAAATGGAGCAGAACTCCCATCTTAATAGTTGCCAATTAATAGAGGCATCAACAAGGGATAAGCCTTCTTCGCGGTTTGCCAATCCAGGCAATCACAAATTATGCAAATGTATATGAATGCACTATCACATACTCACAACAATCATCATCCATCGCAAGGCATAAGTCCACATCATCATTAGTACCAGTAAATAGTAGTAATTCATCATCATTTAAATTCCCTGCAACTTCGCATTATCAACAAGAATTCACAACAACAATCACAATAACACAATATCTTAACATAAATCAACATTGGCCATAAGCCTATCATATCAATCAACGATTAAATCATTAACATAATTAAACAACAACTTAACATAATTCACACAACACTGGTAACGACTAAAACACAGCATGTACGGTCAAAGGGATAGGGAACTACATGTCCCTTAACATGTATAACTACTAGGACAACATAACAATAATCCATACTCCTTAACACGCACATGGGAAAATAGAGTAACGACCAACCTATGCTCCTCGACATGTCCTGCAACCTAATTCTACTTGAAAAAATCCAACACATCATTCCCTGACACGCCTTGCAGCCTAAAACGTCGCTCGATACCTACTACTTCAGTATCCTCCCCGACCACTAATTCAGCCAACAACACAGGTACGATACAACGTCTTAACGACCACACCATTATAATTTATAACTTCCGGCCAACCGCTTGGAATAACACAGTAACGGGTAACTATATTCCTATCGACAGATTCATATACATATAAGGCAGTCACGTAGAACCTCCATAAAATGGCCATTTCAATAATTTACCAATTTTCTTGCCAATCGCTCGGAATAACCTAACGTCCTAACGACCATCACGACCTAACCTACACTTTAATTAAACCAGGAGTCACACAGATAACTCAAAACATCCACAACACATAATCGGGCAACTTCCTAAAACGAATTCATTAAACGGTCATACGGTTCTTCCTAACGGTCATAACATGAATAAACGGGCAACTTCACTAGCAATTCAGAAACATTAACGCACAACGTGCCTACAAACGACCAATTCTCCATAACAAACATCATAAATCCCATTATAAGGTCAGAACCCCACCCTTACCTAGATTGAAGGTTGCTCAGCCAAAGCTTCGGCCGTAATCCTTGATTCGCTCTGCTTGACACCGGGCAGCTTGCTCCTTGTTCACGCAGCTCTACCGGTCAGCATACAGAAACCCTTATTCTCCAACTAAAACAAATCCTTATGTTATCTTCTCCTTATATAACAATCCTCTTGGGCCTAACCTACTGTTTACTGTGGAAAATGGTAAACAACCGCTGGTCCTCCCAGAGTCCTAAACCGAGGGTAACTTGCGAGATCGACCAGTTGATCTCAAGATGCGTGCTAAGAGTTTTTACTATCACACCTATTCCGTCAAAATATTAGTCAAGGGAAATTGTTTTCTTTTGATTGGGGAAACAGGTGTAATGGTTTTCCACACTATGATTTAATCGACTGAGTGGTGACTCGTGACCGACAGAAGATATTCATACAAAAAGTGAGACTCACTAAACTAACTGACTGGTGACTCGTGACCAACAGATAGTGTTGAATTGTTTATGTGAAATAGAAGATAACGTATAGATCTTGCTCAAAGGTAAAGAGAAAACAGATAAAGTACTCAAAAGATATTACTGAAAGATAAAGGATTTGCATTGAAATAAAAATGGTGATTCACGTACATCAAGCACTCTTCACTCTTGATTTCCTAACGCTCGGAATGACAGAGTTTGACAAGTGATTTGAGAGTACAAGTGAACACCCACAAACTATACAAAATCTGCCTATTTATAGTGTTTACAATGTAACTACCTAGATAAAATCTACGACTAATATTAACATCTTAAGGTAACTGCTTCACTAGATGTTGCCACCTATTTGGCGCTCAAACACATCGTGGATTGCTGGCAACTGCTCATGATTTTGGAGTTCCACCTATTTGGCGCTTGAACGCATCGTGGGTTGCTGGTAACCGCTCACGATTCCTCTAAGCCTCTTGAACATAAAACGCTTATGCCTTGCTTCGACACTTTCTTTCTGGAAAAGAATAATCACACTCCCTCTAAGTCAAAGAAACCCTTTTTTGTTGACTAAAACCATTTTCGACCAAGTCCTTGTCTTTTACCCTTTGGTCGACTAAACCAATTTTAACCTCCTGACATATGTTCTTTTATTTCTTCCTAGTCGACATATTTCAATTTTGATAGTTTTAGTGTGACTCCTTTCAAGCATTAATTCTAACTTGATAAAACCAGCCTTTCAAACACTGGCTCCCGTTTCCAAAAAAACCCTTATTTTGGAGGATGACTCTTAGCTTATGAGAATATCTTCATTTACCACATGTACTTGAATACCTTAAGATTTTCCAAGGTAACAAAATGCCCCCAAATATGCAATTTTCAAATTTCGACCAATATGAGATAATGGCATCTCTGAAGCGTCGGTTTCACCATTCGACCAAATCGTTTCCATTTCTCTAAAAATGAACATTACCGTTCTGTCTTTTCCGTGACGTCACGTAATCATGGAAGCGTATCACACTTTCAGTTTCGAGACGTGTGACATTAATTACTTGCCATCATTGCACTTTTAGTGGGAAACGCGGCCCACTAACTCACGTTGTTCCTGTGGCACGCGTCCCACTAACTGACGTGATTTGAACTTGGGAAATCACAAAATATTTTTCCCATTATTTCCTCTTTCCTCAGGGTCTATAAATACCCTTATTTCCCATTTTTTTTATATTTTCCTTCACTTTTTCAATCCATTGCTTTTTAGAAAACAAAACCAAGAAACTACACACCATCGTTGTTCTTCATCTTCACCCTCTTTTAAACCTTTTACAATGGCGAATGTTGAAAATAAAACCTCTTCTCCAGCAATCGCTCTTCAATTGTGCCTTGTCGACGACAAAGCTTATGTGCCAGAACCTCAATTTACTGAGGAGAAAGCCAAAATCTGGAAATCTCAGGTACTTATCCCTTTCTCTCTTGAGGAGAAACCCTTAGCCTTTTTAGGACCACTTCCTGCTGATGCACCCTCTGAAATCTATGTAGATGATAAGGAGAAGTTTTTCCCACTAGTACTACTACCAAACCCATCATCTCTTCTCCAAACCCTATATCACTTAAATATATTGACGGGGACTTTAGGACCGCTCCACCTCTGTGTTGCCCTAAATTTCGTGCTTGGATGGCACATTTAGAAACTGCCAAAGGAGACCAATGGAAAAGGATGTGTATTTATACCCTGCAAGAACTTTCTCTATGTGGTCAACCTTATTCTAGTGGCATGCTCCTAGATGCCATACATTTATGGGAGGGATCGACTAACACTTTCATATTAAATATGGTATGATCACTCCTACCATGTTCGACGTTGCTGCCATCACAGGGATGAAACCATCTGGCACGGTTTTTAACTATAGAGATGTTGAACCTGTGCCACTAAGGTTCGGCGTGGATGAAGCTGGAAAGCCAACATATAATAATTTTATCGACCATCATGCTCAAACCTCTGGTCCTGTAACTGATGAAGAGCATGTGGTGTTTTTAACCTTATGGCTATCTCGCTTTGTTTTTTGTTCCAGGTCAATGTAGGTGGCAAAACAATTTTCTTATCTGGCTACCCAGTTGTATATGGGTGAGGATGTTGCTTTAGGCCAACTGATTTTGGCCTCTCTCTATGCAGCTTTGACTGATGTTGCTACCCAAATAAAGTGTTTTGACCCTAATAATCCAAAGAAAAAGAACGTCTTAGTTCATGGTCCTTTCTGGCTCTTGCAGCTATGGTTGAATGCCATTTTCTCTGAGGAGATTAAGCCCTTTAGAAATAGAAAGGTAGCATGTCCTCCATCTCAAAGCCATATCGTTTGACAACACCTTCTCCCTCTGACTCCTATCGATAAAGCTCCCCAAATCCTGAAGTCTTCAGGCTGTTGTTTACCATTATGCTGTCAAGAGTCGATTTCAAACCCTCGATGGCCCCATTTCATGATAGATAAGATGGCCCAGGGTTGTTTATTAGGGATTTTCCACCTGCAAGAGAAGAGGACAAGAAAAATTCCTTAATCTTCTGGAGGCGTTAATTGACTCCCCAATTCTTATCTATTGTGATTGTCGGTGTGAACCTGGGTTTGGTCGCTTATCAGCCTAACTTGGTGGCTCGACAATTTGGCCTCTGTCAACTTGTTCCTAAATCTTTGTTCAATTCTCACGGGCTGCTGGTAGACATCACAACCGACTAACCCTTCAAAATGATCAAGGATGATATAAGGAATCTATGGGCACAAAGACCTACACTCACTCTCACTCATTTCCAAACGTCTTTCTACTGCACTAAAGAATTTGAAACTTGGTGGCAGACATATTTTGTTACATTCATTGGTGATTCTAATGCTAAGCTGACTGAACTAACCACAACTTTCTCAAATTTACAGGCAAAAGCGACCAAGTGTAAGATTACTCACATTAAACAAATTCGAGCTTTCCAAAATTACTTCTGAATTGTGTATTGACCTAATGATCTTCGTCGAACCATCTATGAGGCCGCTGCCGAATTAAAGGAGAAGATAACCGATAGAATCTTGACACTAAAAATCCCTAATTATGCGAAAGATAAATATCTTTACGCCCTTCATTTTGGAAACATCAAATTTCCTCCTTTTCCATCCATCCCCTTGGCCTTGGCCTTTGGCCCACCTATTCCTGATTGGTGGTATTGCTCTATACCGGATATGCAAAATGCCTATAAGACAAAGGCCGACAGAGTGGGACCGACGAAGTATTACCTACCTAACTATTCGGAGCATCTTCATTATAATCTCCGATATGTTAGAGTACTTTCGACTACACAAATTGGTAACGATTTCTAGAAAGCTTACCCCCTGCCTATTTTACTTTGGTTGCTTATCTGATTGTTTTACAATTGTCTTACAGTTATACCAATAGATCAGGCGGGTGCCTTTCCTGTCGGCAAACAAAAACCTTCAACGCATCAGGTTTAAACTTCAACTTCCTGCCAGCTATCATTCTTGATTTGGCATATCTGACTTAGCTTAATTTTGTAGATCATTCCTGACCATACACCCTCCAACGATGAACCCATTTCTTATTCACTCAAGAAGGCTTCTTCGGTGGGTGTATTTATATACTTCTTGTTTCTATGTCGTTTATGCCCTAAACTTGTATTAATATTTTCCTTTTTTGCTAGAGTAAAAAATGCTCAGTGGATTTGGCTACTCCCTCTGACAAATCCAAAAGGTCCAAGAAGGACAAAAAGCATACTTCTGAGAGGGATAAGGTATATTATGTCGATTCCAAACTTCCATTATCGACTAACACAATTGCTTCGACTTACATCTTTCTTTGATACTTAGCCATCACCTGATGTTCAACCCTCTCAACACTCCCATAAATCCAAAAGCCATAAGAGGAAAAAAAATTCCTCTGCTGAAGGCGAGGTAGCAAAGAAGAAGAAGACAAAGGTACCTGTATCCCAGGGTGCTGAAGCAAAGGTTGGTTTAAACTTGTTGATGAAACAGAGGAGCCAGCTGATGTAGAAATTCCTCTTATTACGAGAAGGAGACGTAACATGGTCTTGGTCGAAAATCCTGAAGCCACTTCAGATTTAGGTGCCGACACCATTGTGGTCGACACAACTCTGGTTACTCTGAATCGTGCTCCCAGGGTTGATGAAGTTCAAAGCCTAATGAGAGACCTTACTGATGTTTCAGCTAAGGATGAGTTTATCGATCTTAATCCGTCGACACAGGTATTAGCCGGTTGTTTTCTAGTTTCTTTCATTTTTTGTTTGTTGAATTTGTTTTGGCTAATACCTTTTCTTACTTTCTTTAGGTTAACATCTCCGGTTAACAACAACGTGTACCTGATTATACCCCTTTGTCAGAAGCTTCTCCCCCTCACCATCATGAGAATCTTAACATTGTTGATGGTGAGTTTATCGACCTGACTATTTCAGCTACTCTCAGTGACTCTGACTCAGTGACTGGTCCTGCCAAACATAAGGGTTATAGTTCAACTAGTTCTGATTCTAGCCTTTCAGATTCCCTACAGGGTTCAGAAGCAAAAAATGTCACCACCTCCTGAATCCTTCCCCCTCCTGAAAGCACGCAAGGCGCACCTCTCGTTTCTTCTAGGAGAACAAAGGTCGACTCACCCACTAAACTAAAACACATGGGAGTTAATCCTTCTGGTCTAGAAGCAATTGATAGGTTGCATCGCTTTGTGAGTTCTCGCACTCTTTCTTCTGACTCCAACCCATCTCAAGCATATCATGACAAGATGAGTCCTGAAGCAGTTAAAGCCAAAAATCTGATGACTAAAATTCAAACTCGTGCTTTGAATCCTGATCTGCCTCATCTGCTCCATTCTGATCCAACTCTTGGCCCAGAACTTTCAGACGCTCTTACTCAAATGAAGGAACTCAATATGTCTGAATCAACCAGGTTAATGATAACGGAATTTGAGAAACTTTTCATTCCTCTACGCTAAAATGTTGAAAGAATTCCGGCAAATGAGGAAGCGGTTGAGTCGAAGGAGGTCTTCGTGAAAGATAAGTTGGATATGGTGGTGCAAGTTACTGAAGAAATTAATGATTTGTTAGCAATGATTGAAAATAAGAAACAAGAACTGATTCCCAAATGAAACAGAGATGCTGAAATACGTAACCAGATTTCTGCTCTCAATAAGGAATTAGAATTAATCACCAAGCAAGAGGAAGAGATTAGCAATGTGATTAATCCAACCCAAGCAAAAGCTGAGCAAATGGTTGTGGACGCCGTGGCTGTAAGTGACGCGATTTCTTCTGTCGAAGCAGAGCTTGAAACACTTAAGATTCAGGCAGAAGGTTTTGAATATCAGGCCACAAACCTCCATGGTGAACTAAAGTCATTCCAAGCCAAATTTAAGCATTTTTAATCATTGTACCAACAATCTTGTAATTTCTTCATGGATTTAAGCCAAATTTTAACGAATCCTTTCTTTGTTTGTTTTATATGTACCTTCCATGTTTTATGCGTGTTTTGAATTTGCTGGTCTCAACAAAATTTTACCAGCTTGTTGGTTCGACGAATATTTATTCCGTCGAGATTTTGATTTCTTGAATAATGGGCTTATACTTTTTTAAGTACTTTCCGTTTACCCTTAAGATCCGTTGATCTGGGGCTAACTCTTAAAGCTCATAGGCATTATTTGAAAAAACTTGTATCACCTTAAAAGGTCCTTCCCAATTTGGGGATCATTTCCCTAAGACTCTATCATTTTTATCCATAGGTAATATCACTTTCTATACTAGATCATCGACAACAAATACTTTATCCTTTACTTTTTTGTTATAAGCTCTGGCAACTCTTTCTTTCTGTCTTATTAACGAATCAAGGGCCAACATCCTTTCTTAATCTATGTCGACAAGCTCGTCTGCCATCATATTCCAGTAATTCTCAAATGGTATTTCATGATGTCTTTGGATTCTTATCGATTGAACATGTATCTCCACTGGTAACATTGCATCATGCCCATATGCAATTCGAAATGGAGTGGTTCTTGTTGCTTCCTTTGGGGAAATTCTACACGCCCATAAGGCTTGATCCAATATTTTATGCCAATTTCTTGGCTTCTTTCCTACATGCTTCTTAATTAGGTTAATTATCACTTTGTTGGCAGCCTCGACTTGGCCATTTACTTGAGCATAATGTTATACCCCAAAATTTGCCCTCTCATTTCTCAAAGGATCATCATGGACCCTCAGGTTTGCTTATATCAAGTTTCAAGTCTTGAATTACAATTTTTTGAGAAAGTCATCCACAAGGGCAAAATGGTCAAGAGCACACTGAAAAGTAAAACTTTGACTTTTGGATCAAAAATCAAGTTTCAACAATTATATTTCATCAAGACATGAAATTAGTTCATCAAAATCAGAAGTCAGAAATTACTTTGAAAAAAAAAATCAAATTTCTAAACATTTGGAAAATTTTCTAAGTGTTAGGAGAAGATGATACTTCAGAACTTCTGGGCCAGCCTTCACGCGAGTGCAGTCAGAATTTGCAAACGCGGTTCAGAACATGATGCTTCAATCAGAACATATGGAAGCAATGTTCTTCAGTCAGAACATGACTCTTCAGCATGTGGAGGTTACGTTTCTGATCTTCTGCGATTAGAACATCACTAAATCCCAAAACCTCGTTTAAGTAGCCTACTGCCCTGCTGTAACACAGTCCTGCAACTAGCTGTTGATCCAGTCCACGCCTGTACTTTCTCAAACCCCATATTTGCACCAAATTAGCATACAAAAATTGTGATTAAAAATCAATGGAACAATATACCAAAAAAGGTTTAAATCCCATTTGTTTTCCCCCTAAAACTGCAGCAAACTCACCTATAAATAAGTTGCTCCATCACACTTCCAAGGGGCTAGATTTTGGAAGGAGAGAATTATCAAAGAGAGAAGAGAAAACAATAAAACATTCTTGAACCTTGAATTCCTAAACAAAACCAAAATGTTTGTTCTTCCCTTTGAATCAAAGAACATAACATTTCTTGTTCTGTTCCAGAACATCTGAAGGTAGCAGCTAAAGTTCCAAACACACGTTCTAGATTCAAGGTAAGTCTTCCTGACTTTGAATCTTTTCATTCAAAACATCATTAAATATGTAAATATCATAATATTGATGTTGTACATATCATTGCATGAGTAGAAAAAACTGTGGATCAGAACTTCTTGAATAAAGCTAGGCTCAAAATCAGGATTAGAACTTCTATGAACTGTTATGCTTCTATCTTTTTGATTTGCTATCGTTAAGAACTGAATAATTGCAGATGTTCTGACTAATATAAGGAATGAGGTGAAATGTAATACATAATTTATGGGTCTTTCTTTCCCATTGTTTTAGCACAACACATAACTTCTGATTTTCACTCACTATTTAACACAGCACAAAACTTCTGATTTTTACTCACTGTTTAACACATCACAAAACTTCTAATTTTCACTCATTGTTTAACACACACAGGACTTCTAAGATTTTCTCACTGTTTAACACAACACATAACTTCTGATTTTTACTCACTGTTTAACACATCATAGAACTTCTGATTTTCACTCATTGTTTAACACACACAGAACTTCTAAGATTTTCTTACTATTTAACACAACACATAACTTATGACCCTTTGCTCACTATCTAAACACGACCCAAAACTTCTGTTTTTTCCCTCTAACGTTTCTTTTAGGATTCCAATGGCGTCAATCTAGAACTCCTGATTTCCTTTGACGTTTCATTCTGAACCACAGTACGCCTAGCATCAGAACTTCTGATCCCCTCTGTTTTGCTTTCAGCAACATGCTGATCCTATTCCTCATTGTTTTTCCTTTTTCTATATTTTTTTTCTAAAAAAAGGACATCAAAAAAATATTTTCTTTTATTAAATAATTATTTTTAATTTGTTAAGACTAAAAACCATTTTTCAAAACAAGTCTTTTCCTTTTCTTATAGTGTATAATTCAATATGGTTGTAATAGTTAATTAGGATTTAAAATTCTTGCAAACCCCCATTTATAATTTGTACCCCCATCCCTAAATGATGTAATAGCGTAGGACTTTACATTCCCGCAATTTACCTCTTTTCAAATACAAATGCTAGTAATTAGGGTGTGTATGGAAAGACATGAAATCAACAAATAGATAACCTTAATCAAGACTAAATGCATGTAAATCAAACACACTTGCACACTAGCACCCTTAGGTTAATATCGCTTTGTTGCCTTTTGGAAAATAGTCATGTCCCTCGAATATGGGCATTTTAGCGAAGACCCTCGATAAAAGATCGTAGTCCCTCGATGACCCTCAATGTTGCCTTTGGTAAATGATCTAGTCCCTAAACGATATTTCTAAAACGTCCCATAAGTTGCCTTCTATGACTATACAAATGCCCTGTGCCCGTCCCTTCACATCCGACGATGGGGTTTCTTACCAAAACAATGGTAATATAATAACATCTAAAGGAGAAGTAAAATAACGTTTAAGACCTTTTGAGTAGGTAGGTTACTCCTAGTTGTTCGCTTGCTCACAAACAAAAACATCTTATACACCCACAATTTCACTTTGAAACATTTTACAAAAGACAAAACACTTCGTACGCGTTCTTATAGAGACGAGAACCATTACAAAGACACCTTTTCAAAATACTTTCAAAGCCCACATCACAAACACATTTTTAAAGAAAAGCAAGTGATCTAGCAAGCAACTAAGAGCCCATAGATAACTACGGATGAAAAGGGTGCTAATACCTTCCCTTTTCATAACTTACCCCCCGAACTCAAGAAATAATCTCGAAAGGTATTTCCTGTTCTTTTCAGCCTTTCCTTATTGGATAAAAGAAAAGTCGATGGCGACTCTTGCTATCCACACAATTGTGATCAAACGCAAAACATCCCAAGTCAGTTCTCCCATCGCGTTACAGAACTGGCGACTCTGCTGGGGAAATTCTTAAAAAAAGTGGGGTTACCTTAGGGCTATATCACCTTTACTTGTTTTCATTATTTGACTTGTTTGCTTTAAATTATGGTTCCTTGTTTGGGTTTGCTTTGATCCTCTACCAGGATCTGGGACACCTTTTTAGGTAAGTAGCAATAGATTGTGGAAACTATACGACATAGACCGATATAGTTGAAACAATGGCTACGTTAGTGTGACGTATTTGTGGGTACCGGTATCCCTTGTGTTGAATCGAGGAGAATACAGGGCCGCTGAGTGGCGTCATGAAGCACTAACTGACCTTAGAACCTTAATTGAACAACTTGGCCATTAGGACGTAATGAGATAACCGGTTTCGGTGGAAAGCTGGAAATTGGTTGATACTCGATACTACACTCATTGAGATTGGACTTTTGAGATATCCCGGCTACAAGAAAAGATTGATTGTGCTGAGACAATGCCTAAAAGAAAGGTCGGTGATATTGAGATCTTTTAGAAACCGGTTACTATTACTAGGACATGTTGAGCCAACTAAACTTCAAGAGGGTACTTACCTATAAGACTCCATGAAAGCCTAAACCTAAGGACTTGTTTTCATTGTGTGTATATGCTTACTTGTATATAACATCATAAACATCATAACATCATACACATTCTCGCTAACCATTTCAAGGATTTAGGAATTTATCTTTGTTTTTATTTTGTAGGCCATGAACTCCATCAGAAGGAACACCATCCGAACCAGCTTCGTGAAAGCACACCCTTAGCTCCAAGAGTTAGCATCAAGGGTGCCCGGAGATTCTCCTTTTACCAGGAAATATGGTCGAATCCCCAGTTTGGCTACCTCCAATTTCCAAGAGGAGATGATGTGTGTGCTCTTCCAATTTTTTGATCCCATACATCATTGCTTCACCTTTCCTGACTATCAGTTGGTACCTACACTAGAAGAGTTCTCTCTACTATTATGAGTGCTAGTGCTTGATCAGATACCATTCACCGGTCTAGAGGGGATTCTGAAGCCCGAAGTCATTGCCGAAGCTTTGCATCTAAAGAGAGCCGACATCATAGCAAATTGGGAGACAAGAAGCGGAGTCAAAGGGTTCCTAGCTAAGTTCATTGGAGAAGGCTCGTTCATTCTGGGAAGACATGGATTTTCAAGCCTTTGAAGACGTCCTGGCCCTTCTCATCTATGGTTTAGTTTTATTCCCCAACTCGGACTAATTCATAGATGTAAATGCCATCAAAGTCTTTCTCTCTCGCAATCCTATACCTACCTTGCTAGGAGACATCTTACATTGCTTCCATACCCGCACCATGAAGAAAAGAGGTACTCTCTTATGTTGTATTCCCCTACTCGCCAAGTGGTTCACTTCACACCTACCTCGATCAACATTGAAGAACGAGCAAAGATTGACATGGTCTCAAAGGATGATGTCCCTCACCCACTCTGATATTCATTGGTGTTCGAGATCCTTGGAAGATACTTCTATCATTGCCTGTTGTGAGGAATTCCCTAACGTCCCTCTCCATGGTATTAGGGGAGGTATCACTTACAACCCTTGCTTAGCTTTACGACAGTTTTGGTATGCCCAAAGAGATGGTCCTCACGAGATGCTCATCCAAGGTTTGGTGTTCGACTATGAAAGCGACAATCAAGGCTACCGTTAGAGGTTTATACAAGCTTGGAGGATGGTAAACAAGGTGGATAGTAGGACATTGGGACACAAAAATTCCATTCCCCTTGAACCTTACATTAGGTGGGTGCGAGCTCGTGCTCAAAGTCTCATAATGCCTTACCCTTCTATCCTCTCTGTTATCATAGAGCTTGTTATTGAAGGAGAAGTCCCTTACACTATCCTTCATCCCAACATTCCTACCTCTCTCGAAGACTTGCAAAGAGATTGGGTTCAGCTAAAGGAAGAACGAGACACTTTCGAAGCCCGATCCTACGCCAGTGAGAAGAAGATTCTGGAACTCACCAAGCAGCTTCGTGAAGAGCGGAGTTTGAACGCCTACATCGCACCAAAGAGGATGCGTTCAACCTTTCTGTCTTATGAGTTTTTTTGTATTTCTTTCATTGTAAGCCCAAAGAGGCATGATGTACTCAAACTTGGATTTATTAATATAACGCGTGTTTCCTTTTTGTCTAAAAAAAATTTAAAATCTCCAATTTCCTTGAAATCATTTGCATATGCATTTTCATTCATCATCACACAAACAAGTTTCTTACAACATGTCTCCTTATATTTCTACTATTTATTTTAGTGAGATGGATATTGAACAGACAGTAAAAGATCTTCAGGCGCAGAACACTCAATTTCAACAAATGTTCTTGACTCTGGCAAAAGGACAAGAGGGTTTGAAAACTTTACTGATCAAAGAAAAGAAGAAGAAAGCGAAGAAAACAACCGGTGTTTTGAATCTGGGAGGAAGGTTCAAAGGACAAGCCAGACGAACTCTAGACTTCGTAACATCATCGAGTGAAGGGGATAATCAAGAAGGGAAAAACAAGGAAGTGAATGACCATCCAAAGTCTGAAGAAGACAAAGAGGTTGATTACTCTGAGGAGCAGTATCCTCCAACTGACGATAAATACAAACATTTGGAAGATCACCTCAATGCTATGGAGATCCAGAGGGTACCCGGGTTGGATTTTGAAGAGCTAGGACTTGTCTCAGGGGTTGTCATCCCATAGAAATTCAAGGTCCCACTTTAACTAAATATGATGGTGTTTCTTGTCCAAAGCTACATTTAAGGTCATACGTCAGGAAAATTCAACCCCATACTGCGGATAGGAACCTATGGGTGCATTTCTTCCAAGAAAGCTTGTCAGGGACGCAGTTGGAATGGTTCTATCAGTTGGATGGGACCAACATTCGCAATTGGGAAGATTTGGCAGCTGCTTTTTACAAGCAATACCAGTATAATGCTGACTTAGCTCCAACTCGGACACAGTTGCAAGGCATGTCTATGGGTGCAGGTGAAGGCTTCAAAACCTATGCTAAAAAATGGCGAGATCTCGCAAGAAGAGTCCAACCCCCTCTATCTGACAGAGAATTGGTGGATATGTTCTTAGGAACTCTATCTGGTCCATTCTTCAACCACCTGATCAGAAGCTCCTCGGGTGGATTTACTGAACTAATCATGACCGATGAACGGGTAGAAGCGGGTATAAAAAGTGGCAAAATTCAAAGAGATGCATCCTCGAGCATAATGAAGAAACCCTTTACCAGAAATAAAGAGGTCAGTGTTGCATATGACCATAGGAATCAAAACAAAACTGAACGTCGCCCGATGGTAGGGGCTGTTATGATTTCTAATCCTACACCAAATCAACAGAGAAATTATCAACACATGCCAGATGCGCCCATGAGACAATTCACCTGAATCAACATGACCTTGTCCCAAGTTCTGTCACATCTTTTAAAGTCCAATCTAGTGACCCTAAAGGAAGCTCCCAAGAACCCCAATACAACTTCTCCTTGCTACAACCCGAATGCTCGATGTGCCTATCATTCTGAAAGCTCGGGGCATGACACAAATGATTGTTGGGCCTTGAAGAATAAGATACATGACCTTATCGAGGCGAAAGAGATTGAGTTTGATCCCCCAGAAACGCCTAATGTGATCATGGCGCCAATGCCCAAACACGGTCAAGGTGTCAATGATGTTGATGATGACTGTTTTGTTTCCTCCGTGAATAATTTAACTACTCCTCTTTTGACCATTAAACAAAATCTACTACAAGCTGGTTTGTTTCCGTGTTGTGATGAAAGTTGTCAATTATGTGTGTCTCTACCCAATGGCTGCCTGTTACTGAAGATGGGCGTCCAATGCATGATGGCTAATAAAGAAATCCTGTTTGAAAAAGTTCCTCTTATCAGAAATTCCTATGAAATCTCAATAATCACCATTTCCGACAATCCTCCCAGGGTCTCCACCAAAAGACCTGTCAGGATTATATCTGTTCCAAAGTCTGATCCCCTAATCATTACCATGCCAAGGCCAATACCATATTCTTCGGATAAAGTTGTTCCCTAGAACTATGGGGCTGACGTTTATTACTATGGCGTCAAGCAAGATCTGTTGGCTATCCAAGACAAGGCTGAGAAAGACACTGATCTTGACGTCATCAATATCGTTAGGACCAGTAAGATAACAAGAAGTAGGAGGATCTTCTCACCTGGGATCTCTCCAAAGACCATTTCTACTCCTGTAATTATTCTCGCTACCACTCCTACTAGCATTCCCAGTGATACTCCTATCGAAAATCCTATTGTTATCCCTGCTGCCAAGACAAGGGGCAAGGAGGTGTTATTTGAGCATGTCCAGACGGAGGCGCATCCAGAGGATATTCCTAAAGCTTCTAGAAAAGAGATAGAAGAGATGTTAAAAATAATCAAGAAAAGTGACTACAACATCATGGAATAGTTGGGGAAAACCCCCTCAAAAATATCAATGTTGGCCTTACTTCTGTGTTCCGAGGCCCATGCCAAAGCCTTGGTAAAGTTTCTAAAGACCGCCCACGTGCCCCAAGAGACTACCATTAACCAATTTGAGAATTGCGTGGCCAGTCTAACTGTTGATAAAGGATTGGGATTTTCTGATACCGACTTAACTCCCAAAGGAAGAAAACACAATGATGCCTTGCACGTCTCCATTGAGTGCAGGGGCACTACACTAGCCCGCGTTCTGGTGGATACGGGCTCATCGCTGAATGTTTTGCCCAAAAATGCTCTTGATCGGCTAGACTGTAAGGGACTCACTTTAAAGCCAAGCAATATTGCAGTGAGGGCCTTTGATGGTTCTAAGAGGACAGTGCACAGAGAAGTTGACATCCCTATAAAAGTTAGAACTCAGACCTTTGATTCAACTTTCTATGTAATGGATATCCGCCATTCCTATTCCTGCCTTTTGGGCCAACCCTGGATTCATGGTGTTGATGCAATCACCTCTACCTTACACCAGATGCTGAAGTACCCAATCAAGGGAAAAATCATCATTGTCCATGGAGAGGAGGAATATATGGTCAGCCACCTGAACCCTTTCAGATACGTGGAAATGGATGGTGAGTTCATCAAAACTCCGTGTCAGTATTTCGAGGAAGTCCCACAAAATAGCCGCTTTGAAGGATGTTATAGTAGTAATTGAAGAAGTTGGATGCACCATCTGGGGTCAGCTTCTATAACGCCCGTAATTTAATTAATTATTTAATTAAATTATTTTTGGAATATTTGAGAAGTTGTGTTGTGATTAATCGGATTTAATTATTTTATTAAGTGGTGAAATAATATTAGAAGCATAATATTATTTGAGGTGGGCTTGTTTTAAAGGAATAGAATTACTAAGGGGGTGTATTAGTTTTAAGCCCAATAAGGAATAAATAATAATAGGTTATTTTATTATTGTTATAAATAATAGAAAGAAGAGGCAGTAGAAGAATAAGGATTGAGAAGAAGAACGTGAAGCTGTTGGAAAAAGAGGAAAAACAGCAGAACGAGGATTCGACCGGAAGTTATAGAGCGACCTTCAATCCAAGGTAAGGGTGGGGTTCAAACTCTATAATTGGGTTCATGATAATTGGTGTGTGGGGTTAGAGGTGATTGTTGTCTTGTCATGAATTGAATGTATATGATGTTGTATGATGAGATTGATGAATTATAGATGAATGATGACGTTCCGATGTCGTGTAATTGATGTAGAAGTATATGATAATTGTAAGTGATGATTATCTATGATTAGATTAAGTTTTTAGGGCTTAAAGTACGGAACCCGTAGTGAAAACACAGAGAAAATCGCAGGAATTATGCAGGGTAGAGCAGTATGCGTCGACTCCAAACAGGATGTGTCGATACAAGAAGGTTTAGGGACGCAGGATGAGTCGACACGAAGAGGCCTTGCGTCGATACATGAGTGCTTTTAGACTCAAGATGAGTCGATACGTAGGGGCATGTGTCGATACATGCTGTGTGTTAGACTCAGGATGAGTTGATACAAGAGAGGATGCGTCTACTCATGTTGTGAGTTCAGTGCAGTACGCGTCGATCCAAGGAGTTATGCGTCGACCCATGTTGTCTGGTTTTTGGCAGAATCAGTTTGAGAATGCTGTAACTTGAGTTTTCGGACTCCATTTGAGGTGTCGTTCGAAGCGTTGAATAACTAACGCAATGAGCTTTATTCTTGAGGATTAAAAGGAAGAATAGGAAGTGTAATCATAGTAGCCAATTTAGGATTAGAGTTAGTTCACGTGTTGATCATTATGTTGGTTTTTGTGAAGAAGAATGAAGATGAGATGCTTAGAGGTTGTTGTTTTATTTGTAACAGTAGGAATAATAATAATAACTAAGTAATATTACAGAATAGTAGTATGTAGAGATTTAGTGATTTAGAAGTAAGCCTTAGTTGGTTAATTAATTATAGGCCATATATTGTACAAGCTTATGGCCAACGTTGTGAAAATGATGAATGTTGTCATATTACTGTACAACTGAGTTATTGATGAGATGATATTAATGAAATTGTGTTTGATAATTTATGATGATAAACGATATTGATGAAGAGATGTTGAGATGCTTTCAAGATGTAGGCCTTTGGCCAACGATGGTGTTGTATTAAGATGTTATCAATTATGGTGTTGTTATTACATTCATGATTGTGTCGCATACATTGCATTTTAAGATGGATCTTATGCTCGTTGAGATAGCCAGTATTGGCAAATATTGAGATGAAGGCTTATGCCTTGTGGATGCATCTATTAATTGGCAATTTTTGAGATGGGAGTTCTGCTCCAATGGTACCACATGCATTTGCATAGTATTGAGTCGCATTATTTGATTGCATAAAGAAGTTGTGTATTGATATTGTGAATATGTATTATTGTTGTGATTATTGTTGATTATGATATGAGAAGTGGTGATGTTATGTGATCTAATTTATTATATTAATTATCATACGCTTTATTATATTGTTAGATATCTCACCCCTTATGTTTGAATGTTACCCTTACGTTGGTAACATGCAGGTAATCAAAAGTGAAGGTTGTATACCTTCAGTAGTTCGAGTCGGTGTTATTTCTCTGATATGTAACACTCGGGGGGGATGAATGCTTGTTGCTTTTGATTGTTGATTATTCAGTTGTTGAACTTTAAGTTGATTATTATTAAATATGTGTTGTTTTGAAGTTGTTGTAATGATGATAAAGATGTTATTAAGAATTCCGCTGCGTAGATGTTGAACTGTTGAATTATTTAATTAAAGTTGTCATGTTGATGGTTCATCCGATGTTTTAAAGTGTTATATATCCACGATGAATGCAATGAGTTTTGAAAGATGAATTTGTGGCATCCCGATTCGTTTGCAGGATTGATTTTTATAACTATGATTTATTTATATGATTGTCGAGGTAGAATTAGGGTGTTACAAAGTTGGTATCAGAGCAAGAGGTTGGTCCGAACTTGTCGTTGAGTCGTAGTTGTCTAACAATCGAGTATTGTTAATTTGAGTTCTAACAATTGTTTATGTTGTAGTGATAAGTTGAGATGGCTGGAAGGAATGATGCTGCACTTGCTGCTGTTTTAGAAGCAATGGCTCATGCGATGGAGAATCAGCTGAATACTGACGAGAATACTGGATCTCGTAGCTTGGCGACTTTCCAGAGGGAGAATCCGCCTATGTTCAAGGGGAAGTATGATCCTGGCGGAACATTGGAGTGGTTGAAAGAGATTGAGAGAATCTTCCGTGTGATGGACTGCACTCCAGCGCAGAAGGTTCGATATGGTACTTATATGCTAGCAGTCGAGGATGATGACTGGTGGCTAGAGACTTGCAGAGGTTGGAAGCTGCAGGTGAGAATGTCACTTGGGCTGTGTTCCATAGGGAATTTTTGAGGAAGTACTTTCCTGAAGATGTTCGTGGTAAGAAGGAGATTGAGTTCCTTGAGCTAAAGCAAGAGAGTATGTCAATTATTGAGTATGCTTCCAAGTTTGTTGAGTTGGCTAAGTTTTATCCACACTACACTGAGGAAGATGTTGAGTTTTCTAAGTGTATCAAGTTTGAGAATGGGTTGCGCCCGAAGATCAAAAAGGCAGTTGGATACTAGAAGATCCGTGTCTTTGCTGATTTGGTTGATAGTTGCCAGATTTACGAGGAGGATAATAATGCTCATTACAAGATTACCAGTGAGAAGAGGGGTAAGCATCAACAAAATCGTGGTAAGCCTTATGATACCCCAACTGGTAAAGGTAAACAGAAAGTTGCTCAAGGTCAGAGGACTAGTGGGGGAGATGCTCCTGCTGGTGTGGTTTATTTTAAGTGTGGAAAATCTGGGCACAAGAGTAATGTGTGCACTACTGAAGTGAAGAGTTATTTCCGTTGTGGTAAGAACGGACATGTTGTATCTGAGTGTGAACATAAGGATGTGATTTGTTTCAATTGTAGAGAAGAAGGGCACATTGGTAGTCAGTGTCAGAAACCAAAGAGGGCTCAGACAAGTGGTAAAGTGTTCGCTTTGGTGGAAGATCAGACAGCTGCTGAGGACAGACTTATCAGAGGTACATGTTTCATTAATAGTACTCCTTTAATTACTATTATTGATACCGGTGCTACGCATTGTTTCATTGCTGCTGATTGTGTTGAAAGATTGGGTCTTATGTTGTCTTCTTTGAATGGAGAGATGGTCGTCGATACTCCAGCCAAGGGGTTAGTGACTACTTCTTTTGTGTGTTTGAAGTGTCCCTTGTCGATCTTCGACAGAGACTTTGCTATTGATTTGGTTTGTTTACCGTTAAGAGGTTTGGATGTGATTTTGGGTATGAACTGGTTAGAGCATAACTATGTTCATATTAAATGTTAAGACAAGTCTGTGAGGTTTTCTACTCCTGTAGAAGAGGAGGATGGTCTGTTGTCTACTAGACAGTTGAGGAAGTTGATGCAAGAAAAATCACATATGTTCTTGTTGATGGCGTCGCTATCTGTAGAGACTCAAGCTATAATTGAGGAATTGCAAGTGGTGTGTGAATTTCCTGAAGTTTTCCCTGATGAGATTCCTGATGTACCGCCAGAGAGGGAAGTTGAATTTGCAATTGATCTTGTACCTGGTACCAGACATGTTTCTATGGCACCATACACGATGTCTGCATCTAAATTGTCAGAGTTAAAGAAGCAATTGGAAGAGTTACTTGAGAAGAAGTTTGTAAGACCAAGTGTATCGCCGTGGGGAGCTCCAGTGTTATTAGTAAAGAAGAAAGACGGAAGTATGAGGATTTGTGTTGATTATAGACAATTGAATAAAGTGACGATTAAGAACAAGTATCCACTTCCAAGAATAGATTAATTGATGGACCAATTGGTGGATTCCCGTGTGTTTAGTAAGATTAATTTGAGGTCGGGTTACCATCAGATTAAAGTGAAGGATGAAGATATCCATAATACGGCTTTCAGAATGCGTTATGGACATTACGAGTATTCGGTGATGCCTTTCGGTGTTACTAATGCGCTGGGAGTATTCATGGAATATATGAATCGTATCTTTCATACTTATTTGGATCGGTTCGTAGTGGTGTTCATTGATGATATTTTGATTTACTCTAAGTCATAAGAAGAGCATGCAAAACACTTAAGAGTCGTATTGCAAGTCTTGAAAGAGAAGAAGTTGTATGCAAAGCTGTCCAAGTGTGAATTCTGGTTGAAGGAGGTTAGTTTTCTTGGTCACGTGATTTCAGGTAGTGGCATTGCTGTAGATCCGTCGAAGGTTGATGTTGTGTTGCAATGGGAGACTTCGAAGTCAGCTATTGAGATTAGAAGCTTTTTGGGATTAACTGGTTACTATAGAAGGTTTATCGAGGGTTTTTGTAAGTTGGCACTTTCGTTGACTAAGTTGACTTGTAAAGGTAGAGCTTTTGTATGGGATGTTTAGTGCGAAGAAAGTTTTACGGAATAGAAGAAGAGGTTGACGTCGGCTCCGATTTTAATGTTGCCTAATCCAGGAGAGCCTTTTGTGGTGTATTGTGATGCTTCTAAGATGGGTTTAGGAGGTGTGCTTATGAAGAATGGTAAGGTAGTTGCTTATGCGTCAAGGTAGTTGAGGACTATTGAGAAGAACTATCCTATGCATGATTTAGAGCTTGCTGCAGTTGTCTTTGTGTTGAAGATTTGGAGGCATTATCTTTATGGTTCTAGATTTGAAGTGTTTAGTGACCATAAGAGCTTAAAGTATTTATTCGATCAGAAGGAGTTGAATATGAGGCAACGAAGATGGTTGGAATTGTTAAAGGATTATGATTTCGGTTTGAATTATCATCCAAGAAAAGCGAATGTGGTAGCTGATGCGTTAAGCCAAAAGACTTTACATATGTCGACAATGATGATTAAAGAGTTGGAATTAATTGAGAAGTTCATAGATATGAGCTTAGTTTGCGAGGTTACTCCGCGAAGTGTTATGTTGGGTATGTTGAAGATTAATAATGAATTTCTAGACAGTATCAGAGAAGCTCAAAAGTTGGATGTGAAACTGGTAGATTTGATGGTTGGGAGTGGTCAGCCTGAGAATAATGATTTTAAGTTAGATGCGCAAGGTGTGTTGAGATTTTGTAACCGGATTTATATTCCTGATGATGCTAAGATGAAGAAAGTGATACTCGAGGAGAGTCATATAAGTAAGTTGAGTATTCATCCAGGAGCTACAAAGATGTATCAAGATTTGAAAGGTTTGTTTTGGTGGCCTGGGATGAAGAGTGATGTGGCTCGGTTTGTGTATACATGTTTGACTTGTCAGAAGTCGAAAGTTGAACATAAGAAGCCAACAGAGTTGATGCAACCGTTAGAAGTTCCAGAATGGAAATGGGATATCATTTCAATAGACTTTGTGACGGGGTTACCTAATACTTTAAGAGGGCATGATTCGATTTGGGTGATTGTTGATAGGCTTACGAAGTCAGCTCATTTTATTCCTATTAACATCAGTTTTCCAGTGTTGAAGTTCGCTAAGATTTACACTAGTGTGATTGTGAAGTTGCATGGTGTTCCTTTGTGCATTGTGTCAGATAGAGATCCAAGATTTACTTCTAATTTTTGGAGGGGTTTGGAAGAAGCATTGGGTTCTAAGTTGAGATTGAGTTCAGCGTATCATCCACAGATAGATGGTCAGACTGGACGAACTATTCAATTGTTGGAAGATTTGCTGAGGGCATGTGTTCTTGAGCAGGGAGGTTCGTGGGATACTTATCTTCCATTGATAAAGTTAACTTATAATAACAGTTACCATTCTAGTATTGGGATGGCACCTTTTGAAGTGTTGTATGGTCGAAGATGTAGAACTCCGTTATGTTGGCATGAATCTGGAGAAAGTGTAGTACTTGGACCTGAACTTGTTCGTGAAACTACTGAGAAGGTGAAGTTTATTCGAGAAAAGATGAAAGCTTCCCAAAGTAGACAAAAGAGTTATCATGACAAGCGAAGGAAAGATTTAGAATTTCAAGCTGGTGACCATGTGTTTTTAAGAGTTACACCTGTGACTGGTGTTGGGCGAGCATTAAAGTCTAAGAAGCTCACTTCTCGTTTTATTGGACCATATCAAATTTCAGAGAGAGTGGGGAATGTTGCTTATATATTGGCTTTACCACCTAATCTTTCGAATTTGCATGATGTGTTTCATGTGTCACAACTCCGGAAGCATGTTTCAGATCCATCTCATGTGATCCATATGGACGATGTGCAAGTACGGGATAATCTTACGGTGGAGATGATGCCTGTATGGATCGCGGATCGTGAAATAAAGACTCTAAGGGGCAAAGAGATTGCTTTGGTTAAAGTGGTTTGGCTAGGAGCTTCCGGAGAAAGCATGACTTGGGAGTTGGAGAGCAAGATGCGAAACTCCTATCCTGAGTTGTTTGATTAAGGTAAATTTTCAAGGACGAAAATATTCTAAGTAGGGGAGATTTGTAATGCCCGTAATTTAATTAATTATTTAATTAAATTATTTTTGGAATATTTGATAAGTTGTGTTGTGATTAATCGAATTTAATTATTTTATTACGTGGTGAAATGATATTAGAAGCATAATATTATTTGAGGTGGGCTTGTTTTAAAGGAATAGAAGTACTAAGGGGGTGTATTAGTTTTAAGCCCAATAAGGAATACATAATAATAGGTTATTTTATTATTGTTAGAAAGAATAGAAAGAAGAGGCAGTAGAAGAATAAAGATTGAGAAGAAGAACGTGAAGCTGCTGGAAAAAGAGGAAAAACGGCAGAACGAGGATTTAACCGGAAGTTATAGAGCGACCTTCAATCCAAGGTAAGGGTGGGGTTCTGTCTCTATAATTGGGTTCATGATAATTGGTATATGGGGTTAGAGGTGATTATTGTCTTGTTCATGAATTGAATGTATATGGTGTTGTATGATGAGATTGATGAATTATAGATGAATGATGACGTTTCGATGTCGTGTAATTGATGTAGAAGTATATGATAACTGTAAGTGATGATTATCTATGATTAGATTAAGTTTTTAGGGCTTAAAGTATGGAACCCGTAGTGAAAATGCAGAGAAAATTGTAGGAATTATGCAGGGTAGAGCAGTATGCGTCGACCCTAAACAGGATATGTCGATACAAGAAGGTTTAGGGACGCAGGATGAGTCGACACGAAGAGGCCTTGCGTCGATACATGAGTGCTTTTAGACTCAGGATGAGTCGATACATAGGGGCATGTGTTGATACATGTTGTGTGTTAGACTCAGGATGAGTCGATACAAGAGAGGATGCGTCGATTCATGTTATGATTTTAGTGCAGTACGCGTCAATCCAAGGAGTTATGCGTCGACCAGTGTTGTCTGGTTTTTGGCAGAATCAGTTTGAGAATGTTGTAACTTGAGTTTTCGGACTCCGTTTGAGGTGTCGTTCGAAGCGTTGAATAGCTAACGCGATGATTTTTATTCTTGAGGATTAAAAGGAAGAATAGGAAGTGTAATCCTAGTAGCCAATTTAGGATTAGAGTTAGTTCCCGTGTTGATTGTTATGTTGGTTTTTGTGAAGAAGAATGAAGATGAGATGCTTAGAGGCTGCTGTTTGATTTGTAACAGTAGGAATAATAATAACGATGTAATATTACAGAATAGTAGTATGTAGAGATTTAGTGATTTAGAAGTAAGCCTTAGTTGGTTAATTAATTATAGGCCATGTCTTGTATAGGCCTATGGCCAACGTTGTGAAAATGATGAATGATGTCGTATTACTGTACAACTGAGTTGTTGATGAGATGATGTTAATGAAATTATGTTTGATAATTTATGATGATAAACAATGTTGATGAAGAGATGTTGAGATGATTTCAATATGCAGGCCTTTGGCCAACGATGGTGTTGTATTAAGATGTTGTCAATTATGGTGTTGTTATTACATTCATGATTATGTCACATGCATTGCATTTTGAGATGGAGCTTATGCTTGTTGAGATGGCCGGTATTGGCGAATATTGAGATGAAAGATTATGCCTTGTGGATGCCTCTATTAATTGGTAATTTTTGAGATGGGAGTTCTGCTCCAATGGTACCACATGCATTTGCATAGTATTGAGTCGCATTATTTGATTACATAAAGAAGTTGTGTATTGATGTTGTGAATATGTATTATTGTTCTGATTATTGTTGATTATGAGATGAGAAGTGATGATGTTATGTGATCTAATTTAATATATTAATCATCATACGCTTTATTATATTGTTAGATATCTCACCCCTTCTGTTTGAATGTTACCCTTACGTTGGTAACATGCAGGTAATCGAGAGTGAAGGCCGTATACCTTCAGTAGTTCGAGTCAGTGTCATTGCTCTGATATGTAACACTCGTGGGGATGAACGCTTGTTGCTTTTGATTGTTGATTATTCAGTTGTTGAACTTTAAGTTGATTATTATTAAATATGTGTTGTTTTGAAGTTTCTGTAATGATGATAAAGATGTTATTAAGAATTCCGCTGCATAGATGTTGAATTGTTGAATTATTTAATTAAAGTTGTCATGTTGATGGTTCATCCGATGTTTTAAAGTGTTATATATCCATGATGAATGCAATGAGTTTTGAAAGATGAATTTGTGGCATCCCGATTCGTTTGCAGGATTGATTTTTATAACTCTGATTTATTTATATAATTGCCGGGGTAGAATTGGGGTGTTACAGCTTCCAGATATTCCTTACAAATCCAACAATTTTGGTTTGGGTTTCACCTCAGAAGCACAAAGGGCCGTTTGACGAACTCGCGCAGGGGGCCACCTTTACGTATCAGCAGTCAGGGGGTCAACACAGTGGAAGACAGTGATGGCAGCTATGACCTGGATGAGTGGATTTTTCCAACCGTCAGCGGAGGACTCAACAACTGGGAAGCCAAAGAATTTGTCCCTATTACTTTTCTTCAAGAGTAATTGTCTTTCAATTTTTGTCAGATTTGTAATAATTAAATAATTTAGACTTTAAAAACTTATGTCTTACCCGAGGCACAACGGTCCATCTGCGAGGGTTGTTACTTCATCTTCATATGTCATCAATAAATCATGGACGTTTTTGCATGCAAAATTTTACGCTCATTGTTTTTATTTTAAACCTTTATCATTTTTCAAAGATAGATATACTCTTACACACACTCACATATCGAAATGTAGACCCACATCCACTTAGGATCCCATGGGTAACGATTCTGCTATGGCCTATCATGATTTTGAGAATCTGATCTACCAAGCCGAAGACGAAGGTGAGGAAGATTGTGAGGTACCAGGAGAACTAGCTAGGTTGTTGCAACAGGAAGAAAGGACCATACAACCCCATGAAGAGCCTGTGGAAACAATTAACCTAGGTACTGAAGAGGACAAGAAAGAAGTCAGGGTAGGTTCCAACCTGGAGTATAGTGTCAAGAAGCGCTTAAATCAGTTACTACATGAATATGTTGAGGTCTTTGCCTGGTCGTACAAAGACATGAAAGGACTCGACACTGACATCGTGGTCCATCGTCTGCCGTCAAAAGAAAACGGCCCTCCGGTAAAATAGAAAGTCCGTCGCATGAGACCAGAAATGTCAGAAAATCAAGACTGAAGTCATGAAGCAGTTCAACACTGGATTCTTAGCTGTCACCTCCTATCCACAATGGGTCGCCAATGTTGTTCCAGTGCCTAAAAAGGACGGTAAGGTACGTATGTGTGTAGACTACAGAGACTTGAATAGGGAAAGCTCCAAGGATGACTTCCCGCTTCCCCGTATCGATATTCTGGTTGACAACACCGCACATCATAAAGTATTTTCCTTCATGGATGGTTTCTCCAGATACAACTAGATCAAAATGGCACCCGAGGACATGGAGAAAACGACCTTCGTCACACAGTGGGGCATGTTCTGTTACAAAGTTATGCCATTTGGGTTGAAGAATGCTGGGGCAACCTATCAGAGCGCCATGGTAGCTCTGTTTCACGACATGATCCATCATGAGATAGAGCTCTACGTGGATGACATGATATCCAGATCCCAAACTGAAGAGAAACACCTTGACCATCTGCAGAAGCTATTTGAAATACTGAAGAAATACAAATTAAGGCTGAACCCGAATAAATGCACTTTTGGGGTGAGGTCCGGTAAACTCTTAGGCTTAATTGTCAGCGGCAAAGGTATCGAAGTGGACCCTGCAAAGGTAAAAGAAATACAAGAAATGTCTGCTCCTTGCACTGAGAAGGAGGTTAGAGGGTTCTTAGGACGGCTAAACTACATCGCCCGGTTCATTTCCCATCTAACCGCTACTTGTGAACCAATCTTCAAATTACTGAAGAAAGATCAAGTGGTGGAATGGAATGACGACTGCCCAGATGCCTTCGACAGGATCAAAGAATACCTTCAAGAGCCTCCCGTATTGATGCCACCAGTCGAGGGAAGACCTTTGATCATGTATCTAACTGTCTTGGAAAATTCAATGGTGTGTGTGTTGGGGAAGCATGACGAGTCTGGCCAAAAAGAGCATGCAATATACTACCTGAGCAAAAGTTTACCGACTGTGAAACTAGATATTCACTGCTTGAGAAAAGTTGCTGCGCTCTGGCATGGGCTGCTCTCCGACTAAGGCAGTATATGTTAACCCATACTACCTTATTGATATCCAAGATGGATACAATTAAATACATATTCGAGAAGCCCGCTCTCTCGGGAAGAATAGCAAGATGGCATATGGTCTTGACTGAATACGATATTCAATACACTACCTAGAAAGCAATAAAGGGCAGTGTGCTAGCTGATCACCTTGCTCATCAGGATGTGGATGACTATCAGTCCATGAAGTTCGAATTCCCAGACGAAGACATCATGTTGGTAAAGAATTGTGAAGAACTCAGACCATATGAAGGACCTGAACAAGGATCCCGATGGACCTTGGTTTTTGACAAAGCTTCCAACGCGCCCGACAATGACATAGGTGTTGTGATTATATCCCATGAAGGATGCCATACTCCTTTCACCACTCTATTGTGTTTCAACTGTACCAATAATATGGCGGAATATGAAGCGTGTATTATGGGTCTCAAGGCTGTCATAGATTTAGGAATCAAGTCCTTAAGTGTATTTGGAGATTCAGCCTTAGTCATCAGTTAAATCAAAGGAGAATGGGACACGAAGCATCCTAACCTCATCCCTTACAAAGAACATGTGTTGACATTAATCCCACATTTTGAGGAAATTACCTTTGAGCATTTTCCACGAGAGGAAAATCAACTAGAATACGCGCTTACAACTATGTAATCCATGTTCAAAATCAAGTGGGATAATGAGGCTCCTCAGATCACAATCGAGAGAATGGACGAACCAGCTTACTGTCACGGGATCAATACTTATGAAGTAGCGAACAAGCCTTGGTTCCATGAAATTAAGAGATATCTCGAAGCCCAAGAGTATCCGGAAGGAGCTTCAGTCAACGACAAGAAATTCCTGAGAAGGTTTTCTGCTAAATTCTTCCTCAGTAACAGAATTCTCTATAAGCACAACCACGAATCTACTTTGCTTCGGTGCATAGACAAGAGTAAGGCAGACAAGATCATGGATGATTTACACAAAGGTACCTTTGGCACCCATTCTAGTGGGCATACGATGGCTAAAAAGATCCTACAGGAAGGATACTACTGGTCCACCATAGAAGCGGATTGTCATCAACATCCACGAACTTGTCACAAGTGTCAGATCTATGCTGACAAAGTGCATGTGCCTCCAGTTCTCCTAAACGTCCTAACTGCTCCTTGGCCATTCCCGATGTGGGGCATCGACATGATTGGAGAAATTAAACCTACAACTTCCAATGGACACTGCTTCATCTTGGTCGCCATTGATTACTTCACGAAGTGGGTTAAGGCAGCTTCATTTGCTTCTGTCACCAAGAATGTTGTGGCCCGATTCATCAAACAAAATCTTATTTGTCAGTATGGTATTCCAGAGAAAATCATTACAGATAATGGTACCAATCTCAATAATACTATGATCACTTCACTATGCGTGCAATTCAAGATCCAGCATCATAACTCTTCTCCTTACCAACCGAAGATGAATGGAACTGTAGAAGTCGCTAATAAGAACATCAATAAGATCATACAAAAAATGACAGTGACTTACAAGGATTAGCATGAGATGTTACCATTTTCTCTCCACGGTTACCGTACCACAACACGTACATCAACAGGGGAAAATTCTTTCTCTTTGGTATACGACATGGAAGTTGTCTTGCCAATTGAAGTCCAAATACCTTCCTTGAGAATTATAAAGGATACAGGGTTGAATGAAGATGAATGGATTCAAACTCGACTTGACCAACTAAACTTGATTGATGAGAAGAGGCTTACGGTTGTCTGCCATGGCTAGATGTCAGGTATATCGGGTTGGTGACCTGGTAATTAAACATATCATACTGCCATAAGGTGATCCCAGGGGCAAATGGAATCCTACATACGAAGGACCATTTGTGATCAAAAACCTATTTTCTGGTGGGGCAATGATCTTAACCACTATGGACGATGACGACCTTCTGCACCCTGTAAACACGGACATAGTTAAAAGATACTACGCATAAACAAAGACCCGCTAGGTCGACTATCCTAGGCAAAAATTAGGGCATCCCGACGAACTAAAAGGGTTCGGGCAAAAATTAGGGATAAATACAAAAATCTGTACACCCGACAAGCTGAAAACCTGAAAGGGCGACTTGGGAAAAAAAGGGTGTCCCGGTGGACTGAGAACCTGAAAGGGTGGTCCAGGAAAAAATAGGGATTTAAAGCGTATGACTATGTCCCGTTGGATCACCTTACAACCAATCTTCAACATCAATCGTCAAACTCAAATGGTTCTAATCAATCCAATCAGCTTCGGATAAAGCATCAAGTGGATGAGACGCTCAAAGACATGAAGGCTATAGCAGAATGGGAACCCCATAGGATTATTTCACATAGTTGTTCTTCCTTTGTATCAATTCCATTTTTACGATGACATTCTCTTACTAGGATGTTCGTCTCTTTGTACAAAAAACACTTATTCAAGTTAATACTAAAATATTCCTTTGAAAGTGCAAAACTATCTGTCTCTCTTTTACTATTCCTGTTTTATTTGCAAAAAACGTCCAGTATTTATTCTTGAACATATGCATTTGAATGTAATTACTGTTTATAAATAAATGCATAAAAAAGGGAAACTAAACAGAAAGACAATTACTAATGGCTTTAAGAAACAAGACAACAGGTAATACACGGCGTTTCTCTTCCCCAACAGAGTTTATTTCTCGGATTATGGAAACCCATCCATCAACACTTCAACTTCAACAATATTTTAAGACTTACACTCCATATTCCCAGTGGTAGTCAGGGATTCATTTTCCCCAACCCGACAACACTGCAGCAGAACAACTTACATGCACATGCATCACATCCATACATCATAAACATCAATGACACAAATGCATATATCACAATCTCATTGCACTATGCATTTCATGCATCATGGCATCACATACAACTAACTCTTTACCTTTTTCAGGAAAGATTAATCAACAAAAAAATTATTATCAAATTTTCAACAAGACAAGGCAAATATCTATGAACAAATCAATTGTATATCAATTCCCGAAACAAGACATGGTGACTATCTACATGACAATTACTTCCTTCAGACATCTTCTCTGGTTTAGATAAATCGCTCCAAGATTTATTCTGATTCTTCTCCAGACCTCTGCTGGTTCAGTTTAAACCTCTCAACGGTTTATCTTGATTCTTTCCTACAAATGCTTTCTCTGGTTCAGATAAGTCGCTCCAAGATTTATTCTGATTCTTTTCCAGACCCCCATTTGTTCAGTTTAAACCTCTCAATGGTTTATCCTGATTCTTTCCCGTAGACATCTTCTCTGGTTCAGATAAATCGCTCCAAGATTTATTCTGATTCTTTTCTAGACCCATGTTGGTTCAGTTTAAATCTCTCGACAATTTATCTTGATTCTTTCCCGTAGACATCTTCTTTGGTTCAGATAAACCGCTCCAAGATTTATTATGATTCTTTTCCAGGCCCCTACCAGTTCAGTTTAAACCTCTCAACGGTTTATCCCGATTCTTTCTTGCAGACATCTTCTTTGGTTCAGATAAGTCACTCCAAGATTTATCCTGATTCTTTTCCAGACTCTTGCCGGTTCAGTTTAAATCTCTCAATGATTTATCCAGATTCTTTCCCTCAGACATCTTCTCTGGTTCAGAAAAATCACTCCAAGATTTATTCTGATTCTTTTCCAGACTCCTACTGGTTCAGTTTAAATCTCTCAATGGTTAATATGGGGCTAACTCCTCAAGCTCATAAGCATTATTTGAAAAAACTTGTATCACCTTAAAAGGTCCTTACCAATTTGGGGACCATTTCCCTAAGACTCTATCATTTTTGTCCATATGTAATATCACTTTCCATACTAGATCATCGATAACAAATACTTTATCTTTTACTTTTTTGTTATAAGCTCTGGCAACTCTTTCTTTCTGTCTTATTAACGAATCAAGGTCCAACATCCTTTCTTCATCTATGTCGACAAGCACGTCTGCCATCATATTCTAGTAATCCTCAAATGGTATTTCATGTTGTCTTTGGATTCTTATCGATTGAACATGTATCTCCACTGGTAACATTGCATCATGCCCATATGCAAGTTGAAATGGAGTGGTTCCTGTTGCTTCCTTTGGGGAAGTTCTACATGCCCATAAGGCTTGATCCAGTGTTTTATGCCAATTCCTTGGCTTCTTTCCTACATGCTTCTTAATTAGGCTAATTATCACTTTGTTGGCAGTCTTGACTTGGCCATTTGCTGGAGCATAGTGTTATACCCCAAAATTTGCCCTCTCATTTCTCAAAGGATCATCCTAGACCCTCAGGTTTGCTTCTATCAAGTTTCAAGTCTTGAATTACAATTTTCTGAGAAATTCATTCACAAGGGCAAAATGGTCAAGAGCACACTAAAAAGTCAAACTTTGACTTTTGGATCAAAAATCAAGTTTCAACAATTATATTTCATCAAGACATGAAATTAGTTCATCAAAATCAGAAGTCAGAAATTACTTTGGAAAAAAATCAAATTTCTAAACATTTGGAAAATTTTCTAAGTGTTAAGAGAAGATGATACTTCAGAGCTTCTGGGCCAACCTTCATGCGAGTGCAGTCAGAATTTGTAAACACGGTTCAGAACATGATGCTTCAATCAGAACATATGGAAGCAATGTTCTTCGGTCAGAACATAACTCTTCAGCATATGGAGATTACATTTCTGATCTTCTGCGATCAGAACATCACCAAATCCCAAAACCTCGTTTAAGTAGCCTGCTGCCCTGCTGTAACACAATCCTGCAACTAGCTGCCGATCTAGTCCACGCCTGCACTTTCTCAAACCCCATATTTGCACCAAATTAGCATACAAAAACTATGATATAAAAGAAATGGAATAGTATACCAAAAAAGGTTTAAATCCCATTTGTTTTTCCCCCTAAAACTGCAGCAAACTCACCTATAAATAAGTTGCTCCATCACACTTTCAAGGGGCTGGCTTTTGGAAGGAGAGAATTATCAAAGAGATAAGAGAAAACAGTAAAACATTTGTGAACCTTGAGTTCCTAAACAAAACCAAAATCTGTGTTCTTCCCTTTGAATCAAAGAACATAGCATTTCCTGTTCCGTACCAGAACATCTGAAGGCAACAACTCAAGTTCCAAACACACGTTCCAGATTCAAGGCAAGTCTTTCTAACTTTGAATCTTTTCATTCAGAACATCATTAAATATGTAAATATCATAATATTAATGTTGTCCATATCATTGCATGAGTAGAAAAACTATGGATCAGAACTTCTTGAATAAAGCTAGGCTCAAAATAAGGATTAGAACTTCTATGAACTGTTGTGCTTCTATCTTTCTGATTTGTTGTCGTTAAGAACTGAATAAATTGCAGATGTTCTGACTAATATGAGGAGTGAGGTGAAATCTAATACATAATTTCTGGGTCTTTCTTTCCCACTGTTTTAGCACAACACAAAACTTCTGATTTTCACTCACTGTTTAACACAACACAAAACTTCTAATTTTTACTCACTGTTTAACACATCACAGAACTTCTAATTTTCACTCATTGTTTAACATACACAAAACTTATAAGATTTTCTCACTGTTTAACACAGCACAAAACTTCTGATTTTTACTCACCGTTTAACACATCACAGAACTTCTGATTTTCACTCATTGTTTAACACACACAAAACTTCTAAGATTTTTTCATTGTTTAACACAACACATAACTTCTGACCCTTTACTCATTGTCTAAACATGACCCAGAACTTCTATTTTTGTCTTCTAACGTTTCTTTCAGGATTCCAATGGCGTTAATCCAGAACTCCTGATTTCCTTTGACATTTCATTCTTCATTGTTTTTCCTTTTTCTCTATTATTTTTTTATAAAAAAAGGACATCAAAAAAATATTTTCTTTTATTAAATAATTATTTTTAATTTGTTAAGACCAAAAACCATTTTTCAAAACAAGTCTTTTCCTTTTCTTATAGTGTATAATTCAATATGGTTGTAATAGTTAATTAGGATTTAAAATTCTTGTAAACCCCCATTTGTAATTTATACCCCCATACCTAAATGATGTAATAGCGTAGGACTTTATATTCCCGCAATTTACTGCTTTTCAAATACAAATGCTAGTAATTAGGGTGTGTATGGAAAGACATGAAATCAACAAATAGATAACCCTAATCAAGACTAAATGCATGTAAATCAAACACACTTGCACACTAGCACCTTTAAGGTAATCCCGCTTTGTTGCCTTTCAGAAAATAGTCATGTCCCTCGAATATGGGCATTTTAGCGAAGACCCTCGGTAAAAGATCGTAATCCCCTGACGACCCTCAATGTTGCCTTCGGTAAATGATCTAGTCCCTAAACGGCATTTATAAAATGTCCCATAAGTTGCCTTCTATGACTATACAAACATCCCGTGCCCGTCCCTTCACATCCAACAATGGGGTTTCTTACCAAAACAATGGTAAGATAACAACATCTAAAGGAGAAGGAAAAGAACGTTTAAGACCTTTTGAGTAGGTAGGTTACTCCTAGTTGCTCGCTTGCTCACAAACAAAAACATCTTATACACCCATAATTTCACTTTGAAAATTTTTACAAAAGACAAAACACTTTGTACGCGTTCTTATAGAGACGAGAACCATTACAAAGACACATTTTCAAAATACTTTCAAAGCCCACATCACAAACACATTTTCAAACAAAAGCAAGTGATCTAGCAAGCAACTAAGAGCCCGTAGATAACTACGGATGAAAAGGGTGCTAATACCTTCCCTTTTCATAACTTACCCCCCGAACTCAAGAAATAATCTCAAAAGGTCTTTCCTGTTCTTTTCAGCCTTTCCTTATTGGATACAAGAAAAGTTGGTGGCGACTCTTGCTATCCGCACAATTGCGATCAAACGCAAAACATCCCAAGTCAGTTCTCCCACTGCGTTACACATAGTAAGGAGTAAAAGTTAATAAATTAATTCCAACTTCTTGTGCAAATTCTTGCATTTTTCGTCCAGTAAACACCGATCCTTGGTCGGTCGTAATTGTTTATGGAATTCCAAACCGACAAATGATGTGATTTTGTATAAAATCAATAACAGCTTCTTGGTCGACGTTAGTTAAAGCTACTGCCTCGACCCATTTTGTAAAGTAATCAATACCGACTAAAATATATCTTTGTTGTTTTGATGATGCTGGTTTTATTTCTCCAATCACATCTAAGGCCCATCCTCTGAATGGCTAGGGCTTTATAACTGCATGTAATTCACTTGCGGGGACATGTTGTATGCCCCCATTCATTTGGCATTCTCGAAAACCTTTAGTAAATTCGATGCAATCTTTTAGCATTGAAGGCCAATAGATGCCTGAACTCACCAAAAGCCATTTCATTTTGTGTCTTGCTTGATGTGCACCACATGCTCCACTATGCACACTTAACACTGCCACGTATGCCTCGCTTTCTCCAAGGAATTTTAACAAAACTCCTTCAATAGTTTTCTTAAATAATTCATTCTCTATCAAAACATAACTGAGAGCGCGATACTTGATCTTATGATCTGTCGACCCCGTGGGGATGCGCAGATAGTTAGCCAATGGCTTTCGCTAGTCATTCTCTTGTCCATTATCAATGGTTAAAATTTGAAATTTTTTAGCATCTATACCCCCTAACTTTATGATCGACAAATCTGAAGGGGATAACAAAGTTGCTCGAACTCTCTCTCTTACTTGGGTAATTTCTTCATTTTGATCTCTCTTGTATCCTGAGGCTTCTTGTGCTAGGTCATTGGCCTTTTCATTCTCTCTTCGAGGTATCTATCGAATACTTACTTGCTCAAATTATTTTAATAATCTGATGGTAATCATAAAATACATGATTAAATTTTCTTTAACACATTTGTACTCCTTTGATACTTGTTTAATCACTAATTCAGAGTCTCCCATAATTTCGACGTTCCTTGCCCCCAAATCTAGCAGTAGTTCAAGTCCTGTTATTAAAGACTCGTATTCTACTTCATTATTTATGCACATACCGTTGACTTTATACTTGAACTCTGCTGGAATTCCACTGAGAGAAATTATAATTCCTCCTATTCCAACTCCATTCTTATGTCTCGAACCATCAAAGTATAATTTCCATGGCACTAAATCTACATAATTTTGAGATATACCAACCATTGAATGGTCGACCAAAAAATCTGCCACTACTTGTCCTTTCATTGCTTTTAAGGGCATGTAAGTCAGATAACATTCTGTTAATGCTAAAGCCTATTTACCAATTCGACTATGTAAAATTGGTTTGGATAACATGTGCTTAATAATATCGAAATGAGAAGATACATACACATCAATAAGCTTTATATATTGCTTTAGTTTAATACAAGAGAAATACAAGCAAAGACACAGTTTTTCTATATCACTATACCTAGTCTCAGGATTATTTAGCATTCGACTAAGATAATACACATGTCTCTCGACACCTTTTTCGTCCTGTTGGACTAACATACTACCTGTAGTCGCATCTGAGGCTTCAATATATAACCTCATAGGCCTATGTCTAACAGGAGGTGCCAATATTTGAGGCTTTACTAAGTAGTCTTTGATTTTGTCGAAAGCCTCTTGATGCTCCTCTTGCCAAACGAAATCTTCATTTTTTAGTTGATGTAGTGGTGAAAATACTTTGGTTTTTCCACTTAAGTTGGATATGAACCTTCTTAGGAAATTTATCTTGCCCAACAAACACTGAAGTTCCTTTTTGGTCAACGGTGGTTTGGTGTCCATGATGTCTTTGGTCTTACTTTAATTTACTTCTATGCCTTTTTTATGCACCTCAAAGCCAAGAAAATCACCTGCCTGCACACAAAAAGCACATTTTAATGGATTCATTTTTAGTCCATGTTTTCTCATCCTTTCGAAAGACTTTCGAATGTGTTGCAGATGGGTTGGTTTACTGTTCTATTTTATTACAATATCATCAATGTAAACTTGCATGAAATCTTCAATAAAATCATGGAACATAGAATTCATTACCCTTTGATATGTCACCCCGACATTTTTTAAACCGAATGGCATGACAACCCATTCATAGGTTCCCAGAGCAGCGAAACTCCGTCTTCGACACATCTTCGTTTGCAATAAAAATTTGGTTATAACCAGAATAACCATCAAGCATACTTAGATATTCAAAACCAGTGGCCGAGTCGACCAATATTTCTGCCACAGGCATGGCATACTCATCTTTTAGGGTGGCAACATTTAAATCTCTAAAATCTATGTATGATATGGTGGTAGAACCGACTATTAATACTGGTTTGCATTTTTTGTTTGCAAATGTCGCGGTAAGCAAGAGTCGCCACTGACTTTTCTTTTACCAAACAAAGGAAAGGGTGAAAAGAACAGAAAAAGACCTTTTTCGAGATTTTTCTGAGTAAGGGGGGTAGATTATGGAAAGGGAAGGTGTTAGCACCCTTTCCATCCATGGTTTTCCACGGGCTCTTAGGTACTTGCTCATTTTTGAAAATTGTTTGTGTTTGTATGTTTTGAAAGTTTTTGTTTGCTTTATGGTAACTCTTGTATCAGTCCTCAAGAGTGTGATAAAGCATTTTTGAAAAGAAGTTTGAAAGTGTGTAAGTGTGGAAATTTCAGGTTTGAGCAAGTACTTAAGAGTCATCTACCTACTTGAAAAAGGGTGTTATTTTCCTCCTACCCTTTAGATAGTGCTATCCTACTATTAGTGAGTAGGTAGCCCTATTGTCGGATGTTGAGGGACTATCGAAAGGGATGCTATGGTCATTGAAGGCAACATGTAAGGATATCTTAGCATTCGACGGGACTGTCATCATATAGGCAACATCGAGGGACAAGATCATTTCTCGTAGGCAACTCGAGGGACGTTTAGGGATCATGATCTTTTATGATGACTTTTATACCGAGGGTCTTTGCTAAGATACCCCTACGTTCGAGGGACATGACCATTATTTTTCGAGGCAAACAAGTGAGGTATACCCTAAGGGTGCAAGTGCGCAACAATGTGTTTTTCAATTATGTTTATCTTGCAATTAGTGATCTACCGATTAATTGATTCTTGTCATGCACGCCTAAGTTACTAACAATTATATACAAGCATGTAAAGAAAAAGCGAGAAATAAAGTCCTACGCTATTACAGGGCTTTGGTAAATAATGGACTGAAAAGTAAAAATGAGAAGATAAAAACCCTAGTTAAGCTATTACAATCCAGGCGCAGTTACATAAATGGTAAAAAAATAGATCGTATGAAAAAATAAGAGCGCGCGAAATTAAGACGGGAAAATGTTTTAAACCCTAAAAAACCCTAATTGCTCATTAAAAATATTTTTTTTTATATTTTATGAAAAAAAATTGAATTTTAACCTAATTCTATAATTAATTTTAATTAATGAAATGAGGTTAAATTTAATTAAATTAATTAATTTTCAAAAAATTAACTTTATTAAAAACTCTAAATCCTAATTTTTTATGATTTTATGATTTTTTATGATTAAATAGAAAAAATAATTTTTTGAAATGATTAAAAATGACAGAAATTAAATAAGAATAATAAAAAGAAAAGAAGAATGGGCCTGAAGGGGGGTTTGAAACCCAAATTGGAGTGTGTTGTTTGCATTTGTCTAAGCCTAAGTCTGGTTGGCCCACTATTAGCGCCTGATCCCATGTTGTTGTGGTATGGAGGTCCATGGGGTGCCTGCATGCTAGGGGCGCTAGATCCAGAACCATGCAGATTGGATGGCTGGATCTAAGGGTGCATGATGCGCGCCTGGGGGTGAGACCTATTTGATCTGCAAGAAACAAGTTGGAAAACATAGAATGTTGGACCTGGGACTCGAACCCAGGTCCTCTCCCTTCTAACGTGCTTCCTTTACTGTCTGAGCCAAGTGTTCATTTGTTATAAGAAATAAACATAAAACAATATAACTTAAATAAATGTTAGAAATTCCTTTTATGCAAAAAATGTGCGCTGATTCAAATGGTCCAACCATGTCCATGCCATGTATTCATCTTCTTCAGTTGTCCGTCGTTTTAGCTCATGGACTTTTACATACGGACTATACCCGTCACTAGAAAACCTGCAAATCTCAAAAATCTCACACAAGCAATATAAATCCAATTCAAGGTCATGGATCAATTGGGTTTGATCCTCTGAGCATGATGGTGTCCTTTATTAGGCTTAATTGTACATGTGTCTGAAAACCCTAAAACGAACCTTTAAACCCTAACAATGGCAGGTTATCATATATGCATCAAAATTGGAAATTAACCATTCAAACACGTTCTAAATGCTCATACAAACAAGAATGCATGCTCAAAATCTATTTCTAACGCGTGTATGATCAAAATCGATTTCAAAAAAATATGTGCAAACCGTGATGATGTAAGGGATGATTCTGGATGCTTTGATGCGTGGGAATGATGCTATTAGCTTCAGAATGTCCTCAGGAATGGATTACAAGCGTCAAAACTCCTTGAATCCCTCTGCAAATGTCAATCCGATTGCCACTTTTTTGTGAAAAATTGGAACTTTTGTGTGTGTTATATGCGGCCAATCCTCCTTTTTCTAGTCTGGAAATGTTATGCATATATACTACGATGCATTAGGTCAACAAAATTGGACTGGATCTTGGAGATTTATGGAGAAAAGATTTGATTTGCCTATGGGATTTTAAGTTTCTAAACTTGGGAAAAACATGCTCTTTTCTTTCCAATCAACCCTTGCACGAAATCATGACTTACTCATCATATCTTAGACTCATTATATGATCATAAAATAAATCTTTGGATTTTATTTCATTATTTCACTATTTTATTTTATTTATTATGATTTAAATGAATAAAATTCAAATAAATAAAAACAAATCTCATAAAAATAAAATAATGGATTTAAATATCCTAAATAAATCCATGGATATGTTTGAGATCCAAAACCCACGCCCATTAGTCCAAAAGATCCAATTTGCTCACATTGACTTTTGTGCATTTTCCTAAAATTGGTCAACTTTAGAAATGCATATCTTTCTCAATTTTAACCCTATAAGGGTGTTATTGGACTTTTTAGAGAGCTTAGGATGTACTCTAAACAACCCTTTTGGTTTCATCTCAATTGGATATTCCATGTTCAAGTAAGGAGCTTTGACCCAAAAGGTGTTTTTGTTGACTTTTTGAAAGGACCTGTAATGTCTGAGCTCATATCTTTTGATTGAGGCATTTCTTGAACTTGAGGGATGAATATAAGTTGTAGGGAATTGGATTCTCTTCAAAATGAGCCTTGTAGGAAATTTTTTTGATAAAGTATGAGAAAGTTATGCTTGGTCAATGTTTGGTTGACTTTTCCTATAGAAACCCTAATTTGCCATTTTTAACTTTTGATGAGTTAGGAGTATTTCTTGAGGAATCGGGATCAACCCTTGATCAAATGATGGATAATACATCAAAATGTTGATTTTGACCAAAATCTTGAAGTTTGACTGTGTTTGGGCCACATTTGACTTTTGACCTAGCACAGTTGATTTCTAGGCATTTGAGCAGCTGACTGAGCAAACTTGTTGTTCAAGGCATGAAATTTGGCATGGATGATCTTGAGGACATATTAATACAAATGGAGAACATTTGGGATCCTTGGGACTCACACATATTGCTTAAAATTGAAACCCTAGTTTGAGGTTTATTACCTTGGGAGGAGAATTTGTCTGGTCAATTCTTGGTCATCCTTGAGCAATTGAGGACTTTTAGAGGCATGTCTTAAGTGAAAATGGGATGGCAAATTTTTGGGTACAACACTATGCATAACCTTAATTTTCAATTTTTCTTAATTACTGGCACTATGTTTGCCAACCAGTCGACATACCTTGCAGTTCTTATGAATCTGCTTTTGAGGAGTCTTTTTTACCTCCTCTTTGATTTTCGACATTATGGCTAGAGCGAAACGTTTGGGCATCTGCTTTACTGGTTTCTTTCCATATTTTATTGGTAATTTTAGTTCTACCAAGTCCATGCTTAAACCTGGCATTTCATTATAGTCCCAAGCAAAACAATCTTTAAATTCTTTTAATAAAGATATTACCTCAGATTTCAACTTTGGGTCGATGTTGGCGCTGATATAAGTTGGTCTTTTATCCCCCTTTCCGCCAAGATCTATTTCTTCTAAAAGGTCTTGTGGCTGCATCTTTTCTGGTTCCATTGGATCCTTTTCGAAGCCTAAGGGTTCTTCGTCATATATGCAGTCCAGACGTTGCTTATCAACGTTTTTTTCGACCGTCTCTATTTTATCTGGTAGCTTTGGCTCAATAGCCAAAGTAGCTCCTTTATCTAGAACTTGTGTTTTGTTGGCTTCGACAACCATATTTTCTTCAGCTTCTAGTGCCGGATTTATTTTACTTTCGGCAATATATGCCGAAATCCTGTTTAGAGCATCTAGTTCAGACATCATCACTGATGTCTCCCCAGCCCGTCGACCGGTTAGTACAGTATGGACCCTCAAGAGGTTCCACATCCCACATAAAACCATGGGTTTCATGTAACTTCAATGAAACAAATGCTTTATCAAGTTTGGCATATACATCTTCAGCAGGTTGACATGGGGAAATATTAGCTAATTTCCTGTCGAACTGCTTCTTTCCGACATTGTTCACGTCTGCCATAAAATACCCCTGATCAGCTTCAATATTCTTGACTATGCCATCTTCCCTCCAGATCACCAAACGCTGATGCATAGAGGATGGCACATCCCTCACTCTGTGTAGCCATTCTCTCCCTACTAAGAGGTTGTAACTTGGGTTGCCTTGATTCACCATGAAAATAGTCGGCCTAGTAACTGAGCCAACAATAATATCCACTTGGATCACACCCATGGTGTTTCTAGTTCTTCCTTCGTAGTCTGATAAGACCATGTTATGAGATCTAACATCGGTGTCATATTTACTGATTTTCCGCAATAGGTGGTGTGGCATAATGTTCACCGTAGCACCATAGTCTACCAAAAACTTGTTGATAGCCACCCCTTCGACCTTAGCCCTTATTAAAAGAGGCTTTAAATGGCTCCTCATGGCCATATCTGGTTTCTCAAAGAAAGTATCTTAGTTCTCAATGGAACCATTGTTCGACAAAATAAAATGCTGGCTTGTGTAAAGCCATCTCCTCAGCATTCGTGTCTGTTGAATCCTCTACTTCTGTCAAGCAATCATATTCTGCTGGCAGAATTAATACTACATTAACTAAGATATTCAAACTCTCTTTAGAGTCAGAATCAAAATTGTCAGTGGCTTCTTCAGAACATTTGGCAGCTGGTCGATTCACGAATTCTTTGATTCGTTCTTTCACCGAGGAGTCGACTTTCATCTGGTACTACCTCTGATTGCCACCTTTGTTTGTAGCAAACTGGCCAGCAGCTGCTTGCCTCTCAGCTTGCTTTCAATGTTGGAAGCGTCTCCATTGGGTTCGAGTCATGGGATTCTTCCCCATGTAGTTTTCAGAAATGTGGCTTTTCTTCTCTGACTTGAACTCATGTCGGTAGTCAATATTCAACTTCCCTTTTGTTGTACCCCAAAATTTGCCCTCCCATTTTCCATACAAGATACAATCCTAGGGTTTCTCGGATATTTAGATTGGCTCAGAAATCGATCAGACAGATTCTCTTCCGAGGCAGTAAAATCAACAATTAGGGTTTCACATTTCTCAAAAGAAAAATGAGTTTCTAAAGTTTCAAACGGTCTTTATGGTCCTTCATGTGTTATCAAAGATGTTTGTGCCAAGTTTCAAGCCTCGCATCATGAGTTTGCTCAGTCAGTGGTTCAGACGACTGAAAATGACTCCATTAACCCAAAAGATGACCTTTTGCGACATCAATTTCAAGTGACTGTAACTTCTTCGTTATTCAATATTTTTGGACGTTTCTTTTGCGTATGACTCTCCTTGACCTCATCTCTAATTTCTCTTCACAAGTCAAGATTTAATTATGTGTGAAAGATCATCAGAAAATTCGAATGCTTTAAAGGTCATTTTGCAAATTTGACCTAATTACAAGAAACTTTTGCCCAATTTTCGAGGCTCACAACTTCTTCAATTTTCAATATCATGAAGTGATTATTTTTGCAAATTATCACAAATAAAATTGTCTATGAGATTACTCCAACGGTCAAAGTCAAAATGCGCTTGGAAGACCATGAAATTTGTTAAAATTTTATAGGAATTTCTTGACTGTAGAATGTTATTTCTAGATGTTGATCATCACGTTGAGATAATTCATTGAAACAAGAGTTTGAGTTTGAAAGTCCATGAATAGTTTATTGTTCGTACTTCAAATCATTCGCGTTTGGACGATAATGATTATTGGATCGAAATAGGATTTCTATCAAAATTCTTACAGGATATTCAAAAGGGTGTAGCACCAATTCCATTTCCAAATTCAAGACATCCATTTCAAGTTTGCAAGAATTCATGATTCAATTCTACAAGAAATTACAAAGCATTATTCAAGGCATGTTTCAAAGATTCAAGTATCGTTCTTTTCTCAAGAGGCATTTTAAAAGAAGAACCCAAATTATGCTCATGATTTAAATTGTATCAAAAGGGAATGTTCAAGCTTTGTAGAAACAAATTCAAGACGAATCAAGTATGCGAGTTTGCACCAAAATTTCATTGTATAAATTTACAAGTGAATTGGAATTCATTGTTTAAAATTACAAGGGAATTGATATACACTTTACAAGTTTCTAAATCTTAAAACTCAAATCACAAGTTCACAATGTTACAAATTCTTAACAATGCACTAAAACTACAAAGGAGTTTTCTTCATCATCAAGCTTTCTTCAAGTGCTTCAAGTCACTCTTCGTCAATTCTCCCTATCATCCAATGGGCCCGTACATGTAAACAAAAGAAGAGCATTAGTTAGCAAAATTCATGTTGGAATAAGATTGGAAAATTTCAAAGAAATCTCTATATTTTCATCATTAGGGATTGGTAAAAAGAATCAGAAATAAGGGGACAACGTTTCGTCCGTGTTTGGTCCATTGCAAATCACAATTTTAAATTGGTTCACAGAGGACAAAATAAGGAGAAATGCAAGTCAAAATCAATAAGTTCATCATGGTTTCAAATGCTGCAAAAGTAGTTTACATCAAACTGAAAAAAGCACAATCACAAAAAGCCAAAATGCTGTCAAAAATGGACTGCATTGCAGCCCTCCATAGGCTGTCCATAAGAGGCCAAAATCTGTCAAAATAGCTTCAAACATACAACCCAAAATTGCACATAAATAGGCTAAGTCAAGACTGTAACAAAAAGGAGCAAAAATAGCATAACACAAATGTTCAAACCCAATTGCTTTTCCCCCCCAAAAGTTTTGTTTTTCAGAAGAAGAGTGAAGCATATAACAAGGCCATTCGGGACAGAGAGAGGAGGGGATAATTTCATTATTCACAAAGAACCAGCAGCAAGAACAGTATAACAAAGCATACAAAAACCCAAAGAAGATCATCATTTTCTTTAAGACCACCCTTCAGAGAGGAAGAGAATACAGAAAAAAGGATAGAAATCAACTTCCCTGTCAAGCAAAAGCCAACAACTCCATAACCATCAATCTGAGAACACAAACTGAAAAACAGAGTGAAAAACACTTTCAATTTCATTTTCTTCTATTAAAACCAGAAGAGAAAATCCCCAAACCTGAAAACCCGAAAGGAAACCGAAATGGGTAAAGATCTGAGCGATGATCAAATCTCTTCCATGAAAGAAGCTTTCACTCTATTCGACACCGACGGCGACGGCAAGATCACTCCATCGGAGCTCGGAATCCTCATGCGATCTCTCGGCGGAAACCTGACCCAAGCTCAACTCAAATCCATCGTCGCGAGGAGGAGATTGCTCGTCAAGAAGAAAAGCCAAAGATGAAAAGAAGATCAAGGTGTGAAACTGAAAAAATCATGGAGGAGGTTGAAGATGATATTGGTGTTACGGACGAGAGAGGAAGGGGTTGTTTGTGTTCAACTTTTTTAGTTTTTATTTTTTTTATTGAAGATAACATTAATAATAATAATCTGAATCTTTTTTTTCATTTTCCCATTTCCAACGACATTGGTAGCCAGCGGCGCCGTTTCACCTTTTTGTTTAGGGTTTACATTTCTTTTGTGTGTATACTTTCCAAACTGGGCCAGCTTTTGGGCTTTTTGGCCCAATCCAATATCTGCTACCATTTTCCCTTTTGTTCTAATAAAACCACAATTATAATGAATAAGTAGTGTAGTTCAGTTGGCAAAGTGCATCCTTGATAACCCAAATGGCCTGAGTTCGATTCCTCCTGTGGACATTTTTGTTTTTGCTTATTCTTTCAACCTTATTTTCTCTAATTTTTTATTTATATTTTCGTTTTAATAAAATAATTCAGCTAATCTTAAAAAATATACATTCTTTTTTATACATAATTAATTGATCTAAACTTTGTGTTTAATTTTTTATCAACTTCTTTTTTAAAATAAAATTTGTTGTAGATAAAATTATTAATTAATTTACATATAACAAAACACTAAAAAATAGTAGAATTTATTTTTATCCTTCTTTAGATTTTATTTAAATAATAAAAAAATACAAAAATAATACATACGATTTAATTTCTTTTAGTCAATTATTTTATTTTTAGAATAGTTTTTACTTTCTTCTTTTCAAGTAAATACTTAAAAGTTTATTTCCATATTTTGTTGGTTAATACTATTTCATAAGATTGTTGTAGTTTTAATTAATTGTCCGATTCAATTTGGTTGTATTGTTTGCTATTTGGACCTTTCTATCGCATTTGACTCATCCCCATTTGTAAAAGTTGTACCCCCATTCCCGAACACTTTGTAATAGCGTAGAATTTCAATTCCCGCAATTTACTGTTTTCCTTATACTGTATAGTAACTAGGCGTGTATGGCAAGATTCAAAAATCAATCGCTAGATAACCTAATCAAAGAACAATATAACTTGAAACAAACACACTTTTTCACACGCGCACCTCTAGGGTAACCTCGCTCGTTGTCTCGGAAGTACAGTCATGTCCCTCGAATATGGGATGCTTTAACAATGACCCTTTGATAAAAAGATCGTAGTCCCTCGATGACCCTCGACGTTGCCTTCGATAAAACGATCTCGTCCCTTGCGAAAATTGCTAAAGCGTCTCATAAGTTGCCTTCAATGACTGTAAAATTGACCTGCGCCCTTTCCCTTCACATCCAACTATGGGGCTTCTTACCAAATTAATGGTAAGATAACAACATTAAAAGGAGGAAGAAAAGAACAATTGAAAACCTTTCGAGTAGATAGATTCGCTCCTAGTTACTCGCTTGCTCACGATAAAAATATTTTTACACCTACACTTTCATTTCAAAACATTTTCAAAAGACAAAAATTTTGTATACGTTCTTATAGAGACGAGAACCATTGCAAAACATCTTTTCAAAACACTTTCTGAAACACAATCCACAAACACATCTTTGAACCACTTTTCGAAACAAAACTTTGTACGCGTTCTTATAGAAACGAGAACCATTACAAAGAGATTTTTCAAAACACTTTCAAAGCTCACACCACAAGCACACTGTCAAATAAAAGCAAGTGATCTAAACGAGTAACTAAGAGCCCATGGAAAACCATGGATGAAAAGGGTGCTAATACCTTCCTTTTTCATAATCTACCCCCCCGAACCCGAGAAATAATCTCGAAAGGTCTTTCCTGTGCTTTTTTACCTTTCCTTTTGGATAAAAGAAAAGTCGGTGGCGACTCTTGCTATCCGCACAAATGCGATCGAAATACAAAACATCAAGTCAGTTCTCCCACCGTATCACAGAACTAGCGACTCTGCTGGGACATAAAAAAAGTGGGGTTACCTTAGGGTTAGATCACCTTTACTCGCTTTCATTATTTGATTTGTGTGCTTTATATTTAGTTCTTTGTATTGGGCTTGCTTTGATCCTCCACCCGATCTGGGGCACCTTTTTAGGTAAATAACAATAGATTGTGGAGACTGTACGACATAGACCAACATGGTTAAGACAATGGCTATGTTAGTGTAACGCATTTGTGGGTACCGGTATCCCTCGTGATGAATCAAGGAGAATACGGGGCCGCTGAGTGGCATCATGAAGCACTAATTAACCTTAGAACCCTAATTGAACAAACTTGGCCATTAAGACGTAGTGAGGCAGCCAGTTTCGGTATAAAGCTGAAAATTAGTTGACACTCGATACTACACTCATTGAGGCTAGACTTTTGGGATATCTCGGCCGCAAGAAAAGATTGTTGTGCTGAGACAATGCCTAAAAGAAAGGTCGGTGATATTGAGCTTCTTTAGAACCCGATCGCTATTTCTAGGACAGGTTGAGCCAACTAGACTTCAAGAGGGTACTTACCTACAAAACTCATGCAAGCCTAAAACATAGGGATCTGTTTGTTGTGTATATATTTGCTTGTACATAAACATCATAAACATCATCAACATCATATGCATGCTCACTAACCATTTCAAGGATTTAGAAATTTATCTTTGTTTTTGTTTTGTAGGACATGAATTCTCTCCGAAGAAACACCGTCCGAATCAGCCTTGTGAAAGCACATCCTCAACTTCAAGAGCTAGCCTCAAGAGTGCCCGAGGATTCTCCTTTCACCAAGAAGTATGGTCGACTCCTCAGTTTGGCTACATCCAACTTCCAAGAAGAGATGATGTGTGTACTATTCCAATTCTTTGATCCTATACATCATTGTTTCACTTTCCCGGACTATCAGTTGGTACCTACACTAGAAGAGTTCTCTCTACTCTTAGGGGTGCCCGTGCTTAATCAGATACCGTTCACCGGTCTAGAAGGGATTCTAAAACCTGAAGTTATCGCCGAAGCTTTACATGGGAAAAGGGCCAACGTCATAGCCAATTGGGAGACGTGAAGTGGGGTTAAAGGTTTTTTAGCTAAGTTTCTATTGGAAAAATCTCGTTCATTCTGGGATGACATGGATTTCCAAGCTTTCGAAGACGTGCTAGCTCTCCTCATTTATGGTTTGGTTCTGTTTCCCAATTCGGACCAATTCATAGACGTTAATGCCATCAAAGTCTTTCTCTCTCGCAATCCTATACCTACCTTACTAGGAGACATCTTGCATTGCCTTCATACCCGCACCATGAAGAAAAGAGGTACCCTTTTGTGTTGTATCCCCCTACTTGCTAAGTGGTTCACTTCACACCTGCCTCAGTCAGCATTGAAGAACGAGCAAAGATTGACTTGGTCTCAAAGGATGATGTCTCTCACCCACTTTGATATCCGTTGGTGCTCGAGATCCTTGGAAGATATTTCTATCATTGACCGCTGTGGGGAATTCCCTAATGTACCTTTGCTAGGTATTAGGGGAGGTATCACCTACAACCCATGCTTAGCACTTCGACAGTTCGGGTATGCCCGAAGGGACGACCCTCATGAGATGCTCATCCAAGGTTTGGTGTTCGACTACGACAAAGAAGACCAAGGTTACCTCCAGAGGTTTACACGTGCTTGGGGTATGGTGAACAAGGTGGACAGTAGGACTTTGGGACATAAAAACTCTATCCCTCTCGAGCCTTACCTCAAGTGGGTGCGGACTCGTGCCCAGAGTCTCTTGATGCCTTACCCTTCCATCCTTCCTGTCATCATTGAGCCTGTTATTGAAGGTGACGTCCCATACACCGTTCTTCATCCCGACATGCCTACCTCTCTCTAAGACCTGCAGAAAGCTTGGGTACAGTTGAAGGAAGAGCGAGACACCTTTGAAACCCAATACTACGCTAGTGAGAAGAAGGTTCTGGAGCTTACCAAACTCCTTCATGAAGAGAAAAACCTGAATACCTACATTTCTCCAAAGAGGATGCGTTCGGTCTTTTTGTCTTAGGAGTTTTTGCTGTATTTTCTTTCTTTCTTTGTAAGCCCAAGGGGGCATGATGTATTCAAACTTGGTTTTATTTAATATGACGCGTGTTATTTTTTGGTTTGAAAAAAATTTAAATCTCTAAATTTCCTTGAAATCATTTGCATATTGCATCTTCATTCATCATAATATCATACAGGTTTCTCATAACAGGCCGCCTTATCCTTCTACTGTTTATTTCAGTGAGATGGATGTTGAAAAGACTGTGAAAGATCTTCAGGCACAGAATGCCCAGTTTCAACAAATGCTCATGGCTCTGACAAAAGGACAAGAGGAGTTGAAGACTCTGCTGGCCAAAGAGAAGAAGAAGAAAACGAAGAAACCAACCGGAGTTATGATCATGGGAAGAAGGTTTAAAGGGCAGACCAGGCGAACCTTAGACTTTGCAACATCATCAGGTGAAGGAGATAATCAAGGAGCCGAGACCCAGGAAGTGAACGACGACCTAATATCCGAAGGAGAGGAAGAGCCTGATTACTCTGAGGAACAATATCCTCCTGCTGATGATAAATACAAATAGCTAGAGGATCGTTTGAATGCCATGGAGATTCAGAGGGTACCCGGTTTGGACTTTGAAGAATTAGGACTCATCTCAGGGGTTGTCATCCCACAGAAATTCAAGGTCCCAACTTTCGCCAAGTACAATGGTGTCTCTTGCCCGAAACTACATCTGAGGTCATATGTTAGAAAGATTCAACCCCACATGGCTGGCAAAAATCTGTGGGTGCATTTCTTCCAGGAGAGCTTATCGGGGACTCAGTTGGATTGGTTCTACCAATTAGAAGGGTCCAATGTTCGCAACCGGGAAGAGTTGGCCGTTGCTTTCTACAAACAGTATCAGTATAATGCTGATTTGGCTCCGACTAGGACACATTTACAAAGCATCTCTATGGGAACAGATGAGGGTTTCGAAACTTATGCTAAAAAATGGAGGGATCTCGCAGGCAGGGTCTAGCCCCCTTTATCCGACAGAGAATTAGTGGATATGTTCCTAGGCACCTTGTCAGGACCATTTTTCAATCACCTGATTGAGAGTTCTTCATCTGAGTTTACCTAATTAATCATGACTGGTGAGCGGGTCGAAGCCGGTATAAAAAGCGGAAAAATTCAAAGAGATGCATCCTCAAGTATGGTGTAGAAACCTTTTGTTGGAAAGAAGGAGGTCAGTGCTGCATATAACCATAGGAATCAAAACAAAACTAACCGTCGTCCGGCAGTAGGGGCTGTCATGATTTCTAATCCTGTGCCAAATCAGCAGCGAAATTATCAGTGCAAACCAAAAGCGCCCATGAGACGATTTACCCGGATTAACATGACCATGTCTCAAGTTTTGCCACACCTTCTCAAGACCAATCTGGAAACTTTAAAGGAAGCTCCCAAGAATCCCAATACTGCTTCTCCTTGCTACAACCCGAACGCCCGATGTGCCTATCATTCTGAAAGCCTGAGGCACGATACAAATGACTGTTGGGCCTTAAAGAATAAGGTGCAAGACCTTATCGATGCGAAAGAGATTGAATTTGAGTCCCCAGAAACGCCTAATGTAATAACGGCACCAATGCCGAGACATGGCCAAGGTATCAACGCCATTGATGATGATTGTTTTGTTTCTTCTGTGAATAACTTGGTTACTCCTCTGTTGACCATTAAACAAAATCTACTGCAAGCTGGCCTGTTCCCAGGTTGCGATGGAAATTACCACTTATGCAAGTCTCTACCGAATGGCTGTTTGTTACTAAAGATAGGCGTCCAACACCTGATGACCAGTAAAGAAATCCTATTTGAAAAGCTACCTCTTATCAAAAGCTCTTATCAAGATGTTTCGATAATCACCATTTCCAACAATCCTCCCAGGGTCTCCACTAAAAGACCCGCCAGGATTACATCTGCTCCCAGATCTACACCTTTAATCATCACCATGCCAAGACCAATACCATACTCCTCAGATAAAGTTGTTCCTTGGAGTTATGAGGCTGACGTTTATTACTACGACGTCAAGCAAGATCAGTTGGCTGTCAAAAATGAAGTTGCGAGAGATATTGATCCCGATATCGGTAACATCACTGGAACCAGCAAAATAACAAGACGTGGAAGAGTCTTCTCACCTGAGATTTCTCCAAAGACCGTTGCTACTCCTGTGATCATCACTACTGCCACTCATATCGACACCCCCAGTGATACTCCTACTATTATCCCTATTGCCGATGCAAGGGGCAAAAAGGCTTTGGTTGAGCCTGCCCAAGCAAGAGAACGTCCCGAGGTCATCCTTGAAGCTTCTAGAAAAGAAATATAAGAAATCCTGAAGATAATAAAGAAAAGTGACTACAACATTGTAGAACAATTGGGGAAGACCCCCTCGAAGATATCATTGTTGTCCTTACTTTTGTGTTCTGAAACTCACGCCAAAGCCTTGGTAAAGTTTCTTAAGACCACTCACGTGCCCCAAGAGACCTCCATCGACCAATTTGAAAACTGTGTGGCCAGTCTAACTGCTGATAATGGATTGGGCTTTTCCGATGCTGATTTAACCTCTAAGGGAAGGAAGTACAACGATGCCTTGCATATTTCCATCAAATGCAGGGGCACCACACTGGCCCATGTTTTGGTGGATACCGGTTCATCATTGAATGTCTTGCCCAAAAATGCTCTCGACCGAATGGATTGCGAAGGGCTCATCTTGAAACCTAGTAACATCATAGTGAGGGCCTTTGATGGTTCCAAGAGGATAATGCACGGAGAGGTTAGTATCCCCATAAAAATTGGGACTCAAACTTTTGACTTAATTTTCTATGTGATGGACATCCGCCCTTCGTACTCTTGTCTGTTGGGTCGACCCTGGATCCATGGTGCTGGTGCCATTACTTCCACCCTACACCAAATGCTAAAATACCCGATCAAAGGAAAGATTGTCACAGTTCACGGAGAAGAGGAATACATGGTTAGCCATTTGAACTCTTCCAGGTATGTTGAAATGGATGGTGAATTCATAGAGACTCCCTGTCAGAACTTTGAGGAGGTTCTAGCAACGGTTGCAACAACCAAGTCGACTCCAAAGGTCCAGAAGATTACCAGACCTCCACTAAAGATGGCCTCGTTGAAAGATGCTCGAGCGGTAGTTGAAGAGGGAGGATGTACTATCTGGGGTCAGCTTCCGGATATTCCCTACAAGTCCGACAAATTTGGGTTGGGGTTCACTTCAGAGGCTCAAAAAGCTGTTCGATGTTCTCACGCTGGGGGACCACCTCTGCGTATCAGTAATCAAGGAGTCAATGCAATAGAAGATAGTGATGGCAGCTGTGACATGGATGAATGGATTTTTCCAACAATCGGCGGAGGGCTCAACAATTGGGAGGCCAAGGATTTCATTCCTATTACTTTTATTCAAGAGTAATTGTCTTTTAATATTTTCAGGCTTGTAATATTTAAACAATTCAGACTTTTCAAAACCTTGTGTCTTACCCGAGGCACAACGGTCCATTTGTGAGGGTTGTCACTTCATTCTCATATGTCATTAATGAATCATGGACGTTTTTGCATCAAATTTTTGTTTTCTTCGTCTTTTCTTTTTTACATATTTATTTCTTTCAAAGGTAACTATGCTCTTACACACACTCACATATTAAAAATGCAGATTTACATCCACTCAAGATGCCATGGGTAACAGTTCTTATATGGCCAATTGTGACTTTGAAAATCCGATCTACCAAGCCGATGACGAAGGTGAGGAAGATTATGAAGTGCCAGGAGAGTTGGCCAGGTTGTTGCAACAGGAAGAAAGGACCATTCAGCCGCACGAAGAGCCGATCGAAACAATTAACTTGGGAACTAAGGAAGATAAGAAAGAGGTCAAGGTGGGTGCCAACTTGGAACTTAATGTTAAGGAGCGTCTGATTCAGTTATTGCATCATTATGTTGAGATCTTTGCCTGGTCGTACGAAGACATGCCAAGACTGGATGCAGACATTGTGGTACATCGTCTGCCTACAAAGGAAGATTGTCCCCCAGTAAAGCAAAAGGTTCACCGCATGAGGCCCGATATGTCTGAAAAGATCAAAGCAGAAGTCATGAAGCAATTCAATGCCGGATTTTTGGCTGTCACCTCTTATCCCCAATGGGTGGCCAATGTTGTTCCTGTACCTAAGAAAGACGGTAAAGTGCGGATGTGTGTGGACTACAGAGATTTGAATAGGGCAAGCCCAAAAGATGATTTCCCACTTCCCCATATCGATATCCTGGTTGATAATATAGCCCAACACAAAGTGTTTTCCTTCATGGACGGCTTCTCGGGCTACAACCAAATTAAAATGGCGCCTGAGGATATGGAGAAAACGACCTTTGTTACACAGTGGGGCACTTTCTACTATAAAGTCATGCCATTCGGACTGAAGAATGCTGGGGCAACCTATCAACACGCCATGGTAGCCTTATTTCATGACATGATACATCATGAGATAGAGGTCTACGTAGACGATATGATATCCAGATCGCAGACGGAAGAAGAGCACCTTGATCACTTACAGAAGCTGTTTGAAAGGCTGAAGAAGTACAAGTTGAGATTGAATCCAAACAAGTGCATATTCGGAGTACGGTCTGGTAAACTCCTGGGTTTTGTCGTCAGCAACAAGGGTATCAAAGTTGATCCTTCCAAGGTTAAAGCGATACAAGAAATGCCGTCTCCTCGTACTGAGAAAGAAGTCAGAGGATTCTCGGGACGTCTGAATTACATAGCCAGGTTTATTTCTGACCTGACAACTACTTGTGAGCCAATCTTCAAACTCTTGAAGAAAGATCAAGTAGTCAGATGGAATGACGAATGCCAAGTTGCTTTTGACAAAATCAAAGAATACCTGCAAGAACCTCTTGTGTTGTTGCCACCTGCCGAGGGAAGGCCATTGATCTTATATCTAACTGTTTTAGAAAACTCAATGGGGTGTGTGCTAGGGCAGCATGACGAGTCTGGCCGAAAAGAGCATGCTATTTATTACCTGATCAAAAAGTTTACGGACTGTGAAATAAGATATTCACTGCTCGAGAAAACTTGTCACGCTCTGGCATGGGCTGCTCGCCGACTGAGATAGTATATGCTGACCTACACTACTTTGTTGATATCTAAAATGGATCCGATAAAGTACATCTTTGAGAAGCCCACTCTTTCTGGGAGAATAGCAAGACGGCCGATGATCCTGATAGAATATGACATACAGTATACTACCCAGAAAGCTATAAAGGGCAGTGTATTAGCTGATCATCTTGCTCACCAAGCTGTAGAAGACTATCAGTCCATGAAGTTTGAATTCCCGGACGAAGATGTCATGACATTAGACAATTGTGAAGAAATCAGGACATATGACGGACCTGAACAAGGATCTCGATGGACCCTGTTCTTTGATGGGGAATCCAACGCACTTGGCAATGGTATCGGTTCCGTACTCATATCTACAGAAGGATGTCATACTCCCTTTACTGCCAGACTTTGCTTCAACTGTACAAACAACATGGCAGAATACGAAGCGTGCATCTTCGGTCTCAAAGCTGCTATAGACTTGGGTATCAAACACTTGGATCTATTTGGAGATTCAACTTTGGTCATCAGTCAAGTCAAAGGGGAATGGGACACTAAGCACCCCAACCTTATCCCCTATAAAGAACATGTTTTGACATTGTTGCCGCATTTCGAGAAGATTACCTTCGAGCATTTCCCGCAAGAAGAAAATCAGCTAGCAGACGCTTTAGCTACAATGTCATCTATGTTTAAACTTAGTTAGGATAACGAGGCTCCTCAAATCACCATTGAGCGGATGGATGAACCAGCCTACTGTCATGAGATTAATACTGAAGAGGTAGTGGACCAACCTTGGTTTCATGAAGTCAAGAGGTATCTTGAGTCTCAGGAATATCCAGAAGGAGCTTCAGTGAATGACAAGAAGTTCCTAAGAAGGTTCTCGGCTAAATTCTTCCTTAGTAACAACATTTTGTACAAACTCAGTCATGACTCTGTATTGCTTCGGTGCGTAGACAAGGCTGAGGCTGAAAGGATCATGGGTGAATTACATGAAGGCACTTTTAGTACTCATTCCAGTGGGCATACAATGGAAAAGAAAATCCTACGGGTAGGCTATTATTGGTCTACCATGGAGGCAGATTGCTACCAACACTCTCGGACTTGCCATAAGTGTCAAATCTATGCTGATAAAGTGCACGTACCTCCGGTTCCTCTGAATGTCTTTACGGCTCCTTGGCCCTTTTCTATGTGGGGGATCAATATGATTGGGGAAATCAAGCCAACGACCTCCAATGGACACCGCTTTATCTTAGTGTCCATCGACTATTTTACAAAGTGGGTTGAGGCAGCTTCCTTTGCTTCCGTTACTAAAAATATGGTCGCCCGGTTCATCAAACAGAATCTCATCTATCGGTACAGTATCCCAGAGATAATCCTCACTGATAATGGTACGAATCTAAACAACACTATGATCACCGCCTTGTGCGAGCAATTCAAGATTCAGCATCATAATTCTTCCCCTTACCGGCCAAAGATGAACGGTGCTGTAGAAGCCGCTAACAAAAACATTAAGAAGATCATACAGAAAATGACAGTCACATACAAAGACTGGCATGAGATGCTACCGTTCGCTCTCCATGGGTATCGTACCACAACTCGCACATCAACTGGGGAAACACCTTATTCTCTCGTATACGGCATGGAAGCTGTCTTGCCTATTGAGGTCCAGATCACCTCTCTAAGAATCATGAAGGATGCTGGTTTGAATGAAGAAGATTGGATTCAGACTCGGTTTGACCAACTAAACTTGATTGATGAGAAGAGACTTACAACTATCTATCATGGTCAGACGTACCAAAAATGCATGATCAAAGCTTTTAATAAAAAGGTCAAACGTCAGGTATATCGGGTCGGTGACTTGGTAATCAAACGTATCATTTTGCCACAAGGTGATTCCAGGGGCAAATGGACCTCTACATATGAAGGGCCATTTGTAATCAAAAGCATTTTCTCTGGTGGAGCAATGATCTTGACTACTATGGATGGCGATGACCTCCCGCACCCTGTAAATATGGACATAGTTAAAAGATACTACGCATGATCAAAGACCCACTAGGTTGACTGGCCTAGGCAAAAATAAGGGCTTCCCGGTGAACCAAAAGGATTCGGGCAAAAATAAGGGATGAAAATAGAAAATCTGTACACCCAGCAAGTCGAAAACCCGAAAGGGCGGCTTGGGCAAAAAAGGGTATCCCAATGGACTGAAAACCCGAGAGGGCGGTCCAGGCAAAAGTTAGGGATTGAAGCGTATGAGTATGCCCCGTTGGATCATCTGGTAGACAATCTTCAGCGTCAACCAATCAACTCATTTGGCTCTAAATCAATCCAATTGACTTCGCTGAGGCGACAAGCGGACAAGACTTTCAGAGACATGAAGACTAGAGCAGAATGGGAACCCCATGGGATTATTTCACATAGCTATCTTTTCTCTGTATCAATTTTCATTTTTTACGACGACATTCTCTCGCTAGAATGCTCGTCTCATTGTACAAAAAATACTTACTCAAGTTAATACAAAGATATCCCTTTTGAAAGTACAAAACCATCTGTTTTTCTGTTTACAAAAATGTCCAATGATTTATTTTTGAGCATATGCATTTGAACGTGATTACTATTACAAATAAATAAATAAATAACGGAAAGACAATTACTAATGACTTTAAGAAATAGGATAATATCTATAAGCCATTCCATAAAAACCCCGCAGGTACTTTCTCCAGCCAGAGTTGAAACAAATGCGTCCTACTACAGAATCGCTAACATATCCCCAGTATGCAGCCTGTTGGTATTGAGCATTCTCATTTTCCTGACAGAGCAAGAATTTCCAACCACCGGTCCAAAATGTCCCCAGTAAGTTGCTCAACTTCTCATATTTCCCCAGCAGGATATCGCGAAGACTACAAACAATGTCTGACTTTTCCCTTCTACAACAGAGTTTACACTTGGGAACTCACCCATCAGTGCTTCAAAAGGGATTTATTTTCCCCGCTTCCAGCAACGCTGCGGCACAAACAATCTTTAATTCCATACATTTGCATCCATACGTCATAACATTGACAACTTAAGTATATACAGTGCAATCTCATTTATTTTGAGAGGCAAACATAACATCATGCATCACATACATCATAGCATTGCATACAATTAACTCTTCACCTTTTTGCAGGAAAGAGTCATTAGATGGTTATTATCAACAAACTTCTGATAGACACAAATTTTCAACAAGTCAAATACAAATCAGTTTCCGAGAAAAGGCTGGTTCTTGCTGGTTCAGATAAATCTATCAACGATTTATTCTGATTCATCTCCAGATTCTTGCTGGTTCAGATAAATCTCTCAACGGTTTATTCTGATTCATCTCCAGATTTTCACTGGTTCAGATAAATCTCTCAACGGTTTATTCTGATTCGTCTCTAGATTCTCGCTGGTTTAGATAAATCTCTCAACGGTTTATTCTAATTTGTCTCCAGATTATTTCACTGGTTCAGATAAATCTCTCAACGATTTATTCTGATTCATCTCCAGATTACTTCACTGGTTCAGATAAATCTCTCAACGGTTTATTCTGATTCATCTCCACATTATTTCACTGGTTCAGATAAATCTCTTAACGGTTTATTCTGATTCGTCTCCAGATTATTTCACTGGTTCAGATAAATCTCTCAACGGTTTATTCTAATTCGTCTCCAGATTACTTCACTGGTTCAGATAAATCTCTCAACGGTTTATTCTGATTCGTCTCCAGATTTTTACTGGTTCAGATAAATCTCTCAATGGTTTATTCTGATTCATCTCCATATTTTTACTAGTTCAGATAAATCTCTCAATGGTTTATTCTGATTTGTCTCCAGATTATTTCACTGGTTCAGATAAATCTCTCAACAGTTTATTCTAATTCGTTCTCTGTTGAGATCGAGTTCAAACTTTCCGTCAATGATCATATTTGGATGGCATCTATAAGCCCATCTCCGATAATTCTCCTTTTTTTCTCCAAATGGCATCTTTAAGCCCATTTCCGTACATAATCAACTAGCGTGTCATCAAGTGCAAATTTCTGGGCACTTTAGTGTTCAATCACCTTCTACTTTCAAGCCACGAACGACAAATGCGTCGATCTCGCTTTTCAAGTTTAAGAAGATTGAACAGGGGCAGATGTTGCACCCTAAAATTTGCCCTCCCATTTTCCATACAAGATACAATCCTAGGGTTTCTCAGATATTCAGATTGGCTCAGAAATCGATCAGACAGATTCTCTTCCGAGGCAGTAAAATCAACAATTAGGGTTTCGCATTTCTCAAAAGAAAATGAGTTTCCAAAGTTTCAAACGGTCTTTATGGTCCTTCATGTGTTATCAAATATGTTTGTGCAAAGTTTCAAGCCTCGCATCGTGAGTTTGCTCAGTCAGTGGTTCAGATGACTGAAAATGACTCCATTAACCCAAAAGATGACCTTTTGCAACATCAAGTTCAAGTGACTGTAACTTCTTCGTTATTCGATATTTTTGGATGTTTCTTTTGCGTATGACTCTCCTTGACGTCATCTCTAATTTCTCTTCACAAGTCAAGATTTGATTATGTGTGAAAGATCATCAGAAAATTCGAATGCTTTAAAGGTTATTTTGCAAATTTGACCTAATTACAAGAAACTTTTGCCCAATTTTCGAGGCTCACAACTTCTTCAATTTTCAATATCATGAAGTGATTCTTTTTGAAAAGTATCACAAATAGCATTGTTTATGAGATTACTTCAACGATCAAAGTCAAAATGCGCTTGGAAGACCATGAAATTTGTTAAAATTTTATAGGAATTTCTTGACTGTAGAATGTTATTTCTAGATGTTGATCATCACGTTGAGATAATTCATTGAAAAAAGAGTTTGAGTTTGAAAGTCCATGAATAGTTTGTTATTCTTACTTCAAATCGTTCGCGTTTGGACGATAATGATTATTGGATCGAAATAGGATTTCTATCAAAATTATTACAGGATATTCAAAAGGGTGTAACACCAATTCCATTTCCAAATTCAAGACATCCATTTCAAGTTTGCAAGAATTCATGATTCAATTTTACAAGAAATTACAAAGCATTATTCAAGGCATGTTTCAAGGATTCAAGTATCGTTCTTTTCTCAAGAGGCATTTTAAAATAAGAACCCAAATTATGCTCATGATTTAAATTGTATCAAAAGGGAATGTTCAAGATTTATAGAAACAAATTCAAGACGAATCAAGTATGCGAGATTGCACCAAAATTTCATTGTATAAATTTACAAGTGAATTGGAATTCATTGTTTAAAATTACAAGGGAATTGATATACACTTTACAAGTTTCGAAATCTTAAAACTCAAATCACAAGTTCACAATGTTACAAATTCTTAACAATGCACTAAAACTACAAAGGAGTTTTCTTCATCATCAAGCTTTCTTCAAGTGCTTCAAGTCACTCTTCGTCAATTCTCCCTATCACCCAATGGGCCCGTACATGTAAACAAAAGAAGAGCATTAGTTAGCAAAATTCATGTTGGAATAAGATTGGAAAATTTCAAAGAAATCTCTATATTTTCATCATTAGGGATTGGTAAAAAGAATCAGAAATAAGGGGACAACGTTTCGTCCGTGTTTGGTCCATTGCAAATCACAATTTTCAATTGGTTCACAGAGGACAAAATGAGGAGAAATACAAGTTAAAATCAATAAGTTCATCATGGTTTCAAATGCTGCAAAAGTAGTTTACATCACAATGAAAAAAGCACATTCACAAAAAGCCAAAATGCTGTCAAAAATGGACTGCATTGCAGCTCTCCATAGGCTATCCATAAGAGGCCAAAATCTGTCAAAATAGTTGCAAACATACAGCCCAAAATTGCACATAAATAGGCTAAGTCAAGACTGCAACAAAAAGGAGCAAAAACAACATAACACAAATGTTCAAACCCAATTGCTTTTTCCCCCCAAAAGTTTTTTTCCCAGAAGAAGAGTGAAGCATATAACAAGGCCATTCGGGACAGAGAGAGGAGGGGATAATTTCATTATTCATAAAGAACCAGCAGCAAGAACAGTATAACAAAGCATACAAAAACCCAAAGAAGATCATCATTTTCTTTAAGACCACCCTTTAGAAAGGAAGAGAATACAAAAAAAGGATAGAAATCAACTTCCCTGTCAAGCAAAAGCCAACAACTCCATAACCATCAATCTGAGAACACAAACTGAAAAACAGAGTGGAAAACATTTTCAATTTCATTTTCTTCTATTTAAACCAGAAGAGAAAATCCCCAAACCTGAAAACCCGAAACAAAACCGAAATGGGTAAAGATCTGAGCAACGATCAAACCTCTTCCATGAAAGAAGCTTTCACTCTATTCGACACTGACGGCAACGGCAAGATCGCTCCATCGGAGCTCGGAATCCTCATGCGATCTCTCGGCAGAAGACTGACCCAAGCTCAACTCAAATCCATCGTCGCGAGGAGGAGATTGCTCGTCAAGAAGAAAATCCAAAGATGAAAATAAGATCAAGGTGTGAAACTGAAAAAATCATGGAGGAGGTTGAAGATGATATCGGTGTTACGGACGAGAGAGGAAGGGGTTGTTTGTGTTCAACTTTTTTAGTTTTTATTTTTTTATTGAAGATAACATTAATAATAATAATCTGAATCTTTTTTTCCTTTTCCCATTTCCAACGACATTGGTAGCCAGCGGTGCCGTTTCACCTTTTTATTTAGGGTTTACATTTTTTTGTGTGTATACTTTCCAAACCGGGCCAGCTTTTGGGCTTTTTGGCCTAATCCAATATCCGCTACCATTTTCCATTTTGTTCTAATAAAACCATAATTATAATGAATAAGTAGTGTAGTTCAGTTGGCAAAGTGCATCCTTGATAACCCAAATGGCCAGAGTTTGATTCCTCCTGTGGGCATTTTTGTTTTTGCTTATTCTTTCAACCTTATTTTCTCTAATTTTTTATTTATATTTTAGTTTTAATAAAATAATTTAGCTAATCTTAAAAAATGTACATTCTTTTTTATACATAATTAATTGATTTAAACTTTGTGTTTAATTTTTTATCAACTTCTTTTTTAAAATAAAATTTGTTGTAGATAAAATTATTAATTAATTTACATATAACAAAACACTAAAAATAGTAGAATTTATTTTTATCCTTCTTTAGATTTTATTTAAATAATAAAAAAATACAAAAATAATACATACGATTTAATTTCTTTTAGTCAATTATTTTATTTTTAGAATAGTTTTTACTTTCTTCTTTTCAAGTAAATACTTAAAAGTTTATTTCCATATTTTGTTGGTTAATACTATTTCATAAGATTGTTGTAGTTTTAATTAATTGTCCGATTCAATTTGGTTGTATTATTTGCTATTTGGACCTTTCTATCGCATTTGACTCATCCCCATTTGTAAAAATTGTAGCATAGAATTTCAATTCCCACAATTTACTGTTTTCCTTATATTGTATAGTAATTAGGCGTGTATGGCAAGATTCAAAAATCAATCGCTAGATAACCTAATCAAAGAACAAAATAACTTGAAACAAACACACTTTTTCACACGCGCACCTCTAGGGTAACCTCGCTCGTTGCCTTGGAAGTACAGTCATGTCCCTCGAATATGGGATGCTTTAGCAATGACCCTTTTCAGCAGCTATTTTGTCAGTCAAAGCGCCACATTTAGGACACAAGCAAGCTTGTGAACCTTTATTCTTACATTGGTAAAGGAAGTCTAGAAAATCTTCCTCAGGCCTTAGATACACATCTGCTAGGCTGACATCAGGAATTTCTCCAGTGCCCTCTTCAACCATATTATCATCGGGAAATTCAGTAATCTCTACCATGTTGATGCCAACTGGATCGAGAAACAAAGCTTCCTCTTGCCTTAGAGGATCAGTGTCAATCTTCATCTTTCTTGCAGCAAACTTCAGCCTACCCTCTTGTAGAGACTTTTGCACGAGATCCCTGAAAAGGTAACATTGAGAGGTTGTATGACCAAGATAATTATGAAATTTACAAAAACCTCTTTTCAGTCGTTGTTCTAATGGTGGTAATTTAGCAGCTGGAGGTACTAAAATTTGACCAACTTTAACTAGTAAATCAAAAATTTATTTACACTTAGTGACATCAAACATATAAGTTTTTGCTAGGAATTTTGGATTATTTTCGACCGCATTCTTTCCTTTAGCAGGAAATAATGATTTACACTCATAGGCTGGCCCTGGCTTCATTTCAGCCAATTCTACCCCTGCCTCTGTTGGTGAGGTATAGTCGGCCTCACAAATGGGATATGTGTCATCATAATCTATGAAGGCTACTTTTTCTTTTCTAGTCTTAGCCTTAGTATGTATGACTTTTTCTAGTCGCAGACGCTCTAGATATCAACCTCTATCAGCTAACTGTGACATACTTTACATGAAGGTTGAATCTATTTTCTTCCTAATGGAATAATCTAAACCTCCAACAGCCATTTGAACAAGCTCATGTTCTAGCACTTGAGTAAAGCATCTTGCTTTTAATGACCTAAATCTGTTTAGATAATCATAAATGGTTTCAACAAACCTTCTTTTAATGTTTAATAATTCGACCAAACTAATTTTTGAATGACCCTCATAAAACTGTTCATGGAAAAGTTTCTCCAACTTCGTCCATGAGTCGATCGAATTTGGGGGTAAAGTGGTAAACCACGTGAAAGCTGCCTTAGTAAGGGAAGAAGGAAAGTGCTTTACCCTTAAGTTTTCATTATTCGACATATTCCCAGATTCAGTTAAATATTTGGCAATATGTTCCACTGTCGACTCTCCAGATTCTCCCCCAAATTTCGTATACTTAGGGATTTTCCATCCTATAGGATTTTCAGTCTGTAAAATATATTCAGACAAGGGGAGGAATATGTTGGCCTCTGAAGTGAGGTATTCATACTATTTCTAGCCATAATTCTTTCGACAATGGTGGTTTAATTATTTTCAACGACTAAGTCCTCTTGTCGAATTTGATCAACAATTTGATCAGCCTCTTGATGTTGATGTACTAATACCCTAGGTGGACCAACAATCAAATTCCTTGGAGGCACTAGCATCTTCCCCTAATGGACAGTTTCGTTCTGCATTACCCCCATGTCTATTTGATCAGGGGCATCTAGTCGAACATGTGGTGCCTATCGAATAGGCGTTAGGGGAGCACCTAAAAAATTACACAAACGCGTTAATCGGGCAATCACCTATCGATTTGTTTCAACGGACTGCCTATTAGTCTCAACTGACTCTTGTACTATAGGATTAAATACATTACCTATCTGGTTAGTTAACATATTAACCAACTTGTGGTTGCTATCATTCATTTTTTGCCTTAATACTGCTACTGAAGTATTAGTAAGAGGCGGTACTAAAGGTTGAGAAGGCGCTACCCTATTTTGGTTGCTTATATTATTTCCCCCTGGCGCAGATCCTTGTAAAGGAGAGTTCAAATTTTGAACATTATCTGACATCACTGTTGTACTCGACGTCGACTGATATCCTGGCATCATGGAATACAACATTCCATAAGCAGGATCTACATTACCAAAACGAGGCACATTAGTTATGGTAGTCGTAGTCATTAATGGTCTTGGGCTTCCCGGTGGAGCCTGAGACATTTGTACGGAAACTGCAGCAGTCGACCCTACTGGAGGAAAAAGTGCTACTTGTGAAACTACTGGATCGGTAGTGATTAAAGTTCGTGACGGTATTTCGTCTACGTTTGGATTATCAGGAATTTTCATTCATGATATCTGCTTCCTAGATAATGGTTTATTATACTCCTTGGTTAACTTCCCATTTCTAAGTTTCATTCACTTATAAATACTTAAGATCAATTCTTAGCACTGGGTCTCACCAGGTGTATCAATTTGTTTACTGTGGAAAATGGTAAACAACCGCTGGTCCTCCCAGAGTACTAAACTGAGGGTAACTTGCGAGATTGATCAGTTGATCTCAAGACGCGTGCTAAGAGTTTTTACTATCACACCTATTCCATCGAAATATTAGTAAAGGGAAATGGTTTTATTTTGACTGGGGAAACGGGTGTAATGGTTTTCCACACTATGATTTAATCGACTGACTAGTGACTCATGACCGACAAAAGATATTCATACAAAAAGTGAGACTCACTAAACTAACTGACTGGTTACTCGTGACCAACAAATAGTGTCGAATTGTTTATGTGAAATAGAAGATAACGTATAGATCTTGCTCGACGGTAAAGAGAAAATAGATAAAGTACTCAAAAGATATTATTGAAAGGTAAAGGATTTGCATTGAAATAAAAATGGTGATTCACGTACATCAAGCACTCTTCACTCTTGATTTCCTGATGCTTGGAATGACAGAGTTTGACAAGTGATTTGAGAGTACAAGTGAACACCCGCAAACTATACAAAATCTGCATATTTATACTGTTTACAATGTAACTACCTAGATAAAATCTACAGCTAATATTAACATCTTGAGGTAACTGCTTCACTAGATGTTGCCACCTATTTGGCGCTCAAACACATTGGGGATTGCTGGTAAATGCTCATGATTTTGGAGTTCCACCTATTTGGTGCTTGAATGCATCGTGGGTTGCTGGTAACCGTCCGCGATTCCTCTAAGCCTCTTGAACGTAAACCGCTTCTGCCTTGCTTCGACACTTTCTTTCTGGCAAAGAATAATCACACTTCCTCTAAGTCCAAGAAACCCTTTTTTGTCGACTAAAACCATTTTCGACCAAGTCCTTGTCTTTTACCCTTTGGTCGACTAAACCAATTTTAACCTTCTGACATATGCTCTTTTATTTCTTCCTAGTCGACGTAGTTCAATTTCGACAGTTTTAGTGCGACTCCTTTCAAGCATTAACTCTAACTTAATAAAACCAGCCTTTCAAACACTGGCTCCAGTTTCCCAAAAAAAACCCCTTATTTTGGATGATGACTCTTAGCTTATGAGAATATCTTCATTTACCACATGTGCTTGAATACCTTAGGATTTTCCAAGGTAACACCTACACCCCCTTTAATTCGACATTATAATTATTATTAATCAACTAATTAATTAACTAATAATAATCCAACAACTCACACCGATAATTCTTAACATCATGAAACTTCACAAATAATCCAAAAATAATTTAATTAAATAAATAATTAATTAAATTACGGGTGTTACAACTATCTCCCACTTAGAATATTTTCGTCCTCGAAAATGTACCTCATTCAAACAACTCAGGATAGGAGTCCCGTATCTTGCTTTCCAACTCCCAAGTCATGCTTTCTCCAGCAGCTCCTAACTAGACTACTTTCACCAAAGTAATCTCCTTGCCTCTCAGAGTCCTCATTTCACGATCCGCGATTCATACAGGCATCGTCTTAACAGTAAGATTATCTCGTACTTGCACATCATCCATATGAATCACATGAGATGGATCTGAAATATACTCCCAGAGCTGTGACACATGAAACACATCATGCAAATTCGAAAGATTAGGCGGTAAAGCCACTCTATAAGCAACATTCCCAACTCTTTCCAAAATTTGATATGGACCAATAAAATGAGAAGTGAGCTTCTTAGACTTCAATGCTCGCCCAACACAAGTTATAGGTGTAACTCTTAAAAACAAATGGTCACCTGCTTGAAATTTTAAGTCTTTCCTTCGCTTGTCATGATAACTCTTTTGTCTACTTTGGGAAGCTTTCATCTTTTCCCGAATCATCTTCACCTTCTCAGTAGTCTCACGAACAAGTTCAGGTCAAAACACTACACTTTCTCCAGATTCATGCCAACATAAAGGAGTTCTACATCTCCGACCACACAACTCTTTAAAAGGTGCCATCCAAATACTATAACGGTAATTGTTATTATAAGTGAACTCTATTAACAGAAGATAAGTATCCCATGAACCTCCCTGTGATACGGTGGGAGAACTGACTTGAGGTTTTGCGTTTGCATTCGCACTTGTTCGGTTTAGCAAGAGTCGCCACCAACTTTTTATTTTATCCTAAAGGAAAGGTTTAAAAAGCACTGGAAAAACCTTTTTGAGATGTTTCGTGGGTTCGGGGGGTAGATTATGAAAAGGGAAGGTATTAGCACCCTTTTCATCCATGGTTATCCATGGGCTCTTAGTTACTTGGTTTTAGATCACTTGCCTTGATTTTTAATTGCTTGAAAATGGTGTGTGTATTTGTGTTTTGAAAATGTTTTTGAAATATACGCCTTTGTTTCGGCAACCGTTGTAATGACTCGTGTTTGAGTATATACGAAGGTATGTATCTTTTAGAAAAGATGTTTCAAATGTTTTTGTTTTGAAAGTGTTTGTAGAGTGTGGTTTGTAAAGTAGGCAAGTGTTTTTGCAAGTTTGTCAAGTAACTAAGAGTCGTCTACCCCTAAATTTACTCAAAGGTTTTTCTTATGTTTTAACCCCTTTAACAATTTTGTTCCACCATTGAATTTGATGGGCAATCTTGCGTTTAGGATGTTTAACGGGACAGTCGCGGGTCATCGTATGGACCATGAATGCAATGGTGCCAAGTGTCTTTGGCAATTTGCTTGAAGGGACTATGATCATTTTGATTAGGCAACTTTCGAAAGCGTCATCGAGGGACTTATGATCATTTGAATTGTTTTGCCAAAGAAACTCGACGTGCAAGCATGGCCCATTTTGGAAGGCAACATGTGGGATTACCCTAGGGGTGCAAGTGTGATTGTGTATTGATTTCATGTATTTGTCTTGTATTAGGTTATCTAGCGTTCGATTTTATGTACATACAAACCCTAGGTCTAACCATGGTATATTTGAAAGCGATAAATTGCAAGAATTTAAAGTCTACGCTATTACAAATAAGTATCCAGGAGTGGGGGTACAAACTTACAAATGGGGATGAGACTTAAATAATTACAACCAAATCGAATCGATCACAATGTAAAAATGTAATGTATAGCAATGTATAAGAATAGCAAATGTATATGTGGAAAGTAAAGTAAATGTATTTGTAAGTGTGTAATTTATTTACAAGTGCGCAAAATGTGAATTTTAATGTATTGTTAAGTATTGTCTATTTTGTTTTGTATTTTGTTAATTATGTACAAATAAGAAATTTTTAAGAAAAGAAAAATGTTCAAATTCTAAATATGAACGTCTTATATTAAAGAAAAGTGTTTCTTATGTATTAATGTACTTTAATTAGTAATTTTGTGTATAAAGAGATTTATATATATATAAAAGAAAATTAAGGTAAAAATCTATTAATCTAATTAAACTTAAAGTTCATGTAAAAGAAAGTTTTATAATAAAAAAAGAATTAGGGTAATTTTTATTTACAAATAAGATTAGGTTAGTTTAAATTGTAGAAAAAAGGATAAGTAAAAAAGGTTAGCTTAAGTAAAGAAAGGGAATGGGCCTAAAGGGCTTAATCAGAATGGACATGAGGGGGGGTGCATTCAGGAAAACAAATGGGCTTTTGTGTGATTGGAGGGCAAGGCCCAAGATGCTTCTCACAATTGTTTTTAGGGTTTGTCAAAGTTTATTCATTTGGGGAAAACTTAGGGTTACAGCGCCGTTCGTCCTTGTTCCTCTTCGTTCTCTTGGCCAAAGCGTCTAGAACCATGTCCCTCCTTGCCTAGCCACCAGCGCCATCGTCCATATCCTCTTCTCCCCACGGATTGCTCAGGCAACAGTTAAACAAGGTAGCAATTTTCGTCTCAATCTCGTTAGGGTTTTATGTTTTGCATGTTATGATTTCGCGTTCTGACATTATGTTATTATTGTTTGTTATTGAGGTCGTGGAAAGGAAAGAAAAGAGATTATACTACCTTGACGGAGGAGGAGGAGGAATGAAGATGGAGGTGCTCAGGCGGCCAAGGCGGCGAGGAGGTGGTGATGTTGAGCGTTTGAGCTAGCTTGCTGGAAACTGGTATCTTCGCTTTGCCTCTTAAAATTGTTGGTTCAGTGATGATGTTTGAGAGCCTTAGTTTTTATCCCCTCTTTTCTCTTCTGGTTGCCTTTACGCGCTTCTCTTCTTCTTCTCTTGTTAGCCTCTGTATGCTTATGTTGAAAACAAACTTCTTTATCTTCTATTTGTTTCTTTTGCCTCTGAGTAGCTTGATGCCTTGGTTTGCTGTGTTGATGATGAGATGTTTGCTACGAAATGCTTGATATATTGATTTCTGGTATGCTTCTAAGTGATGAGAAATATTGATGTTGTTATTGACCCAGTGATGAAGCTTTCCTGAGGGTTTAGAATTTTGACCGGAATTTGTGGATGTGTTGATGTTATGTTTGAGTTGTTTTTTTGAAAGCTTGATATGTTTGGTATTTGTTACACCCGATGATGAAGGTTTCCTGAGGGTTTGTTGGGTTTGGAAACTGGTTAATGGCTTTGGTTGGAAGCTTGACAGGTTTCAGTTTTGACAGTTGGTATTGTTTGAGAACAGGTTATAGGCTTGAGCTGGTTTTGAGACTTGACTAGGTAAGGTTTAAATCTTGACACAGCTTGGCATGGACTTTGCTGTTTGGATTTCCTGGTTTGTGTTTTTTTTTGCTACAGATTTTATGGCTTTTGCTTGATGAAGGTTTTGAAAGGCTTTGAATGCAGGTAAGGCCTTTGCTGTTTGATACTTTACTGGTTTATGCAGGTTGAGGATGGTTTGGATATTATGTGAGTTTGTTTTGGTATATCATTTTGACAGGTTGGGTTAGGTTGTTGCAGGTTTATGTGTTGTTAAGCTTTTATCAGCTTTGAACTGATTTGGCCTTAGGTTTATGCTTGGGACCTGCTGTTTGTGGTTCTCCTTTTTGATATTTCTCTCCCTCCCTGTACTGTTTTATTCGTTCTGTTTTATATCTTTCTTTCTCAAGCCTAAAGCCAGTAAGCCCATCCTCTTTTTTCTCCTCCCTCTCTCTCTAGTACAGTTTTAAGCACATTATATTGCTTATTTGTCCTTATGTTCTGAAAAGGCACTGCTGGAAAAATGATGAGAACGAAACCTTGCTTGCAATATTGGTTTTAACTTGCATACTTTGTGTACTGCTTCCATATTTTCTGATTCTTTGTGACAGTTTTTGATACTTTGATATCTTGAGATATCTTTTGGGCAGCTTTGCACCTTTTTGGTAGCTTTTTGGATAGTTTGAATTTGTGACTTTATAGTTCCGTTTGGATTTGGACTTTGTTTATGCCATTCAGTTTGAAACTTTTGGACTATGCAACTTTGTTTGACCCCTTTTGAATTTGTGCAATTAAATCTTTTGTGCATTTCTATACTTTTGTTGCAAGCATTTTTTCATCCTTCTTTGTGAACCGGGAGAAATCCCGTGATTTGCAGAGAGGGCGAACTGATTCCAGCCAGTTGCCTTTAATGATGAGCCCAAATTAACTGTTTGCCTTTCAATTATTTTGACTACATTTGACTTTTTTCTTCTTTCTTTATTTTGCAGATGAAAAATAATTGAGCGACAAAGGAGCATTGGATAGAAGATGAAGATTAGGAAACTTAGAAAAATTAGGATAGTTTTATTCCAAATTTAATTATTTGTAAACATTTATTATTATGAATACTTTGTAAATAAATACTGTATTCAAACAACAATTGTAACGAATAATTAAAAGATGAATAAAATCCATTTTTTATCAGTTAATTCCTTTTCTTCTTTTCAATTATTTATTTTATTATTTATAATTCTTAAATTATAATAAATGGAAATAAATTCCAATTATCTTAACTTAGAATAAATAAACAATTAAATAAACATTGTGGTTTTAGCATCGATCAATTAATAAACCTGGCGCTTCAAAAATCCAAAGCAAAGCATAGTCAATCACAACAACTGCCCAAATGTCTTTTCTCTTAATGATTCAATCAAACACTGCAAGCTCCCAGTCAGAAACCTCAGTCCATATTCCAGAGTGAAAAGCACTGTAGACTTAATTCTTTCTGAGAATGCGCGCACAAAAGCCCTAGTTCCTGATCAAATGCCAAAGAAGCGTTCGCCTGATCAAAGTTGAGCCAAAATCAACCAAACCCTAAGCAAACTGTTTGAATTGTTCCAGAGCCATGAAAATTAATGAAAACCCTAATTTTGTCTGACTGACGAGAAAAGTCTGTTTGACCGATTCTTGAGCCAGTCTGAAAAATCAGGAAATGCCCGAGGCTGTGATTTCTTGGTGGAAAAATACGAGGGCAAATTTTGGGGTACAACACTCCCCATTCAAGAACACATGCTCTCAACAGATCCTCCAACGATTTAATATTCCTCTCTGTCTGACCATCTGTCTGAGGATGATACGCCGAACTCAACCTCAACTTAGACCCCAACGCCTCTTGCAAACTCTTCCAAAAATCAGAAGTAAATCTTGGATCTCTATCTGACACAATGCATAAAGGAACACCATGCAGCTCACGATTATACTAGTGTAAATCTCTGCCAACTTTGATACTGGAAAATTGATGTTAATAGGGATAAAATGAGCAGACTTCATAAGCCTATCAACAATCACCCAAATCAAATAATGTCCTCTTAAAGTATTTGGTAACCCCATCACAAAGTCCATCGAAATGTTATCCCTTTTCCATTCTGGAACTTCCAACGGTTGCATCAACCCTGCAGGCTTCTGATGTTCAACTTTCGACTTCTGACAAATCAAACATGCATACATAAACCAAGCCATATCACTCTTCATCCCAGACCACCAAAACAAATTCTTCAAATCCTGATACATCTTTGTAGCTCCTGGATGAATACTCAGCTTACTTCTATGACTCTATTCAAGTATCACTTTCTTCATCTCCACATCATCGGGAATACAAATTCGATTACGAAGTCTCAACACACCTTGCACATCTAACTTAAAATCACTATTCTTAGACTGATCGATCCCAACCATAGAATCTACCAGTTTCACATCTAAGTTATGAGCTTCTATGATAATCTCTAGAAATTCATTATTAATATTCAACATTCCCAACATAACACTCCGCAATGTCACATTGCAAATTAAGCCCATATCTCTGAACTATTCAATTAATTCCAACTCTTTAACCATCATTGCTGACATATGTAAAGTCTTTCAACTCAATGCATCAACTACCACATTCACTTTTCCTGGATGATAATTCAAACCGAAATCATAATCCTTTAACAACTCCAACCATCTTCATTGTCTCATATTCAGCTCCTTCTAATCAAATAGATACTTTAAGCTCTTATGGTCACTAAACACTTCAAATCTAGAACCATAAAGATAATGCCTCCAAATTTTCAACACAAAAACAACTGCAGCAAGCTCTAAATCATGCGTATGATAGTTCTTCTCATGAGTCCTCAACTGCCTTGACGCATAAGCAATAACCTTCTCATTCCGAATAATCACACCTTCCAAACCCATCTTAGAAGCACCACAATATACAACAAAAGGCTTTCCTAGATCAGGTAGTGCCAAAATTGGAGCCGATGTCAATCTTTTTTTCAATTCTGTAAAACTCTCTTCGCACTGAACATCCCACACAAAAGCTCTACCTTTACAAGTCAACTTAGTCAACGGAAGTGCCAACTTAGAGAAACCTTCGATAAACCTTCTATAGTAACCAGCTAATCCCAAAAAGCTTCTAATCTCGGTAGCCGACTTCGGAGTTTCCCATTGCAAGACAACATCTACTTTTGATGGGTCTACAATAATGCCACTACCTGAGATCACATGACCAAGAAAACTAACCTCCCTTAACCAAAATTCACACTTAGACAGCTTTGCATACAACTTCTTATCTTTCAAGAGTTGTAATACTATTTTTAAGTGTTCTGCATGCTTTTCTTCCGACTTAGAGTAAATCAAAAATATCATCAATGAACACCACTACAAATCGATCCAAATAAGTATGAAATATGAGATTCATGTATTCCATGAATACTCCTTGCGCATTGGTAACACCGAAAGGCATCACCGAATACTCATAGTGTCCATAACGAATTCTAAAAGGCGTCTTTTGAATATCTTCATCCTTCACTATAATTTGATGATAACCCGATCTCAAATCTATCTTACTAAACACACGAGCATCCACCAATTGATCCATCAAGTCATCTATTCTTGGAAGCAGATACATGTTCTTAATCGTCACTTTATTCAACTATCTATAATAAATACAAAGCCCCATACTTCCATCTTTCTTATTTACTAACAACACTGGAGCTCCCCACGGCGATACACTTGGTCTCACAAATTTCTTTTCAAGTAACTCTTCTAATTGCTTCTTTAATTCTGACAATTCAGATGCATACATCTTGCATGGTGCCATAGACACAGGTCTGGTACCAGGTACAAGATAAATAGATAATTCAACTTCTCTCTCTGGAGGTACATCAAAAATTTCATCAGGGAAAACTTTAGGAAATTCACACACCACCTGCAATTCCTTAATTATAGCTTGATTCTCGACAAATAGCGATGCCATCAACGAGAACATCTGAGCTTCTTCTTGCATCAACTTCCACAACTGCCTAGCAGACAACAGGCCATCTTCCTCTTCCTCAGGAGTAGAAAACCTCACAAACTTGTTATAACAATTAATATGAACATAGTTATGCTTTAACCAGTTCATACCCAGAATCACATGCAACCCTCCTAACAGTAAACAAACCAAATCAACAGCAAAGTCTCTGTCGAAAATTGACAAAGGACACTTTAAACACACAAAATAAGTAGTCACTGTAACACCCTAATTCTACCGCAAGCAATTATCAGAAAATCAGAGTATAAAATTTTCCAATATAATCAAGATGTCACATATTCAACAAAATACATAAACCTGTCATGCTTTTAGAATAGATACATAACACTTAAAGAAGTGGAATAAACACAACTCATGAATATAGTCTTTATAACATAAACCAAACTTTGATTAATCACGCAGTGGATTCATAATAATTCTCTAAATAAGATATATCATCTTTTGAATCATGAAACAACATCAATACAATAAACTCCTCAAATGACAACATAAGGTTCAATAATTAAACAACAAAATAGACAAGCGTTCATTTCCCCCCAAGTGCTACGTATAAGAGTAAATGACACCGAACTCGAACTAACAATGCTATTGGTTACTCATCTTAGTTACCTGCACGTTACCAACAAAGGGTAACATTCAAATAGAAGGGGTGAGATATCAAACTACATAAATAGGGTTATGATAAACATTACATTAGGTAAGGAATAAAAAGAATCACCACTTCATACAACAATAATTCAACACTTCACAAATCATCAACACCACAATTCAACATATACGACTCGAATATGCAACTCAAAACTATGCGAATGCATGTGGTACCATCAGAGTAAAATTCCCAACATAAACATTTTCCAGTAATTCCGAGGCACAAGGCATAAGCTTTCTTCACAATTCATTTTCCCCATACAGGCCTTCACAAAATCCGCCAATACAGGCCTTCACAAATGAAAATGTATGAATGTACAACACATACAACAACATCATTAAGAACTTCACGAGGCATACACCTATATCACTACTTCATTGGCCATAGGCCTACAACGTCATCAACGTAATCAACAACAATTCATGGCAACAACATATTCATTATATATTCGATAGGATTCACACCATAAGGCTACCCACAGAAATAATTTATAATCACATTATCAATATCGAATTCCACATATACTGAATAATATCTCGCAACACCAACACATTCATCGATCAACACAAAATGACACAACATTGGTCATAAGACCTATAATCAACAATGTCCATAAACTGGAGGGAACGACGTAACCAGCTGTACCGGCAATTCAGTATAATCGACATAATTTCAACAAAAAGACATATCCATAATTAAATACTAATTAAACTTAATTACCTGGTCAAATTTCGTTAAATTCCAGACAACTAATTATACCGCCTAATTCGGCTACTGATCAGTGGTTCTACACAGGAATGTAGTAGTTACTTAATCATTGCTTCACTCAACTAATTGATATTTTATTCCTTATCACCATATTTCATGCTTTGGTTTGCAAAAGAATCAAACAGGACGAATCGAGTCAGAAAAATTGCATAAGTCTAAGTTTCTGAAAAATTTGCTACAGCAGCTGACACGGGTGGCCGTGTTGCCTGACACGGCCATGTCAGAAGAAGGAAAGGGGAATGGCATGGAGTGCAGGGGATGACACGGGAACCCGTGTCAGCTGACACGACCCGTGTCAGGAGGCCTGAGGCTTAAAAAATCAGTTTTTTGCATCCCTTCACACACGTGCCTTGTTCTTGTTCATTCCTTGTTTCAATTCACCCATTTATCCTAGCTTAGAATTAACCCAAGACAGTTCAAATACAAAAAATAACAACACAACTCAAATCAATTGTTAATTTTAATAGCAACACAACCAATTTCTCAACATAACATTATAGTGAAACTAATACCCTAAACCCCAAATAAAATTCATCATACTCCCATTTATTTAGCAAGAACCCCACCCTTACCTTGGATTGAGTGTAGCTCTAAGAAACTTCAATGGAATTTCTGGGGATTTGGCACTAGTAGCAACCTCCTCTTGTTCTTCTTCTCCTCTCAAAACCCTATTCCTCTTTCTCTTCTCTTTCTTTCTTTTTCCCGATAACACTAACTCTCTTTCTCCTCTAATTCTATTTCTATTATAATAATATTATTTCCCTTAATAATTCTAAATGGGCCTAAGTGACATACCCCCCCATATTACTTCACAACACCACAAATCAAGCCCAATCTCATATTTAAGCTTAATAATAGAATAATACCTCAACTTAATTCCACTAAATTAAATCTGATTATTTATCATGCCACTAAATAAAATAATTCCGACTTCGACGATAAAAATTTGAATTAATATAAATTATTCAAAAATATTTAATTAAATAAATAATTAAATATCAGGGCGTTACAACTCTCCCCCACTTAGAATATTTCCGTCCTCGAAAATAAAAGTTTACCTGGTTCAAATAACCCGGGATAGGAGTCTCGCATCTTGCTCTCCAACTCCTAGGTCATACTTTCTCCAGCAGCTCCTAACTAGACAACTTTCACCAATGCAATCTCCTTTCCTCTTAGAATCTTCATCTCGCGATCTGCGACTCGCACAAGCATCATCTCCACTGTGAGATTATCCCGTACTTGCACATCGTCCATCTGAATCACATGAGACGGATCAAGAATATACTTTTGGAGTTGCGATACATGAAACACATCGTGCAAATTAGCAAGATTTGGAGGTAACTCTACTCGGTAAGCAACTTTCCCAACTCTATCTGATATCTGATACGGACCAACAAAAGGAGGAGTGAGCTTCTTAGACTTCAGAGCTCGCCCAACACCAGTCACAGGTGTGACTCTTAAAAACACACGATCACCAGCTTGGAATTCCAAATCCTTCCTCCTCTTGTCATGGTAACTTCTTTGTCTACTTTGAGAAACCTTTATCTTCTCTCGGATAAGCTTCACTTTTTCAGTAGTCTCTCGAACAATCTCAGGTCCAAGTACCACACTTACACCAGATTCATGCCAACACAATAGAGTCCTAAACCTCCAACCATACAACGCCTCAAAAGGTGCCATCCCAATACTCGAATGGTAACTGTTATTGTAAGTGAACTCAATCAACATAAGATAAGTATCACACGGACCTCCCTGCTCAAGAACACATGCTCTCAACAAATCCTCCAACGACTGAATCGTTCTCTCGGTCTGACCATCCGTCTGAGGATGGTACACCGTACTCAACCTCAACTTAAATCCTAATGTCTCTTGCAAACTTTTCCAGAAATCAAAATTAAACCTCGGATCTCTATCCGACACAATACACAAAGGAACACCATGCAACTTCATAATTACTCTGGTGTAAATCTCTACCAACTTCGAAATTGGATATGTGATGTTAATAGGTATAAAATGTGCCAACTTTGTAAGCCTATCAACAATCACCCATATCGAATCATGTCCTCTCAAGGTACTAGGTAATCCCATTACAAATTCCATAGAAATGATATCCCATTTTCATTCTGGAATCTCTAACGGTTGCATCAACCCTGCAGGCTTCTGATGCTCAATATTTGACTTCTGACAAGTCAAATAAGCATACACAAACTGTGCCACATCACGCTTCATACCAGACCACCAAAATAAACCTTTCAAATCTTGATACATTTTAGTAGCTCCTGGATGAATACTCAAACTGCTTCTATGACTTTCCGCAAGAATCACTTTCTTAATCTCTTCATCATCAGGAATGAAAATACGATCTCAGAATCTCAACACACCTTGCGCATCTATCTTGAAATCATCATTCTCAGAGCGATCGATTCCCATAATCATATCCACCAACTTCACATCTAGCTTTTGAGCCTTACTGATACTGTTGAGAAAGTCATTATTAATATTTAACATTCCCAACATAACACTCTGCAGTGTCACTTCACAAACCAAACTCAAATCTCGGAACTGCTCGATCAACTCCAACTCCTTAACCATCATTGCCGACATGTGCAAAGTCTTTCGGCTTAAAGTATTGGCCACAACATTATATTTTCCTGGATGATAATTCAAACCAAAATCATAATCCTTCAATAATTCTAACCACCTTTGCGGCCTCATATTCAACTTCTTCTGATAAAAAAGATACTTCAAACTCTTATGGTCACTAAACACTTCGAATCTAGAACCATAAAGATAATGCCTCCAGATTTTCAACACAAAGACAACTGCAACCAATTCTAAATCATGCGTATGATAATTCTTTTCATGAGTTCTCAATTGCCTCGACGCATAAGAAACCACCTTACTATTCTGCATGAGTACACCACCTAACCCCATCAGACAAGAATCACAATATACAACAAAAGGTTCTCCCGGATTCGGTAAAGTCAAAATTGGAGCCGACGTCAACCTCTTCTTCAACTCGGTAAAACTTTCTTCACATCGACTATCCCAGACAAAGGGTTTACCCTTACAAGTCAACTTGGTCAACGAAAGTGCAAACTTAGAAAAACCTTCGATAAATCGTCTATAATAACCGGCCAATCCCAAGAAGCTTCTAATCTTAGTAACTGACTTCGGAGTTTCCCATTGCAATACAACATCAACTTTAGAAGGATCCACGACAATGCCACTACCAGAAATGACATGACCAAGGAAACTAACCTCATGCAACCAGAATTATCACTTGAACAACATCGCATACAACTTATTCTCTTTTAAAAATTGCAATACAACTCTTAGGTGCTCTTCATGTTCTTCTTCCTATTTAGAGTAAATCAGAATGTCATCAATGAATACCACCACAAACCGATCCAAATAAGTATGAAAGATACGATTCATGTACTCCATGAATACTCCTGGCGCATTAGTAACACCGAAAGGCATCACCGAATACTCGTAGTGTCCATACCGAGTTATGAATGCGGTCTTCCGAATATCATCTTCTTTCACTCTAATTTGGTGATATCCTGACCTCAAATCAATCTTAGAAAACACACTTGCACCCACCGATTGATCCATCAAGTCATCAATTCTCGGAAGCGGATACTTGTACTTAATTATCATTTTATTCAACTGTCTATAATCAACACAAAGTCTCATACTTCCATCTTTATTCTTTACTAATAACACATGCGCTCCCCACGGTGATACACTTGATCTTACAAACTTTTTCTCAAGCAACTCTTCTAACTGCTTCTTCAATTCCAACAATTCAGATGCAGACATCATGTACGGTGCCATAGAAATAGGTATGGTACCAGGTACAAGATCAATCACAAACTCAACTTCTCTTTCTGGCGGTACATCAAGAATTTCATCAGGAAACACCTCAGGAAATTCTCGCACCACCTGTAACTCATCAATCCTAACTTGGTTCTCAATAGATAGCGACACCATCAACAAGAACATCAGCGCTTCGTCTTGCATCAATTGTCGCAACTATTTACCAGTCAACAAACAAACTTCTTCCTCTTCAGGAGTAGAAAACCTCAAAGACTTGTTATAGCAATTGATATGAACATAGTTATACTCTAACCAATTCATACCCAAGATCACATCTAACCTGCTTAACGGAAAACAAATCAAGTCAACAACAAAGTTTTTGCCAACGATCGACAAAGGGAAATTCAAACACACACGAGAAGTAGTCACCGATCCCTTAGACGGAATCTCGACGACCATTTATCCATTCATAGAAGACAACACAAGACCCAATCTTTCAACACAATCAGCAACAGTAAAACAATGAGTAGCACCAGTATCAATAATAGTAATTAAAGGAGTACTATTAATGAAGCATGTACCTCTGATGAGTCTGTCCTTACTAGTTGACGCAGTCCCAACCGAAGCAAACACCCTACCACCAGTTTGTGCCTTCTTTGTTTTCTGAAACTGAGTACTAATATGCCCCTCTTCACCATAATTGAAACACACATCCGCCTTATGACTACACTCAGGAGCTGTGTGTCCAATCTTTCCACAACGGAAACACCTCTTCACATTAGTAGTAGTGCACACATTACTCTTATGACCAGGTTTCCCATACTTGAAACATACAACTCTAGGAGGAGCATCTCCCCCACTAATCCTCTACCCATGAGTAACTTTTTGTTTACCTCTACCAACATCATAAGGCTTGCCACGATTCTGTTGATTCTTGCCTCTCTTATCATTAACAATCTTGTGATGAGCATTTCTATCCTCTTCAAAGATCCTGCAACTATCAACCAAATCAGAAATGACACGAATCTTCTAATATCCAATAAACTTCTTGATTTCTGAGCGCAACCCATTCTCAAACTTGATGCACTTAGAAAGTTCAGCACCTTCATCATTAAAATGTGGATAGAACTTAGATAGCTCAATGAACTTAGCAGCATACTCAATGACAGATTTATCCCCTTGCTTCAACTCAAGGAGCTCAATCTCTTTCTTACCCCGAACATCTTCAGGATAATACTTCCTCAGAAACTCCCTACGAAACACAATCCATGTGATTTCCTTATCTGTAGCTTCCAATCTTGCACGCATCTGTAGCTACCAGTCATCAGCTTCAACTGCTCGCATATGAGTGCCGTACTGAACCTTCTGAGCTGGAGTGCAATCCATCACATGGAAGATCCTCTCAATCTCCTTCAACCAATCTAGTGCTCCATCAGGATCATGCTTACCCTTGAACACCGGCGGATTCTCCCTTTGGAAAGTCACCAAACTACGAGATCCAGCATTCTCGTCAGCATTAGGTTAATTCTGCATAGCCTGAGCCATCACTTGCAGAGCAGCAACAATCACATCATTGTTCCTTCCAGCCATCTTATCCTATTACTTCCATACAAACAACAGTTAAGAAAAACTGATAATACTCGATTGCTAAACAACTACAACTCGATAACTTGGCTGGACATACCGACTTGCTCTGATACCACTAATGTAACACCCTAATTCTACCCCAAGCAATTATCAGAAAATCAGAGTATAAAATTTTCCAATATAATCAGGATGTCACATATTCAACAAAACACATAAACCTGTCATGCTTTTAGAATAGATACACAACACTAAGAAGTGGAATGAATACAACTCATGAATATAGTCTTCATAACATAAACCAAACTTTGATTAATTATGCATCAGATTCATAATAATTCTCTAAATAAGATATAGCATCTTTTATATCATGAAACAACATCAATACAATAAACTCCTCAAATGACAACATAAGGTTCAATAATTAAACGACAAAACAGACAAGCATTCATTTCCCCCCCCGAGTGGTACGTATCAGAGCAATTGACACCGAACTCGAACTAACAATGCTATCGCTACTCATCTTGGTTACCTGCACGTTACCAACAAAGGGGAACATTCAAATAGAAGAGGTGAGATATCAAACTACACAAATAGGGTTATGATAAACATTACATTAGGTAAGGAATAAAAAGAATCACCACTTCATACAATAATAATTCAACACTTCACAAATCATCAACACCACAATTCAACATACACAACTCGGATATGCAACTCGAAACTATGCGAATGCATGTGGTACCATCAGAGTAAAACTCCTAACATAAACATTTGCCAGTAATTCCGAGGCACAAGGCATAAGCCTTCTTCACAATTCATTTTGCCCATACAGGCCTTCACAAAATCCACCAATACAGGCTTTCACAAATGCAAATGTATGAATGTACAACACATACAACAACATCATTAAACACTTCACAAGGCATACACCTATATCACTACTTCACTAGCCATAGGCATACAACGTCATCAAAGTAATCAACAACAATTCATGGCAACAATATATTCGCTAGGATTCACACCATAAGGCTACTCACAGAAATAATTCATAATCACATTATCAATATTGAATTCCACATTTACTCAATGATATCTCGCAACACCAACACATTCATTGATCAACATAAAATAATACAACATTGGTCATAAGACCTATAATCAGTAATGTCCATAAATAGGACGGAACGACGTAACCAGCTGTACCGACAATTCGGCATAATCGACATAATTTCAACAAAAAGACATATCCATAATTACCCGCTAATTAAACTTAGTTACCCGATCAAATTTCGTTAAATTCCGGACAACTAATTATACCGCCTAATTTGGCTACTGGTCAATGGTTCTACAGAGGAATTTAGTAGTTACTTAATCATTGCTTTGTTCAACTAATTGATGTTTTATTCCTTATCACCATATTTCATGCTTTGGTTTACAGAAGAATAAAACAGGACGAATCTGGTCAAAAAAATTGCATAAGTCTAAGTTTTTGAAAAATTTGCTACAGCAGCTGACACGGGTGGCCGTGTTTCCTGACACGGTCGTGTCAGAAGAAGAAATGGGAATGGCGTGGAGTGCATGGGCTAACACGGGTGCCCAGGTCAGTTGACACGACCCGTGTCAGGAGGCCTGGGGCTTAAAAAATTAGTTTTTACCTCCCTTCACACACGTGCCTTGTTCTTGTTCATTCCTTGTTTCAATTCACCCATTTATCCTAGCTTAGCATTAACCCAATACAGTTCAAATACAACAAATAACAATACAACTCAAATCAATTGTTAATTTTAATAGCAACACAACCAATTTCTCAGCACAACATTGTAGTGAAACTAATACCCTAAACCCCAAATAAAATTCATCATACTCCCATTTATTAAGCAAGAACCCCACCCTTACCTTAGATTGAGTGCAACTCTAAGAAACTTCAATGGAATTTCTGGGGATTTGGCACTAATAGCAACCTCCTCTTGTTCTTCTTCTCCTCTCAACACCCTATTCCCCTTTCTCTTCTCTTTCTTTCTTTTTCCTGATAACACTAACTCTCTTTCTCCTCTAATTCTATTTCTATTATAATGATATTATTTCCCTTAATAATTCTAAATGGGCCTAATTGACATGCCCCTCCCATATTACTTCACAACACCATAAATTAAGCCCAATCTCATATTTAAGCTTAATAATAAAATAATACCTCAACTTAATTCCACCAAATTAAATCCGATTATTTATCATGCCACTAAATAAAATAATTCCGACTTCGACGATAAAAATTCGAATTAATATAAAATATTCAAAAATACTTAATTAAATATCGGGGTGTTAAAGTCACCGACCTCTTGGCTGGAGTGTCAACGACCATCACTCCATTCAAAGAAGACAACATAAGACCCAATCTTTCAACTCAATCAACAACAATAAAGCAATGAGTGGCACCAGTATCAATAATAGTAATTAAAGGAGTACTATTAATGAAACATGTACCTCTGATGAGTCTGTCCTTGGTAGCTTCCTGATCCTCAACAAAAGCGAATATCTTACCACTGGTTTACGCCTTCTTTGGTTTTTGACAGTGATTACCAATGTGTCCTTCTTCACCATAATTGAAACAAATCACCTCCTTATGCTTGCACTTAGATACAACATGTCCAGTCTTACCACAACCGAAACACCTTTTCACCTCAGCAGCACACACATTACTCTTATGCCTAGGTTTTCCACATTTGAAACAAACCACACTAGCAGGAGCATCTCCCCCACTAGTTCTATGACCCTTAGCAACTTTCTGTTAACCTTTACCAGTTGGGGCATCATAAGGCTTACCATGATTCTGTTGGTGCTTACCCCTCTTCTCACTGATAATCTTATAGTGAGCATTATTATCCTCTTCATAAATCCTACAACTATCAACCAGATCAGCAAAGACACATATCTTCTGGTATCCAACTTCCTTCTTGATCTCTGGGTGCAACCCGTTCTCAAACTTGATGCACTTTAAAAACTCAGCATTAGCCTCACTAAAGTGCTGATAAAACTTAGCCAACTCAGCAAACTTTGCAGCATACTCTACAACTGATATACTCCCTTTCTTCAGCTTAAGAAACTCAATTTCCTTCTTACCACGAATGTTGATGTACCCCAAAAATTTTCCTCTTATTTATCAAGTATTTTCTCACAAGATCTCCTCTGGTTCAAGACTGCACTAGGGTTGATCAACTCAAGACACCTCCTTAAGCACTGATGACTGATATTAGGGTTTGAGATTGCACAAGGATAATTGAACTTTAAATGCCTCATATGACTTTCATGGATCATTATGTACCCCCAAGATTACTCATGTCATGTTTCAAGCCTTGGATCACATTTTCGCTCAGTCAATTGAGCAGTTGACCTAAAAATCAGCTGTATTGGGGAAAAAGTCAATTGTGACCAATTTACAATCAAAATTCATAATTTTTGATCCAAATCAACATTATAAACTCATATGTATCATTTGGTCAAGTTTGGACCATAATTCCTCAAGAAATTTGATCAAACCATTAAAAGGGCAAAATGGTCAAAATTAGGGTTTTGACTAAGAAAGGGAAATTTCTGATTTTTGAACTTGTAAATGATTAATTGGTTTGAGGCATGATCTTAATATTTCAATTGCATCATTTTAACCTAATGGCATGACTCAAAATATTTCTCAAGATCAATTGGATTGATAGTTAATTTTCAGTCAACTGATCAAAAGTCAACTGTACACTGAAAAGTCAAACTTTTACTTTTTGGTCAAAATCGAGTGTCAAAGATCACAATTAATCAAAACATGTTAAAATATGAAACTTGTTCATCAAGAAATCAAAAAGTCAAGATTTCATTTTGAAAATTCAAAGTTTTCAAACTTAGAAAATTTTCTAAGTGTTGAAAACTTCATATTTTTCACAACTTTGAGCCAATTTTCACCATGATGCAAGATGATTCAAAAGAAACTTTCAACATGAAAGTTGTAGATCTCTATGAGATCTACAACATTTATTTACACAACTTCTTCTAAAAATTCTTGGATCTCAAGTTATTAATTCATGAAGTCATGGTCTTGAAACTAAACACTTAGTGAAAATTTTGCCTTAGTTTAGGCAGGATTTTAACCTAACTTCATTGCAATTTTTATATAGTTCCAAGGGGAATTTTCAAAAGTGATTCAAAGAGGGGTTGTATATCACATTACAAGCTTTCTAAAATGTCCAAGAACTCCTTGAGATCATACTTGATCAAGGAGAATCGAAGAGAGGAAGTTAGGGTTTCAAACTAAAATTATAGGTCATTTTCATGATGAACAAAAATGCAATTTCAATGTTAAGCTGCATAATATTGCTTTGCAGGCCTTCTAACTTGTGTATCTATCCATCATTAATGGATTACACAAACTTTTGAGCTTTAATCCAAGTGGTTTAAGCTTTATCCAATCCATATTTCCATTAATGGCACAAAGTGCACACTTCCATTTTGGAAAAGCAAGCTTTATGCACAAAGTCAATTCTTGAGCCTCTAACTTGTTCCCTCTGATCACACTCCATCTATAAATTCATAAGAAAGTTTGTTTAAAGCATAACCACTCTATCTTGGCCAGTACACAAGGCATTGAAACTTGATTTCTCAAAAAATCACATGTTGAGCTTAAACATGTGATTTTTAATTCTGATCAAATACAAGCCTCCATACTTGTTGCTTATAAATAGAGGCACTATTTGTGAGCTAAAGGACGAGCTAAAGCATCCTAAAATACACAAAAACTCTCTCAAATCAGAAATTGCCCAAAAACTCCATTATTGCACAGTTTATGACTTTGAATACCAAACTCATATTTCCCTCGTGCGTTTCTTGGCCTTTTAGTTTCTAAAGCTTCCTTACATCAAGTGTAACCTATCCCTGTATCTGTTTCATCACTGTAACATCATTTACCATATCCTCCATAACCAAAAACAGAGCATTTCACATTGACTTCTCCAAGCCATTTCAACCATCCTCAACTCCAGCTAAGCATTGCATTAGCTTCCTAGAGACTCAAGGAAGCTAACCTGATCATTACAACACCTTGAATCAAGCTCATTTGCATTTCACGATTTCCAGTTTTGAGGTATTTTTCTTGAACTTCTATCTCATTACTTAGGCATTGTTAGGTTTGCATTTGTGAAGATAAAATGTAGACATCATTACCCTGAAGTTGTACATGTCCATAGATTTCATTTATATTGATTGAGCTAGGAGAATTTTAGGATTGAATCTCTGAAAATAATTAGGTCAGGATTTGGTACTTTCAAAAATTCTCATTCATCTTTGATTTATAGTTCATGATATTTATATGGTTGGATTCGTATGAAAAATGGAGCAACTTTCATGTTTGCATCTTCCATTTTCGTTGAGAAATGGTGAAGTTACAGGTGGTCTGGCTGGAGGTTGAAGATGAAGTATGTTCAGGACTTGTTTTGCCTTACATATTTATTACTTCAGTTATATTAATGGATGTATAGCCACCCAGTGGTAAGGCAGCACACTGGTAATCAAGAGGTCATGGGTTCGAACCTCAGCGCGCTCTCTTTTGCATTTTTTCACATTTTCCTTACCTTTTTTGTTTCTTCCAGCGCCTGGGCTTTCAAGATGATTGGGCTTTATTTTTTTTGCTACTTCTGACGCCCCTGTCTTGTTGTTCACACCCCTCGCCCATTTAATTTTCTTTATTATTTTATTTTCTTCTTTTTTTATTTCATTTTTATTCTATATCTTTTTATTATTAATATTACTATCATTATTATTATTATTTTCATTAATAAAATAATCCAAGAATATTTATATTTATATTATTTATTTTTACTTAATTCATTTTTCATAAAACTAAAAGAACAAAAACATTTCTTTTACATTTTCTTTAATAATTAAATTTACCTTTTTTTTACTTAGATAATTTAATTTTAATCATTATTGTATTATATCATTTATTTTTCTTGTAAATTAAAATCAATTTAGAATTTAGGATTTTTTATTTAATTATTTTTGTTTACTAATTTAATTAAATTCACAAAAACCCTAAAAAAACTTATTTTCTTTAAATTAATTTAGTTTACTAACTTAATCTTTATTTTCTTATTTTTAGTTAATTATTTTATTTTAATTAATTAGGTTAAAAAACCCTTTTCATGAAAAACCAAACAAAAATCATATTTCCTTTTACATTTACATTCTTGTATTTTATTTGTTCATTTTGTACATTTATTCAAATTCAATATGGATATAATAATTATTTAGATTTAATTTCTCGCAATATTCCCCATTCGTAATTTGTACACCCCCTCCCCTAAGTATTGTAATAGCTTAGTATTTTTATTTTCCGCAATTTAAATGCTTTATATACAAATGCTAATAATTAGGGTTTTGTATAGAAAGACTAAAAACAACAAATAGAAAACCCTAATCAAAGACAAATCAAGCATGAAAATCAATACACTTGCACACAAACACCCCTAAGATAAATCCACTTGGTTGCCTTACAAAAATGGCCATATTGTGCATGTGAGGTACCTTAGCAAAAACAAGCAAAAATTCAAGATCATAGTTCCTCGATGATGCTATCCATGTTTCCTTTCAAAATGATCTTAGTCCCTAAAGAAAAATGCTAAGATATCTTGCAACATTGCTAATCATGGTTATACGATGACCCACGCCCGTCCCTTTTACATCCAAAGATAGGGTTACTTACCAAATTAATGGTAAGATAACAATGTCAAAGGAAATTGGAAATAAACATGAAAGACTTTTGAGTAGGTATATTATTCCTAGTTACTTGCTCATTTTCAAAACCAAAACATCCTTGCTATTTTCAAAACAAACACCAACACTTTCAAAACATCTTACAAACTTGAAAAACATTTTCAAAAGATCAACACTTTGTATACATTCTTATGAACGAGAATCATTACAAAGTTTGCCCAAACGATGGCACCTTTTCAAAATACTTTCAAAAACCACACAAATCACATTTTCAAACCAAAGCAAGTGATCTAGCAAGTAACTAAGAGCCCATGGAAAACCATGGATGAAAAGGGTGTTAATACCTTCCCTTTTCATAATCTCCCCCCCCCCCCCCCCCCCCGAACTCAAGAAAACATCTCAAAGGTCTTTCCTATGCTTTTTCACCTTTCCTTTTGGATAAAAGAAAAGTTGGCGGCGACTCTTGCTAACTGCAACATTTGTGATCAAACGCAAAACACCCAAGTCAGTTCTCCCACCGTATCACAGAACTGACGACTCCGCTGGGGATTTTTTAAAAGTGGGGTTACCTTAGGGTTAGATCACATTTACTTGCTTTCATTGTTTGACTTGTATGCTTTACATTATGGTTCTTTGTTTGGGTTTGAATCCTCTACCCGAATTTGGGATACCTTATAGGTAAGTAGCAATACGATATGGAAACTGTGCAGGGTATACCGACATGGTCTAAGCAATAGCTACGTTGGTGCGACATATTTGTGGGCACCGGTATCCTTTGAGTAGTCAAGGATAATACGGGATCGCTGAGTGATGTCATGAAGAACTAACTAACTTCTAGAACCTTTACTTGACCAACTTGGCCATTAGGACATAGTGAGATGACCGACTTTGGTGCACTCCGAAGTTGGTAGATACTCGATACTACACTCATTGAGGTTTGGTTTCTTGGGATATTTCGGTCGCCATTAAATAGGCTTGCGCTGGAACAATGCCTTAGGAAACAAACCAGTGATATTGAGCTCCTTAGAACCCGGTTACTATTACTAGGACATGTTTGAGCCAACTAAACTTCAAGAGGGTACTTACCTATGAGACTCCATGCAAGCCTAAACCTAAGGACTTATTTGCTTTGTTTGTATATATATACTTGTACATAACATCATAAACATCATAACATCATACTCATATTCACTAACCATTTCAAGGATCTGGGGATTTATCTTTGTTCTGTTTTGTAGGACATGGATTCTATTCGCAGGAAAACCATTCAAGTCAATCTTGTAAGGATCCCTCCTCAACTTAAAGAGCTAGCATCAAGGATTCCTGAAAATTCTCCATTTACCGAAAGACATGGTCGCCTACTAAACTTGGTTACCTCTAACACTGATGAAGACATGATGAAGGTGCTCTTCCAGTTCTTTGATCCTCTACATCATTGCTTCACATTTCCTGATTATCAACTTGTGCCAACTTTGGAAGAATTCTCCCAACTCTTGAGGATTCCCATTCTCTATCAACTACCTTTCAACGGTACGGAAAGAGATCCAAAGCCAGAAGAGATTGCTCAAGCTCTACACTTGCAACCATCTGATATCACAACTAATTGGGAAACAAGGAGTGGTGTCAAAGGTTTCCTAGCAAAGTTCATGTTTGAGAAAGCCCAAAACTGTTGGAACTCTTTCGATTTGCAAGCTTTTGAGGAAATTGTGGCTCTCCTCATATATGGGATGGTTTTGTTTCCAAATCCTAACCAACTCATAGATGTGAACACCGTCAAAATCTTCATGTCTCATAACTCGGTACCTACTTTGCTAGGAGATATCCTACATTCTTTTCACACTCGCACTATGAGGAAAAGAGGTATCCTTATGTTTTGTACTCCTCTCTTGGCAAGATGGTTTATTTCGCATCTTCCCTAATCTATATTGAAGAACGAGCAAGGTTCAAGGTGGTCACATAGGTTGATGACACTCAAACATTCAGACATTCATTGGTATTCCCGGTCTATAGAGAATGTTACTATTGTCAACTGTTGTGGAGAATTCCCTAATGTCCCCTTACTTGGCATTATAGGAGGTATCACCTAAAATCCCTGCTTAGCCTTAAGACAGTTTGGTTACGCCCGAAGGGATGGCCCACATGAGATGCTCATTCAAGGTTTTGTATTTGACTATGAGAACAACGATCAAGGTCATCGCCATAGATTTATCCGAGCTTGGAGGATGTTGAACAAGGTAGATAGCAAGACATTGGGGCATAAGAATTCCATCCCTCTTGAGCCTTACCTCAAATGGGTACAAGCTCGTGCTCAAAGTCTTATAATGCCTTACCCCTCCATTCTCCCGGTGATCATAGAGCCTGTGGTGGAAGGAGATGTTCCATACACTATCCTGCATCCTGAAATGCCCACCTCTCTTGAATACTTACAAAGGGATTGGATACAGCTTAAGGGGGAGAGAGACACATTCGAGGCCCAATTCTATGCCAGCGAGAAGAAGGTTTTGGAACTCACTAAGCAACTTCATGAGGAGCGGAGCCTGAACGCCTACATCGCACCAAAGAGGATGCGTACAACGTTGTTATCTTAGAGTTTTTGTATTTCTCTGTAAGCACAAAAGAGGCATGATGTACTCAAGCTTTGACTTATTAATATAACGTGTGTTCCTTTTTGGTCTAAAGCAAATTTAAATCTCTAATTTCCTTGAAATCATTGCATATGCATTTACCATTCATCATAACATAAGCAGGTTTCTTACAACAAGTCTCCTTATCTTTCTACTATTTATTTCAGTAAGATGGATCTCGAGCAGACAGTAAAAGACCTCCAGGCGTAGAATGCTTAGTTTCAATAGATGTTCTTGACTCTAGCCAAAGGACAAAAGGATTTGAAAACTTTGTTGGTTGAAGAAAAGAAGAAGAAAGCAAAGAAAATAATCAGAGTTCTAAATATGGGAAGAAGGTTCCAAGGATAAGCCAGACAGACCCTAGACTTTGCAACGTCATCTAGTGAAAAGGATAATCAAGAAGGGAAAGGCAAGGAAGCGGCTGCCCAACCAGAATCTGAAGAGGAAGAAGAAGAGGATTACTCTGAAGAACAATATCCCCCGGCCGAAGACAAATACAAACATTTGGAGGAACGAATAAGTGAAATGAAGATTCAAAAAGTGCCTGGGTTGGACTTTGAAGAGCTGGGTTTGGTATCTGGGATTGTTACTCCAACAAAATTCAAGGCACCAGTGTTCGCTAAATACGACGGGGTTTCGTTTCCCAAGATGCATCTCCGATCTTATGTGAGGAAGATACAGCTTCACACTGCTGACAGAGATTTGTGGGTCCACTTCTTTCAAGACAGTCTATCCGGGACTCAGCTAGATTGGTTCTATCAACTGGAAAGGGCCAATGTCCATAATTGGGAAGACCTTGTCGTTGCTTTTTATAAACAGTATCAGTATAACACATATCTTGCTCCCACCCGTACTCAACTCCAGAGTATGGCTATGGTTTCAAGTGAAGGTTTCAAAGACTACGCTAAAAAATGGAGGGACTTAACAGGAAGAGTCCAACCTCCCATGTCTGAAAGAGATCTAGTAGACATGTTTTTGGGTACCCTGTCCGATCCTTTCTTCAATCATTTAATTGGAAGCTCCTCAGCAGGCTTTACTGAATTAATCTTGACCAGAGAAAGAGTGGAAGCTGGGATTAAGAGTGGGAAGATTCAAAAGGATACATCCTCCACCACCGTGAGAAACCATTTATTAGGAAGAAAGAAGTTGGTGTTGTGTATCCTCAAAGGAATCAAGATAGAGCTGAACGCCGTCCAATATTGGGGGTTGTCTTGATCCCTAAGCCTGCACCCACTCAACAAAGGAGCAACCAGCCAAGAACAGAAAGACCAGTAAGAAAATTTACCCGGATTAATATGACACTATCTCAAGTCCTGCCACATTTGTTGAGATCTAATTTGGTAACTTTGAAGGAAGCCCCGAAGAATCCCAACACTGCATCTTCTCATTACCATCCTAATGCTCGCTGTGCTTACCATTCAGAAAGTCCAGGCCATGATACCAACAACTGTTGGGCTTTGAAAAACAAGGTGAAAGACCTTCTTGAAGCAAAAGAAATTGAATTTGATGCTCCTAAGATCCAAAATGTTATCACCGCTCCTATGCCCAAGCATGGCCGTGATGTTAACACTGTTGAAGATGATATGTTTGTTACTGTTATTGATGAACTTGTTACTCCTCTCTTGACTATCAAGAGGAATCTATTGAGGGCCAATTTATTTCCGGGCTGTGATGAAAGCTGCCACCTCTGTTTATCCCTACCAACTGGCTGTCATTTATTGAAAGTAGGTGTTCAACGCCTAATGGATGACAAAGAGATTTTGTTTGAAAAAACTCCTGTTCCAACCATTTCTTACAATGATGTTAGAATAGTAACCATTTCCGCCAATCCTTCTAGGGTCTCTACCAAAAGACCCGTTAGGATTATATCAATTCTTAAAGTGACTCCACTAATAATTACTATGCTTGGACCAATCCCGTACTCATCAGATAAAACTGTCCCATGGAACTATGTGGGTGATGTCTACTATCACAGCGTCAAACATGATTGGTTGACAAATGAAGACTCAATTTTTTAGAAGGCTGACCTCGGCATCAACAATATTGCGGGAACCAGCAAGATAACCTGAAGTGGCAGAGTATTCTCCCCATAGATTTCTCCTCCGAAGACTGTTAACGGTCCTGTGATCATTCCTGCTTCTGTTGACACTACTACTACTACAATCCCTATGGTTACCCCTACTGACACTCCTACCACCAAGTCGACTGAGACTCGGGGCAAAGGTATTCTGGTTGAGCCTGTCCGAATGAAGGCGCAATCAATATCTATCTCAGAGGCCTCCCAAAAAGAGATGGAAGAAATTCTGAAAATTATAAAGAGAAGCGACTACAACATAGTCGAACAGCTAGGGCAGACTCCATCAAAGATTTCCATGCTGGCTTTATTGTTATGCTCAGAGGCTCATGCGAAGGCCTTGATGAAATTTCTTAAAACTGCCCATGTACCACAAGAAACCTCTACTGATCAGTTCCAAGACTGTGTGGCCAGCTTGACCGCAGATAATGGTTTAGGCTTTTCTGATGCTGACCTGACACCTAGGGGGAGGAAGCATAACGAGGCATTGCATGTCTATGTCAAATGCAAGGGCACAACTTTGGCCCATGTCTTGGTTGATACCGGTTCGTCTTTGAATGTGCTGCCTAAGAAGGCTCTTGATAGACTTGACTGTGAAGGTTTGGCCTTAAAACCCAGCAACATAGTGGTAAGGGCCTTCGACGGTTCAAAGAGAATGGTGCATGGGGAGGTGGATATCCCCATAAAAGTTGGAACCCAAATCTTTGATTCAACTTTTTACGCGATGGACATTCGCCCTTCCTATTCTGGCTTATTGGGATGACCATGGATTCACACTGCTGGTGCCGTCACCTCTACATTACATCAAATGCTGAAATACCCAACCAAGGGGAAAATCATTACTGTCCATGGAGAAGAGGAATATATGATCAATCACTTAAACTCCTTCAGATACGTGGAATTGGATGGTGAATTCATTGAAACTCCATTTCAACATTTCGAGGAAGTCCCACAAACTGTGGCAGTAACCAAGACTGTTTCCGAAGTCCCGAAGATTACAAGACCTCCGCTAAAGATGTCTTCTCTAAAAGATGCCAAGGCAGTGATCGAAGAAGGTGGGTGTACTATTTGGGGCCAACTCCCAGATATCCCATACAAATCTGACAAATTTGGTTGGGTTTCACTTTAGGAGCCAAGAAAGCTGTACGTTGTGCTCGTGCTGGGGGACCACCCTTGAAGACCAGCAACCATAGAGTCAACACAGTGGGGGATGATGATGAGGATAGCTACGACCCAGAGGATTGGATTTTCCCAACTGTCAATGGAGGACTCAGCAACTGGGAAGCTAAAGATTTTGTCCCAATTACTTTTATCCAACAATAATTGTCTTTAAATTTTTGTCGGACCTGTAATAATTAAACAATTCAGACTTTTAAAACCTCGTGTCTTACCCAAGGCACAAGGGTCCATTTGTAAGGGTTGTTACCTCATTTTCATATGTCATCAATGAATCATGGACGTTTTTGCATACAAACTTTATGCTCTTTGTCTTTCTTTTTTTTTACATTTTTATTTCTTTCAAAGATAGCTATACTCTTACACACACTCACATTCATAATGCAGATCTACATCCATTCGGGATCCCATGGGTAATAATTATGCTATGGCCTTTTGTGACTCTGAAAATCTAATCTACCAAGCCGAAGATGAAAGTGAGGAAGATTGTGAAGTGCCAGGGAACTTTCCAGGTTACTACAACAAGAAGAGAGGACCATACAACCCCACGAAGGACCAGTGGACACAGTTAACCTAGGTACCGAAGAGGACAAGAAAGAAGTCAAGGTGGGTGCCAATCTGGAACCCAGTGTCAAGAAGCATCTGATTCAGTTGCTACATGATTATGTTGAGATCTTTGCCTAGTCGTACAAAGACATGCCAGGACTTGATGCTGATATCATGGTCCATCGTCTACCAAAAAAAGAAGACTGCCCTCCGATGAAATAGAAAGTCCGTCGCATGCGACCAGACATGTTAGAGAAGATTAAGGCTGAAGTCATGAAACAATTCAACACCGGTTTCTTAGCCGTTACCTCCTATCCACAATGGGTCGCCAATGTTGTTCCAGTGCCTAAAAAGGACGACAAGGTACGTATGTGTGTGGACTACAAATATTTGAATAGGGCAAGCTCTAAGGATGATTTCCCACTTCCCCACATTGATATTCTGGTTGACAATACCACACAGCATAAAATGTTCTCATTTATGGATGCTTTCTCAGGCTACAACCAGATCAAAATGACACCTGAGGACATGGAGAAAACGACCTTTGTCACACAGTGGGGCACATTCTGTTACAAGGTTATGCCATTCGGGTTGAAGAATGCTGGGGTAACCTATCAACGTGCCATGGTAGCTCTATTTCATGACATGATACATCACGAAATAGAGGTCTACATGGACGACATGATAGCCAGATCTCAAACTGAAGAGGAACATCTTGACCATTTACAGAAACTATTTGAGAGGTTAAAGAAATATAAGCTGAGGTTGAACCCGAATAAATGCACATTTGGGGTGAGGTCCGGTAAAATCCTAGGCTTCATAATCAATGGTAAAGGTATCTAAGTAGACCCTGCCAAGGTGAAAGCAATATAAGAAATGCTTGCTCCTCATACTGAGAAGGAATTCAGAGGATTCTTAGGACGGATAAACTACATTACTAGATTCATTTCTCACTTGACCGCTACTTGTGAACAGATCTTCAAATTACTGAAGAAAGATCAAGTAGTCAAATGGAATGATGAATTCAAAACTGCCTTCGAAAAGATCAAAGAGTACCTACAAGAGCCTCCTATTTTAATGCCACTAGTCGATGGAAGACCCTTGATCATGTATCTAACTGTTTTGGAAAATTCAATGGGGTGTGTGCTGGGGCAGCATGACGAGTCTGGCCGAAAAGATCATGCTATTTACTACCTGAGCAAAACGTTTACCGACTATGAAACAAGATATTCACTGCTCGATAAAACTTGCTACGCTCTGGCATGGACTGCTCGTCGCTAAGACTGTATACGTTGACCCATACTACCTTATTGATATCCAAGATAAATCCAATAAAATACATATTCGAGAAGCCTGTCCTCTCTGGGAGAATAGCAAGATGGCAGATGATCCTGACGGAATATGAAATTCAGTACACTACCCAGAAAGCAATAAAGGGAAGTGTGCTAGCCGATCACCTTGCTCATCAATTTGTGGATGAATATCAGTCCATGAAGTTCGAATTCCCAGATGAAGACATCATGATGGTAAACAACTATGAAGAACTCAGACCATATGACGGACCTCAACAAGGATCCCGATGGACCCTGGTTTTCGATGGGGCGTCCAACACACTCGACAATGGCATTAGTGCTATACTCATATCCCCTGAAGGATGTCACACTCCCTTCACTGCAAGACTCTGCTTCATCTGTACAAATAACATGGCAGAATACGAAGCGTGCATTTTTGGTCTCAAAGTTGCCATAGATTTAGGGATCAAGTCCTTAAGTGTATTCAGAGATTCAGCCTCGGTCATCAGTCAGATCAAAGGAGAATGGGACACGAAGCACCCTAACCTTATCCCCTACAAAGAACATGTGTTAACATTAATCCCACATTTTGAGGAGATTACCTTCGAGCATTTCTCGCGAGAAGAAAATCAGCTAGCAGACGCGCTAGCCACAATGTCATCCATGTTTAAACTTAAGTGGGGTAACGAGGCTCCCCATATCACCATTGAACGGATGGATGAACCAGCTTACTATCACGAGATCGATACTGAAGAAGTAGTGGACCATCCTTGGTTCCATGAAGTTAAGAGGTATCTCTAGGCTCAAGAGTATCCAGAAGTAGCTTCAGTCAATGATAAGAAGTTCTTGAGAAGATTCTCTGCTAAGTTCTTCATCAGTAATGGCATTCTCTACAAGCGCAACCATGACTCTGTTTTGCTTCGTTGCATAGACAAGGTTGAGGCAGAAAAGATCATGGCTGATCTACATGAAGGAACTTTTGGCTCCCATTCCAGTGGGCATACGATGGCAAAGAAGATCCTACGGGCAAGTTATTACTGGTCTACCATGGAAGCAGATTGCTATCAACATTCACGAACTTGTCATAAGTGTCAGATCTATACTGACAAAGTGCATGTACCTCCAGTTCCTCTGAATGTCCTGACTTCTCCCTGGCCATTCGCAATGTGGGGCATCGATATGATTGGATAAATCAAACCTACATCATCTAATGGACACCGCTTCATCTTGGTGGCTATTGACAACTTCACAAAGTGGGTTGAGGCAGATTCTTTCGCTTCCGTTACCAAGAATGTTGTCGCCCAGTTCATCAAACAGAATCTCATCTATCGGTATAGTATCCCGGAGAGGATCATCACAGACAATGGTACGAATCTCAACAATACTATGATCACCGCACTATGCGTGCTGTAGCGATAAATATGTTCAAGACTAAGCCATTGGATTGACTAGACTTTCTAAAAATCAAAATAAAAATCTCCACCGCGCTTTATTGTTTCTAAAGAAATGGAAAAAGAGAGAATAACCCAAAAATAGGGGGGAAGATTCAAGGTAAGGGGGTTGGTTATGCAAAGGGAAGGTATTAGCACCCTAAACATCTACGGTACTCCCCAGGAACCTCTTTGTAAAATCTGTATATTTTGGCTATAAAAATGTGTTGTATAAAAAATGGATAGTGGAGGTGAGAAAAGAAGTATTTTTTTTATGATTTTTGCACCCGCCGCGGTTGCGAACCTTTAGTGCCTACGTACCACCTTTCGTGCAATAGGGGATCAGGGTACACGTAGTTCCTTTTTTTTTAAATTTGAAACACGAGTGTGTTGGTTAATTTTATGAGATAAGACGTCATCGTCATTGTCCGTGTGGAAAACATACTTACTACCCACAATCATGAGAAAGGAGAATTTGCATCATCTAAAAGTGGAGGATATGGCTTGGATTTTAAAATCAAAATGCCTCACTCAACACCCAAGTGGAAAATATCTCACTTCACTACATATTGTAGAAGTATAGTTGTTTGCATCACTACAAGGATTGACGAGAGCCTAATCTTTTAAGAAAAAATTTAAAGGTAAAAGCCAAAGTGGCAAAATGATTTGAAATGAGATTGATTGACTTTTAGTCTTCTCACAAAAAAATGTCAAGGTATTATTAAATTGATTGAAGTTTATTTATGAAAAGATTTTGAAAATGCATGGACCTAGGTCCAAGTTTATTATGAAAGTGGTTTAAGTTTAGAAACAAGAAGAGTTTTCCAAAGGAGGGAGAAGATTTTTGAAATTAAAGAAGATGGGAGGATAAGAAGAGGCTATCCTAAAGCATAAGGTAAAAGCTAAGGATAAGGACCATCTAACCAACAAGAAGCCAAAACTTGACATTATGAGCCAAGATAGAATTCCAATTCTTTGGAGTGAAACCAAGCAAGCAAAGATACCAGACCTCTTCAAATGTATTAAGTCTTCACAAAAATTGGGCAGAGTAACGGCTGTATGCGGGTGAATTCCAGATTACAAACAAAGAGTGTAACCACAAAAAACTGCACACAAAAACAAACAAGCAACCCAATGTCTTGAGGTAAACCTCAAGAGCTCCAGACAAAATAATCAGATAAGATCACAAGGTATCCAGGATAGGCCAAGGTTTCTAATCCTAAGTCCAAGAAAAAGTCCACTGCTCCATCATGCCAAGGATAGTAACCAAATAGTCCAAGTACCATTAAGAGTTTTTTAGGGTTTAAGTTGGTTATTAAGCATCTTCGAAAAAGGAAAAAGAAAAGCTCAAGTGAGCAAAGTAAAAATGACAAGAAAATAAATGCTCAAATGAGCAAAGATGAAAATGGCATGAAATGTAAAATGCTAAAAAATAAATAGTGCATAAAGCATAAAAGAATAAAAGCATAAAATAAAACAAGTCAATAATTAGTGGTTAGTTGGATGACCATCTTGAGACTTGCATTGGAACTCATTAGAGGATTGGTAGAACCAAAGCCTCCACATAACAAGTTGCATTTGCTTTTTGTCAAGTATATCATCCATTTGGAATTCTCACAAGTACCATTTAATGATCAACAATGTTTAAGTGATCCGCGTTGACCAAAGGTGTTGTAGATCCATTAGAGGATTGGTAGAACCAAAGCCTCCACACAATGAATCTCAAGGTTATTAGATCAAAGAGATCAAATTAACATACTTGGGCTTGCAATAATAAGTTTGGGCCACGAATGATCATTTATTCGAATCGGGACAAAATTTAGCGCTATGTTAAGCAATCGTAAGTGGACTTATATAGAAGTCACACCTATTTTGAGGCCGGTCAATAAAAATCTATGCACCATTTATTTTGAGACATGATATAGAGATCATGCTCTAACAACATTTAGTGCAATAAGAAGGGGATGAGATGAAGAGGAATTAGGGTAAAAAGAAAAACCACATTTGAATTAATATTTAATCAAACTATTATTAAAATCATTCATCCATTTTTTGTGGAGTTAACCTCAACACCATGGATCCAATGATGTTAATAAAGCCATGACCAAAAAATCAATCCAAGACAGCCAGACAATATTCACAAAATAATAATATAATTAATATGTTCATTAAAGGGTTTAAAAATGTTTTAAAAAATGGAAAATAATGAAGAAAAGGCCAATTATATTCAAATTAATCAAGAAATGAAAAATAAGACCATAGAAAAATCAGAAAAGAGGCCAAGTAATTTTACAAATTTTTTGGGGATTTTTAAAAGTCATAAACTACTTTTAAAAATTAAAATAAATGGGTAAAATAAACAAAAATAGTAAAAAATAGCAAAGTCAGAAACAAAAATAAAATAAGGTCACCAATATTTGTCACAATATCATTGGATCATTCCATAATTTTTTCAGAATTTAAAAATGTGTAAAAGTATTTTTAAACATTTTAAACAAATCAAATAAGTGTAAAATTCATAAAAAATATCAAAACACAAAATTAAATTGTGAAAAAATAAAAATCAGAAAGAGAATAATCAAAAATATTTTTCATAAATTTTTTAGTTTTTTTGGACTAAAAATGAATTTTTTATGATTTTTTGAAATTTAAAACAATTATATAAAAATCAGAAAAAGAAAATAAAAGAAAAAGATGTGGACCATTGGATGAGAGTCAAAACGCGTTAGTAATCAAATCCAAGGGATCTGGTGCGCTGTGCATATCATGGTCTTTAATGAATAACATACAAAATCATTAATAAAATCATAATTTGAAAATAACAAATGTCACGCTTTCATTGGTTAGAAGATGACACATTGGTCATCTTCAACCTCCAGCCTTCACGAATTGCAGGTCTATCAAACTGTAAAATCAGAAGCTCAGACCTATGCTATTTGCTTCGTCTCTTCAAGACGAAGACAAACACACCCTCGCGCCAAATTTATATAAACTGTAACTCAAGCAATTTGGAAAGAAAGTTTTGAAAAGGGATTTAAAAATTCATGGTCAAAACATGCTTCCAGATAAAAGTAAGTGTTGCGACTAGAACCAGAGCGATGAGAGCAACACAATGATACCAAAGTTTTGAAGAAATTGATGAAGGAATCTACCTATTGAAGTTGAGTTGCAGAGCTCTGAAACTGGACTTCTATGGAGCAATATATGGCACGATTCGTGAATGTGATTATATGGTTAACTTCAGGGAAGATCAAGGAAGCTGAATTGATGAAAAAAATGGATTGAAAAGGGCTTGAGAATAGGATTCGAAGTAGCTGAATTCTGAGTTGTGAAGCAAGTTTGGCAGAGTGATTTTGGCTATCTAAGCTTGGGAAATTGAATGGGGGATGACCCTTTATTTATAGGGAATCAAATGAAATGTTCAAGCGTGTGAAATGATGAAGTTTGGAGGGAAATCGTGTGAACCTGATGCACGAGCAAAGTGTGATCTGATTTGCATAAAAACTCATCTAATCCTTGCGTTTCAATGCTCTAATCTACTTTGGCAACTTGGTTAAACATGTTTAGATCATAAACGCGTGCTAATTTGATGTTTAAAGACCAAAACATGGATTTCAAATTCTGACTTATGGTGAAACTTCAGTTCCAAGTTACCAAGTTCAATCCAATGGCATTTCCACCTCAGGGGGTCTTAGGGAAAAATTCTTGATGCTTTGGAAAGATGAGGTAACAATCTTTGCAATGGAAAAATAATGGAATCAAATGGATGCTTGAGCTGAAAGTTACATGGAGTCAAAGTTGAAGAAAAAGAGTTGACTTTCCATACTTAGAAATATTTCAAATTCTTCTTTAAAAATGACCTATAATCTTTTGCATCCAAACACGGTCTTCCACTTAGAATTTGCTCTTGACCAAAAAAGATGGAATGAAGTAAATCTCTTGAATGACATTTTTCAATTTGAACCACTCAAAATATCCAAAAATTGAGCAAGTTATGACTTGTTGAAGTTGGCCAAAAATCATGAAATGACCTATAATCTCTTGCATTCTTAAGGCAACTTCCATCCATTTTCTTACTTTGCACATAAAAGAAGGCATGAAGTACACATCCTTAGGGTCATCATAAAAAAATAATGGGCTCAAGGTGATAAAAATTGACCAAGTTATGACCATTTGAAGTCACATATGGAAAAAGAGGGATTCATCTGGATGACTTGTAATCTTTCTTCTCCACCAAGTTCCTTCCACATGAAAACTCCTTGGAAATTTTGAAGTCATTTGTTGGTAACTCTTTGAAGAGAAGAATGTTTTTGGACTCACTCAAAAATACCAAAAGATGAGCAAGATATGCCCCTCTGAAGTCCAAAACCCTAGCCTCTAGATCAAGAGAATGCTTGGTGGAACTTTGCCAAGTTTGAACAAACTTTTTGTGCCAATATTCTTACTTTCTGAATAGAATTTGTTGGGGATGATGATGAGGACTCATGGCCACCAAAACTACTTCCATACCAACTTCAAAATAACTTCAAAGGTGAGGTTTGAATCTCTCAAGACTTTGACTAGGGCATGGAAATAAACTCATGAACCCATGATGCAACTTGCTAAACCTCATTGCCTTTACCTACATTATTAACAAGTAAGACAAACCAATATTGTATTTGTTAATTTAGAGAGAAAATCAAAGCAAAATATCCATGATCACCAAAAGAAAACAAGTCAAGGTGCCTGGTAACTCCTCAAAGAGCAAGGCTAAAGATAGGGAGAAGAACCAAAAACCCTAATGTGATTTTGTGGTGATTGAAACAATATGGTATGATGAAGAGATCTTAGGGGCAAACATTGGGGTACAACAGCTGCCCTTATTTAAGTTTCTTCTATCTGGAGATACGAAGGTTAAAAATCTTCATGTCGACGTGATTGAAGATACTTAAATATAAAACAAACCCTGTTTTTGGCCCTAAGATGCCATGCAAACATTTATGCATATGAATGCATATGAATGGAACAAAAGAGACGCAAAGTAGCATTGGGGATGCAACATGAAATGTAGAAACAAAAGAGCAATCCCACCAGGAAAATAAATCACTGGTAAACCACAAGAAAAGAATCAGAGAGGAGGATAACAAGCATCGACGTTCACTACCGATGTACTACCAACGGTCACTGAAGGTAGAAAGAGGAAATATATCATACCACCGCCGTTCACTGATGATGAACTATCAACGTTCACTGAAGATAGAAAAAAGATAAGAAACACCGATGTTCACTGCCAATGTACTACCAACATTCACTGAAAGTAGAAAGAGAAAATATATCATATCACCACCGTTCACTGACGATGAACTATCAACGTTCACTGAAGATAGCAAAAAGATAACAAACACCGACGTTCACTGCCGATGGACTACCAACATTCACTAAAGGTAGAAAGAGAAAATATATCATATCACCGCCGTTCACTGACGATGAACTATCAACATTCATTGAAGATAGCAAAAAGATAAGAAACACAGACGTTCACTGCCGATGTACTACCAACGTTCACTGAAGGTAGAAAGAGAAAATATATCATATCACTGCCGTTCACTGACGATGAACTATCAACATTCACTGAAGATAGCAAAAAGATAACAAACACCGACGTTCACTGCCGATGTACTACCAACGCTCACTGAAGGTAGAAAGAGAAAATATATCAAGTTTCCCCAAGATTCTGGTGTTTTGCCAAGAACGGGTCTCAACTTCTTTAACCAAGGAAATCTTCCTGGAAAGGGTAATACGTAATCTGTCTCAAATAAAGAGACTTCCACTTATTGTCAAGGGATTTGAAAAGAGAAATGACTTTCTATGGATGGAAATATGATTTCCCGGGGAAGTGCCACGATATTCCTGCTGAGGAGATAAAGTCTTCATGTGCAAAATAAATGCACAAACCAAAACCTAAAGTTTTCAGAAAACCACAAATCCAATTCAGAAATACACTGGAGCAAGGCGGCCAGTGAAGATTCATCCTTTGAGAAATAAACTCAAGAGGGAAAACCAAATTCAACTAAGCAAAGAGCGCTGTAGGAAAAGTCAGAACACTATATCAATGAACGGTGATTTTTAGCAATGCATGATGTATGTATGAATGTATGAGTGATATCATCCATATGCTGGTAAAAGGATACATGATCAGTACAAAAAAAGAAAACCGTCTCAGGTACTAACAATATTGGGCTAAACTTCAACCAGAAAGATCAATCCAAGAAAGGTAAAAGCAACTGCTGAAACTAAACCTATTGCCTGCTTTAACTTCACTGAGGAGAAACATAATCCATACGTAGCCAAATCAAACAGATATCGAGATAGAACATCCTTCTCCCGGTTTCATCGGAGAAAACAGTTTTCCAAAAGCAACATGCCTACTGGAGATTGCGAGACCAGCCTCAAATAAAGCAGACTGACGCCGACACAACCAAACCTCGTTGGGGGATTCAAGCCTACCTCCCTGGAGAAAACTTTCATCACGAATACTCATTCCAACAAGAGATGCCCTGGGATAATCTTCCCGGGAAGTCAAGAAGTCAATATTAATGCCAAAACTGAAAAAAGAGCGACATCCCAGCACACCAAAGGAATAAAACCTTTCATTATATGAGGGAATACTTTGCTGGGGAATCTGGGACAGAGGCTTCTGACCATGCAAACCCAAAATCAAAAGCGAACCAAGACTTGACTGGTGATAATGGGATCATAAACCCAATACTGTACCTTGCACCCACTGATATCGTCTTTAACTATCTGAGAAACACACAAAGATTGCACACCTACCAGCAAAATGACCTGAGAAAACTTTCATGAAGGGAGTAAATCTTTTTAAAACAACCGGAGTTTGTCCATTCTTTGGACCACCATTCTTGTTGTCATTGTTTCATCACAAATCCTAAAGTAAATTGAATTTGTAAAGATCTCTCTTTTTTTTTTAAAAGTCAATTTTGCTTTTTTAATCTTTTTGCTTTAACAGTTATTATCAGTAATAAATGAAGTCTTTGCAAGCTAAATAAAAATAAGAACACAAAGAGTTGGGCAAAAGCTCGAATTTCATTAATAGAATGGTAGTCTGCGAATGGCGAGATTCCATGGATGATTACAAAGTTTGGGAAATGGTAATACATAATGGAAAAGATACATTGAGATACAATGACCACTATCTCCCCTAACAACTTTTGAAATCCTGGGCAGCAGCTTCCGTTGAAGTATGGTGAGGATCCGAGAAGATTGTTGCTTCAATGATCAAGTCTCGTCTGACGTAGTTACTTGCTAAGAAAGTCCCTAACTTTTTCCTAAGATGCCCTTGCGGGTTTTCAACTTAGCGGGAAATTTATTCTATTTATGTCTCTAATTTTTGCCTAGACCTCCCTTTCGGGTTTTCGGCCTACCGAGACGCTCTTTTTTGCCTAAGCCGCCCTTTCGGGTTTTCAAATTAGTGAGCTATTATTTTATTTCTTTAGGCGAAGTATTTCTTGACTGCATCAGCATTCATGGGACGTGGGAACTCCTCGCCTTGCATAGTTTCAAGAATTAATGCACCACCAGAGAAGGCTTTCTTGACAACATACGAGCTTTCAAACTTGGGAGTCCACTTGCCCATAGAATCAGTGTTGAAAGACATGATCTTCTTGAGCACGAGGTCGCCTTCTCGGAATTCATGAGGTTTGACCTTTTTGTCAAATGCTTTCTTCATTCTTTTCTGATATAACTGCCCATGACACAAAGCTATCATTCTCTTCTCTTCAATCAAATTCAATTAGTCAAACCTGTTCTGAACCCATTCAGCCTCTGACAACTTGGTTTCCATTATCACACGCAACGAGGGAATCTCTACCTCGACAGGTAGTACAACTTCCATTCCATACACTAGAGAAAACGGGGTTGCTCCCGTTGAAGTGCGGACATATGTTCGATATCCATGTAGAGCAAAAGGGAGCATTTCATTCCAATCCTTATAAGTAACAACCATTTTCTGGATAATTCTCTTAATATTCTTATTAGCAGCTTCAACAACCCCATTCATCTTTGGCCTGTATGGAGATGAATTGTGATGGACAATATTGAATTCTTCGCACGGTTCAGTCATCATCTTGTTGTTCAAATTCGAGCCATTGTCATTGATGATTTTGCTCGACACACCATACCGGCATAAAAGATTGTTTTTGATGAAACACACAACCACCTGCTTGGTAACATTGGCATATGAAGCAACCTCTACCCATTTGGTAAAGTAGTCAATTGCTACCAAGATGAAACGGTGTCCATTCGAAGCTTTGGGTTCTATCATCCCGATCATGTCAATACCCCACATAGAGAAAGTCCACGGGGAGGAAATCACATTGAGAAGTGTCGGAGGTACATGGATCTTATCTGCGTAAATCTGGCATTTATGGCACTTCTTTGCAAATTTGTAACAATCAGATTCCATTGTCAACCAATAATAACTTTCCCTTAGAATACTTTTAGCCATTGAATGTCCATTAGCATGAGTGCCAAATGAACCTTCATAGATCTCATGCATCAACATGTCTGCTTCGTGTCTATCCACGCATCTGAGCAAGACCATGTCAAAATTCCTCTTGTATAACACATTTTCACTGAGGAAGAAACTGCCTGCCAATCTTCTCAGTGTCTTTCTATCTTTCTTTGACGTACCAGGCGGGTATTCCTAAGTCTGAAGAAAATGCTTGATATCATGATACCAAGGTTTTTCATCTGCTACCTCCTCTGTCGCAAACACATGAGCGGGCCTATCTAGCCGTCGAACTGTAATTCAGGGTATATCATTCAAAGTATTCACTTGGTACATGGAAGCCATAGTTGCCAGATCATCCGCCATTTGATTTTCATCTCTAGGAATGTGATGGAATTCAACTTTATTGAAGAAGGATAGTAATCTTCTAGCATAATCTTTGTAAGGGATCAAGCCAGGGTGATGAGTGTCCCATTCTCCTTTAATCTAATTTATTACCAAGGCTGAATCACCATAAACATCTAGAATCTTGATTCTGAGATCAATAGCTTCTTCAAGACCCATGATGCAAGCCTCATATTCTGCCATATTATTAGTGCAATCAAATGTTAACCTTGTAGTAAAAGGAATGTGCGATCCATGAGGAGTAACAATCACAGCACCAATTCCTTTACCATAAGCATTCACAGCTCCATTAAATACCATACTCCAACAAGATTCAGGGTCGGGGCCCTCCTCAGGAAATGGTTCATCACAATCTTTCACTTTCAAGAACATCACATCTTCATCGGGGAATTCATATTCTGCAGACTGATGATCTTCCATCGGCTGGTGAGCAAGGTAATCTGCCAACACACTACTTTTGATAGCCTATTGAGTGCGGTACTCAATATCATATTCAGATAACAACATTTGCCAGCGGGAAATTCTCCCAATAAGAGCAGGCTTTTCAAAAATATACTTGATTGGATCCATTTTAGAGATCAACCAAGTAGTATGATTCAACATATACTGCCGTAAACGCTTTGCCGCCCAGGCCAAAGCACAACATGTTTTTTCTAGCATAGAATACCGCGACTCACAATCAGTGAACTTTTTGCTGAGATAATAAATGGCGAACTCTTTCTTTCCCATTTCATCCTATTGTCCCAGAATACAACCCATGGATTTATCTAACACTGTTAGATACATAATCAACGATCTTCCTTCTACGGGAGGGAGCAAGATAGGAGGTTCAAGTAGATACTCTTTAATACTTTCAAATGCCCTTTGGCAGTCATCTGTCCACACACAACCTTGATATTTCTTTAACAACTTAAAGATCGGTTCACATGTTGCAGTCATGTGGGAAATAAATCTGGAGATATAATTCAAACGCCCGAGGAAACCCCTGACTTGCTTTTCAGTTCTTGGTACTGGCATTTCTTGAATTGCTTTGACTTTATCAGGGTCAACTTCAATTCCTTTCTGGCTAATAATAAAACCCAACAATTTTCCCGATCTAACTCCGAAGGTGCATTTATTTGGATTCAGGCGGAGACGATACTTCCTCAAACGCCGAAACAACTTCAACAGATCTTCTATATGCCCTTCTTCAGTTTGGGATTTGGAAATCATATCATCAACATATACTTCGATTTCTTTGTGCATCAGATCATGGAATAGGGTTGTCAGAGCCCTTTGGTACGTTGCACCATCGTTCTTCAACCCGAAGGGCATCACTCTGTAACAGAATGTTCCCCAGGGTGTGATAAACGTTGTTTTTTCCATGTCCTTTGGAGCCATTCTTATTTGATTATACCCGGAAAATCCTTCCATGAACGAGAATACCTTGAATTTTGCTGTGCTATCCACTAACATGTCAATGTGAGGCAATGGAAAATCATCTCTTGGACTAACTTTATTTAGATCTCTGTAATCTACGCACATGCGGACTTTTCCGTCTTTTTTCGGTACTGGGACAATATTGGCGATCCATTAAGGATACACTGATGTCATAAGATAACCAACATTAATCTATTTTAGGACCTCCCCTTTGATCTTTACTGCCATATCCGGGTGGGTTCTTCTCAACTTTTGTTTAACTGGCGGACACTCTGGCTTTAACGGCAAACGATGCTCAACAATGTCTGTATCTAGACCAGGCATATATTGATAAGACCAAGCAAAAATATCCACATACTCTTTCAACAACTCAATCAACCCGCTCCTTACATCAGGATGCAACGATGCTCTAATCTTGACTTCCTTTGGATCTTCTTCTGAACCCAAATTAACCACTTCCAAAGGCTCCTTATATGGCTGAATGGTATTTTCCTCGTGTTCAAGCAACCGTGAGACCTCTTCTGGAATCTCATCATAATCTTCTTCTTCAGCCCCAAACACAGGATAATCAAAGTTGGGAGAGGGTGCAGGGTCATTGTATTCAAAGGGTTTTTTAATTAATCTGCACATATGATTTATGATTGTTTTTAGAAACTGACACATATAACTAGTGATCATGCAAATTAATTTTCAATTATTATTTATTTTGAAAGGGTTTTTTAATTATTATTACCATTTCACAAGAAAAAGGCAGAAAATAAAAGACAAATTTTTTGGAAGCAAAGACAACTTTTATTAATGATCTTAACAATTATAGCAAACAGATAAGCCCTACAACATTAATACTTCCACCTTGGGCAGAGTGAAAGCTTTTCAAAAGAAAGAAGCAAATTAACAAAACAAATTACTTTGAAACATGTATGCAAGAAGGAACATCAATGGTGACCCAATTCTAAATTCGGACTCCATGCGTCACATAATTCGGTGCTTCCTGCTCTGGTTTATCCTCTTCAAAAACATTAATTCCAGAACCAATCGGATGGAGGTAGCCTCCGCTGCGGAAAACATCATGATAACTGTTCACAGAAGACTTTGACTTCAAACTTTCGCCTTCGCCATTCCTTGAAGAGAAACCCAAGCCAGTTCTGTTCTTGTTCACAGGTAGATCCACAAGTCATCCCGAAACTGCATTATGACCATTGCGCACCACCTGTTGCACATCCTTCAGGGAAACCACAAAATTCTCATTCTTCCTTATGTTATCAATGGATAGGGTTTGGAACTGGGTTCCAACAGCAGCCTCATCCGCTTCTATAATACTGAAAGAAGATAGATGGGATATCAACAATGCTTGCTCCCCATTTATGATCACTACCTTCCCTTCACGCACAAATTTTAGCTTCTGATGCTGAGTTGAAGTGACCGCCCCTGCTTCGTGTATCCATGGCCATCCTAGCAAACAACTATACGCAGGAATAATGTCCATTACCTGGAAAGTTATCAAGAACAAGTGTGGTCCTATATGGATGGGTAAGTCCACCTCACCGATGACAAATTTCCTCGACCCATCAAAAGCCTTCACAATGATGCCACTCGGGTGCATAGGTGTTCCCTGATATTTTAACTTCATGAGAGTACTTCTCGGTATAACATTCAATGCGGATCCGTTATCAATTAGCACATTGGATAGCGAATCATTCTTGCAGTTCATAGATATGTGGAGGGATAGGTTGTGATTCCTCCCTTCATCTGGTAACTCACCATCGCAGAATCTTAAGTTATTACATGGCGTAATGTTTCCAATTACGCTGCTGAATTGATCTAACGACATGTCATTCTCTACAAAAGCTTGGTCTAGTACTCTCATCAGTGATTCTCTATGAGCAGAGGAATTCATAAATAAAGCTAGGATGGATATCTTTGAAGGAGTCTTCAATAGCTGGTCCACAATTTTATAGTCGCTCAGTTTAATTATCTTCAAGATGTCATCCACTTCTTTCTCCAATGTAGCTCCACTAGTCTCTCCTGCAGCCTTCTTAGGCTCATCGTTCTCAACAATTTTCTTTCCAACAACAACATCTCTTCGAATAACCGGTGCAAACACATGACCACTACGGGTCACCCTGCTATTATTAGCTATATTTCCAACGTCTGGCATTGGCTGGATGGGAACTTCCACCCCATCTTCTAAGATTGTAGCGTTGTATTTCTAAGGCACAACCTTATCTGATTTATAGGGAACAGGTCCTGGAAGACTAATTACCAATGGGGTAACAACTGGTTTGCTATCGTACTCCTCCTCAAGATGAGCGGGTGCACCAAAACAAGGTACAATGGCGTTTACACCTTCCTCGACATAATCATCCCTCAAAAGACCATTTCCGGCAAACAAATCTTCGTCTAAAGAGAAATACTCATCCGCGGAGGCATATTCTTCTTTTGACTCTTCTCCCATCAAACAAACTTCAACCATATCAATCTCGTGATAATCATCTCTCTGACCTGTGATCTTGATAGTACCATTGTCTAACAACAATTGAACACCCTCTCTCATAATAGAACATCCTCGAGGGTCTTGACAGCAAACCACGCATGATCCATATTGGTGTTCCACCTGACCAGCAGTACGACAGAAGGTAGCATGCAACTGTACGAGATCTTCATTCAAATGCTCCACTTCAAAAATTCTAAATTCACCCGGACATCCAGAAACCATATTAACTTCCTCTTCATATTCTACTCTAGGCCTGATTATATGAATTATACCTTCATCCATCATCTCCTGTAAATCAGCCTTTATCTTCTTGCAACCCTGTATGTTTGTACTGCAAATAGCACAACCGGCATAGTCATGCATATAATAACTGAATTCACAGAGGTCTGCGTGCATCTTTACCAAATCCCCTCTAACCAAATTAATGTCAAAAATCCGGAAGTCACCTGGACAACCGACCACCATATTCACAACATTCACTCCCCCGCGCTTGGGTAGAGGATTTTCTTTTACATTAGGTCCCATGTCTTTGAAAGATAAGATTCTGGACTTCACCAACCTTTGCACTTCAGTCTTCAAAGGATAACAATTTTCAACACTATGCCCTGGTGCTCCCTGATGAAAGGCACACGTCTGGTCTGCTTTGTAATACCAAGGCAATGGTGATGGTACTGTTGGAGGTGGTCATGTCTGGACCAACTTCTTCTGAATTAATGCTGGTAGTAGCTCTGCATAACTCATGGGAATAGGGTCATAGTTCTCCCTTCTCTGATTATTCCCTTGGTTCCCTTGCTGGGACTATCTTTGATAAGCAACGATAGTTGGAGCGGAATTCATAATAGTAGTCACTGAAGCAACTTACTGGTGACGCTGATAGTTCCTTCTAGGAGCATTTATTCTCCTCTCTTGTATGACAACATTTGTATCCCCCTCTTTCTTCTTTGTGAACCCATAAGCTGGCTTTTTCACACCTCCGGATCCTTCACCCTTTGCCAAACGACCTTCTCTTACTGCCTCTTCTAGGCGGACACCCATTCCTACCATCTCTGTGAAATCACTTGGGGCACTTGCTACCATTCTTTCGTAGTAGAAAGCGCCTAGCGTCTTCAGAAATTTTTTAGTCATTTCCTTCTCCTCCATGGGAGGAATCACTTGTGCATCCACTTCGCGCTATCTCTGCGCGTACTCTTTGAACGATTCTCTGTCTTTCTGAACCATGGCTCTAAGCTGGTCACGATCGGGCGCCATGTCCACATTGTACTTGCATTGTTTTATGAATGCTTCTCCCAAATCATTAAAGGTATGGATGTTGGCGCTGTCTAAACTCATGTACCATTTTAACGCTACGCCAGTCAGACTATCCTAGAAAAAGTGAATAAGCAGACGCTGATCATCGGTGTGGGTAGACATTCTCCTTACATACATCACCAAGTGAGCATGAGGGCAAGTGTTGCCTTTGTACTTCTCAAACTCCGGGACCTTGAACTTAGCGGGCACTTTGACATTCGAGACCAAACACAACTCGTTCACATTCTGCCCAAATAACTCTTTTCCCCTAAGAGCCTTCATCTCTCTTTGCATTCTATCAAACCGTTCTTGGAAATTATCCATTCTATCATAAAGAACCAAGTCTTCACTCGGTGGAGGGAAAGGACGACATACATCTTCATTAACAAACGGAACCAAATTCACTGAAGGAGGTGCAGCAGGAACATCATGCACCACAGGAGGTGCTGGAGTAACAAAATTTGGAACCACTGGAGCATCTTGGGGGCCCAAATTGAAACCTTCAGGTGCAAAATTCTCCGGCATTCCCCACGGATAACCCTGAGGCATACGGTTTTGAACAACAGTCGGAGTAGTGGATACAGGAACAGCAGGGACTTCAACATTTGCCCTTGTTGGTTGAGGTTGAACACTCGGTGGCTGATTCTGAGCAACCACCAGAGCTTCCATCAGAGTAGTCAAATTGGCCAAGCTAACCTTCAAAGCAAAAACTTCTTTGCGTATCTCGCGATTCTCCTGTTCCAAGTTGTCCATCTTCTTTTTGAAGTTAGCCCGAGTGTTATAGTGATGAGTCAGTTTGCTGAACGAAGAAAAAAGCTGGGTAAGGCCCCTGGATATGCATGATAAATGCAAGAAATATATGCAATATGATGCATGATATGCAATGCATATGAGTATTTTTACTTTATCATTTAATATTTCAAGGGATTTAACGTTCATAGACATATTGCAAACATCAAAATTAACGCATTTGAAATACTGAAAACTTTTATTATAATAACTTCAAAATGGGTTACAAGTTTCAATGATCCCAAGTACAAGATGAAAATACAATCTAAAAATACTGAGAGAAAGAAATTGATAGAGATTAATCTGTACGCTGGCGCTTCCCTGTGAGCCTGGCAATCTGAGCTCTCAACCTCTGGTTTTCTTCCACATGTCTGATGGCAACCTCCTTCCAATCATTCGGATCAGGAAATGAGCAATCAGCACCTGCTTGAGGCTTAGGAGGAAATAAATCCCCTTGCCTCTCCATAGACTCTACTGCTCGACTCTCAAGGATCTCGATCAAATTATCTTTCTCCTTCAAGTCTGCTTTGTAGGAACTCTCTAAAGTCTGGAACTTGTTCTTCCAAGCATCTCTTTCTTGTTGCATCCTAACTAAAGCAAGCTGCAACTCTTCTAGATCATCTAATAAGGGAGGAGTGGTCTTCACAAACAGATCAGGCATGGGTGTCTCCCGAGTATACGACATTTTCAACTGGATGGCTCTCGATCGGACCCACTGAAGATATGGCTCCAAAGAAACAGCACCCCTAGGTCCCAAATCTTTCCTACTTTTCTTATGAATGTGACGCCAGGCCTTCACAATCTGCTCCCTAGCTTCCCTGTGGTCTTCTCCTTCCTTCAGAAAGAAACTACTCAAATGAATACTATTTGGTTTATCCCTCATCGGATAACCAAGCTGTCGCCGTGCAAGAACATGGTTATAGTTAATTCCTCCCTTAGTACCAAGAAGAGGTACATTGGGGAAACTACCACAACTGTGAATAATCTCTACATCCTGATAAGCTCGATGATACCAATCAATATCCGAGTGAGTAAGTGCCATGATCTTAGGAGCCCAACGAGGTTCCTTCTTGACATCCCAAAAAGCATCAGACTGAGGCATATGAGAGATGAACCACCGGTACAACAAAGGCGTGCAACAGATAATCATTCCCCCATGATAAGAACTCCAAATATGAACATAGTAATAAGCATCACCCAACAGTGTAGGAACTGGGTTTCCAATCATGAAAATCCTGATAGGGTTAATGTCGACAAACTTGTCCACATTAGGAAATAAGAATAATCCATAAGCAAGTAAAGCAAAGATGGCCTCAAAAGTAACCGTACTCTTCATTCTGGAAAAGTAACGAGCTTTCTCCAATAAGAACTGAGCTGGTAATCCTCTAATCCCTCCTTTAGTAGTCATATGGGCTTCCACCTCAGACTTCCCCAGATGAATCAAAGAAGCAATCTCATGTGGTTTTGGCTCGCCCTCCAAACCAGTAAAAGGAACACGATCGATAATAGGTAAATCCAATAGATAAGAATACTCCTCCAGTGTAGGCATCAACTGATAATCGGGAAAAGTAAAGCAGTGATACATCGGATCATAGAACTGGACCAAGGTCGAGAGAATACCCTCCTTCATCTTCAGCTTCATGAGAGGAATAATGGATCCATACTTCTTCCGAAAGTTTGCAGGACACTTAATCTCTGGAATTAGACTGACCAACTCATCTATCTTGGGATACTTGAAACTGTATTTCCCGGTCTTTCTCTTTCCAAAATCCATGGTTAACAGTACCTGAGATATTCACGAATAGTCAACCTTTAAATCCCTTGAAATATTATTTTCTTCAAAAGATGCTTATGAGTGCATGGATGCATGATGCAACAATCACACACAAGATCACACATATAGGGTTCATAAGTTCAACGTCACGAGCATGAGGTCGAAGGTACTACCCATAAGGTGTTGGTCTAAAAAGTTATCACCTGCTGAACAAGGTTCTAGAGGTTCCCAGAGTCTACATCCTTCCTTCGGATATTACCAACTTCCTGATTAACTCAGTAATTTGTAATATTCTCAAGAAAGACTCGTCCGAGTGTAGTATCGCGTGACAACTATTTCTGGATTACTCCGTCATAGCTTTCACACTACCCCTGAAAGGCCAATATGGGTTTGGTATTCTACGGTCCTTAGTTTCAGCAGGCTCCCAGGTCGAGAGCAGTACGTCTTCCCGATTACTCGGTAAACGACACTACAGTCAAAGGGGCCTCCACTGAGTGGGGGATCTCATGCCTCCTTTTTTGGGATTACTCCCTCAAAGTTAACATGACTATACCGCCCGTCCTATCTTAGAGTTTTCCCAAGTCAGGGTATAGGACTTATGAGTAATCACCAAGCACCCTGAAAACCAGGAAAATCCAGACAAACATATATACAAAATATAACACATAAACAGCAATAGCACATATACAGATATAAATAAAAGATAGGCTTAACCCACTTAGGGATGGACCAGCAAGAGGTCAATCTATCCCCAATGAAGTCTCCATTTTTCTGTAGCGGTAGATATGTTCAAGACTAAGCCATTGGATTGACTAGACTTTATACAAATCAAAATAAAAATCGCAACCGCGCTTTATTGTTTCTAAAGGAATGGGAAAAGAGCGAATAACCCAAAAAGACGGGGGAAGATTCAAGGTAAGGGGGTTGGTTATGCAAAGGGAAGGTATTTGCACCCTAAACATCTACGGTACTCCGGAGGAACCTCTTTGTAAAATCTGTATATTTTGCGCTATAAAAATGTGTTGTATATAAAATGGATAGTGGAGGTGAGAAAATAAGTATTTTTTTTAATGATTTTTGCACCCGCCGTGGTTGCGAACCTTTAGTGCCTACGTACCACCTTTCGTGCAATAGGGGATCAGGGTACACGTAGTTCCTTTTTTTAAAAATTTGAAACACAAGTGTGTTGGTTAATTTTATGAGATAAGACGTCATCGTCATTGTCCGTATGGAAAACATACTTACTACCCACAATCATGAGAAAGGAGAATTTGCGTCATCTCAAAGTGGAGGATATGGCTTGGATTTTAAAATCAACAATGCCTCACTCAACACCCAAGTGGAAAATATCTCACTTCACTACATATTATAGAAGTATATTTGTTTGCATCACTACAAGGATTGACGAGAGCCTAATCTTTTAAGAAAAAGTTTAAAGGTAAAAGTCAAAGTGGCAAAATGATTTGAAATGAGATTGATTGACTTTTAGTCTTCTCACAAAAAAATGTCAAGGTATTATTAAATTGATTGAAGTTTATTTATGAAAAGATTTTGAAAATGCATGGACCTAGCTCCAAGTTTATTATGAAAGTGGTTCAAGTTTAGAAACAAGAAGAGTTTTCAAAAGGAGGGAGAAGATTTTTGAAATTAAAGAAGATGGGAGGAGAAGAAGAGGCTATCCTAAAGCATAAGGTAAAAGCTAAGGATAAGGACCATCTAACCAACAAGAAGCCAAAACTTGACATTATGAGCCAAGATAGAATTCCAATTCTTTGGAGTGAAACCAAGCAAGCAAAGATACTAGACCTCTTCAAATGTATTAAGTCTTCACAAAAATTGGGCAGAGTAACGGCTGTATGCGGGTGAATTCCAGATTACAAACAAAGAGTGTAACCACAAAAAACCTGCACACAAAAACAAACAAGCAACCCAATGTCTTGAGGTAAACCTCAAGAGCTCCAGACAAAATAATCAGATAAGATCACAAGGTATCCAGGATAGGCCAAGGTTTCTAATCCTAAGTCCAAGAAAAAGTCCACTGCTCCATCATGCCAAGGATAGTAACCAAATTGTCCAAGTACCATTAAGAGTTTTTTAGGGTTTAAGTTGGTTATTACGTATCTTAGAAAAAGGAAAAAGAAAAGCTCAAGTGAGCAAAGTAAAAATGACAAGAAAATAAATGCTCAAATGAGCAAAGATGAAAATGGCATGAAATGTAAAATGCTAAAAAATAAATAGTGCATAAAGCATAAAAGAATAAAAGCATAAAATTAAACAAGTCAATAATTAGTGGTTATTTGGATGACCATCTTGAAAATTGCATTTGGAACTCATTAGAGGATTGGTAGAACCAAAGCCTCCACACAACAAGTTGCATTTGCTTTTTGTCAAGTATATCATCCATTTGGAATTCTCACAAGTACCATTTAATGATCAACAATGTTTAAGTGATCCGCATTGACCAAAGGTGTTGTAGATCCATTAGAGGATTGGTAGAACCAAAGCCTCCACACAATGAATCTCAAGGTTATTGGATCAAAGAGATCAAATTAACATACTTGGGCTTGCAATCATAAGTTTGAGCCACGAATGATCATTTATTCGAATCGGGACAAAATTTAGCGCTATGTTAAGCAATCGTAAGTGGACTTATATAGAAGTCACACCTATTTTGAGGCTGGTCAATAACAATCTATGCACCATTTGTTTTGAGATATGATATAGAGATCATGCTCTAACAACATTTAGTGCAATAAGAAGGGGATGAGATGAAGAGGAATTAGGGTAAAAAGAAAAACCACATTTGAATTAATATTTAATCAAACTATTATTAAAATCATTCATCCATTTTTTGTGGAGTTAAACTCAACACCATGGATCCAATGATGTTAATAAAGCCATGACCAAAAAATTAACCCAAGACAGCCAGACAATATTCACAAAATAATAATATAATTAATATTTTCATTAAAGGGTTTAAAAATGTTTAAAAAAATGGAAAATAATGAAGAAAATGCCAATTATATTCAAATTAATCAAGAAATGAAAAATAAGACCATAGAAAAATCAGAAAAGAGGCCAAGTAATTATACAAAGTTTTTGGGGATTTTTAAAAGTCAGAAACTATTTTTAAAAATTAAAATAAATGGGTAAAGTAAACAAAAATAGTAAAAAATAGCAAAGTCAGAAACAAAAATAAAATAAGATCACCAAAATTTGTCACAATATCATTGGACCATTCCATAATTTTTTCAGAATTTAAAAATGTGTAAAAGTATTTTTAAACATTTTAAACAAATCAAATAAGTTTAAAATTCATAAAAAATATCAAAACACAAAATTAAATTGTTAAAAAATAAAAATCAGAAAGAGAATAATCAAAAATATTTTTCATACATTTTTTAGATTTTTTGGACTAAAAATGAATTTTCTATGATTTTTTGAAATTTAAAACAATTAAAATATAAAAATCAGAAAAAGAAAATAAAAGAAAAAGACGTGGACCATCGGATGAGAGTCAAAACGCGTTAGTAATCAAATCCAAGGGATCTGGCGCGCTGTGCATATCATGGTCTTTAATGAATAACGTACAAAATCATTAATAAAATCAGAATTTGAAAATAACAAATGTCACGCTTTCATTGGTTAGAAGATGACACGTTGGTCATCTTCAACCTCCAGCCTTCACGAATTACAGGTCTCTCAAACTGTAAAATCAGAAGCTCAGACCTATGCCATTCGCTTCGTCTCTTCAAGACGAAGACAACCACACCCTCGCGCCAAATTTATATAAACTGTAACTCAAGCAATTTGGAAAGAAAGTTTTGAAAAGGGATTTAAAAATTCATGGTTAAAACATGATTCCAGATAAAAGTAAGTGTTGCAACTAGAACCAGGGCGATGAGAGCAACACAATGATACCAAAGTTTTGAGGGATTGATGAAGGAATCTACCTATTGAAGTTGAGTTGCAGAGCTCTGAAACTGGACTTTTATGGAGCAATATAGGGCACGATTCTTGAATGTGATTATATGGTTAGCTTCAGGGAAGATCAAGGAAGGTGAATTGATGAAAAAAATGGATTGAAAAGGGCTTGAGAATAGGATTCGAAGTAGCTGAATTCTGAGTTGTGAAGCAAGTTTGGTAAGGTGATTCTGGCTATCTAAGCTTGGGAAATTGAATGGGGGATGACCCTCTATTTATAGGGAATCAAATGGAATGTTCAAGCGTGTGAAATGATGAAGTTTGGAGGGAAATCGTGTGAACCTGATGCACGAGCAAAGTGTGATCTGATTTGCATCAAAACTCATCTAATCCTTGCGTTTCAATGCTCTAATCCACTTTGGCAACTTGGTTAAACATGTTTAGATCACAAACGTGTGCTATTTTGATGTTTAAAGGCCAAAACATGGATTTCAAATTCTGACTTATGGTGAAACTTCAGTTCCAAGTTACCAAGTTCAATCCAATGGCATTTCCACCTCAGGGGGTCTTAGGGCAAAATTCTCGATGCTTTAGAAAGACGAGGTAACAAGCTTTGCAACGGAAAAATAATGGAATCAAATGGATGCTTGAGTTGAAAGTTACATGGAGTCAAAGTTGAAGAAAAAGAGTTGACTTTCCATACTTAGAAATATTTCAAAATCTTCTTTAAAAATGACCTATAATCTTTTGCATCCAAACATGGTCTCCACTTAGAAATTGCTCTTGACCAAAAAAATATGGAATGAATTAGATCTCTTGAATGACATTTTTCAATTTGGACCACTCAAAATCTCCAAAAATTGAGCAAGTTATGACTTGTTGAAGTTGGCCAAAAAATCATGAAATGACCTATAATCTCTTGCATTCTTAAGGCAACTTCCATCCATTTTCTTACTTTGCACATAAAATAAGGCATGAAGTTCACATCCTAAGGGACTTCATGAAAAAAGAATGGGCTCAAGGTGATAAAAATTGACCAAGTTATGACCATTTGAAGTCCACATGAAAACTCCTTGGAAATTTTGAAGTGATTTGTTAGTAACTCTTTGAAGAGAAGAATGTTTTTGGAATCACTCAAACATACCAAAAGATGATCAAGATATGCCCCTCTGAAGTCCAAAACCCTAGCCTCTAGATCAAGATAATGCTTGGTGGAACTTTGCCAAGTTTGAATAAACTTTTTGTGCCAATATTCTTCCTTTGTGAATAGAATTTGTTGGGGATGATGATGAGGACTCATGGCCACCAAAACTACTTCCATACCAACTTCAAAACAACTTCAAAGGTGAGGTTTGAATCTCTCAAGACTTTGACTAGGGCATGTAAATAAACTCATGAACCCATGATGCAACTTGCTAAACCTCATTGCCTTTACCTACATTATTAACAAGTAAGACAAACCAATATTGTATTTGTTAATTTAGAGAGAAAATCAAAGCAAAATATCCATGATCACCAAAAGAAAACAAGTCAAGGTGCTTGGTAACTCCTCAAAGAGCAAGGCTAAAGATATGGAGAAGAACCAAAAGCCCTAATGTGATTTTGTGGTGATTGAAACAATATGGTATGATGAAGGGATCTTAGGGGAAAAAATTGGGGTACAACACGCGCAATTCAAGATCCAAAACCATAATTCTTCCCCTTACCAGCCAAAGATGAATGGCATTGTCGAAGCCGCAAATAAGAACATCAAAAAGATCATACAGAAAATGACAGTAACCTACAAGGACTGGCATGAGATGCTACCATTTTCTGTCCACGGTTACTGTACCACGGTCCGCACATCAACCTGGGCAACACCTTACTCTCTGGTATACAACATGGAAGCTGTCTTGCCTATTGAGGTCCAAATCCCTTCTCTGAGAATCATGAAGGATGCAGGGTTGAATGAAGATGACTGGATCCAAAATCGACTTGATCAACTGAACTTGATTGATGAGAAAAGGCTTACTTCTGTCTGTCATGGTCAAATGTATAAAAAATGATGATCAAGGATTTCAACAAAAAGGTCAGACGCCAAGTGTATCAAGTATGGGATCTGGTGATCAAGCGCATCATACTGCCATAAGGTGATCCCAGGGGCAAATGGACTCCTACATATGAAGGACTATTTATGATCAAAAGCATATTCTCTGGTGGAGTAATGATCTTAACCATTACGGATGGCGACGACCTGCTGCACCCTGTGAACGCGTACGTAGTCAAAAGATACTACGCATAAGAGACCCGCTAGATTGACACACCTAAGAAAAACAAGGGCATCCCGATGAACCAAAAAGGTTAGGGCAAAAATTAGGGATAAAACAAAAAAATCTATACACCCGACAAGTTGAAAACCCGAAAGGGCGACTTGGGCAAAAAAGGGTATCTTGGTGGACTGAAAACATGAAAGGGTGGTCCAGGAAAAAGTTAGGGAATTAAAGAGTATGACTATGTCCCATTGGATCACCTTACAAACAACCTTTGACTTCGACTGGCAAACTCAACGGTTCTAATCAATCCAATCAACTTTGGACAAGGCAGCAAGTGGACAAGACTCTCAGAGACACGAAGGCTATAGCAGAATGGGCACCCCATGGGATTATTGCACATAGCTATCTTTTCTTTGTATCAAATTTTCATTTTTACGACGACATTCTCTTACTATAATGTTCGTCTCATTGTACAAAAAATACTTATTCAAGCTAATACAAAGATACCCCTTTAAAAGTGCAAAGCTATCGGTTTTTTTCTTTATTTCTGTGTTTTGTTTACAAAAACGTCCAATGATTTATTTTTGAACATATGCATTTGAATGTAACTACTGTTTACAAATAGACAAAAAGGAACAGAAAATAGAAAGACAATCACTGATGGCTTTAAGTAATAGGATACTATCTTTAGAATATAAAATCCCCCACAGAGTGAAGCTTAATGATATCAAGCTCTCTCACATCCCCGACAGAACAAAAACTTCCAGTTTATCACTCCCCAGTAAAAGTTTCCCAATTTTTTAGGATTCCCCAACAGGATTTCATAAGCAATACACGGTGTTTCCCTTACAACAAAGTTTATTTCTCTAATAAATAAGAGCTCATCAACTCACCAGCATTTCAAAACATGAAGACTTACACTCCACGTCCCCAACAACAGCCAGGAATTTATTTTCCCTAATCCAATAGTATTACAGAAGTATAGCTTACATACCCATACATCGCATCCATACGTCATAAACATCTATGACACGAATGCATAAAACATAATTTCATTCATTTGTTAGAACATCATTGTACAATGCACTTCATACATCATGACATTGCATACAACTAATCTTTCATCTCTTCAGGAAAGATCAGTCAGCAGATGACTATCATCAACAATTTGCCAAAGGTCAGAGATTGATACCTGAAACAAGCCAGGACAATTATCTACATGACCAGATAAAGCAATCCTACACGAGTTTCTTCTCACTCAGCTTTCAGATACAGTTCAGATACGCTCCAGATACGGATGTCATTCTGATACTCATTCAGTTTCAGCTTTCAGATACAGTTCGGATACGCTTCAGATACGGATGCCACTCTGATACTCATTCAGATTCAGCTTTCAGATACAGTTCAGATACGCTCCAGATACAGACGCCATTCTGATACTCATTCAGATTCAGCTTTCAGATACAGTTCAGATACGCTCCAGATATGGATGCCATTCTGATACTCATTCAAGTTTCATCTTTTAGATACAGTTTGGATACGCTCCAGATACAGATGCCATTCTGATACTCATTTAGATTCAGCTTTCAGATACAGTTCAGATACGCTCCAGATACGAACGCCATTCTGATACTCATTCAGTTTCAGCTTTCAGATACAGTTCGGATACACTCCAGATACGGACGCCATTCTGATACTCATTCAGATTCAACTTTCAGATACAGTTCAGATACACTCCAGATACGGATTCCATTCTGATACTTATTCAGATCAAGCTTTCAGATACAGTTCAGATACGCTCCATATATGGATGCCATTCTGATACTCATTCAAGTTTCAGCTTTCATATATAGTTCAGATATGCTCCAGATACGGACGCCATTCTGATACTCATTCAGATTCAGCTTTTAGACACAGTTCAGATACAATCCATTTACGGATATTATTCTGGTACTCAACCTAACACATCCACTATTTCAGTATAAATCAACCAAAGATTTATTCTGACACTTCTTCCATTCCTGCCAACAATCATTTTTAGATGGAATCTGTAAGCCCATCTCCAATAAATTTCCATCACCTCTCCAAATGGCATCTTTAATCCCATTCCCTACACCATCAACCACCACATCCTCGAGTGCGAATTTCTGGGAACTCTAGTGTCCAATCATCTTCCACCTTCATGTCACGAATGACAAATCTGCCAATCTAACTCTTCAGGTTTAAGAAGATTGAACAGGGGAAGCTGTTGTACCTTAAAATTTTCCCTCTCATTTATCAAGTATTTTCTCACAAGATCTCCTTTGGTTAAAGACTGCACTAGGGTTGATCAACTCAAGACACCTCCTTAAGCACTGATGACTGAAATTAGGGTTTGAGATTGCACAAGGATAATTGAACTTTCAATGCCTCATATGACTTTCATGGATCATTATGGATCCCCAAGATTACTCATGTTAAGTTTCAAGCCTTGGATCACATTTTTGCTCAGTCAATTGAGCAGTTGACCTAAAAATCAACTGTATTGGGGAAAAAGTCAATTGTGACCAATTTACAGTCAAACTTCATAACTTTTGATCCACATCAACATTATAAACTCATATGTATCATTTGATCAAGTTTGGACCATAATTCCTCAAGAAATTTGATCAAACCATCAAAAGGGAAAAATGGTCAAAATTAGGGTTTTGACTGAGAAATGGCAATTTCTGATTTTTGACCTAGTAAATGATTAATTGGTTTGAGGCATGATATTAAGAGTTAAATTTCATCATTTTTACATAATGGCATGACTCAAAATATTTCTTAAGATCAATTGGATTGATAGTTGATTTTCAGTCAACTGATCAAAAGTCAACTGTATACTGAAAAGTCAAACTTTAACTTTTTAGTCAAAATCAAGTGTCAAAGATCACAATTCATCAAAACATGTTAAAATATGAAACTTTTTCATCAATAAATCAAAAATTCAAGATTTCATTTTGAAAAGTCAAAGTTTTCAAACTTAGAAAATTTTCTAAGTGTTGAAAACTTCATATTTTTTCACAACTTTGAGCCAAATTTTCACCATGATGCAAGATGATTCAAAAGAAACTTTCAACATAAAAGTTGTAGATCTCCATGAGATCTACAAAATTTCTTTACACAATTTCTCCTAAAAATGCTTGGATCTAAAGTTATTAATTCATGAAGTCATGGTCTTGAAACTAAACACTTAGTGAAAATTTTGCCCTAGTTTACGCAGGATTTTGACCTAACTTCATGGAACTTTTTCATATAGTTCCAAGAGGAATTTTCAAAAGTGATTCAAATAGGGGTTGTATAGCACATTACAAGATTTCTAAAACGTCCAAGAACTCCTTGAGATCATTCTTGAGCAAGGAGAATCGAAGAGAGGAAGTTAGGGTTTCAAACTAAAATTATAGGTCATTTTCATGATGAACAAAAATGCAATTTCAATGTTAGGCTGCATAATCTTGCTTTGCAGGCCTTATAACTTATGTATCTATCCATCATTAATGGATTACACAAACTTTTGAGCTTTAATCCAAGTGGTTTAAGCTTTATCCAATCCACATATCCCATAATGGCACAAAGTGAACAATTCCATTTTGGAAAAGTAAGCTTTATGCACAAAGTCAATTCTTGAGCCTCTAACTTGTTACCTCTGATCACACTCCATCTACAAAGTCAGAAGCAAGTTTGTTTAAAGCATAACCACTCTATCTTAGCCAGTACACAAGGCATTGAAACTTGATTTCTAAAAAAATCACATGTTGAGCTTAAACATGTGATTTTGAATTCTGATCAGATACAAGCCTCTATACTTGTTGCTTATAAATAGAGGCACTATTTGTGATCTAAAGGAAGAGCTTAAGCACCCTGAAATACACCAAAAATCTCTCAAATCAGAAATTGCCCAAAAACTCCATTATTGCACAGTTTCTGACTTTGAATACCAAACTCATACTTCCCTCGTGCATTTCTTGGCCTTTTAGTTTCTAAAGCTTCCTTACATCAAGTGTAACCTATCACTCTCCCTGTTTCATCACTGTAACATCATTTACCATATCCTTCATAACCAAAAATAGAGCATTGCACATTGACTTCTCCAAGCCATTTCAGCCATCCTCAACTCCAGCTAAGCATTGCATTATCTTCCTAGAGACTCAAGGAAGCTAACCTGATCATTGCAACACCTTGAATCAAGCTCATTTGCATTTCACGATTTCCAGTTTTGAGGTATTTTTCTTGAACTTCTATCTCATTACTTAGGCATTGTTAGGTTTGCATTTGTGAAGATAAAATGTAGACATCATTGCCCTGAAGCTGTACATGTCCATATATTTCATTTATATTGATTGAGCTAGGAGAATTTTAGGATTGAATCTCTGAAAATAATTAGGTCAGGATTTGTTACTTTCAAAAATTCTCATTCATCTTTGATTTATAGTTCATGATATTTATATGGTTGGATTCATATGAAAAAATGGAGCAACTTTCATGTTTGCATCTTCCATTTTTGTTGAGAAATGGTGAAGTTACAGGTAGCCTGGCTGGAGGTTGAAGATGAAGTGTGTTCAGGACTTGTTTTACCTTACATATTTATCATTTTAGTTATATTAACGGATGTATAGCCACCCCAGTGGTAAGGAAACACGTTGGTAATCAAGAGGTCATGGGTTCGAACCTCAGCGAGCTGCCTTTTGCATTTTTTCACATTTCCTTACCTTTTTTGTTTCTTGCAGCGCCTGGGCTTCGAAGATGATTGGGCTTTATTTTTTTTTGCTACTTCTGACCCCCCTGTCTTGTTGTTCACACTCCTGGCCCATTTATTTTTCTTTATTATTTTATTTTATTTTATTTTTTTAATTTCATTTTTATTCTATATCTTTTTATTATTAATATTACTATCATCATTATTATTATTTTAATTAATAAAAAATCCAAAAATATTTATATTTATATTATTTATTTTTATTTAGTTTATTTTTCATAAAACTAAAAGAACAAAAACATTTCTTTTACATTTTCTTTAATAATTAAATTTACCTTTTTTTACTTAAATAATTTAATTTTAATTATTATTGTATTATATTATTTATTTTTCTTGTAAATTAAAATCAATTTAGAAATTGGGACTTTTTTTACTAATTTAATTAAATTCACAAAAACCCTAAAAAAACTTGTTTTCTTTAAATTAATTTAGTTTACTAACTTAATCTTAATTTTCTTATTTTTAGTTAATTATTTTATTTTAATTAATTAGGTTAAAAAACCTTTTTCTTGAAAAACCAAACAAAAATCACATTTCTTTTTACATTTACATTTTTGTATTTTATTTGTTCATTTTGTACATTTATTCAAATTCAATATGGTTGTAATAATTATTTAGATTTAATTACTCACAATATTCCCCATTCGTAATTTGTACACCCCCTCCCCTAAGTATTGTAATAGCTTAGTATTTTTATTTTCCGTAATTTAAATGCTTTATATACAAATGCTAGTAATTAGGGTTTTGTATGGAAAGACTAAAAACAACAAATAGAAAACCATAATCAAAGACAAATCAAGCATGAAAATCAATACACTTGCACACAAACACCCCTAGGGTAAATCCACTTGGTTGCCTTACAAAAATGGCCATATTGTGCATGTGAGGTATCTTAGCAAAAACAAGCAAAAATGCAAGATCATAGTCCCTCGATGACGCTATCCATGTTGCCTTTCAAAATGATCTTAGTCCCTAAAGAAAAATGCTAAGATATCTTGCAACATTGCTAATCATGGTTATACGATGACCCACAACCGTCCCTTTTACATCCAAAGATAGGGTTACTTACCAAATCAATGGTAAGATAACAATGTCAAAGGAAAGAGGAAATAAACATGAAAGACTTTTGAGTAGGTAGATTGTTCCTAGTTACTTGCTCATTTTCAAAACCAAAATATCCTTGCTATTTTCAAAATAAACACCAACACTTTCAAAACATCTTTCAAACTTGAAAACATTTTCAAAAGATTAACACTTTGTATACATTCTTACGAACGAGAATCATTACAAAGTTTGCCCAAACAATGACACCTTTTCAAAATACTTTCAAAAACCACACAAAGCATATTTTCAAACCAAAGCAAGTGATCTAGCAAGTACCTAAGAGCCCATGGAAAACCATGGATGAAAAGGGTGCTAATACCTTCCCTTTTCATAATATACCCCCCGAACTCAAGAAAAAATCTCAAAGGTCTTTCCTGTGCTTTTTCACCTTTCCTTTTGGATAAAACAAAAGTCGGTGGCGACTCTTGCTAACTGCAACATTTGCGATCAAACGCAAAACACCCAAGTCAGTTCTCCCACCATATCACAAACGTCTTCAGGGATATACTTCCTTAGAAATTCCCTACGGAACACAACCCAAGTGACATTTTCACCTGCAGCTTCCAACCTCTGACACGTCTCTAGCCACCAGACATCATCCTAAACTGCTAGCATATGAGTACCATATTGAACCTTCTACGCTGGAGTGAAGTCCATCACAGGGAAGATTCTCTCAATCTCTTTCAACCAATCCAATGCTCCATCGAGATCATACTTTCCCTTGAGCGTAGGCAGATTCTCCCTCTGGAAAGTCTCTAAACTATGAGATCCAGCACTCCTGTCAACGTTCGGTTAATTCTCCATAGCATGTGCCATTGCTTCTAAAGCAGTAGCAAGTGCAACATCATTCCTTCCAGCCATCTCAACTTATCACTATAACATAAACAACGGTTAGAACTCAAATTAACAATACTCGATTGTTAAACAATCTACGACTCGACAACTTGCTCGAACGGACCAACTTTGTAACACCCCAATTCTACCCGACAATATAAATGTAAATCAGAGTTATAAAAATTATACAACTGAATCAGGATGCCACAAATTCAACTTAAAAACCATTGCATTTAACATGGATACATAATACTTTAAAACCTCGAATGACCCAACAACAAAATAAAATAATCTTTTAAATCAATAACTTAAACAACTACGCAGCAGAATCTTAATAACATCTTTATCCAACATGAAATCAACTTCTAAATAACAAGTACTTAACAACAATCAACTTAAAGTTCAACAATTGAAATAACAAATACTAAAGCAACAAGCTTTCATCCCCCCCGAGTGTTATGTATCACAACAATGACACCGACTCAAATTACTGAAGGTCAACCGCCTTCACTCTGGATTACCCGCATGTTACCAACATAAGGGTAACATTCAAACAGAAGTGGTGAGATATCAAACACTATAATAGAACATATGATAAATATTATGTTAGAATTAGTTCATGCAAAAATCACCACTTCACAACTTATAAACAACAACAATCACAATAGGCTATCAACAAAATACAACAATTATTTCATCAGCACAACAACTCAATCATACTACTTGAAATGCGACTCAATACTATGCGAATGCATGTGGTACCATTGGAGTAGAACTCCCATCTTAAAAACGGAGTAGAACTCCCATCTTAAAAATGGAGCAAAACTCCCATCTTAATAATTGCCAATTAATAGAGGCATCAACAAGGCATAAGCCTTCTTCGCAGTTTGCCAATCCAGGCCATCACAGAGTATTCAAATGTATATAAATGCATTATCACATACTCACAATAATCATCATCCACCGCAAGGCATAAGCTCACATCACCATTAGTACCAGTAAATAGAGGTAATTCATCATCATTTAAATTCCCTACAACTTTGCATTATCAACAAGAATTCACAACAACAATCACAACAGCACAACATCTTAACATAAATCAACATTAGCCATAAGCCTATCATATCAATCAATGATTAAATCATTAACATAATTAAACAACAACTTAACATAATTCACGCAGCACAGGTAACGAATAAAACACAACATGTACATGCAAAAGGGATAGGGAACTACGTGCCTTTCAACATGCATAACAACTAGGACAGTATAACAATAATCCATACTCCTCGACACGCACAGGGGAAAATAGGGTAATGACCAACCTATGTTCTTCGACATGTCCTGCAACTAATTCTGCTCGAAAAATCCAACGCATCATTCCCCGACACGCCTCGCAGCCTAAAACTCCGCTCGGTACCTACTATTTCAGTATCCTCCCCGACCACTAATTCGACCAACAACACATGTATGATACAACGTCTTAACGACCAGACCACTATAATTCACAACTTCTGGCCAACTGCTCGGAATAACACAGTAACTGGCAACTATATTCATATCGATAAATTCATCAACATACAAGGCAGTCACGCAGAACCTCCCTAAAATGACCACTTCAATAATTTACCAATTTTCCTGCCAATCGCTCGGAATAACCTAACATCCTAACGACCATCACGACCTAACCTACACATAACTCAAAATATCCATAACACATAACTGGACAACTTTCTAAAACGATTCATTAAACAGTCAAATGGTTCTTCCCAACGGCCACAACATGAATAAATGGGCAACTTCGCTAGCAATTCAGAAACACTAACGCACAACATGCCTACAAATGACTAATTCTCCATAACAAACATCATAAATCCCATTATAAGGTCAGATCCCCACCCTTACCTAGATTGAAGGTCGATCAACCAAAGCTTCGGTTGTAATCCTTGATTCACTCTACTCGACACCGGGCAGCTTGCTCCTCGTCCGTGCAGCTTTACCGATCAGCATACAGAAACCCTTATTCTCCAACTAAAACAAATCCTTGTGTTAGATTCTCCTTATATAACAATCATCTTGGGCCTAACCTACACCCCCACTTTACTGCTTCTAACCAATAGCATAAGTCCAACATTATTTCATATATTCCCTTTAGTTCCACATTATAATTATTATTAATCAACTAATTAATTAATTAATAATAATCCAACAACTCACACTGATAATTCTTAACATCATGCAACTTCACAAATAATCCAAAAATAATTTAATTAAATAAATAATTAATTAAATTACGGGCGTTATATGACACATTATGCATAATATGGTCATCTTTGGAAATCACACCAAATCATTTTTTAATAATTAAAAAGCAACAAAAAATCTAGCGCGTTGGATAGAGTCTGACTAACGAAAGTAATTAGATCCAATGATCCTCAAAACGCATATATAATATGACAAATGCACTGGATATGATTCAAAAAATCACATGTCACTCTGTCGTTTGCTGAAGCACGACACGTAGGTCGTCTTCAACCTCCATACGCCCTAAATTGAGTTTTCACAAACTATAAAATTAGAGGACCAGACCAATACCAATAGATTCGTCTACTCAAGGCGATTCTAATGGTACCTTAATGCTAAATTTATATAAACTGTGTAAGACTGTATTCGGAGAAAACCAGAAAAAACAGCGAGCACGAAAATTCCAAGTATCTTTCTCAATTCTCAATAAAAATGAAAACCGTAAGAAGTGTGAGAATCAGATGGATGAGTAGAGTATAGGGATTTATTTGGTTCAATTTGGTTGAGAATTCTACTAGAACGAAGTAGTAGAAAATTGTTGTGAAACTGGATTTAGTTAGCACGATTTAGGACACTTCAAGGCTTGGTTCTTCTTCTGTTAGCTTCAGTGAAGTTTAAGGATAAAGAATCAACAAAGAAAATGGATTGAAAAGTGGAGAAAATACAAATTCAAAAACTCAGAAAAATGGGTTACGCAGGGAGTTTGGCAGGGTGATTCTGGCTGTCCAAGCTTGAGAAAATGAGAGGAGTGAGGTCCTCTATTTATAGGGAAGTGAATGGTGCAAATAATAGAGAGGAAAAATGAAGTTTGGAGGGAAATTGGGTGGAGCCCGAAAGTGGAAAATGTGTGACTCCATGTGCATCAAAACTCAGCTAATTTCTGCGTTTTGATCCTTATTTCAACTTTAGGAACTTTGTTAAACATGTTTAAATAAAAAATGTGTGCTAATTTGGTGTTTAGAAGCTAGATTATGAATTTCAAATTCTGACTTGGAAGAATAAAATCAATTTCAAGTAGCTGACTTTGAACTCATGGTGTGCATGATTTAGGGAACCTTAGGACCTGATTCTTAATGCATTGGAAAGATGAGGTAAAATTATTCATAATGTGCCAATAAAGAGATAATTTGGATGCTTGAGCTATAAGTTGTGCTTGGTCAAAATCAGAAGAAAAAAAGTGCTGACTTTTATACTTAGAAAAAATTCTAAGTTTTTCTTCAAAAATGACCCAAAATGTTTTGATTCCAAACAAGGTCTTATCCCAAGATTTTTCTTTGATCAATGATTCTAGCTTGAAGTTAACTCCTTAAATAGTATTGTGAAACTTGTATCACTAAAAAAATTCCAAATATTGGACAAGTTATGATCCTTTGAATTTGATGAAAAACTATAAGACCTATAATCTTTTGAGCTCTTAAGGCATCTTCTAATTATTTTCAAGTTTTGCACATAAAAGAAGAGTTAAAGTTCACACTCTTAAGATCATTTTGAAAAAATAATGGATTCAAGGAGATAAAAATTGGTCAAGTTATGACCTTTTGAAGTCACATAAGGGAATTTGATGGCCTATCTAGAGGACTTGTAATCTTTCTCAATCATTAGTGATGTTTCACATAAAATTTTCTCGAAACTTTTGAAGTGGTTTGTTGATAACCCTTTAAGGAGAAACATGTCTTTAGAATCACTTAATAATCTCAAAATATGGACAAGATATAGCCCTTAGAAGTCCACAACCCTAACTCCTATAACATCAAATGGCTTGGGAACCCCTTTCAATTTTGACAATCTTTCTTGTTCAAATACTTTTTCTATGTGAAGAGAAGTTGTTGTGGATTATAATAAGAACATATAGTAGCAAAAACCACTTCCAAATGTTTGTAATTGAGGGAGTTATGCACTTGTGATCAAAGAATCAAGAACTTGTCCAATTAGGTCAAACTTCTTTGATCAAATATTGCATCTTTTGACTTCCTTTGGCAATTGAAGCATGATGAATTATAGTAGACCTTGTCATGACATTTATTTAAAGCACTCTCAATGATGAAGTTTAAATTTCAATGAAGCTTTATTGAAGAAGTCATGGAAATAAACTCATGAACCTATGAATCAACCTGATGAAGTGTGTTGTGCCCTCACCTATAGTATCATCATTTAAAGCAAACATTCATTGTATTTGTTAGTTAAAAGTTAATCAACACAAAACAAATATGACCATAATATACAAATCAAAGTGCTTGGTGATCCCTCATGAGCAAAACTAAAGATAAGGAGAAGAACCAAACCCTAGTGTGATCTTGATATGATTGGGTTGATATGAGATGATAGAGGGATCTTAGGGAAAAAAATTGGGGTATAACACTCAAAGCCATTCAATGATCCCAATCAATTCATGAGGTATTATAGAGTTAGTATGGATCATTCTTGATGATCAAATATGCCTAAAACATGCATATGATGCATCGCCGGTTTACATGTTTTCTTGAAATTCATATTTTGATTTTTGCGATGCTTTAATTTAAACTACTAGCTCCTACGTGTTCCTGAGACAAAATAATACAGTTTTGATCCCTTGCACGAGGCCCATGACACCAGAATGGTCCATCACCATTATTGAACTGATTTGTACTATTTTGGTCGTATCTCTTTATACAAGTTGAATTAGCCAAAAATAATGCCACCATTGGGTTCACAAGGGTCGATTTAGGGGGATAGGGTTCTTTTAAATCTCTAACATGCGTTGATTTTGTAGGTGAAGAGAATGCCTAATCGAAGAAGATGACTGGAGCTAGGGCTATGGTGCTTCTCTGGCGCATTGCTTTTGTTTTTTTTTAAATATTGTTTTGGTTTTGATATAGTGACAGATTGGAAACATGACTTAGTTGGTGAAGGATGCGCGCGATGAAGGAAATGACGCGGGTTCGATCCTTGCGTTTTCACTTTATTTTTTTATTTTCCAGGTTAATGTGCAGATTGCCCATATAATAATTAGTTTCTAGTTTCTAACACTAACGAGTGTTGGGTGCAGTGGCAATGAGGCATGCATACTACCCTATAGGCGTGGGTTCAACATGCACCCCATACATTTTCCACTTTATTTTATTTAACATAGTTTCTTTTATTTTAGTTAATCTAACCCTAATTATTAATCCTAATTATTTTTTAAACAATCAATTAACCTAATTTTTTTCTTAAAACTAATAAACTAGGATTAGGGTTTTAATTAATAATTAAAATTTTGTCTTTTATTTTTTCTAATTAATTAATTAAGTTAATTAACCTTTTTTTTAAGTATTAAAATCAATTAGAGATTCATGTTTTATTAATTATTTTTATCATTTAAAATTATTTTCTAAATACTAAAATATTTTAGTTTTTTCAAAACTTTTTTCTCATATTTTCTTTTCTTTCTATTTCAATTCTTAGATAAAAATGTATTAGGTCACATTATTCTATTGTAATAACTTAGATTTACTTTCCGCATTTTTTCCTATTATGTATCTGCTTCGAGGATGTAATAGTTATAGGTTTAATTTCTCGCACTCTTCTATTATGTAATTGTCCCAAAGCCATGTAATAGCGTAGGAATTTTACTTTCTGCACCTTTATTTTCTGTATACTTTATAACTTCGAGTAATTAGGATTGTATGGAAAAACTAATAATCAAACTTAGAAAAACCCTAATCTCAAGATAAATAACTGAAAACAAACACTCTTCACACTTGCACCTCTAGGGTACCCTCTCTCGTTGCCTTACGATTAATGGTCATGTCCCTCGAAAGTAGGGATACTTTAGCAAAAGACTCTTAGGAATAAAGATCATAGTCCCTTAATGACCCTTCGAAGTTGCCTACGAAAATGATCTAGTCCCTTCGATACAAATTGCTAAAGTATTCTTATTTGTTGCCTTCAATGACCATTCGATGACCCTATGCTTGTCCTTTCACATCCAATAGATAGCGCTACCTACCGACTAATGGTATAGATAGAACTATCTCTAAAGGAGAAGGAAAAGAATAAGAACGACCTTTAGTGGGTAAGGAACTCTTAATCGCTTGCTCACAACTTTTTCTAAAATAAACATTTTCCACATCGCACTTTTCAAACTAAATATTTTCAAACACTTTTTACGCATTCTTGAGGACTGATACAAGAATCATTACAAAGTTTTCCGCACTTTGACTTTTCAAAAATATTTTCAAATCACAAACGCAAAGCAAATTTTCAAAAGTGAGCTAGCAATTAAGAGCCCGTAGATAACTACGGATGAAAAGGGTTCTAACACCTTCCCTTTTCATAACTTACCCCCCAAACTCAAAATCTATCAAAGGTCTTTCCTGTTCTTTTCACATTTTCTAAATATTGGATAAAAGAAAAGTCGGTGATGACTCTAGCTATTGGCACATTTTGGATAAAACCAAAAAAGTCAGTTCTCCCACCGTATTACAGAACTGGTGACTCTGCTGGGGAGTACTTAAAAAAGAGGGGTTACCTTAGGGTTAGATCAGTTTACATGTTTTCCTTGTTTGCTTTGTTTTCTTTAAATTTAAGGGCTGCTTGGGTTTATTATTGCTTGTAAGACCCTACACCTGGATCTAGGGATGCCTTAGGTAAGTAGCAATAGATCATCGAGACTGTACGGTGTAGACCGATATGGTTAAAATGATGGCTACGGTTAGTGGGACACTTTGGTTTGTACTAATATTCCTTGAGTCAGTCGATGATAACATTAGGCTTCCGCATGGTGTCATTAACACTAACTTACTTTTAGAACCTTAATTGACACATCTTGGCTATTAGAAAGTAGTGAGATAGTCAGCTTTGGTGCAATCCAAGGTTGGTTGATACTAGACGCTATGCTCAATGAGGTTCGACTCTCGGGATGTTTTGGTGGCAAGCCAGTTGTCGTGCTAAAATAAAGCATGCGAGAAAGATCAGTGATATGAGATTCCTAGAACCCAATTAATACTTTAAGATAGGTTGAGCCAACTTAACTTCAACGGGGAAGGGTACTTACCTATGGACTTCATGCAAGCCTTTAAACCTAAGGCTCTTGTGTGACTTGTTTGTGTTTGCTTATTCAACATAAGCATAACATCATCATAACATAGCATTTTTACTAACCATTTCAAGGATCTTAGGGATTTATGGTGCAAGATTATCATAAGCCAAACTTCTAGCAAGGGGCAAAAGGATTTATTTTCCTCTATCCAAATGTCGTCAAGATCAAAGTACATTCTATTGAGTTAGAGGTTATGACTCACTTGATATGGTGAGCTTGACTCTTATAGAAGGACATTCAAAGATGAAGACTCGAGGCTCTTCAGACAAAGTTGCAACCAGATTCATTTTCTAATATTTCAAACTTAAATACCACGAGATCCTTGAAAACATTGCATAGGCCTCTTCATGTCATACATATCATAGCATAGCAGGTTCCCAAGATAGGTTTTCTCACCTTCTTACTGTTTTATTTGAGAAACAGAAAATGGTTCTTGAATAGATGGTCAAAGAACTTCAGGCTCAGAATACTCAATTTCAAGAGATGTTCCTAAACTTAGCCAAGGGATAAGAATATCTGAAGGTGCTTGTTGTCAACAGGAAGAAGAAGAAGACAAAGAAACCAATTGGCATCCTTAACATGGGGAGAAATTTCAGAGGTCCAGTCAAGTGAGCTCAAGACCTTAATATCCCATCAGATGAAGATGACAAACAGGATGAAGACGGTAAAAGTGTTAAAACTGAAAGAAGCAACCTTGGTTCTAACAAGTTTCCCGATGAAGAGGAAAATGATTACCTATATGAGCAATATCCCCCTGCTGATGAGAAGTACAAGCTGTTAGAAGAGCGTCTAAAAGCTATGGAGATCCAGAAGGTGCCTGGATTGAACTTTGATGATTTGGGTTTGATTTCAGGAGTCGTCATTCCTGCTAAATTAAAAATTCCTACCTTTGCCAAGTATGGTGGTGTTTCCTGCATGAAGCTGCACTTGAGGTCATATGATCAGAAAATTCAACCACACGATGCTGACAAGAAATTATGGTTGCATTTCTTTCAAGAGAGTCTGTCTAAAACACAACTGGAGTGGTATTATCAACTTTAGGGTGCCAATATTCATACCTGAGAAGATTTGGTTGTAGCTTTCTACAAATAATATCAATATAATTCTGATTTGGCACCAACCCGCATGCAACTACATAGTATGTCCATGGGTTATGAGGAAGGATTTAAAGAGTATACACAAAAATAGAGAGATCTGGCAGGCAGAGTTCAACCTCCTTTGGCTGATAGGGAATTGGTTGACATGTTCATGAGTATGCTAACATGTCCTTTCTATAATCACCTACTTGGAAGTTCTTCAGCCGGTTTCACTGAAATGATATTGACAGGGGAGCATGTTGAGAATGGAATCAGGAGTGGAAAAATTCAGATGGATACATCTTCAAATACTGTAAAGAAATCTTACAATATAAATAGAGAATCCAATGTTGTGTACATCCAAAAGGGTCGTAATAAGAGTGATCGTAACCAATCTGTGGGAGCAGTGCTGATCTCTAATCCAACACCACTAAAACAATAATAAAATAGTCAGTGTAGGCAGGATACACCCAAGAGGCAATTCACAAGAATCAACATGCCATCGGCACAAGCATTACAATACATGTTGAACGCAAGGCTGGTTGCATTGAAGGACCCTCCACAGAACCCCAATACTTCCTCTCCCCGCTACAATCCTAATGCAAGGTGTGCATATCACTCCGACAGTCCCGGGCGCGACACTAGCAATTGTTGGGCTTTGAAGAATAAGATTCAAGACATGATTGACTCTAAGGAAATTGAATTTGATCCTCTTGAGACTCCTAATATGATCACCACACCTATGCCTAATCATGAAAAGGGCGTTAATGCTATTGATGATGTTTTTGCTTTAGAAGACACTGATAGCGATGGTGACATAGACAATTGGATCTTCCGTACTATCGGTAATGGGCTCAACAATTGGAAGGATGAAGACTTTATGCCTATCTCCTTTAGTCAGGAGTAAATTCTATTTTCTGTTTTCTTACTTTCAAGTTTTTTTTTGGTTATGTAACTTAAACAATAACTTTAAGCCTTGTGCCTTATCCGGGGCACGACAGTCCATTTGTTAGGGTTATCATTATTCATCAGCATATTTTAATTTAATAAATCATTGGACATTTGCATTTAAATTTTGTGCTCTTTGTCTTTCTTTTACTTTATTGCTTTCAAAATAGCTATGTGTTCTTACACATACCTACACAACAAATTTCATATCCATATCCACCCTAGATCCCATTGATAACTACTATTGCCAATTATGACTTTGAAAATCTGATCTATCAAGTCGAGGACGAAGGTGAGGAAGATTGTGAAATACCCGGAGAGCTTGCTAGGCTGTTAATAAAAGAAGAAAAAGTCATACTGTAACGCCCAAAATTTAATTAATTATTTATTTAATTAAATTATTTTTGGATTATTTGTGAAGTTTCATGATGTTAAGAATTATCGGTGTGAGTTGTTGGATTATTATTAATTAATGAATTAGTTGATTAATAATAATTATAATGTGGAACTAAAGGGAATATATGAAATAATGTTGGATTTATGATATTGGTTAGAAGTAGTAAAGTGGGGTGTAGGTTAGGCCCAAGAGGATTGTTATATAAGGAGAAGCTAACACAAAGATTTGTTTTAGTTAGAGAATAAGGGTTTCTATACGCTGACTGGTAGAGCTACGCAGACGAGGAGCAAGCCGCCCGATGTCGAGTAGAGCGAATCAAGGATTACGACCGAAGCTTTGGTTGAGAGACCTTCAATCCAAGTAAGGGCGGGATTCTGATCTTATAATGGGACTTATGATGTGTATTACATGGGAGTTGGTCGTTTTATGATTGTTGTGCATGAATGTTTCTGAATTGCTATCAAAGTTACCCGTTTATTCATGTTATGGCCGTTGGGAAAAACCGTATGACCATTTAATGAATCTGTTTTAGGAAGTTGCCCAGTTATGTGTTATGGACGTTTTAAGTTATCTGTGTGACTGTCGGTTTAATCGAAGTGTAGGTTAGGTCGTGATGGTTGTTAGGACGTTAGGTTATTCCGAACGATTGGCAGGAAAATTGGTAAATTGTTGAAGTGGCCATTTTAGGGAGGTTCTGCGTGTCTGCCTTGTATGTTGATGAATCTGTCGATAGGAATATAGTTGCCCGTTACTGTATTATTCCGAGCGGTTGGCCGGAAGTTATGAATTATAATGGTGTGGTAATTAAGACGTTGTATCATACCTGTGTTGTTGACCAAATTAGTGGCCGGGGAGGATACTAAAGTAGTAGGTACCGAGCAGTATTTTAGGCTGCGAGGCGTGTCGGGGAATGATGCGTTGGATTTTTCGAGAAGAATTAGGTTGCAGGACATGTCGAGGAGCATAGGTTGGTCGTTACCCTGTTTTACCCTGTGCGTGTCGAGGAGTATGGATTATTGTTATGTTGTCTTAGTTGTTATGCATGTCGAGGGGCACATAGTTCCCTATCCCTTTTGCCCGTACATGTTGCATTTTAGTCGTTACCAGTGCTGTGTAAATTATGTTAAGTTGATGTTTAATCATGTTAATTATTTAATCGTTGATTGATATGATAGGCTTATGGCCAATGTTGATTTATGTTAAGATGTTGTGATTGCTGTTGTGAATTCTTGTTGAAAATGCGAAGTTGCAGGGAATTTAAATGATGATGAACTACCTCTATTTACCGATACTAATGGTGATGTGGGATTATGCCTTACGATGGATGATGATTGTTGTGAGTAGGTGATAGTTCATTCATATACATTTGCATACTTTGTAATGGCCTGGATTGGAAAACTACGAAGAAGGCTTATGCCTTGTTGATGCCTCTATTAGTTGACAATTATTAAGGTAGGAGTTCTACTCCGTTTTTAAGAAGGCAGTTCTGCTTCGTTTTTAAGATGGGAGTTCTGCTTCAATGGTGCCACATGCACTCGCATAGTATTGAGTCGCATTCTAAGTAGTATGATTGAGCTGTTGTGTTGATGAAATAATTGTTGTATTTTGTTGATAGCCTATTGTGATTGTTGTTGTTTATAAGTTGTGAAGTGGTGATTTTTGCATGAACTGATTCTAACATAATATTTATCATATGTTCTATCATAGTGTTGATATCTCACCCGTTCTGTTTGAATGTTACCCTTATGTTGGTAACGTGCAGGTAATCTAGAGTGAAGGCGGTTGACCTTCAGTAGTTTGAGTCAGTGTCATTGCTCTGATACGTAACACTCGGAGGGATGAACGCTTGTTGCTTTAGTATTTGTTATTTCAATTGTTGAACTTTAAGTTGATTGTTGTTAAGTACTTGTTATTCATAAGTTTGTTTCATGTTGGATAAAGATGTTATTAAGATTCCGCTGCGTAGTTGTTCAAGTTGTTGACTTAAAAGATTAATTTATTTTACTGTTGGTTCATCCGAAGTTTTAAAGTTTTATGTATCCATGTTAAATGCAATGGTTTTTAAGTTGAGTTTGTGGCATCCTGATTCAGTTGTATAATTTTTATAACTCTGATTTACATTTATATTGTCGGGTAGAATTGGGGTGTTACAAAGTTGGTATCATAGCAAAGTTGGTCCGTCCGACCAAGTTGTCGAGTCATAGGTTGTTTAACAATCGAGTATTATTAATTTGAGTTCTAACCGTTGTTTATGTTATAGTGATAAGTTGAGATGGCTGGAAGGAATGATGCTGCACTTGCTGCTGCTTTAGAAACAATGGCGCTTGCTATGGAGAATCAACCGAACACTGACGGGAATGCTGGATCTCGTAGTTTGGCGAATTTCTAGAGCGAGAATCCGCCTATGTTCAAGGGAAAGTATGATCCTGACGGAGCGTTGGAATGGTTGAAAGAGATTGAGAGAATCTTCCGTGTGATGGACTGCACTCCAGCGCAGAAGGTTCGGTATGGTACTCATATGCTAGCAGTCGAGACTGATGACTGGTGGCTAGAGACGTGTCAGAGGTTGGAAGTTGCAGGTGAAAATGTCACTTGGGTTGTGTTCCATAGGGAATTTCCGAGGAAGTATTTCCCTGAAGACGTTCGTGGTAAGAAGGAAGTTGAGTTTCTTGAGCTGAAGCAAGGGAGTATGTCAGTTGTAGAGTATGCTGTAAAGTTTATTGAGTTGGCTAAGTTTTATCCGCACTATAGTGAGGAAAATGCTGAGTTTTCTAAGTGAATCAAGTTTGAGAAAGGGTTACGCCCAAAGATCAAGAAGGCAGTTGGATACCAGAAGATCCATGTCTTTGCTGATTTGATTGATAGTTTCATGATTTATGAAGAGGATAATAATGCTCACTATAAGATTATCAGTGAGAAGAGGGGTAAGCACTAACAGAAACGTGGTAAGCCTTATGATGCCCCAACTGGTAAAGGTAAACAGAAAGTTGCTCAGAGTTAGAGGACTAGTGGGGGAGATGCTCCTGCTAGTGTGGCTTGTTTCAAATGTGGAAAACCTGAGCATAAGAGTAATGTGTGTGCTGCCGAGGTGAAGAGGTGTTTCCGTTGTGGTAAGACTGGACATGTTGTATCTGAGTGCAAGCATAAGGAGGTGATTTGTTTCAATTATGGTGAAGAAGGTCACATTGGTAATTAGTGTCAGAAACCAAAGAGGGCACAAACCAGTGGTAAGGTATTCGCTTTGGTTGAGGATCAGGAAGCTATCGAGGACAGACTCATCATAGATACATGTTTCATTAATAGTACTCCTTTAATTACTATTATTGATACTGGTGCTACTCATTGCTTTATTGCTTCTAATTGTGTTAAAAGATTGGGTCTTATGTTATCTTCTTTGAATGTAGAGATGGTCGTCGACACTCCAGCCAAGGGGTATGTGACTACTTCTTTTGTGTGTTTAAAGTGTCCTTTGTCAATTTTCGACAGAGACTTTGCTGTTGATTTGGTTTGTTTGCCGTTAGGAAGGTTGGATGTGATTCTGTGTATGAACTGGTTAGAGCATAACTATGTTCATATTAATTGTTTTAACAAGTCTGTGAGGTTTTCTGCTCCTGAAGAAGAGGAAGATAGTCTGTTGTCTGCTAGACAGTTGAGGAAGTTGATGCAAGAAGAAGCTCAGATGTTTTTCGTTGATGGCGTCGCTATCTGTCGAGAATCAAGCTATAATTAAGGAATTATAGGTGGTGCGTGAATTTCCTGAAGTTTCCCCTGATGAAATTCCTGATGTACCGCCAGAGAGAGAAGTTGAATTTTTATTGATCTTGTACTTGGTACTGGACCTGTTTCTATGGCACCATACAAGATATCTGCATCTGAATTGTCGGAACTAAAGAATCAATTTGAAGATTTACTTGAAAAGAAATTTGTGAGACCAAGTGTATCGCCGTGGGGAGCTCTAGTGTTATTAGTAAAGAAGAAAGATGGAAGTATGAGGCTTTATGTTGATTATAGGCAGTTAAATAAAGTGACGATTAAGAACAAGTATCCGCTTCCAAGAATAGATGACTTGATGGATCAATTTGTGGATTTTAGTGTGTTTAGTAAGATAGATTTGAGATCGGGTTATCATCATATTACGTTGAAGGATGGAGATATTCAAAAGACGACTTTCAGAATGCGTTATGGACACTATGAGTATTCCGTGATTCCTTTCGGTGTTACCAACGCGCCGGGAGTATTCATGGAATACATGAATCACATCTTTCATACTTATTTGGATCGATTTGTGGTGGTGTTCATTGATGGCATTTTGATTTACTCTAAGTCAGAAGAAAAGCATGCAGAACACTTAAGAATAGTATTGTAAGTCTTGAAAGAGAAGAAGTTATATGCAAAGTTGTCTAAGTGTGAATTTTGGTTAAGGGAGGTTATTTTTCTTGGTCATGTGATCTCAGGTAGTGGCATTGCTGTAGACCCATCAAAAGTAGATGCTGTGTTACATTGGGAAGCTCCGAAGTCGGCTACCAAGATTAGAAGCGTTTTAGGATTAGTTGGTTACCATAGAAGGTTTATCGAAGGTTTCTCTATGTTGGAACTTCCTTTGACTAATTCTACTTCTAAAGGTAGAGCTTTTGTGTGGGATGTTCAATGCGAAGAGAGTTTTACAGAATTGAAGAAAAGATTGACGTCGGCTCCAATTTTGACATTACCTAATCCAAGAGAGCCTTTTGTGGTATATTGTGATGCTTCTAAGATGGGTTTAGGAGGTGTGCTTATGCATAATGAGAAGGTTATTGCTTATGCATCAAGGCAGTTGAGGACTCATAAGAAGAACTATCCTACGCATGATTTAGATCTTGTTACAGTTGTTTTTATGTTAAAGATTTGGAGGCATTATCTTTATGGTTCTAGATTTGAAGTGTTTAGTGACCATAAAAGCTTAAAGTATCTATTTGATTAGAAGGAATTGAATATGAGACAACGAAGATGGTTGGATTTGTTAAAGGATTATGATTTCGGTTTGAATTATCATCTAGGAAAAGCGAATATGGTAGCTGATGCATTGAGTCGAAAGACTTTACATATGTCAGCAATGATGGTTAAAGAGTTGGAATTAATTGAGAAGTTCAGAGATATGAGCTTAGTTTGCAAAGTGACACCGCAGAGTGTTATGTTGGGAATGTTGAAGATTAATAATGAATTTCTAGAGAGTATCAGAGAAGCTCAAAAGTTATATGTGAAGCTGGTAGATTTGATGGTTGGGATCAATCAGTCCGAGAATAGTGATTTTAAGTTAGATGCGCAAGGTGTGTTGATATTTCGCAATCAGATTTGAATTCCTGATGATGCAGAGATGAAGAAAGTGATCCTTGAAGAGAGTCATAGAAGTAAGCTGAGTATTCATCCAAGAGCTAAAAAGATGTATCCGGATTTGAAGAATTTGTTTTGGTGGCCTGGGATGAAGAATGACGTGGCTCGATTTGTGTATGCATGTTTGACTTGTCAGAAGTCGAAATTTGAACATCAAAAGCCTGTAGGGTTGATGCAACCGTTCAAAGTTATAGAATGGAAATGGGATAGCATTTCGATGGACTTTGTGACGGGGTTACCTAATACTTTAAGAGGACATGATTCGATTTGGGTGATTGTTGATAGGCTTACGAAGTCGGCTCATTTTATCCCAATTAACATCAATTTTCCAGTATCAAAGTTGGCATAGATTTATACTAGTGCAATTGTGAAGCTGCATGGTGTTCCTTTGTGCATTGTGTCAGATAGAGATCCGAGGTTTACTTCTAATTTTTGGAAGAGTTTGCAAGAGGTGTTGGTGTCTAAGTTGTGGTTGAGTTCGGCGTATTATCCTCAGACGGATGGTCAGACAGATAGGACTATTCAATCATTGGAGGATTTGTTGAGAGCATGTGTTCTTGAGCAGGGAGGTTTGTGGGATACTTATCTTCCGTTAATAGAGTGCACTTATAGTAACAATTACCATTCTAGTATTGGGATGGCACATTTTGAAGCATTGTATGGTCGGAGATGTAGGACTCCTTTATGTTGGCATGAATATGGAGAAAGTGTAGTGCTTGGACCTGAACTTGTTCGTGAGACTACTGAGAAGGTGAAGATGATTCGGGAAAAGATGAAAGCTGCCCAAAGTAGATAGAAAGTTATCATGATAAACAAAGGAAGGATTTGGAATTTCAAGCAGGTGACCATGTGTTTTTAAGAGTTACACCTGTAACTGGTGTTGGGAGAGCATTGAAGTCTAAGAAGCCCACTTCTCGTTTTATTGGTCCATATCAGATTTCAGAAAGAGTTGGGAATGTGGCTTATAGAGTGGCTTTACCGCCTAATCTTTCGAATTTGCATGATGTGTTTCATGTGTCACAGCTCCAGAAGTATATTTCAGATCCATCTCATGTGATTCATATGGATGATATGCATGTACGAGATAATCTTACTGTTGAGACGATGCCTGTACGAATAGCGGATCGTGAAATGAGGACTCTGAGAGGCAATGAGATTGCTTTGGTGAAAGTAGTCTGGTTAGGAGCTGCTGGAGAAAGCATGGCTTGGGAGTTGGAAAGCAAGATGCGAGACTCCTATCCTGATTTTTTTGAATGAGGTAAATGTTCGAGGACAGAAATATTCTAAGTGGGGGAGAGTTGTAATACCCATAATTTAATTAATTATTTATTTAATTAAATTATTTTTGGATTATTTGTGAAGTTGCATGATGTTAAGAATTATCGGTGTGAGTTGTTGGATTATTATTAATTAATTAATTAGTTGATTAATAATAATTATAATATGGAATTAAAGGGAATATATGAAATAATGTTGGACTTATGCTATTGGTTAGAAGTAGTAAAGTGGGGGTGTAGGTTAGGCCCAAGAGGATTGTTATATAAGGAAAAGCTAACACAAGGATTTTTTTTAGTTGGAGAATAAGGGTTTCTGCATGCTAACTGGTAGAGCTGCACAAACGAGGAGCAAGCCGCCTGGTGTCGAGCAGAGCGAATCAAGGATTACAGCCGAAGCTTTGGTTGAGCGACCTTCAATCCAGGTAAGGGTGGGGTTCTGACCTTATAATGGGACTTATGATGTGTATTACGTGGGAATTGGTGGTTTTATGATTGTTGTGCATGGATGTTTCTGAATTGCTATCGAGGTTGCCCATTTATTCATGTTGTGGCCGTTGGGAAGAACCCTATGACCGTTTAATGAATCAGTTTTAGGAAGTTTCCAGGTTATGTGTTGTGGATGTTTTAAGTTATCCGTGTGACTGCCGGTTTAATTGAAGTGTAGGTTAGGTCCTGATGGTCGTTAGGACGTTAGGTTATTCCGAGCGATTGGCAGGAAAATTGGTAAATTGTTGAAGTGGTCGTTTTAGGGAGGTTCTGCGTGTCTGCCTTGTATGTTGATAAATTTGTCGATAGAAATATAGTTGCCCGTTACTGTGTTATTCCGAGCGGTTGGCCATAATTTATTAATTTTAGTGGTGCGTTCGTTAAGACGTTGTATCGTACCTGTGTTGTTGGCCGAATTAGTGGTCGGGGAGGATACTGAAGTAGTAGGTACTGAGCAGCATTTTAGGCTGCGAGGCATGTCGGGGAATGATGCGTCGGATTTTTCGAGTAGAATTAGGTTGCAGGACATGTCGAGGAGCATAGGTTGGTCGTTATCCTGTTTTCCCATATGCGTGTCGAGGAGTATGGATTATTGTTATGTTGTCCTAGTTGTTATGCATGTCGAGGGGCACATAGTTCCCTATCCCTTTTTCCCGTACATGCTGTAATTTAGTCGTTACCAGTGCTGTGTGAATTATGTTAAGTTGATGTTTAATTATGTTAATGATTTAATCGTTGATTGATATGATAGGCTTATGGCCAATGTTGATTTATGTTAAGATGTTGTGCTTTTGTGATTGCTATTGTTAATTCTTGTTGATAATGCGAATTTGCAGGGAATTTAAATGATGATGAATTACCTCTATTTACTGGTACTAATGGTGATGTGGGCTTATGCCTTACGATGGATGATGATTGTTGTGAGTAGGTGATAGTGCATTCATATACATTTGCATACTTTGTGATGGCCTGGATTGGCAAACTGCGAAGAAGTCTTATGCCTTGTTGATGCCTCTATTAATTGGCAATTATTAAGACGGGAGTTCTGCTCCATTTTTAAGATGGAAGTTCTGCTCTGTTTTTAAGATGGGAGTTCTGCTCCAATGGTACCACATGCATTCGCATAGTATTGAGTCGCATTCCAAGTAATATGATTGAGTTGTTGTGTTGATAATAATTGTTATATTTTGTTGATAGTCTGTTGTGATTGTTGTTGTTTATAAGTTGTGAAGTGGTGATTTTTTCATGAACTGATTCTAACATAATATTTATCATACATTCTATTATAGTGTTCGATATCTCACCCCTTCTGTTTGAATGTTACCCTTATGTTGGTAACGTGCAGGTAATCCAGAGTGAAGGAGGTTGACCTTCAGTAGTTCGAGTCAGTGTCATTGCTCTGATACGTAACACTCGGGGGGATGAACGATTGTTGATTTAGTATTTTTATTTCAGTTGTTGAACTTTAAGTTTTTGTTGTTAAGTACTTGTTATTCAGAAGTTGCTTTCATATTGGATAAATATGTTATTAATATTCCGCTGCATAGTTGTTCAAGTTGTTGATTTAAAAGATTAATTTATTTTGCTGTTGGTTCATCTGAAGTTTTAAAGTGTTATGTATCCATGTTGAATGCAATGGTTTTTAAGTTAAATTTGTGGCATCCTGATTCAGTTGTATAATTTTTAAAACTCCGATTTACATTTATATTTTTGGATAGAATTGGGGTGTTACGCATACGACCGCATGAAGAGCCAGTCGAGGTTGTGAACTTGGGTACTGAACAGGACAAGAAAGAAATCAAGATAGGTGCCAACCTACAAGATAGTGTCAAAAAGAGATGATCCAAATGTTGCGTAACTATGTTAAGATCTTTGCTTGGTTGTACAAAGACATGCCAGGGCTTGATACTGACATTGTGGTTCACCGTCTACCAATGAAGGAAGGTTGTCCTCCTATAAAGCAGAATGTTCGTCGTATGCGTCCCAAGATGTCTGAAAAGATCAAATCCGAGGTTATGAAGCAGTTTAATGCTGGTGTTGTACCCCAAAATTTTCCCTCTCATTTCTCAAGAATTTCCTCTCAAAATCTGTCATGACATCAAGTTTGCAGCGCTGATACATCAATTTATGTTTGGAATTGGCACAAGGACAAAAGGGTCAATTGCACACTGAAAAGTCAAACTTTGACTTTTGGATCAAAATCAAGTTTCAAGAATCATATTTCATCAAGTCATGTTGGAATATGAAGATTGTTTATCAAGAATTCAAGAAAGTCAAAATTCATTTTGAAAAGTCAAACTTTTCAAGACTTAGAAATTTTTCTAAGTGTCTTTTATACATGATAATTTCATTACTCCATGCCATTTTTTCACCAAGATGCAAGATGATTCAAGGAAAACTTCTAACTTGAAAGTTATAGATCTCAATGAGATCTAAAACAATGCAGAACATGACTTTTCCTAGAAGTGCTTGTATTTTAAGTTATAAATTCATGAAGTCATGACATTTTCATTTAACACTTAGAGAAATTTTCAACAGATTTTGGTCAGAATTTTATCCCAACTTCTTGGCATTTTTTCACATAGTTCCAAGATGATTTTGTCAAAATGGACAACATGAAAGTTATAGAGGATGTTTCAATCTTTCCAAAACATCCAAGAGCATGAATTTATCATACTTGAGCTAGTAGATTCAAGGGCATGAAGTTGAGCATCCATTCTTGAATTACAAGCCATTTTTGTTAAAGAACACATAATCCAATTGGCATGATGTGTTGCATAATCTTACTTTGCAGGCCTTGTGACTTGCAAATATCTACATAATTTATTTATTTATTTATTTATTTATTTATTTTTGTATATTATTTATTCATTCAATATGGTTGTAATAGTAAATTAGGATTTATTTGCTTTCATCCTCCCATTTGTAAATTTGTATCCCCATCCCCCAAATGATGTAATAGCGTAGGATTTTAATTTCCGCAACTTATCACTTTAATATAATTGTTAGTAATTAGGGTGTGTATGGAAAGATAAAATCAACAAGTAGAAAACCCTAATACAAGACAAAACAAGCATGAAAATCAATACACTTGCACAAAAGCACCCCTAGGGTAAAATCCACTTGGTTGCCTTATAAATGGCCATATTACGCATGTGAGGTATATTAGCAAAAACAAGGAAAAATACAATATCATAGTCCCTCGATGACGCTATCTAAGTTGCGTTTCAAAATAATCTTAGTCCCTAAAGATAAATGCTAAGATACCTTGCAACATTGCTAATCATGGTTATACGATGACCCACGTCCATCCCGTTTACATCCAAATATAGGGTTACTTACCAAATCAATGGTAAGATAACAATGTCAAAGGAAAAAGGAAATGAACATGAAAGACTTTTGAGTAGGTAGATTATTCTTAGTTACTTGCTCCATTTAAAAACAAAAAAATCCTTGCTATTTTCAAAACAAACACCAACACTTTCAAAAACATCTTTCAAACTTTAAAACATTTTCAAAAGATCAAACACTTTGTATACATTCTTACGAACGAGAATCATTACAAAGCTTGCCCAAACGATGGAGCCTTTTCAAAATACTTTCAAAAATCACACAAAGCACACTTTCAAACAAAAGCAAGTGATCTAGCAAGTAACTAAGAGCCCATGGAAAACCATGGATGAAAAGGGTGCTAATACCTTCTCTTTTCATAATTTACCCCCCGAACTCAAGAAACAATCTCAAAGGTCTTTCCTGTGCTTTTTCACCTTTCCTTTTGGATAAAAGAAAAGTTGGTGGCGACGCTTGCTAACCGCAACATTTGCGATCAAACGCAAAACACCCAAGTCAGTTCTCCCACCATATCACAAAACTGACGACTCTGCTGGGAACTATTCTAAAAGTTGGGTTACCTTAGGGTTAGATCACATCTATTTGCTTTCATTGTTTGACTTGTATGTTTTACATCTTGGTTCTTTGTTTGGGTTTGAATCCTCTATCCGGATTTGGGATACCTTATAGGTAAGTAGCAATACATTGTGGAAACTGTGCGGGGTATACCGACATGGTCTAAGCAATAACTATGTTAGTGCGACATATTTGTGGGTACCGGTAGCCTTTGAGTTAATCAAGGAGAATACGGGGCCGCTGAGTGATGTCATGAAGCACTAATGAACTTTTAGAACCTTTACTTGACCAACTTGGCCATTAGAACATAGTGAGATGACCGACTTTGGTGCAGTCCGAAGTTGGTTGATACTCGATACTACACTCATTGAGATTTGACTCCTGAGCTTTATTTGGTGGCAAGTCAGTTGTCAATCGGGACGAAGTTTGTGGTAAAATTCAGTGATATTGAGATCCATTAGAATCTGGTTACTATTAACTAGGACATGTTGAGCCAACTAAACTTGAAGAGGGTACTTACCTATAAACTCCAGGCAAGCCTAAACCTAAGGACTTGTTTGCTTTGTGTGTATATGACTATTTGTATATTGTACTTGCTTACTTTGCATACTTGTACATAACATCATGACGTCATACCATAGCATTTTTCAATAACCATTTCAAGGATCTCGAGGGCCTTTGATGCAAGGTGACATTGAACCAGACGTCTATCAAGGGGCAAGAGGATTTATTTTTCTCTAACCAAACTCCGTCAAAGATCAAGTACAACAAACTTGAGTCAAGGGATACAACCCACTTGACATGGTGAGCTTAATTCTCGTGGAAGGACATCCACTGCTACAAAGTTCTCCAATTAAAACTGTAAGTGACCACTAACATTTACCCCACGAGATCCTTGAAAACATGCATCATGCATCATATCATGACAAGTTTCTCCCATATAGGTCTCCTTATCTTCCTACTTTTTATTTCAGTAGAGATAGCCCTAGAACAGACCATCAAGAGCATCCAGATTCAGAATGCTCAACTTCAAGAGATGTTTTTGAACCTATCTAAGGGACAAGAAGAGGTGAAGGCGCTCCTCACCAGGGGCATGATCACGGGAAATCCTGGGGACGATAAAGATGACCAGTTGGAGCGGCTACAAACTGAAATGGCAACACTGAAAGTCTAGATGATGGGACAACTGGTGGGCCAGATGGTTCTCATCCAAAATATGGCTCAAGGACAAGAAGAGTTGAAAGTTCTTGTCAACCAACTATGTCAAGATGGATGTAACCAGATGGGACGAACAACCAGAATTGGAGATCGAGTCATTGACCAGCCTTCAGTGAAGAGTGGACCTTTCCAAATTACTTCCATGTCATGGGCCCAACCTCACCAATAACAACAAGGGAATCAGCGCAAGGAGGCCACATCTAAGAGGCAGTTTACCAGGATTGGCATGTCGCTAGCTCAGGTGCTACGACACTTGTTGAAGGCGGAGCAAATTACATTAAAAGCTCTTCCCCGGAATTCTAACACTGCTGCTCCTAATTACCATCCCAAGGAGAGATGTGCATACCATTCTGATTGTCCTGGGCATGAAACGAACAATTGTTGGGCTCTAAAGATCAGGATTCAGGACCTAATTGATGAAGGAGTTTTGGAATTTACACAAGACGATCAACTGGAACTCTTCTATCACCCCTCAAGGGCATCGACTTGAAGCGACGATCTGGGCGAGGAAATTTTCTGTTTATTTGAATTTTCAATTGTAATCTCCTTTGTTATTCAAACAAGTATCTATTAATGTCAAACTTTGTTTTATTAACTCATTGCATATGTTTGTCTTAAATTCATCCATTCGTTTTCACTATATTTGAACTATGCTTTATGACATTTAACTCTTGCTAAAAATTTATAAGCCTTTAGAGGGAGGATGACGAAAACAATGCCATAATCTCACACAGTATGCTTTTGAACAGACCTTGCTGACGATGTACAAGAATTATTTCAAATCCTAAACACTGGATTTATAAGGAAGATAATCCCTAGTCAACCCCTTCGAGCCAAAGAAGTAGAAGTTTCCTTTTTACACAAATTGAAACCTTTAATCAAAACCTGGGGCAGGGTAGTCTCTCAGTTAATTCAAATGCGCGTTCAAATCACAAACTCTCATCTCATAATACAACGAGTGACATCAAGAACATTCCTATGGAATCAAAAGACGATGATGGTTCCCTACCGAATAGGCAGTCATTATCTCCCAAGGAAAAAGCCCACTAAGTCAAAACCTACGAAGGAGACTTAAGAAAAACTGGGTATCCCGCTGACTATAATCTCAAAGCAAGAACGGTCAGGCAAAAACCAGGGATAATAAATCAAAAGAAAAAGGTTACTACAAATCCTCAACAACATGAAAAATGTTCCAAGAAGTGACTCCCTTCCAATAAACTAAACTTGTTTGAACCATCACCAAAACGTCATTCCAGACTCAACTGGAGCTCAAACGCACAATTAGCTGAGTTTAGGACTGGAGAACATCACGAAGAGCGGGTGGGTACAAATACACTTTGAGCCTTTATCCTTCGTTTCTTAAACCGTGAACCAAGCCACGCTACCACCCTTCAAAAGTCCTAATTGAAGCATAGGTTAATTCAAAAGCATACTGTTACAAAAGGTATCCTGACTCCTATAAGGCTTACTCCAAATCCTGAGTTGAATTCATATTCTTACAAAAATTCTTTTATCTGCTAAAAACGCATTTTCAAAACTTCAAGACAAGCATAAACTTTTCATTATTTGAATATTGCTGTTTGCATATGGCTAATTGTTTGACAGCGGAGAAATTCACACAAGGAAGATCCAGTGAACAAAAAATCTCTCAATGAACAAAATCATTTCAAGCGGGAAGACGCTTTCCATAACAGATCTCCTATAAGCAAGGGGCACAACATGATCATTATCTAGCACATCTAGGGCAGTCCAGTCAAGATTCCAAGAAATCTCTCAAGAAATGCTGAATATACCAGGGGTAGGTCTCCATCTGAATCACTTGGGGCATTGAACGCGAATCCCAACAAAGGGTCACATACAGTCAAACATTTCCCGGCAGTGTCACAAACCCCTGTTACTAGGGACAACGACAAATCTCCCCCAAAATCCTATTCATAGGATGACCCCCAGCCAGGGTTTCAATCTCTGAAGATGCCTCCCCAACAGACTGGAGACAAGGTTTATTTCCTCAACAAACTACAGATTCCCCAGTTACAAATCAAGGGACCACAACTCCTCTCCCCAGTAGACTGCTCTACAATCCCTAACAAGTTACTGCGAAACCTGGAAACTGACAAGATAACAGTTAACTTCAGTAAGCTGTTGAGAAGCCTAGACCCAACCAGATATCAGTTCAACTTTATCCTTTCAAGTAAATTGCTGTGAAGCCTGGAATCCGACCAGATAACAGTTTAACTTCACTCTCCTAAGTAATTTTGTGCGAAGCCTAGAATGCGAACAGATAGCAGTTAATTCACATCTTCCCTTGCAAGTCGTTGCGAAGCCTGGAATATGACCAGATAACAGTCAACTTCATTATCCTCAATAAATCGCTGCCAAGCCTGGATTTCGACTAGATAACAGTTAACTTTCCTTTCTCTTCCATCAAGAGATAACTCCCCAGTAGAGCAACAGATGACAGAGAATCCTAAACTCCTTTCCCCAAGCAGAAATCAACACTCTCCACATAGTTTCCCTCAAGCAAAGTCAATGTTCCCCAACGAAGTTCTCCTCGAACAACAAAATAGGATTCCCCGGTGGAAACATCCTGAAATAAGGTCCAAAGAGGAACATACTCTTCGTCCACAACAACGGTCCGAGATTTCATTTCCCAAAGCTCCCCAACATTTGTAAATGATTTATTTTCCAGATAAAGATGCATTTCAATGAAATTTCACATTTCATACATCTTACTTACATACATGATAAATGTATATGGCACAATCTCATTTATTTTGAGAACATCATTGCACCATGCATTTCATACATCATGACATTGCATGCAGCTAACATTTTTCCTTTTTTAGGAAAAGGTCAATCAACAGATGGCTATCATCAGCAATTTTCAACAGGTCCAAGTTTAGTTTCTAAAGCAAGAAACAGAAACTACTTGTGTGACCGGATACAGCTTTACACGGGCTCATCATGAAGCAATCTTACAGGGGTTTCTTCTGACTTCCAAATGCAGCTTTACACGGGCTCATCATGAAGAAATATTACATGGATTTCTTCTCGTCATGAAGCAATCTTACATGGGTTCCTTCTGACTTCTAAATGCAGCTTTACACGGGCTCATCACGAAGAAATCTTACATGGATTTCTTCTCATCATGAAGCAATCTTACATGGATTTCTTCTCATGATAAAGCAATCTTACATGGATTTCTTCTCATCATAAAGCAATCTTACATGGATTTCTTCTCATCATGAAGCAATCTTACATGGATTTCTTCTCATCATGAAATTACCCTACCTAGGTTCCTTCTCATTCCCAGATATAGTTTTACACAGACTCATCATGGAGCAACCCTACCCAGGTTCCTTCTCATTCCCAGATGAAGTTTTACACGGACTCATCATGAAGCAACCCTACCCAGGTTCCCTCTCCTTTCCAAATAAAGTTTATACGGACTCATCATGAAGTTACCATACACAGGTTCCTTCTCATACATTTCCAGATGAAGTTTTACACAGACTCATCATTAAGTTACCCTACACAAGTTCCTTCTCATACATTTCTAGATGAAGTTTTACACGGACTCATCATGAAGTTACCCTACACAGGTTCCTTCTCATACATTTCCAGATGAAGTTTTACATGGACTCATGATGAAGTTACCCTACACAGGTTCCTTCTCATACATTTCCAGATGAAGTTTTACACGGACTCATCATGAAGTTACCCTACACAGGTTCCTTCTCATACATTTCCAGATGAAGTTTTACACGGACTCACCATGAAGTTACCCTACACAGGTTCCTTCTCATACATTTCCAAATGAAGTTTTACACGAAATCATCATGAAGTTACCCTACACAGGTTCCTTCTCATACATTTCCAGACACGGCTTAACACGGGTTCATTCCAGCATATCATTCAGAGTTAAACCAACCAAAGATTTATTCTGACACTCCTCCCAATTACAGTCAAGCTTAGACTGAGTCTAAATTTTGTCAACAATCACTTTGGATGGCATCTGTAAGACCATCTTTGACAACTCTCCAAATGGAATCTTTAAGCCCATTCCTTACACAGTCAACTAACATATGGCGCTCTAGTGTTCCATCATCTTCCACCTTCAAGTCACGAATGACGAACTCGCCAATCTAACTCTTCAGGTTTAAGAAGATTGAACAGGTGCAACTGTTGTACCCCAAAATTTTCCCTCTCATTTCTCAAGAATTTCTTCCCAAAATCTCTCATGACATCAAGTTTGCAGTGCTGATACATCAATTTATGTTTGGAATTGGCACAAGGACAAAATGGTCAATTGCACACTGAAAAGTCAAACTTTGACATTTAGATTAAAATCAAGTTTCAAGAATCATATTTCATAAAGACATGTTGGAATATGAAGTTTGTTCATCAAGAAATCATGAAAGTCAAAATTCATTTTGAAAAGTCAAACTTTTCAAGACTTAGAAATTTTTTTAAGTGTCTTTTATACATGATAATTTCATTACTTCATGCCATTCTTTCACCAAGATGCAAGATGATTCAAGGAAAACTTCTAACTTAAAAGTTATAGATCTCAATGAGATCTAAAACAATGTAGAGAAGGACTTTTCCTAGAAGTACTTGGATTTTGAGTTATAAATTCATGAAGTCATGACATTTTCATTTAACACTTAGAGAAATTTTCAACAGATTTTGGTCAGGATTTTATCCCAACTTCTTGGCATTTTTTCACATAGTTCCAAGATCATTTTGTCAAAATGGACAACATGAAAGTTATAGAGGATGTTTCAATCTTTCCAAAACATCCAAGATCATGAATTTATCATACTTGAGCTAGGAGATTCAAGGGCATGAATTTGATAATCCATTCTTGACTTACAAGCCATTTTTGTTGAAGAACACATAATCCAATTGGCATGATGTGCTGCATAATCTTACTTTGCAGGCCTTGTGAATTGCAAATCTCTACATAATTTAATGTTTACACAAGAGCTTGAGCTATTACCCAAGTGTTTAAACCATTGTCCAAAAGATCTTTCCATTTATGGCATAAAGGCACCATTGCTACTCTTGAAAAGCAAGTTTTATGTATAAAACTTGTCTTGAACCCATACCTTGCTTGTTGCTGATTATACTCCACCATAAATCATGGGAAGTAGCTCCTCTATACCAGCAACTTTGGTACTTCATCTTGGGACTATGGAGTACTTGACATAGTTTAATCTTTGTAATCCAACCAAACCATAACATGCTGTCTTGCAAACCTAGTCAGCTCATATGCACAAAACTCTTGCCTATAAATAGAGGAAGCATTTGCAAGACAAAGAGGTTAGAAAAAATAGAGAGAAAATCCAGAAGTTTTATTGGTAAACCCTCAAAATCTCATATTCACAAAATCCATAACAGTCCACAAAGCTTCCACTCTTGAGTTTTAAAGTCCAAATCCTTGAACCTCTCATTCCTTGTAAGTTTTGTCCAAAAAAAACATCCAAACACTCCACATACATCATATAGAAGTTGTTCAAACATAAGAAAAACTTCTGTAACATCACTATAATCACTTCCCAAGCTCAACAACAGCAGCTCAAACTCAAAGCACAAATTTCAGTTTCAAGGTAAGTTTTCTTGACTTTGAACTCTTCATATAAGCATAATTAATGGTTCATTTGTGAAGATAAAATGTAAATATAATTGCCTTGAAGCTAACCATATGCTTGCTTTTCATTTTCACTAACCATGTGTTGAGAATTGACTTTTACATGTAGCAAAACAGTGATAAAAACAAAAAACAGCAGTTATGCATCGACACGAAATGCTATGAGTCGACACATATTATATCCAAAACAGGTTATGAGCCGATGCAAACCATTATACATCGATACAAAATGTTGCATGATTCGATATGAAATGTGAATGCGTCGACTCATACTGAGTTAATTTTCATTTTCCAGCCGCAAGGAAGTTTTCGTATCAATACATAATGGCATGCGTCAATACATAAATTGTTTTCGTATCAATATAAAAATGGCATGCGTCAATACATAAATTGTTTTTGTATCAATACATAATGATATGCGTCAATATATAAAATTTTCGTATCAATACATAAGTGTATGTTTGAATACATAAAAAAAAATTTCTAAACAATTTTCTTATTTATTTATTTATTTATTTTTGTATATTATTTATTCATTCAATATGGTTGTAATAAAAAATTATGATTTATTTGCTTTCATCCCCCCATTTGTAAATTTGTATCCCCATCCCCCAAATGATGTAATAGCGTAGGATTTTAATTTCCGTAACTTATCGCTTTAATATAATTGTTAGTAATTAGGGTGTGTATGGCAAGATAAAATCAACAAGTAGAAAACCCTAATACAAGACAAAACAAGCATGAAAAATCAATACACTTGCACACAAGCACCCCTAGGTTAAAATCCACTTGGTTGCCTTATAAATGGCCATATTACGCATGTGAGGTATCTTAGCAAAAACAAGAAAAAATACAAGATCATAGTCCCTCGATGACGCTATCTAAGTTGCCTTTCAAAATCATCTTAGTCCCTAAACAAAAATGCTAAGATACCTTGCAACATTTCTAATCATGGTTATACAATGACCCACGTCCTTCCCGTTTACATCCAAAGATAAGGTTACTTACCAAATCAATGGTAAGATAACAATGTCAAAGGAAAAAGGAAATGAACATGAAAGACTTTTGAGTAGGTAGATTGTTCCTAGTTACTTGCTGCATTTCAAAACAAAAACATCATTGCTATTTTCAAAACAAACACCAACACTTTCAAAAACATCTTTCAAACTTTAAAACATTTTCAAAAGATCAAACACTTTGTATACATTCTTACGAACGAGAATCATTACAAAGCTTGCCCAAACGATGGAGCCTTTTCAAAATACTTTCAAAAATCACACAAAGCACACTTTCAAACAAAAGCAAGTGATCTAGCAAGTAACTAAGAGCCCATGGAAAACCATGGATGAAAAGGGTGCTAATACCTTCCCTTTTCATAATTTACCCCCCGAACTCAAGAAACAATCTCAAAGGTCTTTCCTGTGCTTTTTCACCTTTCCTTTTGGATAAAAGAAAAGTTGGTGGCGACTCTTGCTAACCGCAACATTTGCGATCAAACGCAAAACACCCAAGTCAGTTCTCCCACCGTATCACAACAGGTTTCTTAACTGTTACGTCATACCCTTAGTGTGTTGCAAATGTGGCGCCAGTACCTAAGAAGGATGGTAAGGTGCGTATGTGTATAGACTACATGGATATGAATAGGGTGAGCCCCAAAGATGACTTTCCGCTTCCACATATTGATATTCTGGTCGACAACACTGCTTAACACAAAGTATTTTCCTTCATGGATAGTTTCTCTAATTATAATCAAATCAAGATGGCACCTGAAGACATGGAGAAGAATACTTTTGTCACACAGTGGGGCACTTTCTGTTACAAAGTTATGCCTTCTGGTTTGAAGAATGTCGATGCAACATACTAACGTGCTATGGTAGCTTTGTTCCATGATATGATCCATCATGAGATAGAGGTTTACGTTGATGACATGATAGCCAGGTCCCAAATTGAAGAAGAACACCTTGACCACCGACACAAGTTGTTTGAGAGATTGAAGAAGTACAAATTGAGATTTAATCCAAACAAGTGCACCTTTGGGGAAAGATTCGGTAAACTCCTAGGTTTCATCGTCATTGGTAAAGGTATTGAAGTTGATCCCACCAAGGCTAAAGCGATTCAAGAAATTTCAGATCCCCATACTGAGAAGGAAGTCAGAGGTTTCCTGGGACGATTGAACTACATTGCCAAATTTATTTCCCATTTGTCCGTTACCTGTGAGCCAATATTCAAGTTACTAAATTAAGGAGTATCTCCAGGAACCTCCAGTTCTAATGCCACTGATTGAAGGAAGACCTTTGATCATGTACTTGACAGTATTAGAGAACTCAATGAGGTGTGTATTGGGGAAACATGACGAGTCTGGTCGAAAAGAGCATGCAATATACTACCTTAGCAAAAAGTTTACCAACTGGGAAACAAGATACTCACTACTCGATAAAACTTGTTGCACTTTGGCATGGGCTGCTCGCTGACTAAGACAGTATATGTTGACTTATACTACCTTGTTGATCTCTAAGATGGATCTAATAAAATACATATTCGATAAACCCGCTCTTCCAGGAAGAATAACGAGATGGAAAATGGTCTTGGCAAAATACGACATTCAATACACTACTCAGAAGGCAATAAAGGAAGTGTATTGGTAGATCATTTGGCTCATCAGGCTGTAGATGACTATCAGTCTATGAACTTTGAGTTCCCAGATGAGAATATTATGCTAGTTACTGATTATGAAGAACCTGGATCATATGAAGGACCTGGTCCGGGATCTCGATGGACTATGGTTTTTGATGGAGCTTCCAACGCACTTGGTAATGGAATTGGTGTTGTGATTGTCTCTCCTAAGGGTTTCCATACCCCCTTCACTGCCAGATTATGTTTTAACTGTACCAACAACATGGCAGAGTACGAAGCATGCATCATGGGTATCAAAGCTTCCATCGATATGAGAATCAAATTCCTAAATCTATATGGGGACCCAACCCTATTGATCAGTCAGATTAAGGGAGAATGGGATACGAAGCATCCAAATCTCATTCCTTATCGAGAGCATGTATTGGCATTAATTCCGTACTTCGAAGAAATCACTTTCGAACACATTCCACGAGAAGAGAATCAATTGGAAAACACATTGGATACCATGTCATCTATGTTCAGAGTTCGATGGGACAATGAATCTCCTCGAATTACTATTAAGAGACTAGACAAACTGACACTTTGCTATGAAGTCGATACTGATGGAGTAGAGGAAAAACCTTTGTACCATAAAGTAAAAAGATACCTCGATACTCAAGAGTATCCTGAAGGGGAATCTGTTAATGATAAGAAATTCCTAAGGAGGTTCTCTGCCAAGTTCTTTCTGAGTAACATAATTTTGTACAAGCGTAATCACGATTCGACTTTACTTCGCTGTGTAGACAAGAAGGAAGTTGGGAAGATTATGGAAGATATGCATGAATGAGTCTTTGGTACTCACTCTAGTGGGCATACAATGGATAAGAAAATTCTAAGAGCAGGTTATTATTGGTCTACCATGGAAACCGATTGCCATCGTCATTCCATATCTTTCCATAAATGCCAGATTTATGCTGACAAAGTACATGTGCCTCTGGTTCCTTTGAATGTCTTGACTGCTTCTTGGCTGTTTACAATGTGGGGAATTAATATGATTGGATAGATTAAGCCTACTTCTTACAATGGTCATTGTTTCATCCTCGTCGTTATTGATTACTTCACGAATTGGGTAGAAGCAACCTCGTTTGCCTCCGTTACCAAGATTGTTGTGGCTCGGTTCATTAAGTATAACCTTATCTGTCGGTATGGCATACCTGAAAGGATCATCACAGATAATGGTACCAATCTCAACAATACTATGATGATGGAACTCTACACGCAGTTCAAGATTAAGCATCACAATTCTTCTCCATATCGACCAAAGATGAATGACGCAATGGAAGCCGCCAACAAGAATATCAAGAAGATTTTGCAGAAGATGACAGTGACATGCAAAGATTGGCATGAAATGCTACCATTTTCTCTTCATGGTTATCGTACTTCAATATGTACATCAACTGGGGCAACCCCGTTCTATCTAGTCTATGATCTGGAGGTTGTCTTACCTATTAAAGTCTAGATTCCTTCCTTAAGGATTATGAAAAATGCAGGTTTAGATGAAGACGAATGGATTCAGACTAGACTTGACCAGATAAATTTGATCAGTGAAAAAGGTCTTGTAGTTGTTTGTCATGGTCAGATGTATTAGAAATGTATGATCAAGGCCTTCAACAAAAAAGTCAAACATCAGGTGTACCAGGCTGGTGATTTGGTAATAAAATGCATTATCCTACCACAAGGTGATCCCAAGGGCAAATGGACTCCCACATACGAAGGGCCATTTGTGATCAAGAAAATATTTTGTGTGGTGCTATGATGCTTACCACCATGGATGATGAATATTTTCCACACCCTATTAACGCAGACATAGTCAAAAAATACTATGCATAAAAGAGACTTGCTAGGTTGACTGGCCTAGGCAAAAATAAGGGCATCCTGGAGAACCAAAAGGGTTCGGGCAAAAATTAGGGATATATGTATATATATATATATATATATATATATATATATATATATATATATATATATATATATATATATATATATATATATATATATATATATATATATATATATATATATATATATATATATATATATATATATATATATATATATATATATATATATATATATATATAATGTACATCCGGCAAGTTGAAAACCTGAAAAGGCGGCTTGGGAAAATAAGGATATCCCGGTGGACTAAAAACCCGAAAGGGAGGTCCAGACAAAAGTTAGGGATTAAAGCGTACGACTATGTCCCGTTGGATTACTCATCTATTTACAGCTAACATAATTACCAACATCAAGTTCAAATGGTACAAATCAATTCAATCAACTTCTTCCAACATCGAGGGATGAGATGCTTGAAGACATATGGGTAATAATAGAGTTGAAACTCGATGAGATTGCTTCCACATAGCTGTTTTTCTTTGTACAACTTTTTTATTTTATGAAGACTTCATCTTACTAGGATTTCTGTCTCCTTGTATAAAACTTTCTATTTATAGGCAAACCTTCCAGATCAATGCAATTAAATTTCAAATTCAAAATTGTTTTTACTATCTCTTTTTTATTTGCAAAAACGTCCAATGATTATATTGAATGAACACATGCATTTGAATATGATTACTGTTTTCAAATATATGCATGAAAACAAGATTAACATTAACTAAAGACTCTAGGAGTCAGGATAATGTTCAAAGTTGAGCATAAATTCCCACAGAGAAATCTCCTCAGAATTATTTTCACAAGCTAATCCCCGTCAGAGTTTATCTCCTCAGAACGATCTATAGGGTTTATTTCCCCTACAAAGTTTATTTCTCCAATATTGTGAGTTCCCTGACAAGATTCTCTTCTCCAGCCATATATCATCCAACGCCGTCTTTCCCAGGAGAACTATTACTCATATCTGAAACCTGTTCAGATAACACATCGGAGGATTATCCATCTCTTTTATCCCCAGTCAAAATACATAAGAATCAAATCCTTCAAAGAACAATGAATGATCGACTCTCCTTGAATGATTTTATCCCCAACAGAAGTCAAAGATCCCAAGCGAAATGTCCTCAAATAGAAAGCATAAATCCCTAGTAAAGTCACTCTAAACAATTGAAGAATTACTGTCTTCATCCCCAACAACAGTCAGGGATTTATTTTCCCCAGCCAGACATTGTTACACGAAGGTACTAATACGCTCCAATAACATATTTCATCTATACATCATTCACACAATATCACAACATATGCATACGAAACGCATATACTATTATAATTTATTTTGAGCACATCATTACGCAATGCATTACACACGTCATGACATTGCATAAAACTCACTTTGTATTTTCAGGTTAAGTTCGTAAACAGCCGAATATTATCATCAATTTATAGACAGGTTGTAGATTAATTCCTGAAACAGGACGGAGCAACTATCTACATGACCAGATAATTTCCTTCAGATCTTCATTCTGAAAAAAATTTCCTTCAGATCTTCATTCTGAAAAGCATCTCCTTCAGAGGTTTATTCTGAAAAGCATTCTCCTTCAGAGGTTAATTCTAAAAAGGATTTCCTTCAGAGGTTTATTTTGAAAAGCATCTCCTTCAGAGGTTTATTCTGAAAAGCGTCTCCTTCAGAGGTTTATTCTGAAAAGCATCTCCTTCAGAGACTGAATTCTGAAAAGAATCTCCTTCAGAGCTTCATTCTGAAAATCATTCTCCTTCATAGGTTTATTCTGAAAAGCATTCCCCTTTAGAGACTAAATTCTGAAAAGCATCTCCTTCAGGGCTTCATTCTGAAAAGCATTCTCCTTCAGAAGTTTATTCTGAAAAGCATTCCCCCCAGAGACTAAATTCTGGCGAGCATTCTCCTTCATAGGTTTATTCTAAAAAGTATCTCCTTCAGGGCTTTGTTCTGAAAAGCATTCTCCTTCAGAAGTTTATTATGAAAAGCATTCCCCCTCAGAGACTAAATTCTGGCGAGCATTCCCTTTAGAGACTGAATTATGAAAAGCATCTCCTTCAGGACTTCGTTCTAAAAAGAATCTCCTTTATAAGTTTATTATGAAAAGAATTACCCTTCAGAGGTTTATTCTGAAAAGCATATCCTTCAGGGCTTCATTCTGAAAAGCATTCTCCTTCATAAGTTTATTTTGAAAAGAATTCTCCTTTAGAAGTTAATTCTGGAAAGCGTTCCCCTTCAAAGGTTTATTCTAAAAAGTATCTCCTTCAGGGCTTTGTTCTGAAAAGCATTCTCCTTCAGAGGTTTATTCTGAAAAGCATTCTCCTTCAGAGGTTTATTCTGAAAAGCATTCCCCTTCAGATAATGAATTCTGAAAAGCATCTCCTTCAGAGACAAAATTCTGAAAAGCACCTCCTTCAGGGCTTCGTTCTGAAAATCATTCTCCTTCAGAGGTTTATTCTGAAAAGCATTCTCCTTCAGAAGTTTATTCTCAAAAGCATTCTCCTTCAGAGGTTTATTCTGAAAAGCATCTCCTTAAGGGCTTCGTTCTGAAAATCATCTCCTTCAGAGATTTGTTCTGAAAACCATCTCCTTCAGGGCTTCATTTTGAAAAGCATTTTCCTTCAGAGATTTTCTGAAAAGCATTCTTCAAATATAGTCAGGCGTAGAATCATTCTGATACTCCTATCAACAATTACTTAGGATGGCATTTGTAATCCCATCTCTGGAGACACTCTATCACCTCTCTGAATGGAATCTTTAAGCTCATTGAAGTATTAAAATGAACCAACAGTGTTACTTCCTGCACATGTGAGTGCAAATTTTTGGGCACTTAGGTGTTCAATCCTCTTTCACATTCAGATCACGAATGACGAGCATGCCAATCTAACTCTTCCAATTTAAGAAGATTGAACATGGGCAGCTGTTGTACCCCAAAATTTTCCCTCCCATTTTTCAATACAATATGATTCAAAATACCTTATCATGCTCCTAAGGTTCTCAAGTACTAAAGACTACTCAAAGAATGATCAGATGAATCATCCTCCTAAGCAGTGGCCGACAACTAGGGTTTTGGTTTTCTCAAGGAAAATTGGACTTCTAATACCTCAAGTGTACTTCATGGTTTCTCATATTCTTCAAATTATCCTCATGCCAAATTTCAAGCCTTGCAGCACATGTTTGCCCAGTCAAATAGTCAGATGATTGAAAATCAACTATATTGGACAAAAAGTCAATGTTGACCAATTTACAGTCAAACTTCAATATTTTTGGTCAACATCAATATTTTGAACTCATATTCATCATTTGATCAAGGGTTTATCATGATTCATCAAGAAACCTCAAGATTCATCAAAAGTCAAAAGTTACCAAATTAGGGTTTTTTATAGGAGAAGTCAACTAGACTTTGACCAAGCATAACTTTCACACGCTTCATTAGTAAATTCTCAAACAAATCTCATTTTGAAGAAAATTCAATTATCTACAACTTTGTGTCTCTAATCTCAAGGTAAAAAAATGCTTCATTTGAGAGATATGAGCCAAAACATTACATGTCATTTTAAAAGTCAATAAAAAGACACTTTTGGTCAAAGCAATTTACATCAAGTTAAAATCTTCAAATGTAAAAACAACAAACATGAAGATTGTAGGGGACATCTTGAGGTTTCCAAAAAGTCCCAGATCACCATCATATAGTGAAAATTGAGTGAGATATGATTTGTGCAAGTTGGGGAATTTTTAGAAAATGCATGAAATTCAATTTGAAGCAAACTTGACTTTTGGGATAATGGACCTATCTTTTGAGGTCTAAATATGTTCATGACACCTTAGAGGACCTCTAAATCCATGTGAGCATTATTTTAATTTTTATTTCATTTATTTTGATTTTTATTCATTTAAGTTCAAATTTAAATCAAATAAATATTAGATAAATATGTAAGGCATACAAGACTTGTGAATTGGTTATTTTGGAGGCCCAAAGACAAGAAAAAGCCGTGTATGCCTATTTTTACAACCAAATCTCCTTGGTTTCGTCATATTAAATCTATTTTTAAACAAGGATCAAAGACATATTTTGTACAAAGTCCAAGCCCATGTTTTTTTACCTAATCTCTTCATCTATATATACCCATATTCAGACCAAGATAGAGGAAAAAATTGCTCAAGAAACAAGGGTTTGGAGTTTGAAATTGGTAAGAAGAAGGTGGAAATTGAAACCCTATTTACAAGCATCCTCAAAGCCATTCAACAATCCCAATCAATTCCTGAGGTATTAAAGAGTAAGTATGGATCATTCTTGATGATCAAAGATGCCTAAAACATGCATATGATGCATCACCAATTTACATGTTTTCTCGAAATTCATATTTTGATTTTTATGATGCTTTGATTTAAACTAATAGCTCTAAAATGTTCCTGAGATAAAACAAAACAGGTTTGATCCCTTGTATGAGGCCTATGACGCTAGAATGGTCCATCACCATTATTGAACCCATTTGCACTATTTTGGTAGAATCTCTTTGTACAGGTTGGATTAGCCAAAAATAATGCCACCATTTGGTTTACAAGGGTCAATTTAGAGGGATAAGGTTCTTTTGAATCTCTAACATGCCCTGATTTTAGAGGTGAAGAAAATGCTTAGCCGGAGAAGATGACCGGAGCTAGGGCTCCGACGCTTCTCCGATGTATTGGTTTTGTTTTTTTTATATATTGTTTTGGTTTTGATATAATGACAGATTGGACATGGCTCAGTCGGTGAAAGATGCGCGTGATGAAGGAAAGGGCGTGAGTTCGATCCCTGCGTTTTCACTTTATTTTTGTTATTTTCCAGGTTAATGTGCAGATTTCCCATATAATAATCAGTTTTTGGTTTCTAACACCAACGAGCGTTGGGCGCAGTGGCAAGGATGCGTGCATGCTACCCCAGGGGCGTGGTTCAACACCCACCCCATAAAATTTTCCACTTTATTTTGTTTAACATAATTTTCTTTTCTTTTTATTAATCTAACCCTAATTATTAACCCTAATTATTTTTTAAACAATCAATTAACCTAATTTTTTCTTCTTAAAACTAATAAACTAGGATTGTGGATTTAATTAATAATTAAAATTTTGTCTTTTATTTTTGCTAATTAATTAATTAAGTTAATTAACCTTTTTTTAAAAATATTAAAATCAATTAGAGATTCAGGTTTGATTAATCATTTTTATCATTTAAAATTATTTTCTAATTACTAAAATATTTTCATTTTTCAAAACTTTTTTCTCATATTTTCTTTTCTTTATTTTAATTCTTAGATAAAAATGTATAGGTCGCACTATTATATTGTAATAACTTAGATTTACTTTCCGCTTTTTTTCCTATTATGTATCTGCTCTGAAGATGTAATAATTATAGATTTAATTTCTCACTTTTTTCTATTATGTAATTGTCCCAAAGCCATGTAATAACGTAGGAATTTTACTTTCTGCACCTTTATTTTCTGTATACTTTATAACTGCTAGTAATTAGGATTGTATGGAAAGACTAATAATCGAATGCAGAAAAACCCTAATCTCAAGATAAATAACTGAAAACAAACACTCTTCACACTTGCACCTCTAGGGTACCCTCTCTCGTTGCCTTACGATTAATGGTCATATCCCTCGAAAGTAGGGATACTTTAGCAAAAGACCCTTACAAATAAAGATCATAGTCCCTTGATGATTCTTCGAAGTTGCCTAGAAATATGGTCTAGTCCCTCCGATATAAATTGCTAAAGTATTCTTATTTGTTGCCTTCAATGACCATTTGATGACCCTACGCCTGTACTTTCACATTCAATAGATGGGGCTACTTACCAACTAATGCTATGGATAACACTATCTCTAAAGGAGAAGGAAAATAATAAGAACAACCTTTAGTGGGTAAGGACTCTTAATTGCTTGCTCACGATTTTTTCTAAAATAAATGTTTTCCAGACCACACTTTTTAAACAAAATATTTTCAAACACTTTGTATACATTTTTGAGGACTGATACAAGAATCATTACAAAGTTGGCCGCACTTTGGATTTTCAAAAATATTTTCAAATCACACACGCAAAACAAATTTTCAAAAGTGAGCTAGCAATTAGTAGCCCGTAGATAACTACAGATGAAAATGGTGCTATCACATTCCCTTTTCATAACTTACCCCCCGAACTCAAAATCTATCAAAAGTCTTGCTTGTTCTTTTCACCTTTCTTAAATATTGGATAAAAGAAAAGTCAGTGGCAACTTTAGCTACCCGCGCATTTTGGATAAAACCAAAAAAGTCAGTTCTGCCACCGTATTACACCAACACTAGTAACCTACCAACTAAGGACACCTCTCACAAATCCCACTACAATCCCTAAACCCGCAAGGGTTATCTTTTCTACCACTACTATCTTTAGCCCGTAGGGCTTCCTTCTATGTCATAATCCCTAGCTTATAGGGATTTCTCGTCGTCTTTCATTAGGCTATAATCCTAAGGAAAGTTCTACCCGTCTCAATCTCTGAGATAATGTAGGATATCATCATATCCATATCTATCATTGTCTACGTCCTTAAGGAGTTTCTGCCTTTCTCAATCTCTGAGTCAGTGTAGGACATCATCATTTCCATATCTACCATTAAACCTGTATAGGGTATTGTTGTACCTCAATTTTTGCCCCTAAGATTCCTCTATCATCTCATATTAACTCAATCATATAAAGATTACACTAGGGTTTTGGTTCTTCTCCCTATCTTTAGGTTTGCTCATGGGGGATCACCAAGCACCTTGATTTGTATATTGTGATCATATATGTCTTGTGTTGATTAACTTTGAACTAACAAATACAATGAATGTTTTCTCTAAATGATGATCCTATAGGTGAGGGCACAATACATTTCATCAGGGGGATTCATAAGTTCATGAGTTTATTTTCATGCCTTCTTCAGCAAAGCTTCATTGAGATTCAAGATTCATCATTGAGGATGTTTTAAAGTAATATCTTGACAAGGTCTACTATGAATCATCATACCTCAATTTGTCAAAAGAAGTAAAAAATGCAAGAATTGATTGAAGAATTTTGACCTAATTTGACAAGACCTTGATTCCTTGATCACAAGTGCATAACTCTCTCAATTTTTAATATTTGGAAGTTGTTATTATTGCTATGGTTTATTATTATCATCTATAACAATTTATATTCACATGGAAAAAGTGATTGTGCAAGAAATATTATCAAAATTGAAAGGGGTTTCCAAGTCATTTTGGTGCTTTAGGAGCTAGGGTTTTGAACTTCTAAGGGCTATATCTTGCTCATATTTTGAGATTTTTGAGTGATTCTAAAGACATTCTTCTATTTTAAGGTCATCAACCAATCACTTCAAAAGTTTCAAACAAATTTTGTGTGGAAGATTCCTAATGATGGAGAAAGATTACAAGTCCTCTAGAGAGGCTATCAAATTCCCTTTATGTGACTTAAAAAGATCATAACTTGGTCAATTTTTATCTCCTTGGGCCTATTATTTTTCCAAAATGATCTTAAGGGTTTGAACTTCAACTCTTCTTTTATGTGCAAGACTTGAATATGGGTGGAAGATGCCCTAAGAACTCAAAATATTATAGGTCACCTCATGGATTTTCACTAATTTCACAAGGCCATAAAATTTTCAATATTTGGTATTTTTGAGTGATTCAAGTTTCACAATTCTCTTTAGGAAGTCTAATTCAAGCTAGCATCATTTATCAAAGCAAGATTTTAGAGGAAGGCCTTGTTTGGAATCAAAACACTATAGGTCACTTTTGAAGAAAAAACTTAGAATTTTTCTAAGTACAAAAAGTCAACATCTCTCTCTCTCTCTCTCTCTCTCTCTCAACTTTGACTCATCACAACTCTTAGCTCAAGCATCAGTTTGATCTTATTCATGACACATTGCAAAGATGGTGACCTTATATTTCAAATGGTTCAAGAATTATACCCTAAGACCCCTTGAGCTATGAACATCATGGATTCAAAGTTGGTACCTTGAAACTAAAGTTTTCTCCAAAGTCAGAATTTGAAATCCATATTATGCCTTCTAAACACAAAGTTTTCATGTGTTTTTTCTTCTAATCATGTTTAGCTACTTTCCAAAAGCATTTAGCATCATAAAACACAGGATTTGGCTGAGCTTTGATGCTAAGCAAGTCACACATTATTCATGCTTCAGATTCCCACTAATTCACTCAATTACTCTCTCATTCGCACGCTTAAGCATTACCTCATCCTCTCCTATAAATAAGATGCATATTCCACCTATTTTCACAAGCTTTTGATAGCCAATTGACCCCTGTTCAGATCCCACACGAACTATGAATTTGAATTTCTGTTTTCTTTCATTCTCACTCTAAAACACCAAAAGCTCCATTCAGTTAGCTCCATTGAACTTCTCTAAAGCTAACCATACTCTTACCTTCAAGAATTGTGACCTATATTGATCTATAGAAGTCCAGTTTTAGATCCACTTTTTGCTACTTCGTTCAGGTGGATTTCTTAGTCAAATCAATCCAAATAAAAGACTAATCTACTCTCTTCATCCTTCTGATTCTCATGCTTTTTACAATTTGTGATTTCATTGAGATTTGAGTGAGATATTCCAGAATTTCATGCTTGCTATTATTTCTGCTTTTTCTCAATTCAAGCCTTGCTCAGCTTATATAAATTTGGTGCGAGGGTACCATTAGAATCGTCTTGAAGAGATGAATCTAATGGTACTGGTCTGGTCCTCTAATTTTACAGTTTGAGGAACTCCAATCTAGGGCGTCCGGAGGTTGAAGATGGCCTACGTGTCATACTTTAACCATTGAAGGTGTGACATGTAATTTTTTTGAATTCAATCCAGTGTGTTTGCTTTATCATACACGCGCTTTGAGAACCCTTGGATTTGATTACTTCCATTAGTCAGACTCCATTCAACGCGCCCGAATTTCAGTTGTTTTTAATTATTAAAAGGTGATCCGATGCAATTTGCAAATATGACCATGATATGTACAGCGTGCTAGATCCTTTGGATATGATTACTAGTGCATTTTGACTCTCATCCAATGGTCCATATTTTTTTAAACTTTATTTTATTTTCTGTTTTTTTACACCAAACTTCAAAAAATAAAAAAAAATTCAATTATGATCCAAAAATTATGAAAAAATTCACAAAAATATTTTCAAATATTCTCTTTTTAATTTTTATTTTTTCATGATTTTATTTTTAGATTTGATATTTTTTACATTTTTTCCTTTATTTTGACCTGTTTCTAATTATTTAAAAATACTTTTTGGTATTTTTAAATTCTAAATTTTTTTGATAAAAATCATTTCCCCTATTTGTGACTTTCTGAAAATTTTCTAGAATTTTATTTTGATTTCTACTCTTTTTGATCTTTTTTAACTTATTTGAGTGATTTTAATTAGTTTAAAAATGCTTTTCTGTTTTAAAAATTACCAAAAATTTTATAAAAATATTTGGGACCACTTCTGACTTTTCTATGGTCTCTTTTAATTTTTCTTTGATATTTTTAATATAGTTTTCTATTTTGCCTTTTATTTTCATTTAAAAAACAATTTAAAAATCATTTTCCCTTTTTATTTTGTTCATTAAATGCAATTTATTTTTTAAATATATTCTAACTCTGTGATTTTTGATTATGAGCTTCATTAACATCATTGGATCTTGGGTGTTGAGTTTAACTTCACCAAAATGGATGGATGATTTTAATGATAGTTTGATTAAAATCTTTGATTCAAATATTTGCCATCCCTCTTCATCTTATCCCTTTCATACATGGCTACATGTTGCTAGAGGATGATCTACATATCAATATCTCCAAACATATGGTACATAGATTGCTATTGATCGACCTCGAAATTGGTGCGACTTCTACATAAGTCCACTTACGATTGCTTAACATAGAGCTAAATCTTGTCCCAATTCGAGAAATGATCATTCGTGGCCCAAACCTATGTTTACAAGCCCAAGTATGTTTAATTTGAAACCTGTGATCTAATAACCTTGATGTTCATTGTTAGGAGGCTTTGGTCTTATCAATCCTCTAATGAACTTTCATAAAATTTGGTCTAAGTGAATCATTTAAACATCATTGATCATTCGTTGCTGCCTCGAGAATTTGAAATGAATGATATACTTGACAAAAAGCAAATGAAACTTGTTATTGAGAGGCTTTGATTTTATCAATCTTCTAATGAGTTTTCAAATGCAAGATTCAAAATGGTCATTCAATTAACCTCTAATTTCTAACTTATTAATAATTGACTTTTATTTTCATGCTTTTACTTTACGCCTTTACTTTTACGCACCATTTATTTTAGCATTTACATTTCATGCTATTTTCATCTTTGCTCACTTAAGCATTTATCTTTATGTCATTTTATTTTACTCACTTGAGCTTTCATTTTCTTTTTGAAGATACTTAATAACCAACTTGAAAAATAAAAAACTTTAATTTTACTTGGACTATTTGGTTACTATCCTTGGCATTTTGGAGTTATAGACTTCTTGGACTTAGGAGTAGAGACCTTGACTACCCATGATACCTTGGTGACTTCTGTTGTTATTTTGTCTCGAGTTCTTGGGGTTTACCCCGAGACATTGGGTTGTTTATTTTATTTGTGTGCGGGTTATTCTGATTATATGCATTGTTTGTGATTGGGAATTCATCTGTATACAACCGTTACTCTGCCCAATTTTTGTGAAGACATAATGCATTTGAAGCTTGGTTTTCTTAAGAGGTTTATTATCTTTAATTGTTTGGTTTTAATCCAAAGGATGGGAATTCTACATTGACTCATTATGTCAAGTGTTGGCTTCTTATTGGTTAGTCGGTCCTTTTCCCTAGCTTTTACCTTTTGCTTTAGGATTGTCCCTTCATCTCCTCCCATCTTCTTTAATTTCAAAAATCTTCTCCCTCCTTTTCAAAACTTTTCTTGTTTTCTAAACTTGAATCGCTTTCACAATAAACATGGACTTAGGTCCCTGCATTTTCAAAAATATTTTCTTAATAAAATTTTAACCAACTTAATCATACTTTGACATTTTTTTGTGAGAAGACTAAAAGTCAATCAATCCCATTCAAACTATTTTGCCACTTTGGCTTTTTATCTTAAACTTTTCTCAAAAGATTAGATTCTTGTAAATCCTTGTAGAGATGTGAACTATTATACTTCTATGATATGTAGTGAAGTGAGATATTTTCCACTTGGGTGTTGAGCAAGGCTTTGTTCATTTTAAAGTCCAAGCTATATCCTCCACTTTGAGATGACGAAAATTATCCTTTCTCATAATCGTGGGTAGTAAGTATGTTCTTCCACTCAGATAAGACGATGATATCTTGTCTCTTAAAATTAACCAACACACTTGTATTTTAAATTTTAAGGGTGAACTACGAGTACCCTAATACCCTATTGCATGGAAGGTGGTACATAGGCACTAAAGGTTCACAGCAAAATTGTAAAAAATACTTCTTTTCTCTTCCCCACAATCTATTTTTCGTATACAACACTTATAGCCAAAATACACAAATTTTCAAAGAGGTTCCTGCGGAGTACCATAGATGTTTAGGGTGCTAATACCTTCCATTTGCATAACCAACCCCTGAACTTAGATTCTCTCCCCCTCTTTTTGGCTTATTCCCTCTTTTCCCATTCTTGTGGAAACAATAAAGCGTGGTGCCAATTTTTATTTGATCTTTGCGAGTTAAGTCAATCCAATGGCTTAGTCTCAACATTTCTACCGCTACAGGAAAAATGGTGAGTTCACTGAGGACAGATCGACCAATTATTGGTCCATCCCTAAGTGGGTTAAGCCTATCTTTGTTTATTTGTGTATGTACTATTATTTGTTGTATATTATGTGTTGTATATGTTTGTATGGATTTTCCTTGTTTTCAGGTTGCTTGGTGATTTCTTATAAGTCCTATACCCAGACTTGGGCAAACTTAAGATAGGACGGGCGATATATTCATGTTAACTTTGAGGGAGTAATCCCAAAAAAGAAGGCATGAGATCCCCCACTCATTGGAGGCCCCTTTGACTGTAGTGTCGTTTACCGAGTAATCAGGAAGACGTGCTGCTTTCGACTTTGGAGCTTGCTGAAGTTGAGGACCGTAGAACCTTTAACCCATCTTGGCCTTTTAGGTGTAGTGCAGAAACTATGACATAGTAATCTGGAAATGGTTGTCACGCGATGTTACACTCAGACGAGTTTTTCCTGAGAATATTACTAATTATCGAGTTAATCGGGATGTTGTTAATATCCGAAGGAAGGATGTAGACTCTGGGAATCTCTTAGAACCTTGTTTGGCATGTGATAAACTATTAGTCCTTACCTTGTAGGTAGTACCTTTGACTTCATGCTCGTGACGTCGAACCTATGAACCCTCCATGTTTGTGATCTTGTGTGTGATTTTTGCATCATGCATCCATGCACCCATGAGCATTGTTTTAACCAAATTTTCAGGGAACTTAAGACTTCTGCTTGCAAACATCACAACTTTTGTAATTATGGATTTTGGAAGGAGTACTCAGAAGTACAGTGTCAAGAGTTCTGATTCAGAAGAATTGAGAAAACTTTAATCCTTGGTATCTAGTCCTTGGGATTTCAAGTTCTCCTAGCTAACTTGAAGATGGATTTCTCCACACCCTCAATCCAGTTCCTCAATCCTTTGTATCAGTGATTTATTTTCCCGGTTATCAGCACAATAGAAGATAAGAGTGAAAAATGATTTATTTCCCTTTAACATTCCAAATTCAAGATCAAGAAGATGTTACAAAACATTGTTGAATCTTCTTTGGATGCAGTTCATTTGGACCTGAGGGTTTAGCTTTCTCTTTCTTCTGTGTAGGATTAATGAAGTTTTATACTTCAAATGTAATCCTTCCAATATTAATGAAATGAAATTCTCAGTGGTCCCAATTGCATATTATAATTGATGTTTGCAATTTGTTTATAATGTTCCAAAGTTCTTTGAAAAATTGGTCTTAAAACTTTTAAGCAATCCTATGCATTACATATCATGCATCATGTTGCATATACTCTTGCATTTCTGTTCTTACCCAGGTGTCTTAATATGTTTCTATACTTCGTTCAGTCATCAAGTTATCTCATCGGTATAGTACTCGGGCTAATTCTAGGAAGAAAATGGAGAATATTGAACAAGATAATCGCGAGCTGCACAAAGAAGTTATTACTTTGAGGGCCGGTATGGCTAATCTGACTGCTTTGGTGGAATCGTTAGTGGTTGCTCAGAATCAGCCACCACTTACTCCTCCGTCTCCTCGTGCTACTTGACCACAATAGACAACGGTTGCTTCCGAGGTTCCGTTGGTTCCTATTTTTGTTACTCCAGTTACTACTGTTCAATACTTTATGCCTTAGGGTTACCCATGGGGAATGCCTGAGAATTTCATGCCAGAAGGTTATAATCTTGATGCTCAAGTTGCTCCAGTTGCTCAAGTTGCTGCTACTCCTGCACCTCCTGTGGTGCATGTTATTCTTGTGGCTAGAAATGAGATGCAATATACTGAAACTCCTATGATCAATGCTATGTCGTTTGTTAATGATGAAGTTTATCATCATGTTCCTCCACCGAGTGAAAGTGTGGGTTTCTATGACCGATTGGATGATTTTCAGGATCAATTCATTGAGATGCAGAAAGAAATGAAGGCTCTTAGAGGGAAATAGTTATTCAGATAGAATGTTAGTGAACTCTGCTTAGTTCCTAATGTAAAGGTGCCAACAAAGTTTAAGGTGTCGAAATTTGAGAGGTAAAAGGGCAATTCTTGTCCTCGTGACCACCTGGTGATGTATATAAGAAAGATGTCCACCCATACTAATGATCAATGCTTGCTCATTCATTTCTTCCAGGATAGTTTAACCTGTCCCGCCTTGAAGTGGTATATGGGTTTGGACAGTAGCAATATCCACACCTTCAATGATCTAGGTGAAGCTTTCATCAAGCAATATAAGTATAATATGTTCATGGCGCCTGACCGTGACCAGTTAAGGGAAATGGCTTAGAGAGATAAGGAGTCGTTCAAAGAATATACACAATGTTGGCACGGGATAGCTGCCTAGGTGGTACCACCTATGGGCGAACAAGAAATGACCAAGGTCTTATTAAAAAATCTTGGATCATTTTATTATGAAAGGATGGTTGCCAGTGCACCGAGTGATTTCACCGAAGTGGTAAGCATGGGTGTTCGTTTAGAAGAAGCTTTCAAAGAGGGACACTTCACAAAAGATGAAAGGACAAAGAAGTCATCATACAGGTTCTCTTGAAAGAAAGAAATTGAAACAGATGCTGTTATTGGGGAAATGAAGATTAGGCCACCTAGAAGACATCATCGATACCAATAACAAGTTGCTTTTGTGACTCCATTTGTTAATGTAGCTCCAACCACTATTGTCTATCAGAGACCATCTCCTCAGAGGAATCAAGGGCAAAGTCAGAAGAGAGAGGCCTTTAACTCCATTCCGATGAGCTATGCAGAGTTATTCCCGACTTTGATTCAGAAGAAGTTGGTTCAAACCAGGCCTCCCCCTGCTATACCTTCGCCTTTACCCTGGTACTATAAGGCAGACCAGACATGCGCTTTTCATCAGGGATCCCCAGGGTACAATATCGAGAATTGTTATCCTTTGAAATCTGAAGTACAAAAGATGGTGAGATCTGACCTCCTATACTTTAAAGATGTTGGTCCTAACATAAAGGATAATCCTTTGCCTAAACATGGAGAAGCAAATGTTGTAAACATGGTTGCTGGTTGTTTTGGGGACTTATGAATTTTTGATATTAACTTGGTTAGAGGGGATCTGGTGAAGATGCATGCTGACCTCTGCAAATTCAGCTACTATACGCACAACCATGTTGGTTGTAGTATTTGTAGTACAAATATCCAGGGATGTGATAAAATAAAAGCTGATCTTCAGGAAATGATGGACAAAGGCCTCATTCATATAATCAGGCCAAGACCAGAGTATGAGGAAAATGTGAATATGGTCTATGGATGTCCCGATGAATTCCTAATTTTTGATGTGAATCTTATGAGTGATGATTTGGTGCAGTTACACGCTACCTTCTGTCACATGGATGGCCAAGAAGAACACCCTTATGGGTATTGCCATATATGCTGCAAAGATTCTCGTGGTTGTTCCATTATGAGAAGGGGTGTTCAATTGTTATTGGATAATAGTACTATCAAAGTCTCAGGCCATAGATATGACTACCAGGGAATTAATGTGATGGAAGATTGCTCAGCCGAGATTGTGTTAGATGATGAGTATGCTTCTGCAGATGAGATCTTTTCTTCTGATGAAGATATGTCCTCCAACAATGATTCTTTGATGTATAAGTATTCTGAAGAATGGGTGAATGTTATTATGCCTTGTTTCAGTGTTCCCGCCCCTATAGAGATTCAGTACCATAACAAGCCAGTTGTTTCTCCGGTGGTTATTTCCCTTCCAGGCCCTGTACCATATGAATCAGACAGAGCCGTGCCATATAAATACAATGCGACAATTATAGAGGATGGTGTGGAAATTCACATCCAACCTTTGTCTGATGTCAAGAATATTGCTGAAGCCAGTCGTGTGACCCGCAATGGCCATGTTTTCGCACATGTCATTCGAGGGAATGTTAATGATGATAAAAAGGTTGTTGAAAAATACTAAACCTAAGAAAGCAGTGGGGGAATCTAGTTGTGCTTCTTTGGAAAAGGATGTGGACGACCTGTTAAAGATTATCAAGATGAGTGACTACAAGATCGTAGATCAATTATTACAAACACCATCTAAGATATTTATTCTAGCTTTGCTAATGAACTCTTCTTCCCATAGGGAATATTTGATGAGAGTATTGGATCAAGCTTTTGTAGAAAGTGATATGTCTCTGGACCAATTTAGCATTGTTGTAGGTAATAACATATCCTGCAATAACCTAAGTTTCTGTGATGACGAATTGCTCGATGAAGGAAGAAACCATAACCTGGCTCTCCATATCCTCATGAATTGTAAGAATAACTCATTGTACAATGTGCTGATTGACAATGGGTATGCTTTGAATGTCATACCGAGGAGCATACTCATGAAGCTGAAGTACCAGGGAACTCCCATGTGCTTGAGTGGCATAATTGTGAAAGCTTTTGATGGATCTAGGAAATCTGTCATCGGAGAAGTAGATTTGCATATTCATATAGGCCCGCACTTATTTCAGATTACTTTACAAGATATGGATATTGTTCCCGCTTATAGCTGTTTACTGGGGCGATTGTGGATCCACGAGGCAGGGGCTGTTACTTCAACTTTGCACCAGAAGTTGCAGTTTGTTCGTGAAGGAAAGGTGGTCATTATAAGTGGAGAGAAAGCTTTGTTAATATCTCATTTATCCTCTTTCAATGTTGTGGAAGCAGATGAAGCTGCTGCTGGAACTCATTTCCAAGCTTTATCCATTGATAATGTGAGGAAAAATGAAGATTCTATAGTCTCATTTAAGGATGCTCAACAGGTAGTGCATAATGGCCCTAACAAGGCGTGGGGGAAAATTGTTGATCTGCCTGTGAATAAGAATATAGCTAGTTTGGGGTTCTCTATGAAGAGTAAGAAATGTGAGATTATGTAGCCGAAGTTTACTTTGGGAAAATATCAAGACATCTTTCACAGCGAGGGTTATCTTCATCCAACTGTTCCTAGGATCAATGTTATTCTAGAAGGTGAATCAGAGCAAGAGATGCCGAGCTACGTGACACATGGAGTCAGAGTCCAAAATTGGATCACTATTGATGTTCCCTCTTGCATTCATATTTCAAAGTAATTTGTTTTTTTGTTAATCTTTTCAAAAATCTTTCACTCTGCCCAAGGTGAAAGTATTGATATTGTATGGGCATATCTGTTGTTTTGATCTTTAAGATCATTAATAAAAGTTGTTTTTGATTCCCAAATTGTGTATTTTTCTCTGCTTTTTCTTGGAAAATGGTAATAAAAAAAACTTTTAAAATAAATAATAACTGTAAATAAATCTGCATAATCACTTGCTATATGTGTCAGTTTCTAAAAGCAATCATAAATCATATGTGCAAATTAGTTAAAAAAACCCGTTGAGTACAATGACCCTGCACCCTCTCCCAACTTTGAATATCCCGCGTATAGGCAAAGAAGAAGAATATGATGAAATCCCATAAGAGGTTTCACGGTTGCTTGAGCACGGGGAAAGTACCATTCAACCATATAAAGAGCCGTTGGAGACAATTAATTTGGGTTCAGAGGAAGATCCAAAAGAGGTCAAGATTGGAGCATTGCTTCATCTCGACGTGAAGCACAAGTTCATTGAATTGTTGAAAGAGTATGTGGATCTCTTTGCTTGGTCTTACCAAGACATTCCGGGATTGGATACTGATATTGTGGAACATCATTTGCCGCTAAAGCCAGAATACCCGCCAATCAAGCAGAAATTGCAAAGAACTCACCCTGATATGGAAGTGAAAATTAAAGAAGAAGTTTTAAAGCAGATTAATGTCGGTTTTCTTGTGACATCAGTGTACCCTCAGTGGATTTCCAATATTGTCCCAGTACCAAATAAAGACGGAAAAGTTCTGATGTGCGTAGATTATAGAGATTTAAACAAAGCTAGGCCAAAAGATGACTTTCCATTGCCACATATTGATATGTTGGTTGACAGTACAACAAAATTTAAAATATTCTCGTTCATGGATGGATTTTCCAGATATAATCAAATCAGAATGGCTCCTGAGGACATGGAAAAAACAACGTTTATCACACCTTGGGGAACATTCTGTTACAGAGTGATGCCCTTCGGGTTGAAGAACGTTGGTGCAACGTACCAGAGGGCTATGACAACCCTATTCCATGATTTGATGCACAAGGAAATTGAGGTATATGTTGATGATATGATTGCCAAATCCCAGACTGAAGAAAGGAATATAAAAGATTTGTTGAAATTGTTTCAACGTTTGAGGAAGTATTGTCTCCACTTGAATCCAAATAAATGCACCTTTGGTGCCCGATCAGGAAAATTATTAGGTTTCATTGTCAGCTAAAAATGAATTAAAGTTGATCCTGATAAAGTTAAGTTAATTCAAGAAATGCCTACACCAAGAACTGAAAATCAAGTTAGAGGCTTCCTTGGGCGTTTGAATTACATTTCTAGATTTATTTCCCATATGACTGCAACGTGTGAGCCGATCTTTAATTTGTTAAAGAAAGATCAAGGTTGTGTGTGGACAGATGATTTCCAAAGGGCATTTGAAAGCATTAAAGAGTATCTGCTTGAACCTCCTATCTTGCTCCCTCCCGTTGAAGGAAGACCATTGATTATGTATCTAACAATGTTAGATAATTCTATGGGCTGTATTTTGGGATAACAAGATGAAACATAGAGAAAGGAATATGCCATTTATCATCTCAGCAAGAAGTTTACTGACTGTGAGTCACAATATTCTATCCTGGAAAAGACCTGTGTGCTTTAGCCTGGGCAGTAAAATGGTTACAGCAATATATGTTGAATCATACTACTTGGTTGATTTCCAAAATGGATTCGATTAAGTATATTTTTGAAAAGCCTGCTCTTACTGGAAGAATTTCCCGTTGGAAGATGCTGTTATCTGAATATGATATTGAATATCGTACTCAGAAGGCTATAAAAAGCAGTGTGTTGGTAGATTATCTTGCTCACCAACTGGTTGATGATTATCAGTCTGTTAAATATGATTTCCCTGATGAGGATGAGATGTTTTTGAAAATAAAAGATTGTGATGAACCTTTTCCTGGGGAAGGTCCTGATCCTGAATCTCGGTGGGGTATGGTGTTTGATGGAGCTATAAATGCTTATGGGAAAGAATTTGTGTCGTGATTATCACTCCTCATGGGTCACATATCCCTTTTACTGCAAGATTGGCATTTGATTTCACCAATAATATGGCAGAATATGAAGCTTGTATCATGGGTCTCGAGGAGGCTATAGATCTCAGAATCAAAATTCTAGATATATATGGCGATTCAGATTTGGTAATAAATCCGATTAAAGGAGAATGGGATGCTCGTCACGTTGGATTGATCCCTACAAAGACTATGCTAGAAGATTATTACCTTTCTTTAATAAAGTTAAATTCCATCATATTCCCAGAGATGAAAATCAGATGGCAGATGCTTTGGCCACTCTGGCTTCTATGTATCAAGTAAATACTTGGAACGATGTGCCTCGTATCATAGTGCATCGTATGAATAGGCCGACTCATGTGTTTGTAACAGAGGAAATGTCAAATGAAAAACCTTGGTATTATGATATCAAGCATTTTCTCCAGACTCAGGAATACCCGACTGGTGCGCAAAACAAAGATAGAAAGACATTGAGAAGGTTGGAAGGCAACTTTTTCCTCCATGAAGATGTGCTATACAAAATAAATTATGACATGATATTGCTCAAATGCGTGGATAGACATGAAGCAGACATGTTGATACATGAAATCCATGAAGGTTCCTCCGGTACTCATGCCAATGGACATTCGATGGCAAAGAAGATGCTTAGGACAATTTACTATTGGCTGACAATGGAATTTTACTGTTACAAATTTGCAAAGAAGTGTCATAAGTGTCAGATTTATGCTGACAAAATTCATGTGCCTCCGACGCTCCTCAATGTTATTTCTTCCCGATGAACTTTCTCTATGTGGGGTATTGACATGATTGGAATGATTGAACCCAAGGCGTCAAATGGACATCGTTTTATCTTGGTAGCAATTGACTACTTCACCAAATGGGTGGAAGCAACTTCATATGCTAATGTTACTAAGTAGGTGGTAGTACGCTTTATCAAGAACAATTTTATATGCTGGTATGGTGTGCCAAGCAGGATTATCACCGACAATGGCTCAAATATGAATAACAAGATGATGGCAGAACTTTGTGAATAATTCAAGATTGTCCATCACAATTCATCTCCTTACAGGCCAAAGATGAATGAGGCTGTTGAAGCTGCTAATAAAAACACCAAGAAGATCATCCAGAAAATGGTTGTTACCTATAAAGATTGGCATGAGATGCTCCCTTTTACTTTGCATGTATATCTTACATCTGTCCGCACTTCAACAAGAGCAACCCCATTCTCTCTTGTGTATGGTATGGAAGCAGTGCTCCCCATCGAGGTTGAGATCCCCTCTATATGTGTGATAATGGAAACCAAATTCTCAAAGGCTGAATGGGTCCAAAACAAGTTTGACCAATTGAATTTGATTGAAGAAAAGAGAATGACGGCCTTGTGTCATGGTCAGTTATACCAGAAGAGAATGAAGAAAGCTTTTGATAAGAAGGTCATGCCTCGTGAATTCAGAGAAGGCGACCTCGTGCTCAGAAAAATCATGTCTTTTAACACTGATTCTAGGGGCAAGTGGACTCCCAATTTTAAAGGCCCATATGTTGTCAAGAAATCCTTCTCTGGCGGTGCATTAATTCTTGAAACTATGGATAGTGAGGAGTTCCCAAGTCCTATGAATGCTGACGCAGTCAATAAATACTTCGCCTAAAGAAATAAAAGAACAGCTCGCTAAGTCGAAATCCTGAAAGGGCGGCTTAGGCAAAAAAGAGCGTCTCAGTAGGCTGAAAACCTGAAAGGGCGGTCTAGGCAAAAGTAAGAGACAAAACATAATAAATGTTCCTACTAGGTTGAAAACCCGCAAGCGCAACCTAGATAAAAGTTAGGGATTTATTGGCAAGTAAATGTGTCAGACAAGACTTGATCATTCAAGCAACAATCTTCTTGGATCCTCACTACACTTCAACAGAAGTCGCTGATCAGGAATTCAAAGTTGTTAGGGAGAATAGTGGTCATTGTATTTCAATGTATCTTTTCTAATATATTACCATTTTCCAAACATTATAACCATTTATGGGGTCTCGCCATTTGCAGACTACCATTCTATTAATAAAATTTGAGCTTTTATCCAATTCTTTGTAATTCTTATTTTATTCTGCTTGCAAAGATTCCATTTATTATTGATAGTAATTTTCAAAGAAAAGAGATTAAAAATCAAAATTGTTTTTGAAAAGAATTTACAAGTTACTTTTTACTTTAGATTTTGTGACTCAAGAAAAACAAAAATAGTGATTCCGAGGATGGACGAACTATGAAATTTTGGAAGTATATATTCCCCAGGAAAGTTCTCTCAAGTCACTCTTGCTGATATGCACATGATCTCATTATATTTCCCAAACAGTTGGAGTTGATACCAATTGATGTATGGTGCGGTGTTGGGTTTATGATCCAACTTTCCCTAGTCAAGTCTTGGTTCATTTGTTTTCCTCCGGGATGATTATTTTGATTTTGGGTTTTGCATGTTCTGAATCCTCTTTCCCAGATTCCCCAATAAGGTCTTCGTGAATATGAAGAAAGGCCCTTTGTATGCTGAGGTGGAATTATTTGCAAAATGTCGCCATTTGCAGTAATGGAATTATTGTTGTTGTTTGTTTCCCAGGTAACTAGACAAGGGCAATATCTCTTCTAAGAAATGTTGAAACAATTGTCAACTTTTTGGGTTTTCTCCCGCCAAATGCTGGGTTTAATTTAAAATCCCCATAAGTTCGATTTCTTGGTGTATTGTTTGACTTCTTAAATCCCCAAGTGAAGCCGAGATGATGTTTCTCTCTGAAAGTTTTTATCCCCATGTGGTTTCATAATTTCTCCCCAGGGAAGTTTGTGTAATCATTACTCTTGTAAGTGTTTGTTGGCACCAATTTTGGTAAAACACAGACTTGATAATGTTTTGCTCAATGCCTTGACATTTGAAGCAAACTGCTTTTGAAATGTTAAAGCAGATGTCTTAACATCTTCCTCCTGATTTGAACGTGACTTAATATTTGTTTTCAATATTCTGTTTCCTGTTGTTATGCGCGCCATTATTCAGGATTTGTGACTCATAGCTTACAAAAAATATGGAGGAATATTTTTCGATCTGTATTATCTTTATGGATTATATCTTGGTCTGTTTTCATGGAAATATTCAAGGGATTATAATATTTGTTTTTTCAGCCTAAGCCCACTGCTGCGCCTTTATAAGGACTTGCATCCATATTCGTTTGACTGCAACTTTTGAAGAAGAAGATATTATTTCTATTTTAGAAGTCTAAGTCATTTTAATTGTAATACACTCTAAGTATTGATTTAATACTTGAGTTGTAATTTGAGTTGTTAATTGTGCATCATTCATAAGCTTTTAAGTATTGAATAATTGAAGTCTTTAAAACTTAATAATTATGCTATTCTTCACTGTTAGTGATTGAAGGGATTTGAGGAGGGCCTCACACCTAGGTGTGTCTTAGCTAGAAGTATAGCACGGGTAGTGATTAAGTGATTATATCGTAAACTGGTTGTTTACTGAGGGTCTATGAATTAATACTATTTAGTGGACTTGTCCCTGGCTTGGTAGCCCCCAGAGTAGTTGTTCACCAAACTAGGTTAACAATCCCTTGTGTTTTTACTGCTTTTAATATTGTTGAATTTTATATTGTCCTCATATATTTGTGTCGTGACATCTCCTTCGACATCACATATCTGATACCAGAGTTTCAATTGGTATCAGAACAAGCATCCTGCTCTATATCTGGGTGAGATCTAGGGAAGATACTTTCTCGTACTATGGACAAGGAAGGAGGATTTGTGAGAAGACTACCAATTCTAGATGGAAGCAATCATGACTATTTGAAACCACGTATGGTGGCCTTTCTACAGTCTATGGACAATATGGCTTGGAAAGTTGTCTTAAAAGCATGGAAACACTCTGTCAAATTGGGAGAAAATGGAGAACTTACTTCTGAGTTTAAGCCAGAAGAAGATTGGTCTAAAGAAGAGGATGAAATTGCTCTTGGAAATTCTAAAGCCCTGAATGCTATATTCAATGGAATTGACAAGAACATTTTTAGATTAGTGAACACATGTGAATTAGCTAAGTGTAATACGGTGGGAGAACTGACTTGGGTGTTTTGCGTTCTATAGAAATTGTTGCGGATAGAAAGAGTCGCCATCGAATTTTCTTTTATCCAATAAGGAAAGGGTGAAAAGAACAGGAAAGACCTTTGAGATATTTTCTTGAGTTCAGGGGGTAGGTTATAAAGAGGAAAAGTGTTAGCACCATTTTCATCCATAGTTATCTATGGGCTCTTAGTTTCTTGCTAGCTCACTTTTGAAATTGCTTTGTTTGAAATGTGTTTATGGTAGGTTTTAAAAGTATTTTTGAAAAGCGCCTTCGCTTAGGCAAACTTTGTAATGATTTTCGTCTCTATAAGAATGCATGCAAAGTGTTGGACTTTTGAAAATATTTCATGTTTTTGAAAGTGTTTAGTGTGTTTGAAAAGATGTTTATTTTTGAGGAAGGATTGTGAGCAAGCAACTAAGAACGCTCTACCTACTGAAAAGTATTTTGTCCATTTCTCTCTTCCTTTGACATTACTATCTTACCATTGATTGGTAACAAGCCCTATCTTTGGATGTAAAGGAACGGGCGTGGGTCATTGTATAGTCATAAAATGCAATGATGTGAGATACCTTAGCATTTTTCTTAAGGGTCTAAGATTATTTTGAAGGCAACTATCGAAGCGTCATCGAGGGACTATGATCTTGTGTTTTTGATTGTTTTTGCTAAGGTGTCTCACATGCATAACATGACCATTTTTCTCAAGGCAACAAAGTGGAGTTAACCCTAGAGGTTCAAAGTGTGCAAGTGTTTATCTTTCATGCTTGATTTATCTTGAATTAGGGTTTTCTAGGTATTGATTTTATCTTTCCATACAAACCCTAATTTACTAGCATTTATATTTGAAAGCGGTAAATTGCAGAAAATAAACATACTATGTTATTACATCATTAGGGGATGGGATATACAAATTTACAAATGGAGATTACAAGAAATTAAATCCTAATTATCTATTACAACCATATTGAATTTGAATATATGTACAAGAAATGAAATGAATATAATGTACAAGTATGAATGGATAAGGTATGGATTTTTGTTAAGAAAGATAGTTTTGATCTAATTAACTTAAAAGAAAATAATTAACTAAAGTAAGAAAATTAAAATTAGGTTAATAAAAGAAATTAATTTATTAAAGAAAACAAGCCTTATAGGGTTTTGTTTGTGAAAAAAAGTTTTAATTAAATTAAGTTAGTATAAAAATTAATTAAAAGAAAACCTAAGTTCTAAGTTAATTTTTAATTAAATAAATAAATTAAACCTAAGTCTAATTACTAAATTTTTTAAGAAAAGAATTAAATTTGTTTAAGAAAATATTTTTGTCTCTTTTAGTCTAAAAGAAATAAGATAAGAATTGTTAAATACCTAAATAAGTAAATAAATGAAAATATTTTTTGGTATTTTTAGTTAGTAAAAATGATAATAATAGTAATATTAATAACAATAAAATAAAGAAAAGGAAAATAAAATTAGAATTATAAAAAAAATAAAGTCAGGGGGTGAAATTTGAATTAGGAGTGTTTTGTAGCATAAACAGTTTTAAGCCCAGGCCCAAGTTTGATTTTGTTTGGAAATCAGAAAAAGAAAAAAATAAAATAAATGGACTATGTTGCAAATAGAAACAAGGGGTCAGAACAAGCAAAAATAGTAAAGCCCAATGTGCAGGACCCAAACACGCCGGTTGCTTATAAAAATGAAGAAAAATGTTGAAAAAAAATGAAAAAGGGCAGCGCTGGGGCTCTGCAAGTGTGTGTGTGTGTGCATGTAAGATACATGGCTATTTGAAAAATGCAATAAAGAAAAAAGAAAGATAATGAGCACAAAATTTGAATGCAAAGGTCCAATGTTTTCCATTAAATGATCATATGATATATGATATATGAACATGAACAAAACCCTTAACAAATGGACCATGGTGCCCCAGGCAAGGCACATGGCTTAAAAAGTCATTGTTTGGAATTAAAATTACAGACACAAGTTCTTGAATTAACATAAAATAGTAAACAGTAATTACTCCTCAATGAAGGACACGGGAGTGAAATCCTTTGTATGCCAGTTGTTGAGCTTTTCTCCAGCAGTAGGGTAGATCCATTCTTCAAAAGCACATTCATTGTCAGAGTCTTCCACAACGTTTACCCTATGATTTCCGATGCGAAGAGGTGGCTTTACCACGCGAGTGCGCCTGACTTCTTTCTGAGCTTTGATGGTGAAACCAACCCAAATTTGTCTACTTTAAACAGAATGTCAGGGAGTTGTCCCTAGAAAGTACAACTTCTATCTTCGACCACGGCACATGCATCTTTAAGTGAAACCATTCTTGGTACAACTTCATCAGCTTTTGATATGTCAGAGGAGATTTTGGTGGCGACAACCATAGGAGAAACAACTTCGAAATCTTGGCACGGAGTTTCTATGAATTCACCATCCATTTCCACATACTTGAAGGAATTGAGGTGGCTCACCATAAATTCTTCTTCGCCACAAACAATAACGATCTTTCCTTTGACTGGATATTTTAATTTTTGATGAAGGGTGGATGTTACTGCCCCTACCCCATGGATCCAAGGGCGCCCAAGCAAACAAGAGTAGGCGGGACATATCTCCATTATATAAAAGGTGGAGTTAAAAACTTATGATCCCACTTTAATGGGGAGATCCACCTCTCCATGCACCATCCTTCTAGACCCATCAAAAGCCCTTACAACTATATCACTTGGTTTCAACACCAGGACTTCATAATCTAGTCTGTCCAAAGCACCTTTAGGTAGAACATTTAGAGAGGAACCAGTATCAATCAAGACATGAGCCATAGTAGTTCCTTTGCATTCAATAGAGACATGCAGGGCCTTGTTATGATTCTTTCTAACTGGTGTCAAGTAAGCGTCAGAGAAACCTAATCCATTGCCATCCATTAAACTCGCCACACAATTTTTGAACTGGTCAGCTGTAGTCTCTTAGGGCACATGAGCTTTCTTCAAGAATTTGATTAAAGCTTGGGCATGAGCATCAAAACAGAGTAGTAATGACAACATGGAGATTTTGGAGGGGGTTTTCCCCATTTGTTCGACTATTTTTAAATAACTCTTCTTTATAATTTTCAGGATTTCATCCATCTCTCGAGTGAAGGGCTCTTCATCATCAACATCTTTGGAAGGCGCCTCTATCTCAACAGGCTCACTTACTTTTTCTTTGCCTCTAGTGTTGGAATTAGGCTTGTTATTGGTTATGTGAACAAGAATTGTTGTAGTAGTCGGAGGTGAGATGTCAGGGGAAAAGATCCTCCTTGTTCTTGTTAACTTACTAGAACCTGCAATATTTGTAACATCGTTGGTCTTGTCTTCATTGATCCATAAATCTTGCTTTATTCCATGATAGTAAACTCCGACACCATAGTTCCATCGAATCGCTTTGTTGGAGGAGTAAGGAATCGGCCCAGGGGCAGTGATTATTAAAGGAGAAAATGTTGAGTCATTTGAAATCCTAATAGGACCCTTTGAGTAGATCCTAAGAGGCTTGTTAGAGATTGTTATTATGGAAAGGTCTTCAGCTTTGTTGGTCAAACTCTTGATGGTAGGAACTTTTTCAAACAGGATATCATGACTATCTATCAGACGTTGAACACCTTCTTTCATCCATTTGTATCCATTTATTTGTTCAGCATATCAATCACAGTCTTTTAAACAACTAGGGAATACCCTAGCTCTCAACAAATTTCCCTTCACAGTAGTCAATGGAGTAGTCAAATCCTCAACAGAAGAAACAAAAGTAGTGTCATCAATCGCATTGACACCTTTGCCATGGTTAGGAATTGGTGCAGTTATCACATTTAGAGTTGTAGGTGGATCAAAATCAATAGTTTTATTGTCTATCAGGTCTTGATTCTTATTCTTCAGAGCCCAACATTGATCAGTTTCATGCCCAGGGCTGTTGGAATGATAAGAGCACTTGGCATTTGGATTGTACTTCAGTGATGTAATATTTGGATTTGATGGTGGATCACGCAATGTCTCTAAGTTGGCCTTCAACAGATGTTGCAAGGCTTAGGACAACGACATGCTAATCCTTATGAAATGTCTTCGAGGAATTTCGGATCGTCGATGGTTGGATGATTGTCTTTGAGTAGATGGAGGGTTTGAGATTAAAACAACATTAACAGATGGACGGTGATCCTTCTTGGTATGGGTCCTTGATCCATAAACAACATTGGCTTATTTCTTTCCAGTAAAGGGTTTCGTTATAGTGCTTGATGTAGAAATAGATTCCATGAGAATTTTTCCACTCTTGATTCCACTCTCGAACCTTTCACCACTCAGAATTAACTAAGTGAAACCAGAAGATGAGCTACCAATTAGCAAGTTGAAATGTGGTCATGTTAGTGTTCCCATGAACATGTCCACCAGCTCCCTATCAGTTAGTGGCGGTTGAACTCTACCAGCAAGATCCCTCCATTTTTGCACGTACTCTTTAAACCCTTCATTAGTACCCATTGTCATTCCTTGAAGTTGAACTCTTGTCGATGCTGAATTAGAGTTGTACTGATATTGATGATAAAAATCAGTGGCTTTCCCATGTGTGAATTCGGGAACCCTCCAATTGGTAAAACCATTCTAACTGAGTCCCAACCAGACTATCTTGAAGAAATGGACCCAAAGCTTCTTGTCAATAGTATGTGGTTGCATCGTGCCAACGTAGGACCTCAGATGAAGTTTTGGGCATGAAACTCCGTCATACTTAGCAAAGACTGGTATTTTAAACTTATGGGGAATGAAAACCCCAGGTACTAAGCCCAAATCACCAAAATACAAACCAGGTATAGCTTGAATTTCAACAGCTTTCAGTCTATCCTCCAACTGCTTGTATTTATCATCGGCTGGTGGATACTGTTCATCAAAGTAGTCTTCGTCCTCAGAAGCTTGAGCATTTTCACCCCCAGCACGGGTACTCCTTGCCTCTTCCATATGATTCTCGTCTTCCTCGGAGGACTCTTCAACTATCTGCACCTGACGGACTGAGCCTTTAAACCTTTTCCCCATGTTGATTAGGGCCTTCTTCTTAGTCTTCTTTTTGGTTACTAGAAGTGTCATTAGCTCTTGTTGTCCCTTGGCCAAGGTCAGTAAGGTCTCTTGGAACTGAGAATTATGTGCTTGCATATCTTTCACGGTCTGCTCGATATCCATCTTACTGAAATAAACAGTAGAAAGATGAGGAAACCTGTTGTGGGAAGCTTGCCTATGTTATGATGCATGAAATGCGTATGCAAATGATTTCAAGGACTTATAAGATTTAAATTTGTTTAGACAAAGTAGGAACGAACATTAATTGCATTAATAAGTTCAGATTGATTACAACATGCCTCATGGGCTTACAATGGAGGAAGAAAAAATAATACAAAATAAACTCCAAAAAACAACAAAAAGAATCAGGTTTCCCATGAACGCATCCTCTTTGGTGCAATATAGGCGTTCAAACTTCGCTCTTCATGAAGCTATCTCGTAAGCTCTAAAGCCTTCTTCTCGCTTGCATAGAACTGAGTTTTGAAGGTGTCTCTCTCCCCTTTGAGTTGAATCCAAGATCTTTGCAACTCCTCGTGAGTAGTCGACATGCCAGGATGGAGAATAGTGTAAGGAACATCCCCCTCGAAAATAGGTTCCATGATGATAGGTAGGATGGTGGGTAAGGCATCACGAGATTTTGAGCACGAGTTCATACCCACTTAAGGTAAGGCTCAAGGGGGATGGAATTTTTATGTCCCAATGTCTTACTATCCACTTTGTTTACCATTCTCCAAGCTCGTATGAACCTTTAATGATAACCTTGATTGTCGCCCTCGTAGTCGAATACCAAACCTTGAATGAACATGTTATGGGGACCATCTCTTCGTGCATACCCAAACTGCCGTAATGCAAGAGATGGGTTATAGGTGATACTTCCCCTAATGCATAAGAGTGGGACATTATGGAATTCCCCACAATGATCAATGATGGTAATATCCTCCAAAGATCGAGAACACCAATGGATATCCGAGTGCGAGAGTCACATCATCCTTTGAGACCATGTCAAGCCTTGCTTATTCTTCAACATTGGTCGAGGTAGGTGCGAAACAAACCACCTAGACAGTAATGGAATGTAACACAAGAGAGTACCCCCTTTCTTCATTGTGTGAGTGTGGAAACAATGTAGAATGTCTCCAAGCAAAGTAGGTATGAGATTGCGAGAAAGGAAAACCTTGATGGCATTCTCATCTATGAGTTGGTCCGAGTTGGGAAATAGAACCAAACCATAAATTAGAAGGGCCAAGACATCCTAAAAAGCTTGAAAATCCATATCTTCCCAGAACAAATGAGCCTTCTCCAACATAAATTTGGCTAAGAAACCCTTGACTCCAATTCTTGTCTCCTAATTTACTACAATGTCAGATCTCCTCAAATGCAAGGCTTTCGAAATAACTTTAGGTTTTGGAGTCTCTTCTAAACTGGAGAATGGTATTTGATCAAGTACAGGCACTCCTAACAATTGAGAGAATTCTTCTAATATAGGAACCAATTGGTAGCCGGGAAAGGTGAAGCAATGATGCATAGGATCAAAGAATTGGAAAAGCACACACATCATTTCTTCTTGGAAGTTTAGGTAGCCAAGTTGAGAAGTAGACCATATTTTTTGGTGAAGGGAGAATCTCCAGGGACTCTTGATGCTAACTCTTGAAGTTGAGGATGCACTTTTACGAAGTTGATTCAGATGGTATTCCTACGAGTGGAAGTCATGACCTACAAAACAGAACAAAGATAAATTCCTAAATCCTTGAAATGGTTAGTTAGAATGCTTATGATTTTATGATGTTTATGATGACATGAATAATAATCACAAACAAAGCACACAAAGACCTTAGGTTTAGGCTTGCATGGGTTTTATAGGTAAGTACCCTCTTGAAATTTAGTTGGTTCAACATATCCTTCAAAGTAATCGAGTTCTAGGGAATCTCAATATCATTGATCTTTCTTCATTGGGAATTGTTTTAGCACAATCAATCTTTTCTTGCAGCCAAAATATCCCAAAAGTCTGATCTCAATGAGCGTAGTATCGAGTATCAACCAATCTTTAGCTTTTCACCAAAGTCGGCTATCTCACTACTTCCTAATGGCCAAGTTGTTCAATTAAAGGTTCTATGGTCAGTTAGTGCTTCATGACACCGCTCAGCAGCCTCGTATTCTCCTTGATTCAACATTAGGGATACCGGTACCAACAAATGCATCACATTAATGCAGCCATTGCTTCAACCATATCGGTCTTTGCCATACAGTTTCCACAATCTATTTCTACTTACCTAATGATGTTCCCAGATCCGAGTAGAGGATCAATACAAGCCTAAATAAGGAGCCATAAATGCAAAGCAAACAAATCAAACAATGAAAGCAATTAAATGTGATCTAGCTCTAAGGTAACCCAACTTTTAAGTAAGTCCTCAACAGAGTCGCCAGTTCTGTAATACGGTGGGAGAACTGACTTGGGTGTTTTGTGTTTTATCGTAATTATTGCGGATAGAAAGAGACGCCACTGACTTTTCTTTTATCCAATAAGGAAAGGGTGAAAATAACATGAAAGACCTTTGAGATATTTTCTTGAGTTCGGGGGGTAGGTTATGAAGAGGGAAGGTGTTAGCACCCTTTTCATCCATAGTTATCTATGGGCTCTTAGTTGCTTGCTATCCCACTTTTGAAATTTCTTTGTTTGGAATGTGTTTGTGTTAGGTTTTGAAAGTATTTTTGAAAGCGCATTGGCTTAGGAAAACTTTGTAATGATTCTCATCTCTATAAGAATGCACACAAAGTGTTGGACTTTTGAAAATATTTCATGTTTTTGAAAGTATTTGGTGTATTTGAAAAGATGTTTATTTTTGAGGATGGATTGTGAGCAAGCAACTAAGAACGTTCTACCTACTAAAAAGTATTTTGTTCATTTCTATCTTCCTTTGACATTGCTATCTTACCATTGATTGGTAAGAAGCCCTATCTTTGGATGTAAATGGACGAGCTTGGGTCATCATATAGTCATAAAATGTAACGATGTGAGATATCTTAGCATTTTTCTTAAGGCTCTAAGATCATTTTGAAGGCAACATTCGAAGCGTCATCGAGGAACTATGATCTTGTGTTTTTGATTGTTTTTGCTAAGGTGTCTCACATGCATAACATGACCATTTTTCTCAAGGAAACAAAGTGGAGTTAACCCTAGAGGTGCAAAGTGTGCAAGTGTTTATCTTTCATGCTCGATTTATCTTGAATTAGGGTTTTCTAGGTATTGATTTTATCTTTCCATACAAACCCTAATTTACTAGCATTTATATTTGAAAGCGGTAAATTGCACAAAGTAAAAATCATACGCTATCATATTATTAGGGGATGGGGTATACAAATTTACAAATGGGGATTTCAAGAAATTAAATCCTAATTATCTATTACAACCATATTGAATTTGAATAAATATACAAGAAATGAAATGAATATAATGTACAAGTATGAATGGATAAGGTATGGATTTTTATTTGGATTTTTGTTAAGAAAGATAGTTTTGACCTAATTAACTTAAAATAAAATAATTAACTAAAGTAAGAAAATTAAAATTAGGTTAATAAATGAAATTAATTTATTAAAGAAAACAAGCCTTATAGGGTTTTGTTTGTGAAAAAAAGTTTTAATTAAATTAAGTTAGTATAAAAATTAATTAAAAGAAAACCTAAGTTCTAAGTTAATTTTTAATTAAAGAAATAAATTAAACCTAAGTCTAATTACTAAATTTTTTAAGAAAAGAATTAAATTTGTTTAAGAAAATATTTTTGTCTCTTTTAGTCTAAAAGAAATAAGATAAGAATTGTTAAATACCTAAATAAGTAAATAAATGAAAATATTTTTTGGTATTTTTAGTTAGTAAAAATGATAATAATAGTAATATTGATAACAATAAAATAAAGAAAAGGAAAATAAAATTAGAATTATAAAAAAAATAAAGTCAGGGGGTAAAATTTGAATTAGGAGTGTTTTGTAGCACAAACAGTTTTAAGCCCAGGCCCAAGTTTAATTTTGTTTAGAAATCAGAAAAAGAATAAAAATAAAATAAATGGGTTGTATTGTAAATGGAAACAGGGGGTCAGAACAAGCAAAAATAGTAAAGCCCAATGTGCAGGGCCCAAACGCGCTGGTTGCTTGCAAAAAAGAAGAAATGTTGAAAAATATGAAAAAGGGCAACGCTGGGGCTCGAACCCAGGCCATTAGCAATAAACGCGCGCGCTCTCTACCACTGGGGTGACTATACATCCGTTAACTTAAACAAAACCATAAATATATATTACAAAATGCTTCCATGGCCTGAACTTCATCTTCAACCTCACACCAGCCAGACCAACTGTAACTTACTCATTTCTCAACCAAAAGGGAAAATGTAAACATGAAAGTCATAGCAAATTTCATCATGATTCCAAAAATATAACTCATTAAAACTATAAGTCAAAGATAAATGATAATTTTGCTGGCCCTAATCTGAAACCTAATTTTTTCAAAAGTTTCAATCTCAAAATTCTCTAAGCTCAAGCAATATAAATAAAAACTATGGACATGGTTGGCTTCAGGGAAATGATGTCTACATTTTGTCTTTGAAAATGCAAGCCTAACAATGCCTAAATGAAGAGATAGAAGTTCAGAAAAATACCTCAAAAACTGGAAATCGTGAAATGAGTTTGAGCTTGTTTCAAGTGATGGTGATGATCGGGTTAGCTTCCTTGAACCCCTAGGAAGCTAATGCAGTAGTTGCCTTGAGCCGAGGATGGCTGAATTGTGCTGGAGAAGTCCAAGTGCAAAGCTCTGTTTTTGAAAATAGAGTTTTATGAAGATGATGTTACAGTTGGATAAAAGGTGTTAGGGTTATTTGTGTATGATGTTTAAAAGCTTTTGAAAGCAAAAGGACAAAAAACGCACAAGTAGATTTGAAGATTGGATTCAAAACTCAGAAATGACAAGTTTTGAGGTATTCTTGGTGATTCTGTGCTTTAGGGAGTTTGAGGGAGTTTCAGGGCCTTGTATCTCGTGTCCTAAGTTGCAAAAGATGCCTCTATTTATAGGCAAGAGGTCTTGTGTGTTACAACAAACTAGAATTTGAAATCTCAAGTTATGGCATCTTTACTTGTCTTTGAAGCAATGTTGAAACATCTTGTTCCAAGACATGGTACAGGGCTGTATAGAGTGGTTAGTGAAATTCTGGTATCAGATATGTGACGTCAAAAGAGATGTCACGACACAAATATCTATTTGCAAGTAAGGTGCAGTAAAATCAAAAGCAGTAAAAACACAAGATATTGCTCACCCAATTCAGTGTACAACAACACCTACACTAGGGGCTACCAAGCCAGGGACAAGTTCACTAAATAGTATCAATTCATAGAACCTCAGTAAACTACCAGTTTACGATCTAATCACTTAATCACTACCTAAGTTAAACTTCTACCTAAGACTCACCTAGGTATGAGGCCCTCAAATCCATTCAATAACTTAAAGAATTAATAAGTTTGAAACACTTCAATCATTCAATGCTTAAAAGCTTACGAATGATACACAATTAACAACCCAAATAACAACTCAAGTACTTAAACTAATACTTAGAGTGTATTACAAATAAAAAGCATAAACATCTAATCAGAAAGAAATTATTCTTCTGTAAAAATTGCTTTTATTTGAATAAGGTAGTGAGTCCTTATATATGCGCACCTTTGGGCTTGGGATTGAAAACAAATTTTCAAATCTTTTGAACATTTCCATAAAAACAGGCTAAGATATAATTATGCAATTTGAAAAATATTCCTTCATATTTTTCATAACCCGTAGTTCACAAATCCTGAGTTATAGAGTGCTGGAAATAAAGAAAAAAAAGACTTAACTGATTTTGGGCTGAGATTAGTTCAGTAGGCAGATGTCAAGACATCTGCTTTGACATTATTCAAAACAGTTTTTCTCCAAATGTTAAGACATTTAGCAAAATATTAACAAGTCTTTGTTTTACCAAAATTTCTGCCAATAAACACTTACAAACTCCCCCTTTGGAAAATTTTGGCTAAAACATTGTTAGAGTATGTTATCAGAGCAGCAACACAATTATCAGAGCATTATCAGGGCAGCAGCAAGCAAGGCAATTAAAACATACATTCAGTTAGCAGTTAGCTGTTAGCACAGGAAGATGTCAAGACATCTTTTGGGACATGAGGCTCCCCCTCAAGTATTGAGCTCCCCTCAATCAATGGTCAGTCAGTGGTTAGTCAGTCACTCACTTTCTCTCCCCCTTTTTAGTCATAATATGCCAAAGAAAAGATGCAATCAAAGGAATATCAGTATTAGGGTACAAAACATAAAATTCAAATGTCAAGCACATGTAAGTGCCAAAAAAGAAACAAAGTGTTCAGAGAAACATCAAATAGTCTAACTGTCATCCTGACTAGTTGACTTGGTTGTGTTGTACCCTAAATTTCGCCCCTAACTTTTTCAGTCGCACTTTCATATCATATTTTGTCATTTGGTCTCAATCATTAACAAATAGCTTCATTCATCACACTTGCATCCTATCTTTAAGTTTGCTTTTGTGTTGTTGACTAACTTCTAATCAAAATGCAAAAAAAATATTTGTCTTTGTCTTTGAATATTTGTGTTTTGTATGTACCGAGTCAAAGCATATGGCAACTAAGGTTTTCTGGTATTATTTCCCTAAAATCTCTATTTGCAAAGAAAAAGAATTAAATTTTTTTCATTTTTTTCACTGTACAATCGATTGCTCCTAGAGTGCAATCGATTGCACAAAGTGAATTTTGGACAATTTTTGAAAAAATACACTGTGCAAATCGATTTTCACTATAGTGCAATCGATTGCACAACATGAAAATTTGAAAAAAAATCAGCAATTTCAAGCTTGTCAAATTTTGGCTCTAAGTTTTGAAAGAATTATCATTAATTCAAATTTTGGCTCCAAGAATCAATTACCAAATTACCACTAATCCCAATCCCAAACTCTATAAATAGAGCCCTCATTTCATTCAAATTTCAAGCTTTTGATAGCCAAAATCACTTTGCTAAAAATTTTCTCAATTCTCTCCATCTACCAAATTCACTCAAAGCTCCATTTTAAAAAAAAAGTTAGTAAGCTTTGCATTGAAGCTTACTAATATTTGAGGTAAACCTTCATCCAAACACTTTTTCTTCATTAATTATGTACATCCAAGCTTGGGCAATTGATTCTTGTGGTTGAATTGAAGCAAATTCTTGAAGTTGTGTTGATAATTCTCTAGATCTACCTTTGGTAAGTTGGATTTTCCATCTTTCACGATGTGATCTCTTGGTGATCTTTGGGATTGATTCATTGAGCATTGTTTTGTGATTCCATAAGTGCTATTTTCTCATAATTTGATGGAATTTTCGTGCTCAATTGGATCCATGATCATAAGGTATTTGATGGAAGGTTTGAACAAGAATTTGGCCTTTTAAAATGTTGTTTTTCCTACTTTAACAGTGTGCAATCGATTGCTATCCTGGTGCAATCGATTGCACAGAAGCATTTCACGTAGATTTTGAAAAAAAACACTATGCAAATCGATTTACACTGTAGTGCAATCGATTTGCACATAAACAGAATGCATTTTTTGCCTTGTTTTGGGGCAACTTTGATCCAAAATGCTTTTTCTACTCACTCCTTTTGATTGTTGGTTTGGATTTCAATTTTAAATATCCAATTTATCTTTAAATTCAATGGACTTTGTGGTGTATATGAAGTTGGATAAATGTTCATCAATTCAACTCTACCAAAGAGTGAATTATTTAATTCATTTTTGGTGCTTTGGGTTAATGATATGTTTAGTGCTTTAATCCATCTAGATGAGTGATTGAATTTAAAGATGAAAGAAATTTAAGGTAGTGATCCAAATTAGCTTATCATTCCCCTCCCTCTTCATATTATCCCTTTCTTTTTAAATTGTGCTACATGTTTAGGGATGATGATCTCTATATCATTTATCCAAACATGAAGAACATAGATTGCTATTGACCGGCCTCAAAATAGGCGCGACTTCTACATAAGTCCACTTACGATTGCTTAACATAACGCTAAATTTTGTCCCGATTCGAATAAATGATCATTCATGGACCAAACCTATGTTTGCAAGCCCAAGTATGTTAATTTGATCTCTTTGATCCAATAACCTTGATATTCATTGTATGGAGGATTTGGTTCTACCAATCCTCTAATGGATCTACATCACTTTTGGTCAACGCGGATCACTTAAACATCTTTGATCATTAATTGTTACTTTTTGAGGATTCCAAAATGGATGATATACTTGAGAAAAAGCAAATTCAACTTGTTGTGTGGAGGCTTTGGTTCTACCAATCCTCTAATGAGTTCCAAATGCAAGTTTCAAGATGGTCATCCAACTAACCACTAATTTCTAAAAATTGACTTTATTTTATGCATTTATTTTATGCTCTTTACTTTATGTACCATTTACTTTAGCATGTACATTTCATGCTATTTTTATCTTTGCTCACTTGAGCATTTAATTTTATGTCATTTTTACTTTGCGCACTTGAGCATTTATTTTTATGTCATTTTTATTTTGCTCACTTGAGCTTTTCTTTTCCTTTTAAAGACACTTAATAATCAACATGAACCATAAAAGACATTAATGATACTTGAACTATTTGGTTACTATCCTTGGCATTATGGAGTATTGGACTTCTTGGACTTAAGATTAAAGAAATTTGCCTATGTTGGAGACCTTGTGACTTTAATGGATATTTTGTCTGGAGCTCTTGAGGTTTACCTCAAGACATTAGGTTGTTTGTTTGTTTTGTGTGCAGGTTATTGTGATTACATACTTTGTCTGTAATGGAATTCATCTGTATACAACCGTTACTCTGCCCAATTTTTGTGAAGACTTAATGCAATTAAAGCTTGGTATTTTCAAGAGGTTTAATATCCTTGCTTGGTTTCAATCCAAAGAATGAGAATTCTATCTTGACCCATAATGTCAAGTATTAGCTTCTTGTTAGTTAGACGGTTCTCTTCCTTAGCTTTTACCTTATGCTTTAGGATAGTCCCTTCATCTCCTCCCATCTTCTTTAATTTTCAAAATCTTCTCATCTTTTTCAAAACCCTCTTTGTTTATAAACTCGAACCGCTTTCATGATAAACCTCGACTTTGCCGAGTGCCTTTTCTTTTAAAACTTCTTTTCTTTAAACAAACTTCAATTCACTTAATAATACTTTTACATCTTTCAAAATTAACAAATACACTTCAACTCATTCAAACTCTTTTGTGTGCTCGAGCACCTTTTACATTCAAAACTTTTTTCAAGATGAGAAATGATTCATTGATAGTCGAGCAACATTCTCCTATCCCTATGGTTATAAAGGTGTCAACTTTTCCACTTGAGTACCAGAGGCGTTCTCAAACCCTCACTTTTGCTGATGCAGGGTCCATCTTTCTCACACCTTGTGGGCGTTAGTCGAGATTTCTCTCCTAACAATGACGACTTGTTTCCTTGTTTAAAATAAACCAACAGACAAGTCTTTTCTATCCGAACTACAATGCTCTGACTTTCCCATCACACGAGGGAGTACGTACGCACTAAGTCTTACGACCCAAGGCGAGCAACAAAAATAATAAAAAAACATTTCATTTTCTTTTGTTTACAAATACTCATTCATTCTTTTCCTTTAGCAAGTAAACCTTTACATGACACTCCTTTTAAAAAAAACCAAACAAAGTGGATCATGCGGAGTACCGTAGATGCTTAGGGTGCTAACACCTTCCCTTTGCATAACCGACCCCCGTACCTAGATCTCTAATCTTTTATTTCATTGTGGGTTTTGTTCGCATTTTTCCTATTTCCCTTTGGAAACAATAAAGTGCGGTGGCGACTTCATTGTGTTGAGTTAAGTCAACTGATGACTTAATCTAAAATCTTTACCGCTACATTTCTTTACATATCATCGCTGTCGAATTTTTCATTCTCTCTTAGTTCTGATTTGCATGTGCGACAGGTTGAACCATAACTTCTTTCCTCACTGGAAACTTCTCCTTCAGAGCTCATTGCATCATCAAGGTTGCTATCCTTTTGCAGGTCCTTGATCATCTTTTCAAAGACTAGCTTCCTAGCTGAGCTCACTCTAATCACATCATCTAATTCCTTGCAAGCTTCCTTTAGTTCATCGATAATTTCATCCTTAGTGGAGGTCTTGTCAGTAGGAGCAGATGTTAAAACAATGTATGGGACATGTTTTCCTGAAAAGAGCTTAAAGTGGAGGGTCAAGGCAGACTCGCTCTTGCATACATCATCATTTCCACTTAGGATTCCAGGGTGCTGATTTAGGATAATTCCACATAGGAGTGAAGGAAAAGAAATTGGCATTTTAATGGCATAAGTTCCTGCATGATTGATGGCCTGATCAAAGATATAAGTCCCATAATAAAAAAAAATTTGGTTTCCAATAGCATAAATGAAATTTCCTAAACCAACGGAGACAGCTGAAGTGTGATTAGTGGGAACCCAATTTACAGCTCATATCCTATGTAAAATTGCATATTTCACACTCAGTTTGCTGACAGGAAGTTTGTTTTTCATTGGCGACTCACTTACTTGATTGGCAGTAATGGCTCTACACACTTGATTGTCTGTAACTTCCAACTCACAACATACATCTTCAAACCTATCTAGAAATTTGTTTATAATGGCATGAGAAAATTCAACACACTTTCCTCTAACAAAAACCTTTCTATATTCCTTAATCTTATGGTCAACACAGTCAACATGAATATTAACAATAAACCCCTTAACAAGAGTTTCATAGCAATTTGCAAACCTGGTAACTGTTTTCATCAGACTAGCATAGGAGATCAGCTCCATGATTTCCTTACATTCCAAGGAACCATCTCCTATTTCTCTCTCCAGGGCAATCCTTCTTTGATACATATACTTCCACTTTTCAACATTCCCAATAGAGTGAAAGGAGATGTTTTCAAGTGGGGCATCGGGAACCCTAATAGACAATTTCTTATTTGCATACTTTTTGATAGGAGAGATGTCTTGGACATCTTGCTCGACATCATACTCAGAGTCAGTCTCTTCAACTAGAACACCTTTCTTCTTACTCTTGGACCTTTTTACAACATCCTCATCATCATCAGTAGAAGTAACAAGTCTAGCTTTTCTCTTGAGAAGGAGGGACCACTTTACTTCCTGCTTTTGGGGGTCCATACCTGGTTTTCTTCTTAATAGTCTTGGAAGGGGGTGTGATGCTTGCATCTTTCACTCTCATGGACTTTAGCCTTCTAGCAATACCAGGTACAACATTAGTGATGAGCTCATTGTCAGAGAGCTCTTCAACATTGTCAACATCCACAACATTGTGACATTCTCCATCCTTGGAGGCAACAACATTTTCTTCAACATTTTGATGAACATTTCCCTCAACATCTTGATCAACATTTTCTTCTTCCATATCTTTTATGGAAGAGGTAGCAAGCTTCTCAAGGTTGCTATCAGCAGCATCATTCTTGGATGATTCAACAACATCGTTTTTAGATAATTCAGCAGCATCATTCTTAGGATTACTTCCTTTCTCAGCTGGAGGGGGCATGCGAGCAAGGGGAGTAGAAATCCCAGGCACAACAAATCCTTCATTTAAAACTCTGTCCACAAGTCTTCTGATGCTTCTATCAACATTGACAATTTATTCTTTAGTTCTATTGTTAGTAGCAGAAGAGGAGTTACCTTTATCATATTTATATTTCTTAGCTGGTGATGATCTAGATTTGTTGACCTTTTTATCAAGCAGAGGGATCGTTGATAGAGGAGTAAAATCTAGTACTCTGTCAAGAGAAAGATTTTCATTTGCAGATATTGAGGAAGATGATGTGTGATGTTGAGACATGTTTGAAATATTTCTGGCAAGGAGATGAGGAATGGTAAGGGTTCTTCTTCTGTTAAGTAGAATGAAGAGTTTGTGAAAGTAGAGAGAAGAGATATAGTAGCATGTGGGAACTAATTTTAGGCAGTCTTGTAATGATTGTTTTAAAAAATTTATTTTTTGGAAACACAAACAATAAAATATTACTTTAATGATATTCCCACACACTTTTAATTGCTACAAACCCTCATATAAACATATCCCTAATTTTCCTCTTAAATTCTCAAATTGATTAGCATCCAAAGCCTTAGTGAAGATGTCAGCCAGTTGCAATTCAGTGGCTACATGTTCCAAGGCCACAATCTTTTCTTTAATAAGATCTCTTATGAAGTGATGCCGGATGTCAATATGCTTGGTCCTGCTATGTTGAATAGGATTCTTTGAAATGTTTATGGCGCTTAAATTGTCACAAAATAATGTCATGACATCTTGTTTGACATTGTATTCTGTTAACATTTGTTTCATCGAAACCAATTGAGAACAACTACTTCCTGCAGTAATGTACTCAGCCTCAGCAGTGGGTAGAGACACACAATTTTGCTTCTTGCTGAACCAAGATACAAGGTTATTTCCCAGAAGGAAGCATCCTCCTGATGTACTCTTTCTATCATCAACACTCTCTGCCCAATCAGTATCACAAAAGCCAGTTAAGGAAGAATTTGATCCATGAGAGTACAACATACCATAGTCACTTGTCCCATTCACATATTTGAGAATCCTCTTTACATGGTTTGCATGGCTAACTTTGGGATCAACCTGATATCTTTCACACACTCCTAAAACAAAGGCAATGTCTAGTCTGCTAGTTGTGAGATATAGAAGACTTCCTATCACGCTTCTGTAGGGGATCTTTTGTGAGTTGCATTCTCCATCCCAAACTTCTTTATTATATTCTTGGCATACTTGCTCTGATATAAAAATATGGAGTCTTCCATTTGTTTAACTTGCAAACCAAGAAAATAGGTTAATTCACCAACAAGACTCATCTCAAATTCAGATTGCATCTGCTTGACAAAATGTTGAACCATCTCATTTGATGTTCCACCAAATACAATATCATCAACATAGATTTGAGCAATTATAATCTTACCTTCTTCTTCTTTGACAAAGAGAGTCTTGTCTATGCCACCTTTCCTATATCCATTTCCCCAAGGAATACTGTCAGTCTCTCATACCAAGCTCTCGGAGCTTGCTTCAATCCATACAGAGCTTTCTTCAGTTTATAGACATGTTTAGGACAACTTGGATCAACAAATCCTTTTGGTTGTTCAACAAAAACTTCTTCATTCAGGTATACATTCAAGAAGGAACTTTTTACATCCATTTGAAACAATTTAAATTTCAAAATGCATGCAACTCTTAACAGAAGTCTGATTGATTCAAGTCTTGCCATAAGAGAAAAGGTTTCCTCAAAGTCCAATCCTTCAATTTGAGTGTATCCTTGAGAAACTAACCTTTCCTTATTTCTAGTGACCACCCCTTTTTCATCAGATTTATTCTTGTATACTCATTTAGTGCCAATCACATTTGTCCCTTCAGGTCTTGGCACCAGATCCCAAACTTCATTCCTACTGAATTTTCTAGCTCATCTTGCATAGAATTAATCCAAAACTCATCAGTTAGGGCCTCTTTGACATTCTTAGGCTCAATTTTTGATTCAAATCAAGAGTTAGAAATCCCTTCTCTTGATTTGCTAGTAACTCCCTTGTTTGGATCTCCTAAGATGAGCTCCTTAGGATGATCTTTCTGAGTTCTGATTGAAGGTCCTTTATTGAGATGACTAGTCTAGGGATCTTCTTGAGGAGGATTAGAATCAATACTCGTGTCATTTGATTTAGTTGGAATATCAGGCAAAGATGTTCCAACATCTTCTGATACATCTTCTTCAACATTCCATCCTCTATCATCAATAGTAACATTTATTGACTCCATCATTACTTTGGTTCTAGAGTTAAACACTCTATGCTCTGCTATTTGTAGAGTATCCCAGGAATATTCCTTCATCATTCTTGGGATCCATCTTCCTTCTTTATTCATGATTAACTAAGATGTAACATTTACTTCCAAAAACATGAAAGTATTTTACATTTGGTTTTCTTCCCCTCCATATTTCATACAAAGTAGCTGAAGTGCTTTTGTTTAGAGTGACTCTGTTATGAATATAGCATGCAGTATTCATAGCTTCAGCCCAGAAATGGTAGGGTAGCTTCTTATCATGAATCATGGCTCTGGCAGATTCTTGGAGAGTCCTATTCTTGCATTCTACAATCCTATTCTGTTGAGAAGTAATGGGAGAAGATAATTCATGGCTGGTTCCTTCAGAGGAACAAAACTCAGCAAATTTGTTGTTCTCAAATTCTTTTCCATGATCACTCCTGATTCTTATGACATGACTTTCCTTTTCCCTTTGAAGTCTTTGACAAAGATCTTTGAACACTTCAAAAGTTTCTGATTTTTCTCTAATAAAGCTTATCCATGTGTATCTAGAAAAGTCATCTACAACAACATAGGCATACTTCTTACCCCCAAGACTTTCAACTTGCATAGGTTCCATCAAGTCCATGTGAAGATGTTCCAATACTTTTGATGCAGTAAGATGTTGAATCTTCTGATGTGACATCTTAGTCTGCTTTCCAATTTGACAGTCACCACATACCCTTCCTTCTTCTGTCTTGAGCTTAGGAATCCCTCTCACTTCTTCTTCAAATATAATTCTCTTCATACCTTTCTGATGCAAGTGCCCCAATTTTTGATGCCATATTTTAACCCCATTCTCTTTGGATGAAACATATGTTGATGAGAGGTTTAAATCTTGAGGAACCCATAGATAACAGTTGTCTTTAGATCTGATTTCTTTCATGACAACTTCATTCTTTTCATTGCACACAAGACATTCTTCTTTGGAGAAGTTAACTTTGAATCCTTGATCACATAGTTGGCTTATACTTATCAGGTTAGTTGTTAACCCTTTTACAAGTAACACATTATCAAGTTTAGGAACTCCTGAACATTCAAGCTTGCCAACACATTTGCTTTCTCCTTTTGCTCCATCACCAAAAGTCACATAACTGGTGGAATGAGATTTGACATCCACTAACAATTCTTGACACCTGTCATGTGTCTAGAACAACCACTGTCAAAGTGCCAGTCATCTTTGGTTGATACTCTGAGAGAGGTATGGGCAATGAGACATCTAACATTGGACTTGGGAACCCATTGTTTCTTCTTTTTGCTGTTTTGGGGAATCTTATCATTTTTGGGAGGAGGAGAATTTTTAGGATACCCATACAACTTGAAACAGAATGGCCTTATATGTCTAAGCCTTCCACAATGATGACATTTCCAGGGCTGGGGATTCTCTCTGGTGTGATTAATATTTTTATTTGTATGATATCCTTTCTTCACATGAGGTTTCCCAAGATGCCCTTTCTTATCATGATGTTTGCCCACATGTTGAGTCATCTGATTCAACATTTTTGGTTTAGCCTTGGTATGTGTGGTAACAGATGCAGACTGTTTTCCATGATGTTCATTCTTTATATGATGTCTTCCAGGATGTCCTTTCTGACCATGATTTTGAGACATTTAATTCGACATCTTTGGTCTAGTATTGGCATGAGTGGAAACAGATGAAGGCTCTTCTGAGTTTGGTTCCATTTTCTCATTGAAACCTAAACCACTCTTATCTCCTGTCACTCTTCCTGCTTGGAGAATTTCATCTAATGTGTCAGACCCATTATTCAACATCTTAAGATATTTGACCATTCTATCAAGATTTGAATTTAGAGAGGACACTTCACTTTCCATATCAGAAATAGTTTTAAGATGCTCTTCCCTTTCCTCCTTTAGCCGAGTTATAAGGGATTTCTGTTTCTCCCCTTCAAGACATACTTCTGCACTTCTGAGACATAATTATTTGTATGAAGCAGCTAACTCATCAAAGGTTAGTTCCCCATCACTAGACCCTTCATCAAATACATATTTTCCTGTCAATGCTTTCACATATTTGGCAGATTCTTCAAGATCACTCTATGAGTCCTCTTCAGACCAAGTAACATATAGATTCTTCTTCTGTTTCTTTAGATATGTAGGACATTCAGCTCTAATGTGACCAAAGCCTTCACATTCATGACATTGTATTCCTTTCCCTTGAGAAGTTTTTTCATCAGCCCTTTTTCTTCCCATGTCAGATGAGATGTTCTTGACATTTGAACTTTGGTTCCTGTCCATTATTTTTCTCACTTTATTAAATTGCCTTCCAAGCATAGCTAGGGCATTTGATATTCCACCATCTGAATCCAGATCACAGTCCTCTTCTTCATCTTCAGTGTTGGATACAAAGGCTATGCTTTTGTTTTTCTTCTCAGATCTTTCATTTATGCTCAATTCAAATGTTAGCAGGGATCCAACAATTTCATCCACTTTAATTTTGTCAATGTCTTGGGCTTCTTCTATTGTAGTTACCTTCATATCAAATCTCTTGGGAAGAGACCTGAGCATCTTTCTCACCAATTTGTCTTCAGGTACTTTCTCTCCTAAAGCACTGGAGGCATTAGCAATTTCAAGGATGTTCATATGGAAGCCATTTATACTTTCATCATCTTTCATCCTTAAGTTCTCAAATTTTGTGGTGAGCACCTGTAGTCTTGACATCTTAACTTTGGATGTGCCTTCATTAGTAGATTGAAGAATTCCCCATGCATCCTTAGCAACTTCACAAGTATTCACCAATCTAAAAATATTTTTGTCAATTCCATTGAATAAAGTATTCAAGGCTTTAGAATTTCCAAGAGCAATTTCATCTTCATCTTTAGACCAATCTTCTTCAGGTTTTAGTTCAACAGTAGGTTCTCCATTCTCTCCCAATTTGACAGGGTGTTTCTATCCTCTTAAAACATATTTCCGGGCCTTACTGTCTAAGGACTTTAAAAAGGCAACAATACGTGGTTTCCAGTAGTCATAATTGCTTCCATCCAGAATGGGCGGTCTGTTCACAAATTATCCTTCCTTGTCCATAGTACCAGAAGTTATCTTCCCTAGATCTCACCCAGATAAAGAGCAGGATGCCTACTCTGATACCAATTGAAATTTTGGTATCAGATATGTGACATCAAAAGAGATGTCACGACACAAATATTTGTTTGCAAGTAAGGTCCAGTAAAATCAAAAGCAGTAAAAACACAAGAGATTGTTCACCCAGTTCAGTGTACAACAACACCTACTCTGGGGGCTACCAAGATGGGGACAAGTTCATTAAATAATATCAATTCATAGACCCTCACTAAACAACCAGTTTACGATCTAATCACTTAATCATTACCCAAGCTAAATTTCTACCTAAGACTCACCTAGGTATGACGCTATCCTCAAATCCATTCAATCACTTACAGAATTAATAAGTTTGAAACACTTCAATCATTCAATGCTTAAAAGCTTATGAATGATACACAATTAACAACCCAAATAACAACTCAAGTACTTAAACTAATACTTAGAGTGTATTACAAATAAAAAGCCTAAACTTCTATCAGAAATAAAGTATTCTTCTGTAAAAATTGCTTTCCTTTGAATAAGGTAGCGAGTCCTTATATATGCGCAACTTTGGGCTTGGGCTTGAAAACAAATATTCAAATCTTTTGAATATTTCCATAAAAATAGGCTAAGATATAATTATGCATTTTTCTTTTTGTCAAGTATATCATCCATTTGGAATTCTCACAAGTACCATTCAATGATCAACGATGTTCAAGTGATCCGCGTTGACCAAAGGTGTTGTAGATCCATTAGAGGATTGGTAGAACCAAAGCCTCCACACAATGAATCTCAAGGTTATTGGATCAAAGAGATCAAATTAACATACTTGGGCTTGCAATCATAAGTTTGGGCCACAAATGATCATTTATTCGAATCGGGACAAAATTTAGCGCTATGTTAAGCAATCGTAAGTGGACTTATATAGAAGTCACACCTATTTTGAGGCCGGTTAATAGTAATTTATGCACCATTTGTTTTGAGACATGATATAGAGATCATGCTCCAACAACACTTAGTGCAATAAGAAGGGGATGAGACGAAGAGGATTAGGGCAAAAAGAGGAATAAACCACTTTTGAATTAAAAATTTAATCAAACTATTATTAAAATCATTCATCCATTTTGGTAGAGTTAAACTCAACACCCAAGATCTAATGATGTTAATAAAGTCATGATCAAAAAATCAACTCAAGACAGCCAAAAAATAATCACAAAATAATATTATATTTAATATATACAATAAAAGGGTTAAAAAAATGTTAAAAACAAGAAAATAATGAGGAAAAATATCAATTATGTTCAAATTAATCAAGAAATGAAAAATAAGGCCATAGAAAAATTAGAAATGGATCCAAATATTTTTATAATAATTTTGGTAATTTTTAAAAGTCAGAAACTATTTTTAAACTAATTAAAATTGCTAAAACAAAAATAAAATAGATCAAAAATAGTAAACCTCAACATAAAATTCCATAAAATTTTCAAAAAGTCAAAAATATGCAAAATAATATTTATGAATTTTTCCAAAATTAAAAAATGTCAGAAAGTATTTTTTAAGTAATTTAAAAGAAAGCAAATAATACAAAAAATATAAAAAACACCAAATGTTAAAATAAAAATATGAAAAAATATTCATGAGATCAGAAATAATTCAAAGTATTCTTGTGAATTTTTTCATAATTTTTGGATAAAAAATAAAAGAGTTATGAATTTTTGAAAATTTAATCAAATAAAATATAAAATCAGAAAATAAAATAAAACCAAAAAGATCTAAACCATCAGATCATAGTCAAACGCGTTAGTAAGCTAATCTAATGGACCAGACGCGCTCTGCTTGATATAGACCTTAGTGAAATACACATGGGATAAAAAAAGGGCAACCAATGAAATTAAAACGATTGACACGCTATCTTTGGCTGAGACGCGACATGTCATCGTCTTCAACCTCCAGACACCCTGCAATGGGGATTTTGTGAGATCCTTCAAATGGAAAAATTAGGACCCCTGGCTAGCATCATTTAACTCGTCTCTTCAAGACGATTCTAATACAACCATCACACTAAATTTATATAAGATATGGAGAGAGCTATGAATCAAAAACTAAGAAAATAGAGAGCACCTTCAATTTGGGATTTCTCTCTCAATTCTCAATGGATTTAAAAATTGTAAGCAGCATTAGAATCAGACAAAGGAGTAGAACAGATTAGTGTTTGATTTGGATCCAAATGGTGGAGAATTCTACCTTTTCGAAGTTCAAGTAAGAAGCTCTGAAACTAGACTTCTGTAGCTTGAATTATGGGTCGTTTTGATTGGTTTAAGTGCTGGAGAGTTTGTATGATGCTCAAGGATGATGAATGCACAAAGAATTTTGGAAAAGGAAGCTTAAATTTCAAAAACTGAATTCAACAAAAGTGGGTTCGTGTGAAGTTTTGGCAGGGTGTTCTTAGCTCTCTAAGCTTTGGAAAATGGATGAGGAATGACCCTCTATTTATAGGGATGCAAATGGGATCAAAAGGAAGAGTGAATGATGCGTTTTGGAGGGAATTCGTGTGGGTCTGCATCATGAAGAAAGTGTGACTCAATTTTGATCAAAACTCAGCTAAATCGTGCGTTTCATGATGCTAATCACTTATGGCAAGTTGCTAATCATGTTTAGAAACAAAAAACGCGTGGAAAACTTGTGATTAGAAGCCAAAACAAATATTTCAAAATCCTGACTTTGTGAAAAATTTAGTTTCAAGTTACCAAATTGAAATCCATGGCATTTCCAACTCAATGGGTCTTAGGGCATAATTCTTGATGCTTCGGAAAGATGAGGTTACAAGCTTTGCAATGGAAAAAGAATGGAATCAAATGGATGCTTGAGTTGAAAGTTACATGGAGTCAAAGTTGAAGAAAAAGAGTTGACTTTCCATACTTAGAAATATTTCAAATTCTTCTTCAAAAATGACCTATAATCTTTTGTATCCAAACATGGCCTTCCACTTAGAATTTTCTCTTGAACAAAGAAGTTGGAATGAATTAGATCTCTTGAATGAAATTTTGGAATTTGAACCACTTAAAATCTCCAAAGAATGAGCAAGTTATGACTTGTTGAAGTTGGCCAAAAATCATGAAATGACCTATAATCTTTTGCATTCTTAAGGTAACTTCCATCCATTTTCTCACTTTGCACATAAAAGAAGGCAGAAAGTAAACATCTTCAAGATCATCATGGAAAAAGAATGGACTCAAGATGATAAAAATTGACCAATTTATGACCATTTGAAGTCACATATGGAAAATTGGGGATTTATCTGGATGACTTGTAATCTTTCTTCTTCACCAAGTTCTTTGCACATGAAAACTCCTTGGAACTTTTGAAGTCATTTATTGGTAACTCTTTGAAGAGAAATATGTCTTTGGAATCACTCAAAAATACCAAAAGGTGAGTAAGATATGCTCCTTTGAAGTTCAAAACCCTAGGCTCTAGATCAAGAGAATGCTTTGAGGAACTTTGACAAATTTGAACAAACTTCTTGTGCCAACATTCTTTCTTTGTGAATAGAAGTTGTTGAGGATGATGATGAGGACTCATAGACACTAAAACCACATCCATATCTTGATATTTTAGAGAAATGTGCTCTTGTGACTAATAGAAACAAGACCTTGTCCAATCATGACAACTTCTTCCCTCAACCCCTTGTACTTTTGAATCAATTTTGATAACTTTGAAATATGTTGAACCAAAATAAGCCTTGTCATGCCATTTCTTCCAAAACAACTTCAATGGCGAGGTTTGAACTCCTCAAGCTATGTTGACTAGGGCATGGAAATAAACTCATGAACCCATGGAGCAATTTGCTAAACCTCATAGCCTTTACCTACATTATTAACAAGTAAGGCAAATCCACATTGCATTTTATTAATAAAAGAAAAATCTATGCAAAATATTCATGATCACAAAAGAAAACAAGTCAAGGTTCTTGGTAATTCCTCAAAAAGAGCAAATCTAAATGATAGGGAGAAGAACCAAAAGTCCTAATGTGATCTTGTTGTGATTGAATCAACATGGTATGATGAAGGGATCTTAGGGGCAAAAATTGGGGTACAACAGCTGCCCTTATTTAAGTTTCTTCTATCCGGAGATACGAAGCATGAAAATCTTCGTGTCGACATGATCGAAGATACTTAAATATAAAACAAACCCTATTTTTGGCCCTAAGATGCCATGCAAATGCTTATGCATATGAATTCCTATGAATAGTACCAAAGAGACGCAAAGTATCACTGGGGATGCCACAAAAATGAAGAAACAAAGGAGCAACCCCATCAGGAAAATAAATCACTGGTGGACCAAAAGAACTGAATCAAAGAGGAAGATAACGAGCATCGAAGTTCACTACCGACGGTCTACCAACGTTCACTAAAGGTAGAAAAAGAAAATATCATATCATCTCCATTCACTGACGATGAACTATCAACGTTCACTGAAGATAGACAAAAGATAATAAACACCGACGTTCACTGCCGATGTCCTACCAACGTTCACTGAAGGTAGAAAGAGAAAATATCATATCACCTTCGTTCACTGATGATGAACTATCAACATTCACTGAAGATAGAAAAAAGATAATAAACACTGACGTTCACTGCCGATGTCCTACCAACTTTCACTGAAGGTAGAAATAGAAAATATCATATCACCGTCGTTCACTGACGATAAACTATCAATGTTCACTGAAGATAGAAAAAAGATAATAAACACCGACGTTCACTGCTGATGTCCTACCAACGTTCACTGAAGGTAGAAAGAGAAAATATCATATCATCTCCGTTCACTGACGATTAACTATCAACGTTCACTGAAGATAGCAAAAAAGATAATAAACATTGACGTTCACTGCCGATGTCCTACCAACGTTCACTAAAGGTAGAAAGAGAAAATATCATATCACCACCGTTCACTGATGATGAACTATCAACGTTCACCGAAGATAGCAAAAAGATAATAAACATCGACGTTCACTGCCGATGTCCTACCAACGTTCACTGAAGGTAGAAAGAGAAAATATCACATCACCTCCGTTCACTGACGATGAACTATCAACGTTCACTGAAGATAGAAAAAAGATAATAAACACCGACGTTCACTGTCGATGTCCTACCAACGTTCACTAAAGGTAGAAAGAGAAAATATCATATCATCGCTGTTCATTGATGATGAACTATCAATGTTCACTGAAGATAACAAAAAGATAATAAACACCAACGTTCACTGCCGATGTCCTACCAACGTTCACTGAAGGTAGAAAGAGAAAATATCATATCATCGCCGTTCACTGACGATGAACTATCAACGCTCACTGAAGATAGAAAAAAAGATAATAAACACCGACGTTCACTGCCGATGTCCTACCAACGTTCACTGAAGGTAGAAAGAGAAAATATCATATCACCGCCGTTCACTGAAGATGAACAATCAACGTCCACTGAAGATATCAAAAAGATAATAAACACCAATGTTCATTGTCGATGTCCTACCAACGTTCACTGAAGGTAGAAAGATAAAATATCATATCATCACCGTTCACTGGCAATGAATTATCAACATTCACTGAAGATAGCAAAAAGATAATAAACATCGACGTTCACTACCGATGTCCTACCAACATTCATTGAAGATAGAAAGAGAAAATATCATATCATCGCCGTTCACTGACGATGAACTATCAACGTTCACTGAAGATAGAAAAAAGATAATAAAAACCAACGTTCACTGCCGATGTCCTACCAACGTTCACTGAAGGTAGAAAGAGAAAATATCATGTTTTCCCCAAAATTCTGGTGTTTCGCCTAGAACGGGTCTCAACTTCTTCTTTAAGCAAGGGAATCTTCCTGGAAAGGGTCAAACATAAGCTATCTCAAATAAAGAGAGTTGTTACTTGTTGTCATGGAGAATTGAAAAAAGAAATGACTTTCTAGGGATAGAAATATGACTTCTCGGGGAAATGCCACGATATTCCTGCTGAGGAGATAAAGTCTTCTCGTGCAAAATAAATGCACAAACCAAAACTCGAAGTTTACAGAAATCCAAAGTAAATAATATTGTCATGGAACCATAGATCCAAATCAGAAATAACCTGGAGCAAGACAACCAATGAAGATACATCCTTTGAGAAATAAACTCAAGAGGGAAAACCAAATCCATCTAAGCAAAGAGTGCTGTAGGAAGGTCAGAACACAATGTCAATGAACAATGATTTGTCAATTTTAGCCATGCATGATGTATGTATGAATGTATTCATGTTATTGTGCATATGCTGGTAAAACAAATACATAAACAATAGGAAAAAACAAATAAAACCGCCTCAAGTACTAACAACGCTTGGTTAAACTTCAACCAGAAAGATCATTCCAAGAAAGGTAAAAGCCAGCTGCGGAAACCAAACCTATTTTCTGCCTTTAACTTTACTAAAGATAAATATAATTTAGAGATAGACAAATTAAACAGATACCGAGATAGAACATCCTTCTTTCGGCTTCATCAGAGAAACCAATTTTTCTTCAAAAGTAACACACCTATTGGAGATTGCAAGACCAACCTTAAATAAAGCAGACTGACACCGAAACAAACAGACCTCACTGGGGAATTCAAGCCTACCTCATTGGAGAAAGATACGGATTGATACTTTACATCATGAACACTTATTCCAATAAAAGATGCCCTGGGATAGCCTTCCCAAGGAATCAGGAAGTCATCAATATGGAAAGAGGTCAAACCTATGGGGATTTTAAATCTAACCCAGCACTTGGTGGGTGAAAAACCCAAAGGTTGATAATCATTTCAACACTTCTCAGAAAAGATACTGCCCTGGTCTAGTTTCCTGGAAAAAAAGATACCAACAATATTCTAATATTGCAGAAAGAGCGACACCTCAGCACACCAAGGGAATAAAACCTTTCATCATATGAGGGAAGACTTTTCTGGGGAATCTGGGACAAAGGCTTCTGACCATGCAAACCCAAAATCAAAAGTGAACCAAGACTTGACTGGAGCCAATGGGATCACGAACCCAATACTGCGTCTTACACTGATTGTTATCGACTTTAACTATCTGAGAAACATATAAAGATCGTGCACATACCAGCAAAATGACCTAAGAGAACCTCCAAGAAGGAAGTAAATCTTCTCAAAACAACCGGAGTTTGTTCATTCCTGGGATCACCATTTTTTGTTGTCATTGTGTCATCACAAATCTCAAAGTAAATTGAATTGTAAAAAATCTCTCCTTTTTTTTTGAAAAGTCAATTTTGCTTTTTAATCTTTTTGCTTTGAAAGTTATTATCAGTAATAAATGGAGTATTTGCAAGATAAATAAAATAAGAACAAAAAGAATTAGGTAAAAGCTCGAATTTCATAAATAGAATGGTAGTCCGCGAATGGCGAGACTCCATGGATGATTACAAAGTTTGGGAAATGGTAATATATAATGGAAAAGATACATTGAGATACAATGACCACTATTCCTCCTATCAACTTTTGAAATCCTGAGCAGCAACTTTTGTTGAAGTATGGTGAGGATCCGAGAAGATTGTTGCTTCAACGATCAAGTCTTGTCTGACGTAGTTACTTTCCAAGATAATCCCTAACTTTTGCCTAAGCTGCCCTTGCGGGTTTCCAAATTAGTGGGGAATTTATTCTGTTTATGTCTTCGATTTTTGCCTAGACCGCCCTTTCGGGTTTTCGGCCTACCGAGACGCTCCTTTTTTCCTAAGCCGCCCTTTCGGGATTTCAACTTAGTGAGCTGTTCTTTTATTTATTTAGGCGAAGTATTTATTAACTGCGTCAGCATTCATGGTGTTGTACCCCAATTTTCCCACCTAATACCCCTTTATCAAACCATATTATTTTAATGACAACAAGATCACATTAGGGCTTTTGGTTCTTCTACCTATCTTTAGCTTTGCTCTTTGAGGAGTTACCAAGCACCTTAACTTGTTCACTTTTGTGATCATGGATATTTTTCTTTGATTTTATCTCTAATTGACAAAATACAATATTGGTTTGTCTTACTTTTTAATAATGTAGGTAAAGGCAATGAGGTCTAGCAAGTTGCATCATGGGTTCACGAGTTTATTTCCATGTCCTAGTCAATAGCTTGAGAAATTCAAACCACACCATTGAAGTTGTTTTGGAAGAATTGGTATGGAAGTGGCTTTGATGGCCATGAGTCCTCATCATCATCCTCAACAAGTTCTATTCACAAAGGAAGAATATTGGCACAAAAAGTTTGTTCAAACTTGGCCAAGTTCCTCAAAGCATTCTCTTGATCTAGAGGCTAGGGTTTTGGACTTCAAAGGGTCATTTCTTGCTCATCTTTTGGTATTTTTGAGTGATTCCAAAAACATTCTTCTCTTCAAAGAGTTACCAACAAATAACTTCAAAAGTTCCAAGGAGTTTTCATGTGGAAGGAACTTGGTGAAGAAGAAAGATTACAAGTCACCCAAATGAATCCCCAATTTTCCATATGTGACTTCAAATGGTCATAACTTGGTCAATTTTTATCACCTTTGGACCATTCTTATTTCATGATGATCCTAAATATATGTAATTTATGCCTTCTTTTATGTGCAAAGTGAGAAAATGGATGGAAGTTTCCTTAAGAATGCAAAAGATTATAGGTCATTTCATGATTTTTGGCCAACTTCAATAAGTCATAACTTGCTCAATTTTTTGAGATTTTGAGTGGTTCAAATTGAAATATGTCATTCAATAGATCTACTTCATTCCATCTTTTTTGATCAAGAGCAAATTCTAAGTGGAAGGCCATGTTTTAATACAAAGGATTATAAGTCATTTTTAAAGAAGAATTTGAAATATTTCTAAGTATGGAAAGTCAACTATTTTTCTTCAACTTTGACTCCATGTAACTTTCAGCTCAAGCATCCATTTGATTCCATTCTTTTTCCATTGCAAAGTTTTTAACCTCATCTTTCCAAAGCATCAAGAATCTTTCCCTAAGACCCCTTGAGGAGAAAATGCCATTGGATTGAACTTGGTAACTTGGAACTGAAGTTTCTCCATAAGTCAGAATTTGAAATTCATGTTTTGGACTCTAAACATCAATTTAGCACGCATTTATGATCTAAACATGTTTAACCAAGTTGCCAAAGTGGATTAGAGCCTTGAAACGCAAGGATTGGATGAGTTTTGATGCAAATCAGATCACACTTTGCTCGTGCATCAGGTTCACACGATTTCCCTCCAAACTTCATCATTTCACACGCTTGAACATTCCATTTGATTCCCTATAAATAGAGGGTCATCCCCCATTCAATTCGAAAGCTTAGATAGCCAGAATCACCCTGCCAAACTTGCTTCACAACCCAGAATTCAGCTACTTCAAATTCTATTCTCAAGCCCTTTTCAATCCATTTTTCCATCAATTCACCTTCCTTGATCTTCCCTAAAGCTAACCATGTAATTACATTCAAGAATCGTGCCCTATATTGCTCCATAGATGTCCAGTTTCAGAGCTCTGCAACTCAACTTCAACAGGTAGATTCCTTCATCAATTCTTTAAAACTTTGATATCATCCTGTTTCTCTCATTGCCCTGGTTCTAGTCATAACACTTACTTCTTACTGGAAACAAGTTTTGACCATGATTTTTCAAATCCCTTTTCAAAACTTTCTTTCCAAATTGCTTGAGTTACAGTTTATATAAATTTGGCGCGAGGGTGTGGTTGTCTTCATCTTGAAGAGACGAAGCGAATGGCATAGGTCAGAGCTTATGATTTTACAGTTTGACAGACTTGCAATTCGTGATGGCTGGAGGGTGAAGATGACCTACTTGTCATCTTCTAACCAATGAAGGCGTGCCATTTGTTATTTTCAAATTCTGATTTTATTAATGATTTTGTACATTATTCATTAAAGACCATGATATGCACAGCGCGTCAGATCCCTTGGATTTGATTACTAACGCGTTTTGACTCTCATCCAATGGTCCACATCTTTTACTTTTATTTTCTTTTTCTGATTTTTATATTTTAATTGTTTTAAAGTTCAAAAAATCATAGAAAATTCATTTTTAGTCCAAAAAATCTGAAAAAATTATGAAAATATTTTTGATTATTCTCTTTCTGATTTTTATTTTTTCACAATTTAATTTTATGTTTTGGTATTTTTTTATGAATTTTGTACTTATTTGATTTGTTTAAAATGTTTAAAAATACTTTTACACATTTTTAAATTCTGAAAAAATTATGGAATGATCCAATGATATTGTGACAAATATTGGTGACCTTATTTTATTTTTGTTTCTGACTTTACCATTTTTTACTATTTTTGTTTATTTTGCCCATTTATTTTAATTTTTAAAAATAGTTTGACTTTTAAAAATTCCTAAATTCATAAAATTACTTGGCCTATTTTCTGATTTTTCTATGGTCTTATTTTTTATTTCTTGATTAATTTGAATATAATTGATATTTTCCTCATTATTTTCCCTTTTTTTTTACATTTTTAAACCCTTTAACGTATATAATAATTATATTATTATTTTGTGATTATTTTTTGGCTGTCTTGGGTTGATTTTTTGATCATGGCTTTATTAACATCATTAGATCCATGGTGTTGAGTTTGACTCCACAAAAAATGGATGAATGATTTTAATAATAGTTTGATTAAATATTAATTCAAATGTGGTTTATCTTTTTACCCTACATCTCCTTCATCTCATCCCCTTCTCATTGCACTAAATGTTGTTGGAGCATGATCTCTATATCATGTCTCAAAACAAATGGTGCATAGATTGCTATTGACCGGCCTCAAAATAGGTGCGACTTCTATATAAGTCCACTAACGATTGCTTAACATAGCGCTAAATTTTGTCCCGATGCGAATAAATGATCATTCGTGGCCCAAACTTATGATTGCAAGCCCAAGTATGTTAATTTGATCTCTTTGATCCAATAACCTTGAGATTCATTGTGTGGAGGCTTTGGTTCTACCAATCCTCTAATGGATCTACAACACCTTTGGTCAATGCGGATCACTTAAACATCGTTGATCATGAAATGGTACTTATGAGAATTCCAAATGGATGATATACTTGAAAAAAAGCAAATGCAACTTGTTGTGTGGAGGCATTGGTTCTACCAATCCTCTAATGAGTTCCAAATGCAAGTTTCAAGATGGTCATCCAACTAACCACTAATTATTGACTTGTTTATTTTATGCCTTTACTCTTTTATGCTTTATGTACTATTTATTTTTAGCATTTACATTTCATGCCATTTTCATCTTTGCTCATTTGAGCATTTATTTTCTTGCCATTTTTACTTTTCTCACTTGAGCTTTTCTTTTTCTTTTCTTAAGATAATTAATAATCAACATAAACCCTAAAAAACTTTTAATGGTACTTGGAATATTTGGTTATTATCCTTTGCATTATGGAGTAATGGACTTTTTGTTTGACTTAGGATTAGAAACCTTGGCCTATCTTGGAGACCTTGTGATCTTATCTGATTATTTTGTATGAAGTTCTTAAGGTTTACCTCAAGACATTGGGTTATTTGTTTGTTTTTGTGTGCAGGTTTTTGTGATTACATTCTCTGTTTGTAATCTGGAATTCACCCGTATACAACCGTTACTCTGACCAATTTTTGTAAAGACTCAATACATTTGAAGAGGTCTAGTATCTTTGCTTGCTTGGTTTCAATCCAAAGAATGAGAATTCTATCTTGACTCATAATGTCAAGTATTTTCTTCTTGTTGGTTAGATGATTCTTCTCCTTAGCTTTTACCTTATGCTTTAGGATAGTCTCTTCTTCTCCTCCCATCTTCTTTAATTTCAAAAATCTTCTCCCTCCTTTTGAAAACTCTTCTTGTTTCTAAACTTGAACCACTTTCATAATAAACTTGGACCTAGGTCCATGCATTTTCAAAATATTTTCATAAATAAACTTCAATCTATTTAATAATGCCTTGACATTTTTGTGAGAAGACTAAAAGTCAATCAATCTCATTTGAAACCATTTTGCCACTTTGGCTTTTATGTTTAAACTTTTCTCAAAAGGTTAGACTCTTGTCAATCCTTATAGTGATGCAAACAACTATACTTCTACAATATGTAGTGAAGAGAGATATTTTCTACTTGGGTGTTGAGTGAGGCATTATTGGTAGTAAGTATGTTTTTCACACGGACAATGCCGATGATGTCTTATCTCTTAAAATTAACCAACACACTTGTGTTTCAAACTTTTTAAAGAGGAACTACGTGTACCCTGATCCCCTATTGCACGAAAAGTGGTACGTAGGCACTAAAGGTTCGCAACCGCGGTGGGTGCAAAAATTATAAAAAAATATATTTCTTTTCTCACCTCAACCATCCATTTTATATAACACCTTTTTATAGCCAAAATATACAGATTTTACAAAGAGGTTCCTGCGGAGTACCGTAGATGTTTAGGGTGTTAATACCTTCCCCTTGCATAACCAACCCCCTTACCTTGAATCTTCCCCCCTTTTTTGGGTTATTCACTTTTTTCCCATTCCTTTGGAAATAATAAAGCGTGATGGCGATTTTTTATTTTTTATTTGTATAAAGTCTAGTCAATCCAATGGCTTAGTCTTGAACATTTCTACCGCTACAGAAAAATGGCGACTTCACTAGGGAAAGATTGACTTCTTGCTGGTCCATCCCTAAGTGGGTTAAGCCTATCTTTGTTTATATCTGTATATGTACTATTGTTGTTTATGTGTTATATTTTGTATACATGTTTGTTTGGATTTTCCTGGTTTTCAGGGTGCTTAGTGATTACTCATAAGTCCTATACCCGGACTTGGGCAAACTTTAAGATAGGACAGGCGGTATAGTCATGTTAACTTTGAGGGAGTAATACCAAAAAAGGAGGCATGAGATCCCCCACTCAGTGGAGGCCCCTTTGACTGTAGTGTCGTTTACCGAGTAATCGGGAAGACATATTGCTTTCAACCTGGGAGCCTGCTGAAACTGAGGACCGTAGAATACCAAACCCATCCTGGCCTTTTAGGTTTAGTGTGGAAGCTATGACAGAGTAATCCAGAAATAGATGTCACGCGATAATATGCTCGGACGAGTCTTTCTTGAGAATATTACTAATTACCGAGGTAATCGAGAAGTTGGTAATATCCGAAGGAAGGATGTAGACTCTGAGAACCTCTAGAACCTTGTTCGGCAGGTGATAAATTTTTAGACCAACACATTATGGGTAGTACCTTAGACCTCATGCTCGTGACGTTGAACCTATGAACCCTATATGTGTAATCTTGTGTGTGATTGTTGCATCATGCATCCATGCACTCATAAGCATCTTTTGAAGAAAAAAATATTTCAAGGGATTTAAAGGTTGACTATTTGTGAATATCTCAGGTACTTTTAACCATGGATTGGGGAAAGAGAAAGATCGGGAAATACAGTTTCAAGGATCCCAAGATAGATGAGTTGGTCAGTCTAATTCCAGAGATCGAGTGTTCTGCAGACTTTCGGAAGAAGTATGGATCCATTATTCCTCTCATGAAGCTGAAGATGAAGGAGGGTTTTCTCTCAACCTTGATCCAGTTCTATGATCCGATGTATCACTGCTTTACTTTTCCCGATTATTAGTTGATGCCTACACTGGTGGAGTATTCCTATATATTGGATTTACCCGTTATCGATCGTGTTCCTTTTACTGGTTCGGAGGATGAGCCAAAACCACATGACATTTCTGCTTTGATTCATATGGGGAAGTCTGAGGTGGAAGCCCATATGACTACCAAAGGAGGGATTAGAGGATTACCAACTCAGTTCTTATTGGAGAAAGCTCTTTACTTTGCCAGGATAAAGAGTACAATTGCTTTTGAGGCTATATTTGCTTTACTTTCCTATGTATTGTTCTTATTTCCTAATGTGGACAAGTTTGTCGACATTAACGCTATCCGGATTTTCATGATTGGAAACCCAGTTCCTACACTGTTAGGTGATGCTTATTACTCTGTTCTCCTTCGAAGCTCCTATGATGGGGGAATGATTATCTGTTGCACGCCTTTGTTCTACCGATGGTTCATCTCTCATATGCCTCAGTCTGATGCTTTTTGGGATGTCAAGAAGGAACCCAGTTGGGCTCCTAAGATCATGGCACTTACTCACTCGGATATTGATTGGTATCATCGAGCTTATCAGGATATAGAGATTATTGACAGTTGTGGTAGTTTCCCCAATGTACCTCTTCTTGGTACAAGGGGAGGAATTAATTATAACCCTGTTCTTGCACGACGACAGCTTGGTTATCCAATGAGGGATAAACCAAACAATATTCATTTGAGTAGTTTCTTTCTGAAGGAAGGAGAAGACCACATGGAAGCTAGGGAACAGATTGCGAAGGCCTGGAATCACATTCATAAGAATAGTAGGAAGGATTTGGGACCTAGGGGTGATGTTTCTTTGGAGCCATACCTTCAGTTGGTCCGATCGAGAGCCATTCAGTTGAAGATGCCGTATACTCGGGAGACACCCATGCCTGATCTATTTGTGAAGACTACTCCTCCCTTATTAGATGATCTAGAGGAGCTGCAACTTGCTTTGGTTAGGATGCAACAAGAAAGGGATGCTAGGAAGAACAAGTTCTAGACTTTGGAGAGTTCCTATAAAGCAGACTTAAGGGAGAAAGATGATTTGATCGAGATACTTGAGAGTCAAGCAGTGGAGTCTATGGAGAGGCCAGGGGATTTATTTTCTCCTAAGCCTCAAATAGGTGCTGATTACTCATTTCCTGCTTCGGATGATTGGAAGGAGATTGCCGCCAGACATGTGGATGAAAATCAGAGGTTGAGGGCTCAGATTACCAGGCTCATAGGGAAGCGCCAGCGTACAGATTGATCTCCATCAGTTCTTTTTCTCAGGATTTTTAGATTGTATTTTCATCTTGTACTTGGGATCATTGAAACTTGTAATACATTTTGAAGTTATTATAATAATTTTTTTCCAGTATTTCAAAAAGCTTTATTACTTTGATATTTGCAATATGTCTATAAACGTTAAATCCTTGAAATATTAAATGATAAAGTAAAAATAGTCATATGCATTGCACGTCATGCATCATATTGCACACATTTCTTGCATTTATTATGCATATCCAGGTGCCTTACCCAGCTTTTTGCTTCGTTCAGCAAACTGACTCATCACTACAACACTCGGGCTAACTTCAAAAGGAAGATGGACAATTTGGAACAGGAGAATTGCGAGCTACGCGAAGAAGTTTCTGCTCTGAAGGTTGGCTTTGCCAACTTGACTACTTTGATGGAAGATCTGGTGGTTGCTCAGAATCAGCCACCGAGTGTTCAACCTCAACCAACAAGGGCAAATACTGAGGTTCCTACTGTTCCCGTATTTGCTACTCTGACTGTTGTTCAAAACCGTATGCCTCAAGGCTATCCGTGGGGAATTCCAGAGAATTTTGCACCTGAAGGTTTCAATTTGGGCCCCCAAGATGCTCCAGTGGTTCAAAATGTTGTTACTCCAGCACCTCCTGTGGTGCATACTGTTCATGTTGCACCTCCTTCGGTGAATTTGGTTTTGTTTGTTAATGAAGATGTGTGTCGTCCTTTCCCTCCACCGAGAGAAGACTTGTGTCTTTATGACAGAATGGATGATTTCCAAGAGCAGTTTGATAGAATGCAAAGAGAGACGAATGATCTTAGGGGAAAAGAGCTATTTGGGCAGAATGTGAATGAGTTGTGTTTGGTCCTGAATGTTAAAGTGCCTGCTAAGTTCAAGGTCCCAGAGTTTGATAAGTACAAGGGAAACACTTGCCCTCGTTCTCACTTGGTGATGTACGTGAGGAGAACGTCTACCCACACTGATGATCATCGTCTGCTGATTCACTTTTTCCAGGATAGTCTAACCGGCGCAATGTTGAAATGGTACATGAGTTTAGACAGCGCCAACATTCATACTTTTAATGATTTGGGAGAAGCATTCATCAAACAATACAAGTACAATGTGGACATGGCGCCCGACCGTGACCAGCTTAGGGCCATGGTTCAGAAAGACAGAGAATCGTTCAAAGAGTATGTGCAGAGATGGCGCGAAGTAGCTGCGCAAGTGATTCCTCCCATGGAGGAGAAAGAAATGACTAAAAATTTTATGAAGACGCTAGGCGCTTTCTACTATGAAATAATGGTAGCAAGTGCCCCAAGTGATTTTACAGAGACGGTAGGAATGGGTGTCCGCCTAGAGGAGGCAGTAAGAGAAGGCCGTTTGAGGAAGGGTAAAGGATCCAGAGGTGTGAAAAAGCCAGATTATGGGTTTACAAAGAAGACAGAGGGGGATACAAATGCTGTTATACAAGAGAGGAGGGTAAACACTCCTAGAAGGAATTACCAGCGTCACCAGCAAGTCGCCTCAGTTACTCCTGTTATGAATGCCCCTCCAACTACCATTTTTTATCAAAGACCGTCCCAGCAGGGGAACTAAGGGAAAAATCAGAGAAGGGAGAACTATGACCCTATTCCCATGAGCTATGCAGAGCTACTACCGGTATTGATTTAGAAGAAGTTGGTCCAGGCACGACCACCTCCAACTGTACCATCACCATTGCCTTGGTATTACAAAGCAGACTAGACGTGTGCCTTTCATCAGGGAGCACTAGGGCGTAGTGTTGAAAATTGATATCCCTTGAAGAATTAAGTACAAAAGTTGGTGAAGTCTGCAATTATATCTTTCAAAGACATGGGACCTAATGTGAAAGACAATCCTCTACCCAAGCACGGGGGAGTGAATACTGTGAATATGGTGGCCGGTTGTCCAGGTGACTTCCAGATTTTCGACATTAATCTAGTTAGAGGGGATTTGGTGAAGATGCACGTAGACCTCTGTGAATTCAGTTATTATACGCATGAACATGCCATTTGTGCTATTTGAAGTACAAACATACAGGGTTGCGAGAAGATAAAGGCTGATTTACAGGAGATGATGAATGAAGGTTTAATTTATATAATCAGGCCTAGGGGAGAATATGAAGAGGAAGTGAATATGGTTTCTGGATGTCTGGGTGAATTCAGAATTTTTGATGTGGAGTATTTGAATGAGGATCTCATGCAGTTGCATGCTACCTTCTGCCGTACTGCTGGTCAGGTAGAACACCAATATGGATCTTGCATAGTTTGCTGTCGAGACCCCCGAGGATGTTCTATTGTGAAAGTGGGTGTTCAATTGCTGTTAGACAATGGAACTATCAAGATCACAGGTCAGAGATATGATTATCATGAGATTGATATGGTTGAAGTTTGTTTGATGGAAGAAGAGTCAGAGGAAGAGTATGCCTCCGCGGACGAGTATTTCTCTTCAGACGAAGATTTGTTTGCCAGAAATGAATTTGTGATGCCTGATTAGGTTGAGGAAGGGGTAAACGTTATTGTACCTTGTTTTGGTGCACCCGCTCATCTTGAGGTGGAGTACCATAGCAAACCAGTTGTTACCCCATTGGTAATTAGTCTGCCAGGTCCTATTCCCTACAAATATGATAAGGATGTGCCTTACAAATACAATGTTACAATCTTAGAAGATGGGGGTGGAAGTTCCCATCCAGCCAATGCTAGATGTTGGAAATATATCTAATAATAGCAGGGTGACCCGTAGTGGTCGTGTGTTTGCGCCGGTTATTCGAAGAGATGTTGTTGCTGGAAAGAAAATTACTGAGAACGATGAGCCTAAGAAGGTTGCAGGAGAAACTAGTGTAGCTACATTAGAGAAAGAAGTGGATGATATCTTGAAGATAATTAAGATGAGCGACTACAAAATTGTAGATTAGCGATTGTAGACTCCTTCAAAGATATCCATCCTAGCTTTATTGATGAATTCCTCCGCTCATAGAGAATCACTGATGAGAGTACTAGACCAAGCTTTTGTGGAGAATGACATGCCGTTAGATCAATTCAGCAACGTAATTGGAAACATTACGTCATGTAACAACTTGAGTTTCTGCGATGATGAGTTACCAAATGAAGGGAGGAATCACAACCTTGCCCTCCACATATCTATGAACTGCAAGAATGACTCGCTATCCAATGTGCTAATTGATAACGGATCCGCGTTGAATGTTATACCAAGGAGTACCCTCATGAAGTTAAAGTATCAGGGAACACCTATGCGCCCGAGTGACATCATTGTGAAGGCTTTTGATGGGTCGAGGAAATCTGTCATCGGTGAAGTGGACTTGCCCATCCATATAGGACCACATTTGTTCCTGATAACCTTCCAGGTCATGGACATTATTCCCACATATAGTTGTTTGCTAGGACGACCATGGATACACGAAGCAGGTGCTGTCACTTCAACTCTGCATCAGAAGCTAAAGATTGTGCGTAAAGGAAGGTAGTGATCATAAATAGGGAGCAGGAGTTGTTGATATCCCATCTATCCTCTTTCAGTATTGTAGAAGCGGATGAGGCTGCTGTTGGAACCCAGTTCTAAGCCCTATCCATTGACAACATAAGGAGAAATGAGAATTTTGTGGTTTCCCTGAAGGACGCGCAACAGGTTGTGCGTAATGGTCATAACGCAGTTTAGGGACGACTTGTGGATCCACCCGTGAACAAAAACAGAGTTGGTTTGGGTTTCTCTTCGAGGAATGGCAAAGGCGAAAGTTTGAAGTTAAAGTCTTTTGTGAACAGTTATCACGATGTTTTCCGCAGCGGAGGCTACCTTCATCCGATTGGTTCTGGAATTAATGTTGTTGAAGAGGATGAAGCAGAGAAGGAAGTATCAAATTATGTGACACATGGAGTCCAAGTTCAGAACTGGGTCACCATTGATGTTCCTTCTTGCATACATGTTTCAAAGTATTTTTTTTTTAATCTGCTTCTTTTTTTTTGAAAAGCTTTCACCCTGCCCAAGGTGGAAGTATTAATGTTGTAGGGCTTATCTGTTTGCTATAACTGTTAAGATCATTAATAGAAGTTGTCTTTGCTTCCAAATTATGTCTTTTATTTTCTGCTTTTTTATGGGAAATGGTAATAAATAAAATAACAACCTTTCATGATAAATAATAACTGAAAATTAATCTGCATGATCACTTGTTATATGTGTTAGTTTCTAAAAGTAATCATAAATCACATGTGCAGATTAATTAAAAAACCCGTTGAACATAATGACCCTGCACCCTCTCCCAACTTTGATTGTCCTATGTTTGGGGCTGAAGAAGGAGATTATGATGAGATTCCAGAAGAGGTCTCACGGTTGCTTGAGCATGAGGAAAATACCATTCGACCATATAAGGAGCCTTTGGAAGTGATTAATTTAGGTTCAGAAGAGGATTCAAAGGAAGTTAAGATTGGAGCATCGTTGCATCCTGATGTAAAGAGCGGGTTGATTGAGCTATTAAAAGAATATGTGGATATTTTTGCTTGGTCTTATCAAGATATGCCTGGTCTAGATACAGACATTGTCGAGCATCGTTTGCCGTTGAAGCCAGAGTGTCCGCCAGTTAAACAAAAGCTGAGAAGAACCCACCTGAATATGGCAGTAAGGATCAAAGAGGAGGTCCTAAAGCAGATTAATGCTGGTTTTCTTGTGACATCAGCGTATCCTCAATGGATTTCCAATATTGTCCCAGTATCGAAAAAAGACGGAAAAGTCCGCATGTGCGTAGATTACAGAGATCTAAATAAAGCTAGTCCAAAAGATGATTTTCCATTGCCTCACATTGACATGTTAGTGGATAGCACAACAAAATTCAAAGTATTCTCGTTCATGGACGGATTTTCCGGGTCTAATCAAATAAGAATGGCTCCAGAGGAGATGGAAAAAACAACGTTTATCACACCCTAGGGAACATTCTGTTACAGAGTGATGCCCTTCGGGTTGAAGAACGCTGGTGCAACGTAACAGAGGGCTATGACAACCCTATTCCATGATCTGATGCACAAATAAATCAAAGTATATGTTGATGATATGATTGCCAAATCCCAAACTGAAGAAGGGCATATAGAAGATTTGTTGAAGTTGTTTCAGCGTTTGAGGAAGTATCATCTCCGCTTGAATCCAAATAAATGCACCTTCGGAGTTAGATCGGGGAAATTATTGGTTTTTATTGTTAGCCAGAAAGGAATTGAAGTTGACCCTCACAAAGTCAAAGCAATTCAAGAAATGCCAACACCAAGAACTGAAAAGCAAGTCCGGGGTTTCCTCGGGCGTTTGAATTATATCTCCAGATTTATTTCTCACATGACTGCAACGTGTGAACTGATCTTTAAGTTGTTAAAGAAAGATCAAGGTTGTGTGTGGATGAATGACTGCCAAAGGGCATTTGAAAGTATTAAAGAGTATCTTCTTGAACCTCCTATCTTTCTCCCTTCAGTAGAAGGAAGACCGTCGATTATGTATCTAACAGTGTTAGATAAATCCATGGGTTGCATTCTGGGACAACAGGATGAAACAGGAAAGAAAGAGTTCACCATTTATTATCTCAGCAAGAAGTTCATTGATTGTGAGTCACAGTATTCTATGCTAGAAAAGACATGTTATGCTTTGGCCTGGACGACAAAGCTCTTGCGGCAGTATATGTTGAGTCATACCACTTGGTTGATCTCCAAAATGGATCCGATCAAGTATATTTTTGAAAAGCCTGCTCTTACTGGGAGAATTGCCTGCTGGAAGATGTTGTTATCTGAATATGATATCGAGTACCGCACTCAAAAGGCTATTAAAAGTAGTGTGTTGGAAGATTACCTTGCTCACCAGCCGATGGAAGATCATCAGTCTGCAGAATATGAATTCCCTGATGAGGATGTGATGTTCCTGAAAGCAAAAGATTATGATGAGCCATTGCCTGAGGAGGGCCCCGACCCTGAATCTCGTTGGAGTATGATATTTGATGGAGCTGTGAATGCTTATGGTAAAGGAATTGGTGCTGTGATTGTTACTCCTCATGGATCGCACATTCCTTTTACTGCAAGGTTAACGTTTGATTGCACTAATAATATGGCAGAATATGAAGCTTGCATCATGGGTCTTGAGGAAGCTATTGATCTCAAAATCAAGATTTTAGATGTATATGGTGATTCATCCTTGGTAATAAATCATATTAAAGGAGAATGGGACACTCGTCACCCTGGCTTGATCCCTTACAAAGATTATGCTAGAAGATATTACCCTTCTTCAATAAAGTTGAATTCCATCACATTCCTAGAGATGAAAATCAAATGGCAGATGCTCTGGCAACTCTGGCTTCCATGTACCAAGTGAATGTTTGGAATGATATACCCCAAATTACAGTTCGACGGCTAGATAGGCCCGCTCATGTGTTTGCAACAGAGGAGGTAGCAGATGAAAAACCTTGGTACTATGATATCAAGCATTTTCTTCAGACTCGGGAATACCCAATTGGTGCGTCGAGGAAAGATAGAAAGACACTGAGAAGATTGGCAGGCAGTTTCTTCCTCAGTGAAAATGTGTTATACAAGAGAAATTATGACATGGTCCTGCTCAGATGCGTGGATGGACACGAAGCAGACATGTTGATGCATGAGATCCATGAAGGTTCATTTGGAACTCATGCTAATGGACATTCGATGGCTAAAAGGATGCTAAGGGCAGGTTATTATTGGTTGACAATGGAATCTGATTGTTACAAATTTGCAAAGAAGTGCCATAAATGCCAGATTTATGCAGATAAGATCCATGTGCCTCCGAAACTTCTCAATGTGATTTCCTTCCCATGGCCTTTATCTATGTGGGGTATTGACATGATCGGGATGATAAAACCCAAAGCTTTAAATGGACATTGTTTCATCTTGGTAGCAATTGACTACTTTACCAAATGGGTAGAGGCTGCTTCTTATGCCAATGTCACCAAACAGGTGGTTGTGCGATTCATCAAAAATAATCTTATATGCTGGTATGGTGTTCCGAGCAGAATCATCACCAACAATGGCTCGAACCTGAACAACAAGATGATGACATAACTGTGCGAAGAATTCAAGATTGTTCATCACAATTCATCTCCATACAGGCCAAAGATGAATAGGGCTGTTGAAGCTGCTAATAAGAATATCAAGAGAATTATCCATAAAATGGTTGTCACTTATAAGGATTGGCATGAAATGCTCCCTTTTTCTCTGCATGGATATTGAACATCTATTCGCACTTCAACAGGAGCAACCCCGTTCTCCCTAGTGTATGGAATGGAAGCTGTACTCCCTATCGAGGTAGAGATTCCCTCATTGCGTGTGATAATGGAAGCCAAGTTGACAGAGGCTGTATGGGTCCAGAACAGGTTTGACCAAGTAAATTTGATTGAAGAGAAGAGGATGACAACTTTATGTCATGGGAAGTTATATCAGAAAAGAATGAAGAAAGCATTTGATAAACAGGTCAAACCTCGTGAATTCAGAGAAGGCGACCTCATGCCCAGGAAGATCATGTCTTTCAACAATGATTCTAGGGGCAAGTGGACTCCCAATTTTGAAGGCCCGTATGTTGTAAAGAAAGCCTTCTTTGGGGGTGCATTAATTCTTGAAACTATGGATGGTGAGGAGTTCCTACGTCCCATGAATGCTGATGCAGTCAAGAAATACTTTGCCTAAAGAAATAAAAGAACAGCTCGCTAAAATGAAAACCTGGAAGGGCGGCTTAGGCAAAAAAGAGCGTCTTGGTAGGCCAAAAACCCGAAAGGGCGGTCTAGGCAAAAATTAGAGACATAAACAGAATAAATTTCCCTCTAAGTTGAAAACCCGCAAGGGCAGCTTAGGCAAAAGTTAGGGATTTTTCTTGGCAAGTAACTACGTCATACAAGACTTGATCGTTGAAGCAACAATCTTCTCGGATCCTCACCATACTTCAACAAAAGCTGCTGCTCAGGATTTCAAAATTTGTTAGGGGGGATAGTGGTCATTGTATCTCAATGTATCTTTTCCATTATGTATTACCATTTCCCAAACTTTCTAATCATCCATGGTGTCTCTCCACTTGCAGACTACCATTCTATTGATGAAATTCGTGATTTTGCCTAAATTCTTTGTGTTCTTATTTTTTACTTAGCTTGCAAAGACTTCATTTATTACTGATAATAAATGTTAAAGCAAAAGGATTAAAAAGTAAAATTAACTTTAAATAAAAGAAGAAGAGATCTTTACAACTCAATTTACTTTGGGATTTATGATGAAATAATGACAACAAGAATGGTGATCCCAAGAATGAACAAACTCTGGTTGTTTTAAGAAGATTTACTCCCTTCATGAAGGTTTTCTCAGGACATTTTGCCGGTGTGCGCAATCTTTGTGTGTTTCTCAGATAGTTAAAGACGATATCAGTGGGTGCAAGGTACAATATTGGGTTGTGATCCCATTATCCCCAGTCAATTCTTAGTTCGCTTTTGATTTTGGGTTTGCATGGTTAGAAGCCTCCGTCCCAGATTCCCCAGCAAATTCTTCCCTCATATAATGAAAGGTTTTATTCCCTTGGTGTGCTGAAATGTAGCTCTTTTTGCAGTATTGGCATTAATGTTGACTTCTTGATTTCCCGGGGAGATTATCCCAGGGCATCTCTTATTGGAATAAGTGTTCGTATTGAAAATTTTCAATCCACAGTTTTTTCTCCAGGGAGGTAGACTTGAATCCCCCAATGAGGTTTGGTTGTGTCGGCGTCAGTCTGCTTTATTTGAGGCTCGTCATGCAATATCCAGTAGGCGTGTTGCTTTTGTAAAACTCCTTCTCCGATGAAACCAAAAGAAGGATGTTCTATCCCGGTATCTGTTTGATTTGGCTACATCCGGATTATGTTTCTCCTCAGTAAAGTTAAGGCATGCAATGGGTTTGGTTTCCGCATTTGATTTTTACCTTTCTTGGATTGATCTTTCTGGTTGAAGTTTAGCCCAATGTTGTTAGTACCTGAGGCGGTTTTGTTTGTTTGCACTGATCATGTATCCTTTTACCAGCATATGCACGATATCACTCATACATTCATACATACATCATGTATTGCTAAAAATCATCGTTCATTTACATTGTGTTCTGATCTTCCTGCAACACTCTTTGCTTGGTTGAATTTGGTTTTCCCTCTTGAGTTTATTTCTCAAAGGATGTATCTTCATTGGCCGTCTTGCTCCAGTGTATTTCTGAATTGGATTTATGGTTGCATGACAATACTATTTACTTTGGATTTCTGAGAACTTTGAGTTTTGGTTTGTGTATTTATTTTGCACGGGAAGACTTTATCTCCCCAGCAGGAATATCGTGGCATTTCCCCGGGAAGTCATATTTCTATCCCCAGAAGGTCATTTCTCTTTGCAATTCCCCTTGAAAATAAGTGGAAGTCTCTTTATTTGAGACAACTTACATGTTACTCTTTCTAGGCAGAGTGCCATGGTTAAAGAAGAAGTTGAGACCCGTTCTAGGCAAAAACACCAGAATCTTGGGGAAACATGATATATTTTCTCTTTCTACCTTCAGTGAATGTTGGTAGTACATCGGCAGTGAACGAAAGTGATATGATATATTTTCTCTTTCTACCTTCAGTGAATGTTGGTAACACGTCGGTAGTGAACGTCAGTGTTTATTATCTTTTTGCTATCTTCAGTGAACGTTGATAGTTCATCGTCAGTGAACGGCGGTGATATGATATATTTTCTATTTCTATCTTCAGTGAACGTTGGTAGTACGTTGGCAGTGAACGTCGGTGTTTGTTATCTTTTTTCCATCTTCAAGTGAACGTTGGTAGTACATCAGCAGTGAACGGAGGTGATATGATATATTTTCTCTTTCTACCTTTAGTGAACGTTAGTAGTACATCAGCAGTGAAAGAAGGTGATATGATATATTTTCTCTTTCTACCTTCAGTGAACGTTGGTAGACATCGGCAGTGAACGTCGATGCTTGTTATCCTCCTCTATGATTTTGTTCTTGTGGTTCACCAGTGATTTATTTTCCTAGTGGGGTTGCTCCTTTGTTTCTTCATTTTTGTTGCATCCCCAATGTTACTTTGCGTCTCTTTGGTTCTGTTCATATGCATAAACATTTGCATGGCATCTTAGGGCCAAAAATAGGGTTTGTTTTGTACTTAAGTATCTTAGATCACGTAGACACAAATATTTTTAACCTTTGTATCTCCGGATAGAAGAAACTTAAATAAGGGCATCTGTTGTACCCCAATTTTCCCCCCTAAGATCCCTTCATCATACCATATTATTTCAATCACAACAAGATCACATTAGGGCTTTTGGTTCTTCTACCTATCTTTAGCTTTGCTCTTTGAGGAGTTACCAAGCACCTTAACTTGTTCTATTTTGTGATCATGGATATTTTGCTTTGATTTTCTCTCTAATTGACAATATACAATATTGTTCTGTCTTACTTTTTAATAATGTAGGTAAAGGCAATGAGGTCTAGCAAGTTGCATCATGGGTTCATGAGTTTATTTCCATGCCCTAGTCAATAGCTTGAGAAATTCAAACCACACCATTGAAGTTGTTTTGGAAGAATTGGTATGGAAGTGGCTTTGATGGCCATGAGTCCTCATCATCATCCTCAACAAGTTCTATTCACAAAGGAAGAATATTGGCACAAAAAGTTTGTTCAAACTTGGCAAAGTTCCTCAAAGCATTCTCTTGATCTAGAGGCTAGGGTTTTGGACTTCAAAGGGGCATATCATGCTCATATATTGGTATTTTTGAGGGATTCCAAAATCATTCTTCTCTTCAAAGAGTTACCAACAAATCACTTCAAAAGTTCCAAGGAGTTTTTATGTGGAAGGAACTTGGTGAAGAAGAAAGATTACAAGTCACCCAGATGAATCCCCAATTTTCCATATTTGACTTCAAATGGTCATAACTTGGTCAATTTTTATCACCTTGGGACCATTAATTTTTCATGATGATCCTAAAGATGTGTACTTTATGTCTTCTTTTATGTGCAAAGTGAGAAAATGGATGGAAGTTTCCTTAAGAATGCAAAAGATTATAGGTCATTTCATGATTTTTGGCCAACTTGAATAAGTCATAACTTGCTCATTTTTTTGAGATTTTGAGTGGTTCAAATTGAAATATGTCATTCAAGAGATCTACTTCATTCCATCTTTTTTGATCAAGAGCAAATTCTAAGTGGAAGGCCATGTTTTGATGCAAAGGATTATAGGTAATTTTTAAAGAAGAATTTGAAATATTTCTAAGTATGGAAAGTCAACTATTTTTCTTCAACTTTGACTCCATGTAACTTTCAGCTCAAGCATCCATTTGATTCCATTCTTTTTCCATTGCAAAGTTTGTAACCTCATCTTTCCAAAGCATCAATAATCTTGCCCTAAGACCCCTTGAGGAGAAAATGCCATTGGATTGAACTTGGTAACTTGGAACCGATGTTTCTCCATAAGTCAAAATTTGTAATTCATGTTTTGGACTCTAAACATCAATTTAGCACGTGTTTGTGATCTAAACATGTTTAACCAAGTTGCCAAAGTGGATTAGAGCCTTGAAATGCAAGGATTTGATGAGTTTTGATGCAAATCAGATCACACTTTGCTCGTGCATCAGGTTCACACGATTTCCCTCCAAACTTCATCATTTCACACGCTTGAACATTCCATTTGATTCCCTATAAATAGAGGGTCATCCCCCATTCAATTCCCCAAGCTTAGATAGCCAGAATCACCCTGCCAAACTTGCTTCACAACCTTGAATTTAGCTACTTCAAATTCTATTCTCAAGCCCTTTTCAATCCATTTTTTCCATCAATTCACCTTCCTTGATCTTCCCTGAAGCTAACCATAGAAGTCCAGTTTCAGAGCTCTGCAACTCAACTTCAATAGGTAGATTCCTTCATCAATTCTTCAAAAATTTGATATCATCATGTTGCTCTCATTTCCCTGGTTCTAGTCGCAACACTTACTTCTTATTGGAAACACGTTTTGACCATGATTTTTCAAATCCCTTTTCAAAACTTTCTTTCCAAATTGCTTGAGTTACAGTTTATATAAATTTGGCGCGAGGGTGTGGTTGTCTTTGTCTTGAAGAGACAAAGCGAATGGTATAGGCCCGAGCTTCTGATTTTACAGTTTGAGAGACCTTCAATTCGTGATGGCTGGAGGTTGAAGATGTCCAACGTGTCATCTTCTAACCAATGAAGGCGTGCCATTTGTTATTTTCAAATTCTGATTTTATTAATGATTCTGTACATTATTCATTAAAGACCATGATATGCACAGTGCGCCAGATCCCTTAGATTTGATTACTAACGCGATTTGACTCTCATCCAATGGTCCACATCTTTTACTTTTATTTTCTTTTTCTGATTTTTATATTTTAATTGTTTTAAATTTCAAAAAATCATAGAAAACTCATTTTTAATCCAAAAAATCTGAAAAAAGTATGAAAAATATTTTTGATTATTCTCTTTCTGATTTTTATTTTTTCACAATTTAATTTTGTGTTTTGGTATTTTTTTATGAATTTCATACTTATTTGATTTGTTTAAAATGTTTAAAAATACTTTTACACATTTTTAAATTCTGAAAAAATTATGGAATGATCTAGTGATATTGTGACAAATATTGGTGACCTTATTTTATTTTTGTTTCTAAGTTTACCATTTTTTACTATTTTTGTTTATTTTGCCCATTTATTTTAAGTTTTAAAAATAGTTTCTGACTTTTAAAAATTCCCAAAAATTTCATAAAATTATTTGGCCTCTTTTCTAATTTTTCTATGGTCTGATTTTTTATTTCTTGATTAATTTGAATATAATTGATATTTTCCTCATTATTTTCCCTTCTTTTTTTACATTTTAAAACCCTTTAATGTATATATTAATTATATTATTATTTTGTGATTATTTTCTGGCTGTCTTGGGTTGATTTTTTGATCATGGCTTTATTAACATCATTGGATCCATGGTGTTAAGTTTGACTCCACAAAAAATGGATGAATGATTTTAATAATAGTTTGATTAAATATTAATTCAAATGTGGTTTATATTTTTATCCTAAATCCCCTTCTCATTGCACTAAATGTTGTTGGAGCATGATCTCTATATCATGTCTTAAAACAAATGGTGCATGGATTGCTATTGACCGGCCTCAAAATAGGTGCGACTTCTATATAACTCCACTTACAATTGCTTAACATAGCAGTAAATTTTGTCCCGGTTCGAATAAATGATCATTCGTGGCCCAAACTTATGATTGCAAGCCCAAGTATGTTAATTTGATCTCTTTGATCCAATAACCTTGAGATTCATTGTGTGGAGGCTTTTGTTCTACCAATCCTCTAATGGATCTACAACACCTTTGGTCAATGCGGAACACTTAAACATTGTTGATCATTAAATTGTACTTATGAGAATTCCAAATAGATGATATACTTAATAAAAAGCAAATGCAACTTGTTGTGTGGAGGCTTTGGTTCTGCCAATCCTCTAATGAGTTCCAAATGCAAGTTTCAAGATGGTCATCCAACTAACCACTAATTATTGACTTGTTTATTTTATGCCTTTACTCTTTTATGCTTTATGTACTATTTATTTTTAGCATTTACATTTCATGCCATTTTCATCTTTGCCCATTTGAGCATTTATTTTCTTGCCATTTTTACTTTGCTCACTTGAGCTTTTCTTTTTCTTTTCTTAAGATACTTAATAATCAACATAAACCCTAAAAACCTCTTAATGGTACTTGGAATATTTGGTTACTATCCTTGGCATTATGGAGCAATGGACTTTTTGTTGGACTTAGGATTAGAAATCTTGGCCTATCTTGGAGACCTTGTGATCTTATCTGATTATTTTGTCTGAAGTTCTTGAGGTTTACCTCAAGACATTGGGTTACTTGTTTGTTTTTGTGTGCGGGTTTTTGTGATTACATTCTCTGTTTGTAATTTGGAATTCACCCGTATACAATCGTTACTCTACCCAATTTTTGTAAAGACTCAATACATTTGAAGAGGTCTAGTATCTTTGCTTGCTTGGTTTCAATCCAAAGAATGAGAATTCTATCTTGACTCATAATGTCAAGTATTTGCTTCTTGTTGGTTAGATGATTCTTCTCCTTAGCTTTTACCTTATACTTTAGGATAGTCTCTTCTTCTCCTCCCATCTTCTTTAATTTCAAAAATCTTCTCCCTCCTTTTGAAAACTCTTCTTATTTCTAAACTTGAACCACTTTCATAATAAACTTGGACCTAGGTCCATGCATTTTCAAAATCTTTTCATAAATAAACTTAAATCTATTTAATAATACCTTGACATTTTTGTGAGAAGACTAAAAGTCAATCAATCTCATTTCAAACCATTTTGCCACTTTGGCTTTTATCTTTAAACTTTTCTCAAAAGGTTAGACTCTTGTCAATCCTTGTAGTGATGCAAACAACTATACTTCTACAATATGTAGTGAAGAGAGATATTTTCCACTTGGGTGTTGAGTGAGGCATTGTTGATTTTAAAATCCAAGCCATATCCTCCACTTTGAGATGATGCAAATTCTCCTTTCTCATGATTGTGGATAGTAAGTATGTTTTCCACACGTACAATGACAATGATGTCTTATCTCTTAAAATTAACCAACACACTTGTGTTTCAAACTTTTTAAAGAGGAACTATGTGTACCCTGATCCCCTATTGCATGAAAGGTGCTACGTAGGCACTAAAGGTTCGCAACCGCGGAGGGTGCAAAAATCATAAAAAAAATATATTTCTTTTCTCACCTCAACCATCCATTTTATATATAACACCTTTTTATAGCCAAAATATACAGATTTTACAAAGAGGTTCCTGCGGAGTATCGTAGATGTTTAGGGTGCTAATACCTTCCCTTTGCATAACCAACCCCCTTACCTTGAATCTTTCCCCCTTTTTTGGGTTATTCGCTCTTTTCCCATTCCTTTAGAAATAATAAAGCACGGTGGTGATTTTTTATTTTTTATTTGTATAAAGTCTAGTCAATCCAATGGCTTAGTCTTGAACATTTCTACCGCTACACATGGGACGTGGGAACTCCTCACCATCCATAGTTTCAAGAATTAATGCACCACCAGAGAAGGATTTCTTGACAACATACGGGCCTTCAAAATTGGGAGTCCACTTGTCCCTAGAATAAGTGTTAAAACACATGATCTTCTTGAGCACGAGGTCGCCTTCTCTGAATTCACGAGGTTTGACCTTTTTATCAAAATCTTTCTTCATTCTTCTCTGATATAAATGCCCATGACATAAAGCTGTAATTCTATTTTCCTTAATCAAATTCAATTGGTCAAACCTGTTCTAGACCCATTCAGCCTCTGTCAACTTGGTTTCCATTATTACACGCAACGAGGGAATCTCTACCTCAACAGGGAGTACAACTTCCATTCCATACACCAAGGAGAATGGGGTTTCTCCTGTTGAAGTGCGGACAAATGTTCGATATCCATGCAAAGGAAAAGGGAGCATTTCATGCCAATCCTTATAAGTAACAACCAATTTCTGGATAATTCTCTTGATATTCTTATTAGCAGCTTCAACAGCCCCATTCATCTTTGGCCTGTATGGAGACGAATTGTGATGGACAATCTTGAACTCTCCCTACAGTTCTGTCATCATCTTGTTGTTCAAATTCGAGCCATTGTCGGTGATGATTCTTCTCGGCACACCATACCGGCATATAAGATTATTTTTGATGAAACGCACAACCACCTGTTTGGTAACATTGGCATATGAAGCAGCCTCTACCCATTTGGTGAAGTAGTCAATTGCTACTAAAATAAAATGGTGCCCATTCGAAGCTTTGGGTTCTATCATCCCAATCATGTCAATCCCCCACATAGAGAAAGTCCATGGGGAGGAAATCACATTGAGAAGTGTCAGAGGCACATGGACCTTATATGCATAAACTTGGCATTTATGGCACTTCTTTGCAAATTTGCAACAGTCAGATTCCATTGTCAACCAATAATAACCTGCCCTTAGCATCTTTTTAGCCATCGAATGTCCATTAGCATGAGTGCAAAATGAACCTTCATGAATCTCATGCATCATCATGTCTGCTTCGTGTCTATCCACGCATCTGAGCAAGACCATGTCATAATTTCTCTTGTATAACACATTTTCACTGAGGAAGAAACTGCCTTCCAATCTTCTCAGTGTCTTTCTATCTTTCCTCGATGCACCAATCGGGTATTCTTGAGCCTGGAGAAAATGCTTGATATCATAATACCAAGGTTTTTCATCTGCTACCTCCTCTGTCGTAAACACATGAGCGGGCGTATCCAGCCGTCGAACTGTAATTCAGGGTATATCATTCCAAGTATTCACTTGGTACATGGAATCCAGAGTTGCCAGAGCATCCGCCATTTGATTTTCATCTCTAGGGATGTGATGGAATTCAACTTTATTGAAGAAGGGTAATAATCTTCTTGCATAGTCTTTGTAAGGGATTAAGCCAGGGTGACGAGTGTCCCATTCTCCTTTGATATGATTTATTACCAAAGCTGAATCACCATACACATCTAGAATTTTGATTCTGAGATCAATAGCTTCTTCAAGACCCATGATGCAAACCTCATATTCTTCCATATTATTAGTGCAATCAAATGTTAACCTTGCAGTAAAAGGAATGTGCGATCCATGAGGAGTGACAATCACAACACCAATTCCTTTACCATAAGCATTCACTACTCCATCAAAAATCATACTCCAACGAGATTCAGGGTCAGGGCCTTCCTCAGGAAATGGTTCATCACAATCTTTCACTTTCAGGAACATCACATCCTCATCAGGGAATTCATATTCTACAGACTGATGATCTTCCACCGGTTGGTGAGCAAGGTAATCTGCCAACACACTACTTTTAATATCCTTTTGAGTGCGGTACTCGATGTCATATTCCGATAACAACATCTGCCATCGGGAAATTCTCCCAGTAAGAGGAGGCTTTTCAAAAATATACTTGATTGGATCCATTTTGGAGATCAACCAAGTGGTATTATTCAACATATACTGTCGCAAACGCTTTGCCGCCCAGGCCAAAGCACAATATGTCTTTTCTAGCATGGAATACCGTGACTCACAAACAATGAACTTTTTGCTGAGATAATAAATGGCAAACTCCTTCTTCCCTGTTTCATCCTGTTGTCCCAGAATACAACCCATGGATTCATCTAACAATGTTAGATACATAATCAACTGTCTTCCTTCTACAGGAGGGAGCAAGATAGGAGGTTCAAGCAGATATTCTTTAATACTCTCAAATGCCTTTTGACAATCATCCGTCCACACACAACCTTGATCTTTCTTTAACAACTTAATGATCGGTTCACATGTTGCAGTCATGTGGGAAATAAATCTGGAAATATAATTCAAACGCCCGAGGAAACCCCTGACTTGCTTTTCAGTTTTTGGTGCTGGCATTTCTTGAATTGCTTTGACTTTATTAGGGTCAACTTTAATTCCTTTCTGGTTAATAATGAAACCCAACAATTTTCCCGATCTAACATCGAAGGTGCATTTATTCGGATTTAAGCGGAGACGATACTTCCTCAAACGCTGAAACAACTTCAACAAATCTTCTATATGCCCTTCTTTAGTATGGGATTTGGAAATCATATCATCAACATATACTTCGATTTCCTTGTGCATCAGATCATGGAATAGGGTTGTCATACCCCTCTGGTACGTTGCACCAACGTTCTTCAACCCGAAGGACATCACTCTGTAACAAAATGTTCCCCAGGGTGTGATAAACGTTGTTTTTTCCATGTCCTCTGGAGCCATTCTCATTTGATTATACCCGGAAAATCCGTCCATGAACGAGAATAACTTGAATTTTGCTGTGCTGTCCACTAACATGTCGATGTGAGGCAATGGAAAATCATCTTTTGGACTAGCTTTATTTAGATATCTGTAATCTACACACATGCAGACTTTTCTGTCTTTTTTCGGTATTGGGACAATATTGGAAATCCATTGAGGATACACTGACGTCACAAGAAAACCAGCATTGATATGTTTTAGGACCTCCTCTTTGATCTTTACTGCCATATTTGGGTGGGTTCTTCTCAACTTTTGTTTAACTGGCGAACATTCTGGCTTCAACGGCAAACGATGCTCGACAATATTTGTATCTAGACCAGGCATATCTTGATAAGTCCAAGAAAAAATATCCACATACTCTTTCAACAACTCAATCAACCTGCTCTTCACATCGGGATGCAATGATGCTCCAATATTGACTTCCTTCGGATCTTCTTCTGAACCCAAATTAATCACTTCCAAAGACTCCTTATATGGTGAATGGTATTTTCCTCGTGCTCAAGCAACCGTGAGACCTCTTCTGGAATCTCATCATAATCTTTTTCTTCAGCCCCAAACATAGGACATTCAAAGTTAGGAGAGGGTGCAGGGTCATTGTATTCAACGAGTTTTTTAGTTAATCTGCACATATGATTTATGATTGCTTTTAGAAACTGACACATATAACAAGTGATCATGCAGATTAATTTTCAGTTATTATTTATTTTGAAAGGTTTTTTTTTCATTACCATTTCCCAAGAAAAAGAAGAAAATAAAGACATAATTTGGGAAGCAAAGACAACTTTTATTAATGATCTTAAAAGTCATAGCAAACAGATAAACCCTACAACATTAATACTTCCACCTTGGGCAGAGTGAAAGATTTTCAAAAGAAAGAAACAAATTAACAAGACAAATTACTTTGAAACATGTATGCAAGAAGGAACATCAATGGTGACCCAGTTCTGAACTCGGACTCCACGCGTCACATAATTTGGTACTTCCTGTTTTGCTTCATCCTCTTCGACATCATTAATTCCAGAACCAATAGGATGGAGGTAGCCTCCGCTGCGGAAAACATCCTGATAATTGTTCACAGTAGACTTTGACTTCAAACCTTCACCTTTGCCAATCTTCGAAGAGAAACCCAAACCAGCTATATTCTTGTCCACGGGTGGATCCATAAGTCGTCCCCAAACTGTATTATGACCATTGCGCACAACCTGTTGTGCGTCCTTCAGCGAAACCACATAATTCTCTTTTCTCCTTATGTTATCATTGGATAGGGCTTGGAACTGGGTTCCAGAAGCAGCCTCATCCGCTTCTACAATACTGAAAGAGGATAGATGGGATATCAACAACGCCTGCTCCCCGTTTATGATCACTACCTTCCCTTCACGCACAAACTTTAGCTTCTGATGTAGAGTTGAAGTGACAACACCTGCTTCGTGTATACATGGCCGTCTTAGCAAGCAACTATATTCGGGAATAATGTCCATGACCTGGAAGGTTATCAGGAACAAATATGGTCCTATATGGATGGGTAAGTCCACTTCATCAATGACAGATTTCCTCGACCCATCAAATGCCTTCACAATGATGCCACTCGGGCGCATAGGTGCTCCTTGATACTTTAACTTTATGAGAGTACTCCTTGGTATAACATTCAGCGCGGATCCATTATCAATTAGCACATTGGACAGCAAATCATTCTTGCAGTTCATAGATATGTGGAGGGCCAGGTTATGATTCCTCCCTTCATCTGGTAACTCATCATCACAGAAACTCAAGTTATTACATGACGTAATGTTTCCAATTACGCTGCTGAATTAATCTAATGGCATGTCACTCTCCACAAAAGCTTGGTCTAGTACTCTCATCAATGATTCTCTATGAGCAGAGGAGTTCATCAATAAAGCTAGGATGGATATCTTTGAAGGAGTCTACAGTAGCTGATCTACAATCCTGTAGTCGCTCATCTTAATTATCTTCAAAATATCATACACTTCTTTCTCTAATGTAGCTCCACTAGTCTCTCCTATAGCCTTCTTAGGCTCATCATTCTCAACAATTTTCTTTCCAGCAACAACATCTCTTCGAACAACTGGCGCAAACACACGACCGCTGCGGGTCACCTGGTATTTTCAGCTATATTTCCAATATCAAGCATTGGCTGATTTGGAACTTCCACCCCATCTTCTAAGATTGTAGTGTTGAATTTGTAAGGCACATCCTTATCTGATTTGTAGGGAATAAGACCTGGCAGACTAATTACCAATGAGGTAACAACTGGTTTTCTATGGTACTCCACTTCAAGATGAGCGGGTGCACCAAAACAAGGTACAATAAAGTTTACCCCTTCCTCAACATAATCAGGCATCACAAAGTCATTTCTGGCAAACAAATCTTTGTCTGAAGAGAAATACTCATCCGCAGAGGCATACTCTTCCTCTGACTCTTCTTCCATTAAACAAACTTCAACCATATCAACCTCATGATAATCATCTCTCTGACCTGTGATCTTGATAGTCCCATTGTCTAACAGCAACTGAACACCTTCCCTCACAATTAAACATCCTCGGGGATTTCGATAACAAACCAGGAAAGATCCATATTGGTGTTCCACATGACCAGCCGTATGGCAGAAGGTAGCATGCAACTGCACGGGATCCTCCTTCAAGTACTCCACATCAAAAATTCTGAATTCACCAGGACATCCAGAAACCATATTCACTTCCTCTTCATACTCTGCCCTAGGCCTGATTATATGGATTAAGCCCTCATCTCTTGTAAATCAGCCTTTATCTTCTCGCAACCCTGTATGTATATACTGCAAACAACACAACTGTCGTGGTCATGCATATAATAGCTGAATTCACAGAGGTCTGCATGCATTTTCACCAAATCTCCTCTAACCAGATTAATGTCAAAAATCTGGAAGTCGCCTGGACAACCGACCACCATATTTACAATATTCACTCCCCCGTGCTTGGGTAGAGGATTGTCTTTCACATTAGGTCCCATATCTTTGAAAGATAGAATTCCAGACTTCACCAACCTTTGCACTTTAGTCCTCAAAGGATAATAATTCTCAACATGATGCCCTGGTGCTCCCTGATGAAAAGCACACGTTTGGTCTGCCTTGTAATACCAAGGCAATGGTGATGGTACGACGGGAGGTGGTCGTGTCTGGACCATATTCTTCTGAATCAATGCTGGTAGTAGCTCTGCATAGCTCATGGGAATAGGGTCATGGTTCTCCCTTCTCTGATTATTCCCTTGGTTCCCCTGCTGGGACGGTCTTTGATAAGCAACGGTAGTCAGAGCGGCATTCATAACAGGAGTAACCGAGGCGACTTGCTGGTGACGCTGATAATTCCTTCTAGGAGCGTTTACTCTCCTCTATTGTATAAAAGCATTTGTATCCCCTTCTTTCTTCTTGGTAAACCCATAATATGGCCTCTTCACACCTTTGGACCCTTCACACTTCATCAAATGACCTTCTCTTACAACCTCTTCTAGGCGGACACCCATTCCTACCATCTCCGTAAAATCACTTGGTGCGCTTGCTACCATCCTTTTGTAGTAGAAAGCACCCAGCGTATTCAGAAAAATCTTATTCATTTCTTTCTCTTCCATGGGAGGAATCACTTGGGCAGCTACCTTGCGCCATGTCTATGCATACTCTTTGAACGATTCCCTGTCTTTCTGAACCATGGCCCTAAGTTAGTCATGGTCGGGCGCCATGTCCACATTGTACTTGTATTGTTTGATGAATGCTTCTCCCAAATCATTAAAAGTATGGATGTTGGCACTGTCCAAGCTCATATACCATTTCAACGCTGCGCCGACCAAACTATCCTGAAAAAAGTGAATCAGCAGATGCTGATCATCAGTGTGGGTAGACATTCTCCTCACGTACATTACCAAATGGGCACGAGGGTAAGTGTTTCCCTTATACTTCTCAAATTCTGGGACTTTGAACTTAGCAGGTATCTTTACATTTGGTACCAAACACAACTCATTCACATTCTGCCTAAATAACTCTTTTCCCCTAAGAGATTTCATCTCTCTTTGCATTCTATCAAACTGCTCTTGAAAATCATCCATTCTGTCATAAAGAACCAAGTCTTCACTCGGTGGAGGGAAAGGACGACACACATCTTCATTAACAAACGAAACCAAATTCACCGAAGGAGGTGCAACAGGAACAATATGCACCACATGAGGTGCAGGAGTAACAACAGTCTGAACCACTGGAGCATCTTGAGGTCCAAGATTGAAACCTTCAGGTGCAAAATTCTCTGGCATTCCCCATGGATAACCTTAAGGTAAACGGTTTTGAACAAAAGCCAGAGTAGCGGATACAGGAACAGTCAGAACTTCAGTACTTGCCCTTGTTGGTTGAGGTTGAACACTCGGTGACTGATTCTGTGCAGCCACCAGAGCTTCCATCAGAATATTCAGATTGGCCATGTCGGCCTTCATAGAAGAAACTTTTTCGTGCAACTCGCGATTCTCTTGTTCTAAGTTGTCCATCTTCTTTTTGAAATTAACCCGAGTGTTGTAGTGATGAGTCAGCTTGTTGAATGAAGTAAAGAAGTTGGGTAAGACACCTGGGTATACATAACAAATTCAAGAAATATGTGCAATATGATGCATGATATGAAATGCACATGATTATTTTTACTTCATTATTTAATATTTCAAGGGATTTAAGATTTATAGACATATTGCGAACATCAAAGTAATAAAGCTTTTGAAATACTGAAATTTTTTATAATAATAACTTCAAAATGGATTACAAGTTTCAATGATCCCGAGTACAAGATGAAAATACAATCTAAAATCCTGAGAAAAGGAACTGATGGAGATCAATATGTACGCTGGCACTTCCCTGTGAGCCTGGCAATCCGAGCCCTTAGCCTCTGGTTTTCTTCCACATGTCTGATGGCAACCTCCTTCCAATCATCTGGATTAGAAAGTGAGTAATCAGCATCTGGTTGAGGCTTATGGGATAATAAATCCCCTTGCCTCTCCATAGACTCCACCACTCGACTCTCAAGGATCTCGATCAAATCGTCTTTCTCCTTCAGGTCTGCTCTGTATGAACTCTCTAAAGTCTGGAACTTGTTCTTCCAAGCACCCCTTTCCTGTTTCATCCTAACCAAAGCGAGTTGCAGCTCTTCTAGATCCTCTAATAAGGGAGGAGTGGTTTTCACAAATAGGTCAGGCATGGGTATCTCCCGAGTATATGACATCTTCAACTGAATGGCTCTCGATTGGACCCACTGAAGATATGGCTCCAAAGAAACAGCACCCCTAGGTCCCAAATCCTTCCTATTCTTCTTATGAATGTGATGCCAGACCTTCGCAACCTGCTCCCTAGCTTCCATGTGGTCTTCTCCTTCCTTTAGAAAGAAACTACTCAAATGAATACTATTCGGTTTATCCCTCATCGGATAACCAAGCTGTCGCCGTGCAAGAACAAGGTTATAGTTAATTCCTCCCTTTGTACTAAGAAGAGGCACATTGGGGAAACTACCACAAATGTTAATAATCTCCACATCTTAGTAAGCTCGATGATACCAATCAATATCCGAGTGAGTAAGTGCCATGATCTTAGGAGCCCAACGGGGTTCCTTCTTGACATCCCAAAAAGCATCAGACTGAGGCATGCGAGAGATGAACCACCAGTACAACACAGGCGTGCAACAGATAATCATTCCCCCATGATAAGAATTCCGAAGATGAATAGAGTAATAAGCATCACCCAACAGTGTAGGAACAAGGTTTCCAATCATGAAAATCCTGATAGTGTTAGTGTCGACAAACTTGTCCACATTATGAAATAAGAATAATCCGTAAGCAAGTAGAGCAAAGATGGCCTCAAAAGAAACCGTACTCTTCATTCTGGCAAAGTAACGAGCTTTCTCCAATAAGAACTGAGCTGGTAATCCTCTAATCCCTCCTTTAGTAGTCATATGGGCTTCCACCTCAGATTTCCCCAGATGAATCAAAGCAGCAATCTCATGTGGTTTTGGCTCACCCTCCAAACCAGTAAGAGGAACACGATCGGTAACAGGTAAATCCAATAGATAAGAATACTCATCTAGTGTAGGCATCAACTGATAATCGGGAAAAGTAAAACAGTGATACACTGGATCATAGAACTGGGCCAAGGTCGAGAGAATACCCTTCTTCATCTTCAGCTTCATGAGAGGAATAATGGATCCATACTTCTTCCGAAAGTCTGCAGAACACTCGATCTCTAGAATTAGACTGACCAACTCATCTATCTTAGGATCCTTGAAACTGTATTTCCCGGTCTTTCTCTTTCCAGAATCCATGGTTAAAAGTACCTGAGATATTCACAAATAGTCAACCTTTAAATCCCTTGAAATATTGTTTTCTTCAAAAGATGCTTATGAGTGCATGGATGCATGATGCAATAATCACACACAAGATCATACATATAGGGTTCATAGGTTCAACGTCACGAGCATGAAGTCAAAGGTACTACCCATAAGGTTTTGGTCTAAAAAGTTATCACCTGCCGAACAAGGTTCTAGAGTTTCCTAGAGTCTACATCCTTCCTTCGGATATTACCAACTTCCTGATTAACTCGGTAATTAGTAATATTCTCTAGAAAGACTCGTCAGAGCGTAGTATCGCATGACAACTATTTCCGGATTACTCCGTCATAGCTTCCGCACTACACCTAAAAGGCCAAGATGGGTTTGGTATTCTACGGTCCTCAGCTTCAGCAGGCTCCCAGGTCAAAAGCAGTACGTCTTCCCGATTACTCGGTAAACGACACTACAGTCAAAGGGGCCTCCACTGAGTGGGGGATCTCATGTCTCATTTTTTGGGATTACTCCCTCAAAGTTAACATGACTATACCGCCCGTCCTATCTTAAAGTTTTCCCAAGTCCGTGTCTAGGACTTATGAGTAATCACCAAGCACCCTGAAAACCAGGAAAATCCAAACAAACATATATACAAAATATAACACATAAACAACAATAGCACATATACAAATATAAACAAAGATAGGCTAAACCCACTTAGGGATGGACTAGAAAAAGGTCAATCTTTCCCCAGTGAAGTCGCCATTTTTCTGTAGCGGTAGAAATGTTCAAGACTAAGCCATTGGATTGACTAGACTTTATACAAATCAAAAATAAAAATCGCCACCGCGCTTTATTGTTTCCAAAGGAATGGGAAACGTGAGACTAACCCAAAAAGAGGGGGAAATATTCAAGGTAAGGGGGTTGGTTATGAAAAGGGAAGGTATTAGCACCCTAAACATCTACGGTACTCTGCAGGAACCTCTTTGAAAAAATCTGTATATTTTGGCTATAAAAAATGTGTTGTATGTAAAATGGATGGTGGAGTTGAGAAGAGAAATATATTTTTTTATGATTTTTGCAACCGCCGCGATTGCGAACCTTTAGTGCCTATGTACCACCTTTCGTGCAATAGGGGATCAGGGTACACGTAGTTCCTCTTTTAAATATTTGAAACACAAGTGTGTTAATTAATTTTAAGAGATAAGACATCATCGTCATTGTCCGTGTGGAAAACATATTTACTACCCACAATCATGAGAAAGGAGAATTTGCATCATCTCAAAGTGGAGGATATGGCTTGGATCTTAAAATCAACAATGCCTCACTCAACACCCAAGTGGAAAATATCTCACTTCACTACATATTGTAGAAGTATAGTTGTTTGCATCACTACAAGGATTTACAAGAGTGTAATCTTTTGAGAAAAGTTTAAAGATAAAATCCAAAGTGGCAAAATGGTTTGAAATGAGATTGATTGACTTTTAGTCTTCTAACAAAAAATGTCAAGGTATTATCAAGTTGATTGAAGTTTAATGATGGAACTGTTTTGAAAATTCCTGGACCTAAGTCCAAGTTTATTATGAAAGTGTTTCAAGTTTCAAGTTTCAAAACAAGAAAGGTTTTCAAAAGGAGGGAGAAGATTTTTGAAATTAAAGAAAATGGGAGGAGAAGAAGGGGCTATCCTAAAGCATAAGGTAAAAGCTAAGGATAAAGACCATCTAACCAACAAGAAGCCAAAGCTTGAAATTATGATCCAAGATAGGATTCCCATTCTTTGGATTGAAACCAAGCAAGTAAAGATACTAGACCTCTTCAAGTGTATTAAGTCTTCACAAAAATTGGGCAGAGTAACGGCTGTATACGGGTGAATTCCAGATTACAAACAGAGAATGTAATCACAAAAACCTGCACACAAAAGCAAAGAAACAACCCAATGTCTTGAGGTAAACCTCAAGAACTCTAGACAAAAATAATCAGATAAGATCACAAAGTCTCCAAGATAGGCCTAGGTTTCTAATCCTAAGTCCAAGAAAAAGTCCCATGCTCCATCATGCCAAGGATAGTAACCAAATAGTCCAAGTGCCATTAAAAGTTTTTTTAGGGTTTATGTTGATTATTAAGTATCTTAAGAAAGGAAAAGAAAAGCTCAAGTGAGAAAATTAAAAATGACAAGAAAATAAATGCTCAAATGAGCAAAGATGAAAATGGCATGAAATGTAAATGCAGAAAAATAAATAAATAGTACATAAAGCATAAAAAGAATAAAAGCATAAGATAAAACAAGTAAATAATTAGTGGTTAGTTAGATGACCATCTTGAAACTTGCATTTGGAACTCATTAGAGGATTGGTAGAACCAAAGCCTCCACACAACAAATTGCATTTGCTTTTTGTCAAGTATATCATCCATTTGGAATTCTCACAAGTACCATTCAATGATCAACGATGTTTAAGTGATCCGCATTGACCAAATGTGTTGTAGATCTATTAGAGGATTGGTAGAACCAAAGCCTCCACACAATGAATCTCAAGGTTATTGGATCAAAGAGATCAAATTAACATACTTGGGCTTGCAATCATAAGTTTGGGCCACAAAAATGATCATTTATTCGAATCGGGACAAAATTTAGCGCTATGTTAAGCAATCGTAAGTGGACTTATATAGAGGTCGCACCTATTTTGAGGCCGGTCAATAGCAATCTATGCACCTTTTGTTTTGAGACATGATATAGAGATCATGCTCCAACAACACTTAGTGCAATAAGAAGGGGATGGGATGAAGAGGATTAGGGTAAAAAGAGGAATAAACCACTTTTGAATTAAAAATTTAACCAAACTATTATTAAAATCATTCATCCATTTTGGTGGAGTTGAACTCAACACCCAAGATCTAATGATGTTAATAAAGTCATGATCAAAAAATCAACTCAAGACATCCAGAAAATAATCACAAGATAATAATATATTTAATATATACAATAAAAGGGTTTAAAAATGTTAAAAACAAGAAAATAATGAGGAAAAATATCAATTATGTTCAAATTAATCAAGAAATGAAAAATAAGGCCATAGAAAAATCAGAAATGGATCCAAATATTTTTATAAAATTTTTGGTAATTTTTAAAAGTCAGAAACTATTTTTAAACTTTAAAATTGCTAAAACAAAAATAAAATAGATCAAAAATAGTAAACCTCAACATAAAATTCCATAAAAATTTCAGAAAGTCAAAAATATGCATAATAATATTTATGATTTTTTCCAGAATTAAAAAATGCCAGAAAGTATTTTTTAAGTAATTTAAAAGAAAGCAAATAATACAAAAAATATAAAAAATACCAAATGTTAAAATAAAAATATGAAAAAATATTCATGAGATCAGAAATAATTCAAAGTATTTTTGTGAATTTTTTCATAATTTTTGGATAAAAATAAAAGAGTTATGAATTTTTGAAAATTTAATCAAATAAAATATAAAATCAGAAAATAAAATAAAACCAAAAAGATGTAGACCATCAGATCATAGTCAAAACGCGTTAGTAAGCTAATCCAAGGGACCAGACGCGTTGTGCTTGATATGGACCTTAGTGAAATACATATGGGATCAGAAAAAAGGGCAACCAATGAAATTAAAACGTTTGACACGCTATCATTGGCTGAGACGAGATATGTCATTGTCTTCAACCTCCAGACACCTTGCAATGGGGATTTTGTGAGATCCTTCAAATGGAAAAATTAGGACCCCTGGCTAGCATCATTGAACTCGTCTCTTCAAGACGATTCTAACACAACCATCGCGCCAAATTTATATAAGGTATGGAGAGAGCTATGAATCAAAAACTCAGAAAATAGCGAGCATCTTCAATTTGGGATTTCTCTCTCAATTCTCAATGGATTTAAAAATTGTAAGCAGCATTAGAATCAGACAAAGGAGTAGAACACATTAGTGTTTTATTTGGATCCAAATGGTGGAGAATTCTACCTTTTCGAAGTTCAAGTAAGAAGCTCTGAAACTGGACTTCTGTAGCTTGAATTATGGGTCGTTTTGATTGGTTTAAGTGCTGGAGAGTTTGTATGATGCTCAAGGATGATGAATGCACAAAGAATTTTGGAAAAGGAAGCTTAAATTTCAAAAACTGAATTCAACAAAAGTGGGTTCATGTGAAGTTTTGGCAGGGTGTTCTTAGCTCTCTAAGCTTTGGAAAATGGATAGGGGATGACCCTCTATTTATAGGGAAGCAAATGGGATCAAAAGAAAGAGTGAATGATGCGTTTTGGAGGGAATTTGTGTGGGTCTGCATCATGAAGAAAGTGTGACTCAATTTTGATTAAAACTCAGCTAAATCGTGCGTTTCATGATGCTAATCACTTATGGAAAGTTGTTAATCATGTTTAGAAACAAAAAACGCGTGGAAAACTTGTGATTAGAAGCCAAAACAAAGATTTAAAAATCCTGACTTTATGAAAAATTCAGTTTCAAGTTACCAAATTCAAATCCATGGTATTTCCAACTCAAGGGGTCTTAGGGCATAATTCTCGATGCTTTGAAAAGATGAGGTTACAATCTTTGTAATGGAAAAATAATGGAATCAAATGGATGCTTGAGCTGAAAGTTACATGGAGTCAAAGTTGAAGAAAAAGAGTTGACTTTCCATACTTAGAAATATTTCAAATTCTTCTTCAAAAATGACCTATAATATTTTGTATCTAAACATAGCCTTCCACTTAGAATTTTCTCTTTACCAAAAATATGGAATGAAGTAGATCTCTTGAATGACATTTTGAAATTTGAACCACTCAAAATCTCTAAAAAATGAGCAAGTTATGACTTGTTGAAGTTGGCCATAAATCATGAAATGACCTATAATCTTTTGCATTCTTAAGGTAACTTCTATCCATTTTATAACTTTGCACATAAAATAAGGAAAAAAGTACACATCTTCAAGATCATCACGGAAAAATAATTAACTCAAGGTGATAAAAATTGACCAAGTTATGACCATTTGAAGTCACATATGGAAAATTGCGGATTTATCTAGATGACTTGTAATCTTTCTTCTTCACCAAGTTCTTTCCACATGAAAACTCCTTGGAACTTTTGAAGTGATTTTTTGGTAACTCTTTGAAGAGAAAGATGTCTTTGGAATCACTCAAAAATACCAAAAGGTGAGCAATATATGCTCCTTTGAAGTTCAAAACCCTAGCCTCTAGATCAAGAGAATGCTTTGAGGAACTTTGAATAGTTTGAACAAACTTCTTGTGCCAACATTATTTATTTGTGAATAGAAGTTGTTGAGGATGATGATGAGGACTCATAGCAACTAAAATCACTTCCATTTCTTGAAATTTGAGAGAAATGCGCTCTTGTGACTAATAGGATAAAGACCTTGTCCAATCATGACAACTTCTTCCCTCAACCCCTTGTACTTTTGAATCAATTTTGATAACTTTGAAATATGTTGAACCAAAATAAGCCTTGTCATGCCATTTCTTCCAAAACAACTTCAATGGTGAGGTTTGAACTCCTCAAGCTATATTGACTAGGGCATGGAAATAAACTCATGAACCCATGGAGAAATTTGCTAAACCTCATAGCCTTTACCTACATTATTAACAAGTAAGGCAAATCCACATTGCATTTTATTAATAAAAGAAAGATATAAGAAAAATATTCATGATCACAAAAGAAAACAAGTCAAGGTGCTTGGTAATTCCTCAAAAAGAGCAAAGCTAAATGATAGGGAGAAGAACCAAAAGTCCTAATGTGATCTTGTTATGATTGAATCAACATGGTATGATGAAGGGATCTTAGGGGAAATAATTGGGGTACAACACTCACCACCAGATTTGAAAATCTGAGAATGAAGGATGATGAAAGAATTAATGACTTCCATATGAACATTCTTGAGATTGTTAATGCTGCCAGTGCTTTAGGAGAAAAAATTCCAGAAGACAAATTGGTGAGAAAGATGCTTAGGTATCTTCCCAAGATATTTGATATGAAAGTGACTGCCATAGAAGAAGCACAAGACATTGACAAGATGAAAGTGGATGAACTTGTTGGATCACTTCAGACATTTGAATTAAGAATCAATGAAAGATATGAAAAAAAGAACAAAAGCATAAATTTTGTAACCAATACTGAAGATGAAGAGGAGGATTGTGATCTAGATACAGATGAAGGAATATCTAATGCCTTAGTTATGCTTGGAAGACAGTTTAACAAAGTGATAAAAAGGATGGATAGGAATTCAAGATCAAATATCAAGAACATCTCATCTAATATCCTTAAGTCAAATGACTTTAGAAGAAAAAGGGATGAAGAAAAACCCACTCAAGGGAAGGAAATACAGTATCATGGATGTGAAGGTTTTGGTCACATTAGAGTTGAATGTCCTACATATCTTAAGAAACAAAAGAAGAATCTATCTGTTACTTGGTCTGAATAGGATTCTAATCTTGAAGAGGAAACTGCAAAGTATGTTAAAGCATTGACACGAAAATATGTGTCTGATGAAGATTCTAGTGATGGTGAACTAACCTTTGATGAGCTATCTGCCTTGTACAAAGAACATTGTCTCAGAAGTTCAGAAGTTTGCCTAGAAGGGAAGAAACATAAAACACTCATAACCCAACTGAAGGTAGAAAGGAAAGAGCATTTGAAAACTATTTCTAATCTGGAAAGTGAAGTGACTTCTCTGAATTCAAATCTTGATAGAGTGGTCAAATCTCTTAAGATGCTAAATAATGGGTCTGACACATTAGATGAAATTCTTCAAGTGGGGAGAGTGACAGGAGACAAGAGTGTTCCAGGGTTTAATGAGAAAAAGGAACCTGTTTCAGAAGAACCTTCATCAAATTCCACTCATGCCAAGTCTAAACCAAAGATGTTGAATCAAGTGTCTGAACATCATGGCAAACATCATGGAAAGAAAAGACATCATGGGATTTTCCTTAGAACATGTAGCTACTGAATTATAACTAGCTGAGATTTTCACTAAGGCTTTGGACGCAAACCAGTTTGAGCACTTAAGAGAAAAACTAGGGATTTACATATATGAGGGTTTGTAGCAATTAATGGCGTGTGAGAATATCATTAAAGTGATATTATATTATTTTTGTTTCCAACAAATCAAATTTCAAAAGCAATCATTTCAAGACTGTCTCAAAGTTTTTCCCACACACTACGAAATCACTTTCTTCTATTTTCACAAACTCTTCATTTTCCTTTACAGAAAAAGAACCCTTGTCATTCTTCATCTCTTTGCTCAAAAATCTTCAAAGATGTCTCAACATCATGCATCGTCTCCCTCAAAATCGGTCAACCATCCTGTGGAGCTCTCCCTTGATAGAGTACTTGACGTTACTCCTCTAACAACAATTCCACCTCTTGACAAAAAGGTTAAGAAACCCAGATCGTCACCTGCAAAGAAATCCAAAGATGAGGTTGACACTTCTAAAGGTAATGCTTTTACTGCTACTGATGATAGGACAAAATAAGACATTGTTAATGTTGATTGAAGTATTAGAAGGATGGTAGATAGGGTGTTAAATGAAGGTTTTGCTGTGCCTAGAATTTCAACTCCTCTTGCTCGAATGCCTGCTCTGGCTGACAAAGGAAATCATCCTAAAAATGATGCTGAATCATCCACCTTCAAGAAAGATGTTGCTGAAAGCAAACTTGACAAGCTTGCTACTTCTGCTCTAGAAGAAGTGGAAGCTGATGTTGAACAAGATGTTGAGAAGGACTCTCTTGCTAAGGAAGATGTTGTTGGCTCCAAAGTTGTAGAGAATCAAAAAGATGAGAATGTGGTTAATGTTGATGAGCTTTCTGATAATGAGCTCATTTCTAATGTGGTGCCTAGAATTGCTAAAAGGCTTAAGACTAGAAAAAGAAACACTATGGATGTCACACCCCCTTCCAAGAGCATTAATAAGAAGACTATGTATGGTCCCCCAAATCCCTAGAGTAAAGTGATTCCTCCCTTTGACAAAAGAAAAGCTAGACCTGATAGCTCCACAAATGCTGATGATGATGATGTCCAGAACATCCCACCTATGAAGAGATCCAGAAGTAAAAAGAAAGCTGCATTAATAGAAGAAGCTGACTCTGATTATGATGTCAAGGAAGATGTCCAGGACATCTCTCATGTAAAGAAATCTGCAAGCAAGAAGCTTTCTATTAGGTTTCCTGATGCTCATCTTGACAACATCTCCTTCCATTCTGTTGGAAATGCTGAAAAGTGGAAATATGTATTTCAAAGAAGAATTGCCCTTGAAAGAGACTTGGGAGCTTGTGCACTAGAGTGCAAAGAGATTATGGAGCTGATTTCTTCTGTTGGATTAATGAAGACTGTCACCAGGTTTGCAAATTTTTATGAGACTCTCGTTAAGGAATTTATTGTTAATATTCCTATTGACTGTGCTGATCATAAAAGTAAGGAGTATAGGAAGGTGTTTGTTAGAGGTAGGTGTGTAGAATTTTCCCCTGCTGTCATCAATAGATTTATGGATACGTCTGAAGATGATTATTGTAAGCTGGAAGTAACTGATAATCAAGTGTGCAAATCCATCACTGCAAACCAAGTGAGTGAGTGGCCCATGAAGAATAAACTTCCTGTTAGCAAGCTAAGTGCGAAATATGCTATCTTGCATAGAATTGGAGCTGCTAACTGGGTTCCTACCAATCATACCTCAACCATTACAATTGGCTTAGGAAAGTTTATCTAGGTTGTTGGAAATAAGAAACTGTTTGATTATGGTGTTTACATTTTTTATTAGACTATTAAGCACGCAGGAACATGTGCTATCAAAATTCCTATTGCCTTTCCATCTCTTACTTGTGGAATTATTCTTAATCAACATCTTGGAATTCTAAGTGGAAATGATGTAGTTTGCAAGAGGGAGTCTGCTTTGACCCTTCACTTCAAGCTGTTCTCAAAAAAATATGTCCCATACATTGTTTTCACATCTACATCTTTTGAAAACAAGACCTCAACCAAGGATGTCATGATTACTGAATTAAGGGAAGCCTGCAAAGAACTTGATGATGTGATCAGAGTTATCTCAGCAAGAAAGCTAATTTTTTTAAAGATGATCAAAGAGCTGCAGAAGGACGATAATTTTGATGATAGAGTGAGCACTGAAGGAGGAAATTTTGACGATGAAGGAAGTTCTGACTCTGCCAAGTCTACTGGTCCTAAAGACAGTTAAACCTTTTGCTGTTTATTTTTTGACCCCTTTGTTCCTTTTTGGCACTTGTATGTGCTTGACACTTGGATTCTATGGTCTGTACTTATTTGGCATATTCTACTACTGCTATGTTCTTGAATGCATGTTTTATTTGGCATATTATATCTAAAAGGGGGGAGAGAAACTAACTGACCTCTGACTGACTGACCACTGACTGAGGGGGAGCTTAATTTTTGAGGGGGAGCCTCATCTCTCTGAAGATGTTCTAACATCTTCCTCTGCTAACAGCTGACTAAGTTACTACTAATTGAGTTTTATTTTTTGCTTGTGTTGCTGCTCTGATAATGTGTGCTCAAAGGATGTTTAAGCCAAAATTTGCCAAAGGGGGAGTTTGTAAGTGTTTGTTGGCAACAATTTTGGTAAAACACTGACTTGATAATATTTTGCTCAATCCCTTGAAATTTGAAGCAAAATGCTTTTGAATGATGTCAAAGCAGATGTCTTGACATCTGCCTCCTGATCTTAACGTGACTTAATATTTGTTTTCAATATTCTGTTTCCTGTTTTTATGCACGTTGTTATTCAGGATTTGTGACTCATAGCTTGCGAAAAATATGGAGGAATATTTTTTGATATGTATTATCTTTATTGATTATATCTTGGCCTGTTTTCATGGAAATATTCAAGGGATTGGAATATTTGTTTTTTCAGCCCAAGCCCACTGTTGCGTCTTTATAAGGACTTGCATCCTTATTCGTTTGACTGCAACTTTTGAAGAAGAAGATATTCTTTCAGTTTTAGAAGTCTAAGTCATTTTAATTGTAATACGCTCTAAGTATTGGTTTAATACTTGAGTTGTAACTTGAGTTGTTAATTGTGCATCATTCATAAGCTTTTAAGTATTGAATGATTGTAGTCTTTAAAACTTAATAATTATATTGTTCTTCACTGTTAGTGATTGAAGGGATTTGAGGAGGGCCTCATACCTAGGTGTGTCTTAGGTAGAAGTATAGCAGAGTAGTGATTAAGTGATTAGATTGTAAACTTGTTGTTTATTGAGGGTCTATGAATTGATACTATTTAGTGGTCTTGTCCCTGGCTTGGTAGCCCCCAGAGTAGGTGTTGTTGTACACCAAACTGGGTTAACAATCCCTTGTGTTTTTACTGCTTTTAATATTGTTGCATTTTATATTGTCCTTAGATATTTGTGTCGTGACATCTCCTTCGACATCACATATCCAATACCAAAATTTCAACTCTTGGTGTCGGAGAATTTATTTGGGCTCCCCTCGATGATATGGCGTTGTCCTCCAATAAAGTCAGCATGATATCCCCAGTTGAAGTCTGGAGAAAGTGGTTTTCAGCTTCCCCAGTGAAGTCAGTATTATAATCTCCAGCGGAAGTTTAGACGATGAGGCATTGTCTTCCCTAGCAAAATCTGTATGATATTCCCCGGTGAAGCTTAGAGAAGGGTGATATATCCCTGTATATATTTTGGTTTATTGCTATCAGATTGTGCTTTGATTATTTTAAACCACGTTTCTTCCTAGAGGAGTTAAGCCATGAAGTAGGAATTTGTTTCCTCAGTTGGTGCTCACTCTCTTATGGAATCTTAATCCTGGATGTGATTTAGCCGAGTATTGAATTTACCCAAGTTGGCTTTGTCTGGTTATTCCCAATGTTGTATGTCTATTTTGTCAGCATATACATTCAAACATTCATACATACATCATGCATAACTGAATTAAAATTCATTGCTCATTTGCATTCATTAACATTTTATTGGTATATTACCCTATTTTTGCAGAGTTATGTTACCCTCTCTCCGATAGAGTGTCACCTTAAGCAGAAAGTGTATATTCTTTCCAATTTCCCCACTGAGTTATCCCTCGTGGAAGAATTTTGTTTCAAGCCTTCCTATTCAGCTCATTGTCTTGTTAGGTCCATGTTTCCCTTTTGAGTTTATTTCTCATCAGGTGCTATCTTGGTTGTCTATTTCACTTCAGTTTATTTCTGATTTGGATTTGTGGCTCCTGGCAACATTATTATTATGATTTCTGCAGGCTTTAAAGCCCTAGTTTGAGAATGTGCATTTATTTTGCACGAAAAGACTTTATCTCCTCAGCAGGATTATGTTGGCACTTCCCCAGAGAAGTCATATTTCTTTTCCCAACAGGCTTCTTATAATAGCAGATGGCAGGTCTCTTTATTTGAGCAACCTTTACTTCTCTAGTAAGTCTGTTAGTTCCCATAGAAGATTCATGTTTGTTACTCCGATGGATGGTAGTCTCATTATTATGGGATATAGTTCATTGTTAAGATATTACTCCAATGGATGGTAGTCTCGTCATTATGGGAGATAGTTCGTTGTTGAGATGTGTGATACGATGGCAGAACTGACTGTTATACTGGTTTGGGTTTTGTATTCACAAATGTGAGGTAAGCAAGAGTCTCCACCGACTTTTCTTTTATCCAACAAAGGAAAGGGTGAAAAGAACAAAAAAAGACCTTTTTCGAGAGTTTCCGAGTAAGGGGTAGATTATGGAAAGGGAAGGTTTTAGCACCCTTTCCATCAGTGGTTTTCCACGGGCTCTTAGGTACTTGCTCATTTTTGAAAATTGCTTTCATGTTTGTGTGTTTTGAAAAGCTTGTTTGCTTTATGTTAACTCTTGTATCAGTCCTCGAGAGTGTTGATAAACATTTTTGAAAAAGGTTTTGAAAGTGTAGTGTGAAAAAGATTACTTTTGAGCAAGTACCTAACAATTATCTACCTACTCAAAAAAGGTGCTCTTTTCCTCCTTTCATTTAGATAGTGCTATCCTATTATTAGTTAATAGGTATCTCCATCGTTGGATGTTGAGGGACTATCGAAGGGACATTTACGGTCACTAAGGCAATTGGGCAAGAACTTTTAGTAAATGTCCTAAAGTTCTAAGATCACTTTTTAACCGAGGCGGCATCGAAAGGGTCATCGAGGGACTTGTGATCTCTTGAACTAAAGGACAACCATTAAAAATTCTCACGTTTTGAGAATTGTGACCGTTTTCAAAGGAAACCAAAGTGGGAGATACCCTAGGGGTGAGCATGTGCAAGTGTATTGATTCATTTCATTTATCTTGCATATTTAAGGTTATCTAATCGTTTTAATTTACAGTCTTTCCATGCAATCCTATTAATCTAAGCAGTTAATAATAGTGCAGGAATTTAAAAGGGGCAGAAACCAAACCTATCTATTACAAGGCCTTGGGGTAATTACATAAATAGCATAAGAAAAATAAAATGCGGAATTTTAAACCTAATTAAAGCTATTACAAACCGGGAAACAGTTACATAATTGGAAAAGAAAAATAAAATGGAAAAATGATAGACGCGCGGAGATCAAAACGGGAACAAGTTGAAAAGTCCTAAAAAATCTAATTAATTTAGAAAAAAAAACATTTTTTGGTATTTTATTGAGAAAAAGGTTTGAAACTCTAACTTAATTTCTAAATAATTTTAATTAATGAAATAAATCAAAATAATTAGATTAAATTAATTTGCAAAAAATTAATTTTAATTAAGAAAGGACCTATGTCTATTTAGTTTTAATTCCGAGAAAAAAAAGTTAAGGTAATTAATAATTAATTGAAAAAATTATTTTAATATAAAAAGCTAAGCCTAATGTTTTTTTGGTTTTTTAATGTTAAATAAAGCTTAGAAGAAATAAAGAAAAATAATCAAAAGAAAGTACAAAATCGAAAGAAAAAAACAATAAATGAAAAGAGTGCATTCTTGGAAGGAAGGCCTGGATCAAAGAGGCTTGGGTTGCCTTTCGATCCAATGAAGAATCTTGATCGAAGGTTTCTGAGAGACTGCACATCTGGGGGCTTTTGATATGGATGTGTCATCCTTCGATCTGGGATACTAGATCTGCAAGGAATTCGTTAGAAAAAGAAAACAAAACAAAATCCTAGACTTGAATCAAATATGGTCTTGGATTCGAATCACCAGAGTCTGAATCGAAAGTTATTGGCAAAAGGTTCCTGCGACCTAGTTCGAAGCTTGGCTGCTTCGAAGGTGTTTCTATTGGGAGGCTTTTGAATTTGGTGTTTTGAGATTTTTTATGTGCTTTCTGAGGTAGCGTGTGTGTAGAATCTCTTCGTGTGCAATGTGTGATCCTGTGATACAGTATGCGTGTGTGTGCCTTCTCTGATTTGTGTTTGTGTCTTGTATTTATAGGAGGTGGAGGAGACAAGGAAATGAGGAAAGAATCATGGCATTAAAGACCAACCATTAAACATGCCATTGCAAACAGAATCAGACAAATTAAAAGATTGCCATTTTGGAATTCTGAGTGAGCCTGGAAAGGTCAATTTGGCGCCTTGTTTGAATTTTAAAATATTCAGAGTTTCCCTCTTCAAAGCCCCTTTCGATCAGCCCTTATACCTGTGATGATTCTAAGTTTTGATTCGAAGTGTTCAGAACTTCCCTCATCAGAACATTTTAGATTAAGACACCTCTGCACTGATATGCCATTCGAAGGGTACTTTGCCCTGATATGCCAATCGAAGGTCACTTCGTTCTGATGTTCCAACTGAAGAACACTCTGATGTTCCCATCGAAGGAAGCTCTGATGTTTCAATCGAAGGAAGCTATGATGTTCCAATCGAAGGAAGTTCTGATGTTTCAATCGAAGGAAGCTCTAATGTTCCAATCAAAGTAAACTTTGATGCTCCAATCAAAAGAAGCTCTGGTGCTCCAATAGAAGGAAGCTCTAATGTCCTAATCGAAGGAAACTCTGATGTTCCAATTGAAGGAAGCTCTGGTGCTCCAATCGAAGAAAGCTATAATGTCCCAATCAAAGGAAACTCTAACGTTCCAATCGAAGGAAGCTCTGGTGCTCCAATCAAAGGAAGCTCTGATGCCCCCAATCGAAGGAAACTCTGATGTTCCAATCGAAGGAAGCTCTGATGTTCCAATCGAAGGAAACTCTAATGTTCCAATCGAAGTACATTTCGTTCATCTTCAAATTTTACTTTCCTCAAGACAAAGTTTGCAACCACCCATGTAAAAGAAAATCTTGAAAGAAAATGAGAGGGAAAAGTTTGGGGTACAACAGCTACCCCTGTTCAATCTTCTGAAACTTGAAGATTTAGATTGGCTTGTCTGCCTTTCGTGATCTGGAGGTGGAAGGTGATTGAACACTAGAGTGCCCAGAAATTTGCACTCGTCTAAAGTGATACTGTTGGTGGATATTGGGAATGGGCTTACAAATGCCATTTGGAAAAGATGACAGAAGATTGTCGGAGATGGGCTTAAAGATACCATCCAAGGAATATGACGGAGAGTCGTCGAAGATGGGCTTAGAGATGCTATCCGGAGTAGATGTTGACTTCATAAGAAGTATTTTTGTGGGGATTCCTGTTCCTGCTGTCTGAGGAGGAGTCCGCCGGGGAATGTTTTAGGGGAATAGAGTCTAGTAGCTTCGGTTGTCCATTACTCTACTGGGGAGTTATCTCTTGATTAGATAGGTGAAAGAGAGCTGTTATATGGTCGGGATCCAGGCTTCACAACGACTTGCTGAGGATAATGAGGTTGACTTCTATCTGGTCGTATTCCAGGCTTCATAGCAACCTATTGGGGAATATGAAATTAACTTCTATCTGGTCGGTTCCAGGCTTCGCAGTAATTGTAGAAATTGAACTGTTATCTGGTCGTATCCAGGCTTCAGTGATTTGAATAAATTAAGTTGTTATCTTGTCGGGTCCAGGCTTTAACTTGAATATGAGGTATACTTTTATCTAGTCGGGTCCAGGCTTTAACTTGAATATGAGGTATACTTTTATCTGGTCGAGTCCAGGCTTTAGTGTCATAGGTTATACTATCATCTAGTCGGGTCCAGGATTCATAGTAATTAATAAACTGCTATCTGGTCAGACTCCAGGCTTTACAGTATCTTTAACTAGATAAGAATCAGAAAATCTTAGTGTCGATTTAACTGAACCAGAGAAAGGTCTTGAATTATCTTTAACTAGATAAAGAACCAGAAAAATCTTAGGGTCGATTTAACTGAACCAGAGAAAGTATCCACTGGAAATGAATCGGAATAAATAATTGGTAGACTTAAACTGAACCAGTAGAGGCATTGAGTTATCTTTAACTGGAATAGAATCAGAGAAATCTTAGGGTCGATTTAACTGAACCAGAGAAAGTGTCACCGGGAAAGAATCAGAATAAAATCATTGGTCGATTTAAACTGAACCAGTTGAGGTCTTGAGTTATCTTCAACTGGAATAGAATCATAGAAATCTTAGGGTCGATTTAACTAAACCAGAGAAGTCTTTAATTGTCTTTGACTGGACAAGAATCAGAAAAATCTTAGGGTTGATTTAACTGAAACAAAGAAAGTGTCTACTGGAAATGAATCAGAATAAATCATTGGTCGATTTAAACTGAACCAGCAGAGGTCTTGAATATGATCTTCTGAAGAAAATGCTGGAATAGCCTTTCATCAGAGTTAGCCTTTGAAAAGACTGTTAGGTCATATAAGTAGTTTGTGATGTTTGTTTATTGATCCTTCCTGAAAAGGTAAAGAGTTAGTCATATGCAATGTCATGATGTATGAAATGAATTGTGTAATGATGTTCTCAAAATAAATGAGATTGTGCTGTATGCAATATATATGTGCATGCCATGATGTATGAACATGGAATGATGTTGCGACATTTCCCAGTCTGGGAAAATAAATCCCTGACTACTGTTGGAGCATACTGGGAAGCTGAATCCAGGACTACTGTTTGGTAGATGAGGAAAGTGATTCTTTCATTTTACTGGGGATGATGAATGGAGATGATTTTCCAGGGATTTCCTCTTTCCGTTTGAGGGTACTCTACCGGGGATCTTTGACTTCTGCTTGAGAATGCTCCGCTGGGGAGAAGATGCTCTGTTGGAAGATCTTACCAATGTAGAGAAATAAACTCTATTGGGGGTTGAACTTCCAAAGCTAGAGAAATAAATTCTATCGGGGATGAGGCTTTATAAACTTTTTGAGATTATAAAACTTAGCTGGGGAACATGGATTTCAGCTCTCTGAGGGAACTTTGCTAGAGGAGGTAATTCCTGCTTGGGGAAGAAGAGGTCAAAGCTTTGGTTGTTTTCACTCCGCGGGGACATAGACATAACTAGGAAGTATGCTTAGGATGCATCGGTGACTTTGCAGTAGGACGTCTCTGCCTTTGTACCTTCCGTAGAAAATAACTGTGGGGACTACAAATGGCTTTTTAGACTTTGTCCTATTTCTTAAAGTCATCAGCAATTGTCTTTCTGTTTTTTATGCAAGTATTTGTAATCATATTCAAATGCATATGTCAAAAATAATCACTGGACGTTTTTTCAAAAACAAAACAAAAAAACAAAAACGAAAAGTTTTGTACTTTCAAAGAAGTGTTTTGTATTGATTTTGAAGTTTGCCTATAATAGGCTTTTTTTGTACAGAGAGACTGACATTCTAGTAGGAGAATGCTGTCACGAAAATGAAAACTATACAAAATAGTGTACAAATAGAAAACAACTATGTGTAATAATCCCATTGAGTTTTAATTCTTCTATTTCCCTTATGTCCTTGAGCGTCTCATCACTTTGCTACTTGTCGGAAGCTGACTGGATTGATTGGTACCGTTTGAGCTTGATAGTTGATACTGAAGTATGGTTACAAGGTGATCCGATGGGACATAGTTATACGCTTTAAATCCCTAACTTTTTCCTGGACCGCCCTTTCGGGTTTTCAGTCCACCGAGATACCCTTTTTTGCCCAATCCATCCTTTCAGGTTTTCAACTTATCGGGTATACATATTTTTTTGTATTTTGTCCCTAATTTTTGCCCGAACCCTTTTGGTTCGCTGGGATGCCCTTATTTTTTCCTAGGAAGGTCAACCTAGCGGGTCTTTATTCATGTGTAGTATCTTTTAACTATGTCCACATTCACAGGGTGAGGAAGGTCGTCACCGTCCATAGTGCTCAAGATCATGGCTCCACTAGAAAATATGTTCTTGATTACAAATGGCCCTTCGTATGTGGGAGTCCATTTGCCCCTGGGATCACCTTGTGGCAGTATGATGCACTTGATTACCAGATCACCAACTTGATATACCTGATGTCTGACCTTCTTGTTAAAAGCCTTGATCATACACTTTTGGTACATCTGACCATGACAGACATCCGCAAGCCTTTTCTCATCAATCAAATTTAGTTGGTCTAGTCGAGTCTGAATCCAATCATCTTCGTTCAAGCCTACATCCTTCATGATTCTCAAAGAAGGGATCTGGACCTCGATGGGCAGGACAACTTCCATACCGTATACCAGAGAGAAATGAGTTTCCCCTGTTGACGTACGTGCTAAGGTGCGGTAACCAAGAAGAGAAAATGGTAACATCTCATGCCAGTCTTTATATGTCACCGTCATCTTTTGGATGATCTTCTTAATATTCTTATTAGCAGCTTCCATAGCGCCATTCATCTTCGGCCGGTAAGGAGAAGAGTTATGATGCTAGATCTTGAATTGCTTTCAGAGCTCAGTGATCATAGTGTTGTTGATATTTTTACCATTATCTGTAATGATTCTTTGGGGGATACCATACCGACAGATAAGGTTATTCTTAATGAACCACGCCACAACATTCTTGGTAACAGAAGCAAATGAGGCAGCCTCAACCCACTTCGTGAAGTAATCAATGGAGACTAGGATGAAGTGATGCCCGTTTGAAGCGGTAGGTCTGATTTCTTCGATCATGTAAATGCCCCACATTGTAAAGGGCCAGGGAGCAGTTAAGACATTAAAGGTAACCAGAGGCATATATGCCTTATCAGCGTAGATCTGGCATTTGTGACAACTTTGAGAATGCTGATAACAGTCTGCTTCCATAGTGGACCAATAGTATCCTGCTCGTAGGATCTTTTTAGCCATGGTGTGTCCACTAGAATGGGTGCCAAAGGTACCTTCATGTAGATCAGCCATAATCTTCCCCGCTTCATTCTCGTCTACACACTGAAGCAAAGTAGAGTCGTGGCTGCGCTTGTAGAGGATTCCATTACTGAGGAAGAACTTTGCGGAGAACCTTCTTAGAAACTTCTTATCATTGACAGATGCCCCCTCAGGGTATTCTTGAGCTTCGAGATACCTTTTCATTTCATGTAACCAGGGTTTGTCCACTACTTCTTCAGTATTAATCTCGTGACAGTATGCCGGTTAATCCATTCTCTCAATAGTGATCCGAGGAGCCTCATTATCCCACCTGACTTTGAACATGGATGACATAGTGGCTAGCGCGTCCCCTAATTAATTTTCCTCTCATGGAAAATGCTCAAATGTAATTTCTTCAAAGTATGGAATTAATGTTAACACATGCTCTTTGTACGGGATGAGATTAGGATGCTTCGTATCCCATTCTCTTTTAATCTGGTTGATTACCAAAGCCGAGTCACAGAACACACTTAAGAACTTGATCCTTAGATCAATTGCAGTTTTGAGACCCATCATACATGCTTCATACTCAACCATATTGTTGGTTCAATTGAATCATAGCCTAGCAGTGAAAGGGGTATGACAGCCCTCGGGAGATATGATTAGAGCACTGATACCATTGCCAAGTGCATTGGAAACTCTGTCAAAAACCATGGTGCATCGGGATACTTTTTCAGGCCCTTCATCCGGTCCAGGTTCTTCACAATCAGTCACTAACATAATATTCTCATCTGGGCATTCAAAGTTCATGGATTGGTAGTCGTCCACGTCCTGATGAGCCAAATGATCATCGAGTACACTTCCCTTGATTGCTTTATGGGTTGTGTATTGAATGTCGTATTCGGTCAGGATCATTTTCCATCTTGTTATTCTTCCAGAGAGGGCGGGTTTATCAAAGATGTACTTGATAGGATCTATCTTAGATATCAATAAAGTAGTGTGGGTCAACATATACTGTCTCAGTCGGCGAGCAGCCCATGCCAAAGTGCAACAAGTTTTCTTAAGCAACGAGTATCTTATTTCATAATCAGTAAACTTTTTGTTAAGGTAGTATATTGCATGCTCTTTTCGACCATAATCGTCATGCTGCCCCAGCACACACCCCAATGAATTATCTAATACTGTTAAGTACATTATTAAAAGGTCTTCCATCAATCGGAGGCATCATAATTGGTGGCACTTGAAGGTATTCCTTGATTATGTCAAAGGTAGTCTAGCATTCGTCATTCCACTTTACCACTTGATCTTTCTTCAGGAGTTTAAAGATTGGCTCAAAAGTAGTAGTTAGATGGGAAATGAACCTGAAAAGGTAATTTAAACGTCCTAAGAAACCCCTAACTTCCTTCTCAGTGCGAGGAGCCGACATCTCTTGTATAACTTTTACCTTTGCAGGGTCTACTTGAATACCCTTGCCCATGACAATGAAACCTAGGAGTTTACCAGACGTTACCCCTAAGGTGCACTTGTTCGGATTCAGCCTCAACTTATACGTCTTCAACCTATCAAACAACTTTTGCAAGTGATCGAGGTGCTTTTCCTCCATTTGAGATCTAGATATCATGTCGTCAACATAGACCTCTATCTCATGGTGAATCACATCGTGGAACAAAGCTACCATGGCGCGCTGATAGGTTTCCCCAACATCCTTAAACCCAAATGGCATCACTTTGTAACAGAAAGTTCCCCACTGTGTGATGAAGGTTGTCTTTTCCATGTCTTCGGGGACTATCTTGATCTGATTGTAACCATAGAAACCGTCCATGAAGGAAAAGATCTTATGCTGTGTGGTGTTGTCAACAAGAACATCAATGTGGGGAAGCGGAAAGTCATCCTAAGGGTTGCCCTGTTCAAGTCTCTGTAGTCCACACACATACATACCTTTCCGTCCTTCTTACGCACCATAACTACGTTAGTAACCCATTATGGATAGGAGGTGACAGCTAAAAACCCAGTGTTGAACTGTTTCATAACTTCTGCCTTAATCTTCTCTGACATTTTAGGACGCATACGACAGACCTTCTACTTTACTGGAGGGTAATCTTCTTTAGTTGGCAGACGATGAACCACAATATCAGTGTCCAGCCCTGGCATGTCTTCATTTGACCAGGAAAAAATCTTGACATTATCATGCAACATCTGAATCAATCGCTGCTTGACACTAAGCTCCAAATTTGCACCTATCTTGACTTCTTTTTTTCCATCTTTTATACTCAGGTTCACTGTCTCAACTGGCTCTTCATGAGGCTTTATAGCCCTTTCTTCCTATTGTAACAGTCTAACAAGCTCTCCTGGTACCTCACAATCTTCCTCACCTTCGTCCTCGACTTGGTTGATCGGATTTTCAAAGTCATAATTGGAAATAACAGAACCGTCATCAATGGGATCCAAGGTGGATATGGATCTGCAGTTTGATACGTGAGCGTGTGTAAGAGCATAGTTGTATTGATAAAGTAAAAGCAGAAAAGAAAGATAAAGAGCGCAAAATTTGTATGCAAGACGTCCAATGCTTTATTAATGACATATGAGATTGAAAATAATAACCCTCACAAATAAACCATTGTGCCTCGGGTAAGACACAAGGCCATATTGTTCATTTATTACATATCCAGAAAAAAAAAGACAGTTACTCCTGAATAAAAGTAATCGGCACAAAGTTTTTAGCTGTCCAGTTACTGGGTCCACCATTGGTAGTAGGGAAGATCCAGCTGTCTATGTCATAGTCACCATCACTGTATTCTAAAGCATTGACCCTATGATTGGTGATGCGTAGGGGTGGTCCTTCAGCGCGAGCACGACGAACAACCCTTTGATCCCCTTCTTCAATTACTTCTTTGGCGTCCTTGAGAGAAGCCATCTTCAATGGAGGTCTTGTGATCTTTGGTACACTGGTAACAGTCTCGGTTGCAGCCATGGTCCGAGGCACCTCTTCAAAGTTCTGACAAGGGGTCTCGATGAACTTGCCATCCATTTTGACGCACTTGAAAGAGTTCAGGTGGCTTACCATGTACTCCTCCTCACCACGTACTATGACAATCGTTCCTTTCACCGAATATTTCAACATCTGATGCAGAGTGGAAGTAACAGCTCTAGCCCCATGGATCCAAGGGCGTCCCAACAAACAGGAATAATATGGTCGAATGTCCATCACGTAGAAGGTGGATTCAAAGGTTTGGGAACCAACTTTGATAGGGATTTCCACCTCCCCATGCACTATTCTTTTCAAACCATCAAAAGCCCTCACCACAATGTTGCTAGGCTTCAGAGTCAAACCTTTGTAATTTAATCTGTCAAGAGCCTTATTGGGCAGAACATTCAACGATGAACCGGTATCCACTAAAACATGGGCCAAAATGGTGCCCCTGCATTCGATGGATACATGCAGCACATCATTGTGTTTTCTTCCTCTGGGTGTCAAATCAGCATCAGAAAAACCTAGTTCATTATCAATGGTCAAACTAGCCACACAATCTTCGAATTGATTAGCGGAGGTTTCCTGTGGCACATGAGTAGTCTTGAGGAATTTTACCAAAGCCTTTGCATGGGCTTCGGAGCACAACAGTAGGGCCAACATTGATATCTTGGAAGGAGTCTTCCCTAGTTGTTCGACCATATTGTAGTCGCTCTTTTTAATTATTTTCAAGATTTCTTCCATTTCCTTCTTAGAAACCTCCGGAATAGATTCTGAATGCGCCTTCGTCTGGACAAGCTCAACCAATATCTCTTTGCCCCGAGTCTCGGCCAACTCGAAAACAGGGGTGGCAATAGGGCTAATCACATGAGTAGTAGTGGTAGTATTAGCAGGAGCAGTAGCAGGAATAATCATAGGAGTAGTAATAGTTTTAGGAGGAGAGATCTCATGAGAGAACACTCTTCCGCTTCTTGTTATTTTACTGGTCCCAACGATATTGTCGATGTCAGGATCAGTACTTCTAGTAACTTTGTCTTTAGCAGCCAACAGGTCTTGCTTGACGCCATGGTAATAGACGTCATCCCCATAATTTGAGGGAACAACTTTGTCTAAGGAATATGGTATTGGCCCTGGCATAGTGATGATCAGGGGAGCCAACTTTGGAGCAGATGTAATCCTGACGGGTCTTTTGGTGGAGACCCTGGGAGGATTGGTGGAAATGGTTATGATAGAAACATCTTTACATGAAATAATTGTGACGGGAATCTTCTCAAATAGAATTTCTTTATCATTTATTAGGCGCTGAACACATTCTTTCAACAAATGGCAACCAGTTGGTAGAGATAAACATAAGTGGAAACCTTCACCACAGCCAAGAAATAAACCGACTTGCAACAGATTCCTTTTAACAGTCATGAGAGGGGTAACAAGTTCCTCAATAGAAGCAACAAACATATCATTGTCAACAACATTAACACCATGGTTGTGCTTGGGCATGGGGGCAGTTATAACGTTAGGAGTCTTTGAAGCATCAAATTCAATCTCTTTTGCCTCGATCAGATCCTGCACCTTGTTCTTTAAAGCCCAACAGTCGTTTGTATCATGGCCTGGACTTTCAGAATGGTAGGCACAACGAGCCTTTGGATTATAGTGAGGAGAGGCAGTATTAGGATTCTTCGGAGCTTCCCTTAAAGTTACCAGATTGGACTTCAATAAGTGTGGAAAAACTTGAGACAAAGTCATATTAATCCGGGTAAACTGTCTCTAGGATGATTGTTCAACTGTTGAGTAGCTGTAGGCTTGGATATCATTACAGCCCTACCGTTGGACAGTGTTCGGTTCTGCCCTGATTTCTTTGACTGAAAGCAAAACTGACCTCTTTCTTTCCCACGAAAGGTCTCCTTCCTGCACTTGAAGAGGTATCTTTTTTAATCCTGCCACTTCAAATACCAACTTCCACTCTTTCTCCAATTAAGATCAACTCAGTAAAACCAGCTGAAGAGCTTCTAATTAGATGGTTAAAAAATGGACCAGATAGAGTACCCAAAAACATGTCCACCAACTCCCTATCAAACATAGGAGGCTGGAATCTTCCTGCTAAGTCTCTCCACTTCTAGGCGTAGTCTTTAAAGCCCTTGCTAGAACCCATAGACATACTTTGGAGTAGTGTACGAGTTAGAGCAAGGTCTGCATTATATTGATACTTCTTATAGAATACAACAGCCAGGTCTTCCCAGTTATGAATATTAGTTCCCTCTAACTGATAGAACCACTCTAGCTGAGTCCCGGATAGAATGTCTTAGAAGAAGTGGACCCACAAATCCCTGTCAGCAGTGTGAGGCTAAATCTTCCTCACATAAGATCGAAGATGCATCTTAGCACACGAGACCCCATCATACTTAGAAAACACCAGAACCTTAAACTTCTGCGGGATGACAACCCCAGAAACCAAACCCAGCTCTTCAAAATCTAGCCCAGGTACCCTCTGGATTTCCATTGTATTCAGACGATCCTCCAGCTACTTGTATTTATCATCAGCAGGAGGATACTGCTCCTCATTATAGTCAGATTCATTATCAGATTCCTTTGGGCTGAGGTCTTCCTCTCTTGTCTCCCCTTCCTAATTGTCTCCTTCTTTTGATGAAGTTACTAGTTCTGAAGCTCTCCGCACTGGTCCTCTGATCCTTCTTCCCAAATTTACTACACCGGCTGGTTTCTTTGGCTTCTTCTTTTTGTCCTTCAATGTGAGAGCTTTCAGATCTTCTTTCCCTTTAGCTAGAGCCACGATCATTTGTTGGAACTGAGCGTTTTTTGCTTGGAGATCCATGATGTTTTGTTCAAGAGCCATTTCTTTATTTGTTGAAATAAACAACGAAGAAGATGAGAACCCTGCTTTGAAACCTGTTTATGCAATAACATGCTTGATATGCGTATGCAATGTTTTCAAGGACTTTGGGAAATTTAAATTTGTGAGCCAAAATGAAACAAAGATTTTATTAGTAGAATTCAAAATACAATTACCTTTTAGGCTTACAATTGAAAAATTCTAAAAATTAAGAAATCAGGTTTCCCATGGGTGCTTCCTCTTCGTGCCGAGATAGGCATTAAGACATTTTTCCTCGTGAAGTTGCTTTGTGAGCTCCAACACTTTCCTCTCATGGGTATAGAAATGATCTCTATAGGTATCCCTCTCTTTCTTCAGCTGAATCCAGGATCTCTGCAGCTCTTCAAGATCAGTGGGCATGTCAGGATAAAGAACTGTATAAGGAACATCCCCTTCAGTAATGGGCTCCACAATCACTGGTAAGATGGCTATATATGGAATCATAAGGTTATGAGAACGAGCTTGTACCCATTGGAGATAAGGTTCCATAGGGATGGAAGTATTCGGCCCCAAAGTCTTGGTATCAAATATGTTTACCATGCCCCAAGCTCGTATGAACCTCTGACGATACCCTTGAACATCATCCTCATAGTTAAACACAATGCCCCAGATAAGCATCTCGTGAGGACCATCCCTTTGAGCATAACCAAATTGTCGCAGAGCCAGAGAAGGATTATAAGTTATGCCTCCCCTAATGCCAAGTAGTGGGACATTAGGGAATTCCCCGCAGTGATCAATAACAGAAATATCTCCCATAGATATGGAATAACAGAGAATATCCGCGTGAGAAAGTGACATTATCCTTTGTGACCAACTCAAACCTTCTTCGTTATTCAGTATTGATTTAGGGAGGTGAGAAATAAACCACCTTGACAGCAATGTCACACAATACATAAGAATCCCTCTTTTCTTCGTGGTACGAGTGTGGAAGGAATGCAAGATGTCTCCGAGTAAAGTGGGCACATGGTTGCGAGAGAGGAAGACCTTGATAACATTCACATCTATGAGTAAGTCTGGATTAGGGAACAATACTGACCCATAGATTAGAAGGGCCAAGACCTCCTCAAAATCCTGGAAGTCCAAATCATCCCAAAACAGATGAGCCTTCTCTATTAGGAACTTGGCTAGAAAACCATTAACTCTGCTTCTTGTTTCCCAGTTGGATACAATGTCGGACCATTTCAGATGAAAAATCTGCTGCAATAAACTCCGGATTTGGAGCTTCTTCCAAACCTGTGAAAGACAACTAATCCAAAATAGGTATGCCCAATAATTGAGAGAATTCTTCCACGATGGGTACCAGCTGATAGTTTGGAAAAGTGAAGCAATGGTGCTTAGGGTCAAAGAATTGAAAGAGTACACTCATCATCTTCTTATCAAAACACGAGGTAACCAAACTGAGAAGTTGACCATAGTTCTTGGTAAATGAGGATGTCTCGGGAACCCTTGATACTAGCTCTTTGAGTTGGAGAGGTATTCTCACGAAGCTGACCCGGATAGTATTTCTACGAGCGGAAGCCATGATCTGCAAAACACAATAAATATAAATTCCCTTGGTCCTTGAAATGGTTAGTGAAATGAAAAACAGATGTTATGATGTTTATGATGTCATGATTATGATTAAATCACGTATAAACACAAGCAAATCACACAATAGAACTTAGTTTCAAAGGCTTGCATGAGGTTTAAGGTAAGTACCCTCTTGAACGTTCAACTGGTTCAACCTATCTTAGAAATAGTAACCGGTTTCTAAGGAATCTCATCACGGATCTTTCTTTATCGGTATTATTTCAGCTTAGCAATCTTTTCTTTCTTTATTCGATATCAATGAGTGTAGTATCGAGTATCAACCGATTCCCATCTTTACACCGAGGCCGACTATCTCCCTACTTTCTAATGGCCAAGTTTGTTCAACTAAGGTTCTAAGGTTCGTTAGTGATTCACGACACCATGCGGCCGCCTCGTATTCTCCTTGATTCATCACAAGGAATACCGGTACCAACCAAAGTTTCAAACCAACATAGACATCACTTAAACCATATCGGTCTATGCCGTACAATCTCTACGACCTATTGTTGTTTACCTAAAAAGTGTCCCCAGATTCGGGTGTAGGATCCTTATAAATAACCCCAACAAACCCTTAAAAGTAAATCAATCAAAGCAAAAAAAGAAAGCAATTTTAAAATGAACTAGACCCTAAGGTAAACCCCACTTTTAAGTATTATCCCCAGCAGAGTCTCCAGTTTTGTGATACGGTGGCAGAACCGACTGTTATACTAGTTTTCTTTTTGCATTTGAAAATGTGCGGTAAGCAAGAGTCACCACAAACTTTTCTTTTATCCAACAAAGGAAAGGGTGAAAATAATAGAAAAAGACCTTTTTCGGGAGTTTCTGAGTAATGGGGGTAGATTATGGAACGGGAAGGTGTTAGAACCCTTTCCATTCGTGGTTTTCCACAGGCTCTTAGGTACTTGCTCATTTTTGAAAATTTCTTTCGTGTTTGTGTCTTTTGAAAAGCTTGTTTGCTTTATGTTAACTCTTGTATCAGTCCTTAAGAGTGTTGATAAAGTGTTTTTGAAAAAGGTTTTGAAAGTGTAGTGTGAAAAAGATTATTTTTGAGCAAGTACCTAACAGTTGTCTACCTACTCGATAAAGGCGTTCTTTTCCTCCTTTCCTTTAGATTGTGTTATCCTACTATTAGTGAATAGGTAGCCCCATCATTGGATGTTGAGGGACTATCAAAGGGACGTTTACGGTCACTAAGGCAACTGGGCAAGAACTTTTAGTAACTGTCCTAAAGTTCTAAGATCACTTTTTAACCGAGGCGGCATCGAAAGGGTCATCGAGGGACTTGTGATCTCTTGAACTAAAGGACAACCATTAAAAATTCTCACGTTTTGAGAATTGTGACCGTTTTCGAAGGAAACCGAAGTGGGAGATACCCTAGGGGTGAGCATGTGCAAGTGTATTGATTCATTTCATTTATCTTGCACATTTAGGGTTATCTAATCGTTTTAATTTACAGTCTTTCCATGCAATCCTATTAATCTAAGCAGTTAATAATAGTGTAGAAAATTAAATGGGGCAAAAATTAAACCTAGCTATTACAAGGCCTTGGGGAAATTACATAAATAACACAAGAAAATAAAATGCAGAATTTTAAACCTAATTAAAGCTATTACAAACCGGGAAATAGTTACATAATTGGAAAAGAAAAATAAAATGGAAAAATGATAGATGCGCGAAGATCAAGACGGGAACAAGTTAAAAAGTCCTAAAAAATCTAATTAGTTTAGAAAAAAAAACGTTTTTTGGTATTTTATTGAGAAAAAGATTTGAAACTTTAACTTAATTTCTAATTAATTTTAATTAATGAAATCAATCAAAATAATTAGATTAAATTAATTTGCAAAAAAGTTAATTTTAATTAAGAAAGGACCTAAGTCTATTTAGTTTTAATTTTGAGAAAAAAATGTTAAGGTAATTAATAATTAATTGACAAAATCATTTTAATATAAAAAGCTAAGCCTAATGTTTTTGTGGTTTTTTGATGTTAATTAAAGATTAGAAGAAATAAAGAAAAACAATCAAAAGAAAGGACAAAATTGAAAGACAAAAACAATAAATGAAAAGAGTGTGTTCTTGGAAGTAAGGCCTGGATCGAAGAGGCTTGGGTTTCCTTTCCATCCAATGAAGAATCTTGATCGAAGGTTCCTGAGAGAATGCACATCTGGGGGCTTTCGATCTGGATGTGTCATCCTTTGATCTGGGATACTGGATCTGCATGGAATTTGTTATAAAAAGAAAACAAAACAAAATCCTGGACTTAAATCGAATTTGGTCCTGGATTCGAATCACCAGAGTCTGAATCGAAAGTTATTGGCAAAAGGTTCCTACCACCTAGTTCGAAGCTTGGCTACTTCGAAGCCCTACTGTTGTACCCCAATTTTCCCCCTAAGATCCCTTCATCATACCATGTTGATTCAATCACAACAAGATCACATTAGGGCTTTTGGTTCTCCTCCCTATCTTTAGCTTTGCTCTTTGGGAGATAACCAAGCACTTTAACTTGTTTTTATTTTGTGATTATGCATGTTTTGTTTTGACTTTCTTTCTAATTAACAAAATACAATTTTGGTTTACTTTCTAATAATATAGGTAAAGGCAATGTGGCTTAGCAAGTTGATTCATAGGTTCATGAGTTTATTTCCATGCCCTAGTCATTAAAGCTTGAGAAATTAAAACCTCACCATTTAGGTTATTTTGCAATAAATGGCATGGCAAGGTTCATTTTGGCTCACCACATTTCAAAGTTATCAAGATTGATTCAAAAGTACAAGGGGTTGATTGAAGAAGTTGTCATGGTTGGACAAGGCCTTGTTCCCATTGATCACAAGTGCACATTTCTCTAAATTCTCAAGATATTAAAGTGGATTTGGTTTCTATGAGTTCTCACTATCATCCCCAACAACTTCTATTTACAAAGCAAGAGCATTGGTACAAGAAATTTGTTCAAAATTGTCAAAGTTACTCAAAGCATGTTCTTGATCAAGGAGCTAGGGTTTTGAACTTCAAAGAAGTATATCTTGCTCATCTTTTTGTATTTTTGAGTAATTCCAAAGACATCCTTATTTTCAAAGGGTTATCAATAAATAACTTTAAAAGTTTAAAGGAGTTTTCATGTGGAAGAAACTTGATGTTGAAGAAAGATTACAAGTCCTAAAGATGAACCCCCAATTTCTCATGTGTGACTTCAAATGATCATAACTTGGTCAATTTTTATCGCCTTGAGCCCACTATTTTTCCATATTGATCTTTAGGATGTGAAATTTATTCCTTATTTCATGTGAAAAGTGAGAAAATGGATGGGAGATGCCCTAAGGATACAAAATATTATAGGTCATTTCATGATTTTTTGCCAACTTCAACAATTCATAATCTCAATTTTTGGAGATTTTGAATGGTTCAAGTCTCAAAATGTCATTCAAGAGTTTTATTTCATGCCATCTTTTTTGGTTAAGAGCAAATTCCAAGTGGAAGGCCATGTTTGGATGCAAAACATTATAGGTCACTTTTGAAGAAAAATTTGAAATATTTCTAAGTATGGAAAGTCAACCCTTTTTCCCCAACTTTGAGTCATTGCAACTTTCATCTCAAACACCCATTTGATTCTATTCTTTTTCCATTGAAAAGCTTGTAATATCATCTTTTTAAAGCACCAAGAATCATGCCTTAAGACCCCCTGAGCTGAAATGTCATTGGATTGAACTTGGTAACTTAGAACTGAAGTTTCTTCATAAGTCAGAATTTGAAATTCATGTTTTGGCTTCTAAACATGTTTAACCAAGTTTCCAAAGTGGATTAGAGCCTTAAAACGTAAGGATTGGATGAGTTTTGATGCAAAACAGATCACACCTTGCTCGTGTATCAGGTTCACAAGATTTCCCTCCAAACTTCATCATTTCACACGCTTGAACATTCCATTTGATTCCCCATAAATAGAGGGTCATCCCCCATTCATTTCCTCAAGCTTGGAGAGCCAAATACACTCTGTCAAAACCTCACATGAACTTCAAATTTTTGAAATCAGTTTCTGAGATTCAAGCCTTTTCTTCCAAAATTCTTTTCACATTCATCATCCTTTAGCATCATACAAACTCTCCAGCACTTAAACCAAGCAAAATGAGCCATAATTCAAGCTACAAAAGTCCAGTTTTATAGCTTCTTTCTTGAACTTCGAAAAGGTAGAATTCTCCACCATTTGGATCAAAATAAAGAACTAACCTATTCTACTCTTTCTCCTGATTCTTGTGCTTCTTACAATTTTTAAATCCATTAAGAATTGAGAGACAAATCTCAAATTGAAGGTGATCTCTATTTTCTGGGTTTTTGATTCATATCTCTTTGCATACCTTATATAAATTTGGCGTGATGGCGGTGTTAGGATCATCTTGAAGAGACGAATCCTATGATACAAGTCTGGGATCCTAATTTTTCCATTTTAAGGATCTCACAAAATCACCATTGCAGGGTGTCTGGAGGTTGAAGACGATGACATGTCTCGTCTCAGCCAATGATAGCGTGCCAAACGTTTTAATTTCATTGGTTGCCTTTTTTCTGATCTAATGCGTATCTCACTAAGGTCCATATTAAGCACAACGCATCTGGTCCATTGGATCACCTTACTAACGCGTTTTGACTATGATCTGATGGCCCACATCTTTTTGGTTTTATTTTATTTTCTGATTTTATATTTTAATTGATTTAATTTTCAAAAATTCAGAACTCTTTTATTTTTTATCCAAAAATTATGAAAAAACTCACAAAAATACTTTGAATTTTTTCTGATCTCATGACTATCTTTTCATATTTTTATTTTGATATTTGATAGTTCTTATATTTTTTTGCATTATTTGCTTCATTTTAATTACTTTAAAAATATTTTCTGACATTTTTAAATTCTAAATTATTTTCATAAATATCATTTTACATATTTCTGATTTTTTTTTGAAAATTTTATGAAATTTGATATTGATGTTTACTATTTTTGATCTATTTTCTATTTATTTGAGCAATTTTAATTAGTTTAAAAATAGTTTATGTCTTTAAAAAATTACCAAAAATTTTACAAAAATATTTGAGTTCATCTATGATTTTTCTATGGTCTTACTTATTATTTTTGGATTAATTTGAACATGATTGATATTTTTCTCCTTTATTGCCTATTTTAAAACATTTTAAAACCCTTTTTAATGTATATAATAAATGTATTATTATTTTGTATTTATTTTCTGGATGATCTTGGGTTGAATTTTTTATCATGAACTTTGTTAACATCATTTGATCCATGGTGTTGAGTTTAACTCGATAAAAATGGATAAATGATTTTAATAATAGTTTGATTAAAATTTAATTCTAATGTGGTTTGTATATTTTCCCCCACCCTTTTTCATCTCATCCCTTTCTTATTGTACTAAGTGTTATTGGAGCATGATCTCTATATTATGTCTCAAAACAAATGGTGCATAGATTGCTATTGACCAACCTCAAAATAGGTGCGACTTCTATATAAGTCCACTTACGATTGCTTAACATAGCGCTAAATTTTGTCCCGATTCGAATAAATGATCATTCGTGGCCCAAACCTATGTTTGCAAGCCCAAGAATGCTAATTTGATCTCTTTGATCCAATAACCTTGAGATTCATTATGTGGAGGCTTTGGTTCTACAAATCCTCTAATGGATCTACATTACTTTTAGTCAACGCGGATCACTTAAACATCGTTGATCATTAAATGGTACTTGTGAGGATTCCAAAAGAATGATATACTTGACAAAAAGCAAATACAACTTGTTGTGTGGAGGCTTTGGTTCTACCACACCTCTAATGAGTTTCAAATGCAAGTTTCAAGATGGTCATCCAACTAACCACTAATTACTAATAAATGAATTTATCTTGTGTTTTTATTATATGCCCTTTTATTTTATGCACCATTTACTTTTAGCATTTATATTTCATGTTATTTTTATCTTTGCTCATTTGAGCATTTACTTTCTTGTCATTTTTATTTTGCTCACTTGAGCTTTTTTTTGAAGATACCTAATAATCAACATGAACATAAAAAACTTTAATGATACTTGGACTATTTGGTAACTATCCTTGACATTGTGGAGTATTGGACTTCTTGGACTTAAGATTAGAAACCTTGGCCTATGTTGGAGACCTTGTGACCTGAATTGATATTTTTGTCTGGAGTTCCTGAGGTTTACCTCAACATATTGGGTTATTTGTTTGTTTTGTGTGTAGGTTATTATGATTACATTCTTTGTTTGTAATATGGAATTCACCTGTATACAGCCGTTACTCTGCCCAATTTTTACGAAGACTTAATACACTTGAAGTTTGGTTCTCTCAAGAGGTCTAGTATCTTTGCTTGATTGGTTTCAATCCAAAGAATGATAATTCTATCTTGACTCATAATGTCAAGTATTGGTTTCTTGTTGGTTAGATGGTTCTTATCCTTAACTTTTACCTTATGCTCTAGGATAGTTTCTTCTTCTCCTCTCATCTTCTTTAATTTCAATAAATCTTCTCTCTCCTTTTGAAAACTCTTTTCATTTCTAAACTTGAACCACTTTCATAATAAACTTGGACTTAGGTCCATGCATTTTCAAATCATTTTCATAAATAAACTTCAATCAATTTAATAATACCTTGACATTTTTTGTGAGAAGACTAAAAGTCAATCAATCTCATTTCAAACCATTTTGCCCCTTTGGATTTTTTTATTTTAAAACTTTTTCTCAGAAGATTATACTCTTGTCAATCCTTGTAGTGATGCAAACAATTATACTTCTACAATACATAGTGAAGTGAGACATTTTCCACTTAGGTGTTGAGTGAGGCTTTGTTGATTTTAAAATCCTAGCCATATCCTCCACTTTGAGATGATGCAAATTCTCCTTTCTCATGATTGTGGGTAGTAAGTATGTTTTCCATACGGACAATGACAATGATATCTTATCTCATAGAATTAACCAACACACTTGTGTTTTAAATTTTTTAAAAGAGGAACTATGTGTACCCTGATCCCCTATTGCACGGAAGGTGGTACGTAGGCACTAAAGGTTCGCAACTGCAGCGGGTGCAAAAATTATAAAAAATATATTTCTTTTCTCACCTCCACCATCTATTTTTATACAACATTTTATAGCCAAAATATACAGATATTTACAAAGAGGTTCCTGCAGAGTACCGTAGATGTTTAGGGTTCTAATACCTTCCCTTGGCATAACCAACCCCCTTACCTTGAATCTTTCCCCCTCTTTTTGTGTTACTCGTTCTTTTCCCATTCCTTTGGAAACAATAAAGTGTGATGGTGATTTTTATTTTGATCTGTATAAGTCTAGTTAATCCAATGGCTTAGTCTTAAACATTTCTACCGCTACACCTATAATATTCTGTTTGGGAAAACCTGAGAAACTGTTTCCTGCAAAATAAAAAAACATTAGATATCCAGGGGGACTTTACCCCCTGATTCGAATCCCTCCCCAATTCGAATCTCTCTCCAATTCGAATATGGGTTTGTTTGTCCTGGAACATCCTTGGTGAGATTCGAAGAAAAAAACTTAGATCGCGCCCTAGCGATGGCACGATCTCATCCCCGCGTTTTAGCTTGCATGAAACAAAAATATTGGAAATAACAAGAGTATACATGCAATGTATATCTGAATGGTATGAAGGTGCAGTTTTGGCTCTGCAAACCCTTACCAATCGAAGGTGTGTGATCTGTGGCGTTGAGCATGGAAATGTTTGCTTAGGAGTTGGTGTGGACTCCTGGAGAGGGTACATGCAAAAAAGGTGTTTAGATTGGGAGGCTTTTGAATTTGGTGTTTTGAGATTTTATTATGTGCTTTTTTAGATAGCGTGTGTGTATAATCTCTTCGTGTGCAACGTGTGATCCTGTTATACAGTTCAGGTGCGTGTGCCTTCTCTGATTTATGTTTGTGTCTTGTATTTATAAGAGGTGAAGGAGACAAGGAAATAAGGAAAGAATCATGGCATTAAAGACCAACCATTAAACATGGCATTGAAAACAAAATTAGACAAATTAAAAGATTGCCATTTTGGAATTCTGAGAGAACCTGGACAAGTCAATTTGGCACCTTGTTTGAATTTGAAATTATTCAGAGTTTCCCTCTTCAAAGCCCCTTTTGATCAGCCCTTATTCCTGTGATGATTCTGAGTTGTGATTCAAAGTGTTCAGAACTTCCCTCATCAGAACATTTTAAATTAAGACACCTCTACACTGATATGCCATACGAAGGATACTTTGCCCTGATATGCCAATCGAAAGACACTTCGTTCTGATGTTCCAATCTAAGAACACTCTGATGTTCCCATTGAAGGAAACTCTGATGTTTCAATCGAAGAAAGCTATGATGTTCCAATCAAAGGAAGTTTTGATGTTTCAATCGAAGGAAGCTCATATGTTCCAATAGAAGGAAACTCTGATGCTCCAATCAAAATAAGCTCTGGTGCTCCGATCGAAGGAAGCTCTAATGTCCCAATCGAAGGAAACTTTGATGTTCCAATCGAAGAAAGCTCTGGTGCTCCAATCGAAGGAAGTTATGATGTCCCAATCGATATAAACTCTGATGTTCTAATCGAAGGAAGCTCTGGTGCTCCAATCGAAGGAAGCTCTAATGCCCCAATCGAAGGAAACTCTGATGTTCCAATCGAAGAAATCTCTGGTGTTCCAATCGAAGGAAACTCTGATGTTCCAATTGAAGGACATTTTGTTCATCTTCAAATTTTACTTTCCTCAAGCCAAAGTTTACAACCACCCATGTAAAAGAAAATCTTGAAAGAAAATGAGAGGGGAAATTTTGGGGTACAACACATTGCATATCCTTGAAACTTTTTTTGCATACCCAAAAGCCAAAAAAATAATTTTGCATACCCATGCATTTTCATATATTCGTGCATTTGCATGTCATGCATTTCCACCTTCGCCCTTGGTCGCTATCAATCCAGCTAACAAATTTCCTGATGCTCAAGAAAAAGTCTAAGCATTTCAAGAAAATATTAGATTGGTGAAGGAAAGGTCAAACGTTGGAAATTCAAAGGAGCTTGGTCCTACAAATCTTATTGGAGAGAGAAGAAAGCCCTTCACCATTACAACTACAAGCCTACACAACTCCTTAAATGCCACTACCATTGGAGATTCCTCTACATCAAGAGAAACTGCCCTATTAATAAATAGGTATGCCTAAGAAAAGTCAAGGGTCACCCCCATGCTTTGACAAGTCCAAGAACATCCAGAAACAATCCTAAAGTCAAGTGGGTCAAACTAAAAAGCTCTTCGATATGATCATTAGACATTATCAATTTCAAAAGTGTAATTTTTAAGTTGCTAAGTTGTATTTAGTGTGAACTTGTATCTTTTGATTAGCAATTCTAATAAAATAATCATGCATGTTTTTGAAATCAATTCATTTGTTTCACTCTTCATCTTTCATTACTTTCCATAAATAATCAACGACTTTCTGTTTCCACTCTTCTTTTCCATTTTCAAAATTTCTTTAACAAACTTTGAGGGAGAATGATGTACATTAAATAACTAAATTTTTCTAAAATATGCTTTCAATAGTAAGACCGAGTTGACGATGTAAGGCATTGTTTCAATTCCTAAACAATGGAGAAATAAGGAGCTAATCCGTAGTCAACCCCCTCGAGCCATGAGTTGGAGTTTTGTTCTATTTTAAACAAAAACCTTAAACTTAACCAGGGGTAGGGTAGTCTTTAAATTAATTCAATGGTGCATTCTATTCTCAAGAGGAGTGGTTTATCTAAACAAAAGGTTCAAGCATATCTCTTTCCTTGATACATCATTAAAGAAACTATATAAGAAAAGGTTCAAAATGCATCCTTTTCCTCACATTCATCATCCAAGACTGAGGAATCAATAAAGACAAAGTCCACAATGTCTTCTTCTCAGTACATCAATTAAGATTGAGGAAATGATGAAGACGAAGCTTACAACAATCAGCATGACAGTCACAAGTGTCAAAATAGAAAAGCAAAAAGAAAGTCAAAAGAAAAAAAAAATAAAGCCCGCTAAGTCAAGTAAAAATTGAAAAAAACTTGACTTAGGCAAAAGTTAGGGCATCCCGATGGACCGAAAAATTCAAAAGAACTGGTCCATGCAAAAATAAGGGATTGAAAAAAAATTGGAGAACAATCTTGTGACTGCCACCTCAAAAATCATCAAGGGATCTTATCAATGCTCAAATCTTATCAATGCTTTTCATTGGTGCTTGGATATTTATATACGCTTATCATCATCTGTGCGGCTATAAAATTTCTCTTGGATATTAAACGCATCTATTGCATTAATTGAAATTAGGACTGGAGAACATCAAGGAGAATGGGGTGGGCTAAACAAATTTTGAGCCTTATATCTTTTGTTTATTAAATAATGAACCATGGCCATGTTACAACCTTAAAAAGTCTTAATTGAAGCAAGGTTAACTACGAAAGCTGTTGTACCCCAAATTCCCCCCCCCCCCCCCCCCCCCCCACCTTTTCTTCCCAAGACATTCTTTCAAGGCTTCTCAGATATTCAAAACACTCAACGATTGATTAGTCAAGATGATCCTCCTAAGCCAAAGGAATACAACTAGGGTTTGGAGTTTCTCAAGGAAATTTGGTTTGCAAAGGTCTCAAGTGTATTCCATGGTTCTCCTTAGGTCCTCAACAAGGTTCATGACAAGTTTCAAGTCCTACATCACAAGCTCAGTCAATGGCTCAGATGATTGAAAATCTATTGTATTGATAAAAAAAGTCAATTATGGTCAACATATAGTCAATTTCATGATTTTTGGTCAACATCAACATTTTGAAGTGATATTCATCATTTGATCAAGGATTGATCATGATTCCCCAAGGAAAGCTCTCAAATCATCAAAAGTCAAGAATTATGAAATTAGGGTTTCCTTGGGAGAAGTCAACTGAACTTTGACCAAGCATAACTTTCACATACTTCATCAACTTTTCCCAAACCAAAGCTCATTTTGAATAAAATTCAATTCCCTACAACTTTGTTTTTATGCTCAAGTCCAAAAAAATGCTTCATTTGAAAGATATGAGCTAAAACATTATAGGTCATTTTCAAAAGTCATAAAAAGACACTTTTTGTCAAGGCAACTTACATCAAGATAATGTCTTTAAAAGCAAACATGATCAACATAGAGACTGTATTGTAAATCTTGAGATTTGAAAAAAGTCAAATGTCATCTTCAAAAGATGAAAATTGTGCATGTTATGAGTTGCACAAGTTGGGAAATTTTGAAGAAATTCATGAAATGCAAAATGAGCAAAATTGAAGTTTTAAACGAGTGGGCCTAAATTTTGATGTTCAAACATGTTCATAAGGTGTTGGAGGACCTCTAAATCCATTCACATATTTTTTTATGATATTTATTTCTTTTATTTTAATTTTTATTCATTTAAATGCAAATAAATTCAAATAAAATATGAAACAATGGTATAAAGGCTTGAGCTTTTTGTTTCAACCATCCAAAGGCCTAAAACAACTCATGACAACCTTTCCAAAACTTGCAAGACTCAAAATGGCAAAGAAATAACTCAAATTGGTAAGTTCTCAAAAAATGATTCTTGTTTAAACCACGACTTCATGATTTGATTCCATTCCATATTTGTCAGTCCAAATACAAGCCAACAACATGTCCGGATTCGTGCAAGGCATCCAAGAGACAAGAATCATACAAAGAAGGTAAGTTTTTAATGTGTTGGAATATTGATTTCATGGGCATGAATACCTTGTCCCTTTCCATACTTGTTGGCTCATATTTCATTATCTATATAAATGCAAGCAAAGCCATGCCAAAGGACCACAAAATCATTGCACAAAAAGCTCTCCAAAAATTCTCTAAAATTCAAAGAAGTTATGAAAATTATATCTCACATTTCCAGCAATTTCCAATCCGAACTAAGGCTAGCATTCACCTCCTGAAGATTGAAGGAGTTGATCTAGATCCATAGATGTACTCCTCGAGCACCAGAACACGATCTATGCATCATGCCGGTTTTTGAAATTGGTAAAAATCAAAACTATATTTCATTGCATTTTTAATCATTACTAACATGTTTGATCTCCTCATATGCATCATTAGAACATGATAGGTATATCACATGTAAAGTTTGACGTAGAAATGGTGTTTTACCATTGTTAGGGCACTGGAGCCATTGATCATCGAACTAGACATTGCAAGCAACCTTCTCCCCTTGCACCCCTATCTACTTTTCACAAAGCAGGCCTATAGTCCTTTTTTTAATTATTTTTTTAAATCTATTTCTTTACTTTTTTTTAATAAAATCATAAAAATAAAAAAAATTAGATATAGATCTTAATTACTTAACTTTACTTTCATAGTAAAAATTAATTAATTTAATCACTTTAAGTTTATTTTATTAGATATCTTGCCCTCTTCAATCTCCGCGTGTTTTTTTACATTTTCACATTATTATTTTTTTCATAATTTATGTAATTGGCCACAGTATGTAATAGTTAAAATTATGATTCATTTACATTTTCCCCCATTTTGATTTGTACTCCCCCAACCCGAAGCGATGTAATAGTGTAGTTTAATTCCCACGTATTTATTTTTCTGTATATATTTAACTGCTAGATGTATGCTAATAGGTTCGCATGACAAGATTTAAAAGAAAACGATAGAAAACCTAAACATTTAAGATAAACATAACTGAAACACAACACACTTTGCACCCATGCACCTCTAAGGTACCTCCACTTGTTTCCTTCGGAAAATAAACAAGTGTCGCCATTGTTGCGGATAGCAAGAGTCTCCACCGGATTTCTTTTATCCAATAAAGAAAGGGTGAAAAGAACAGGAAAGACCTTTGAGATATTTTCTTGAGTTCGTGGGGTAGTTTATGAAAAGGGAAGGTGTTAGCACCCTTTTCATCCATAGTTATCTATGGGATCTTAGTTGTTTGTTAGCTCACTTTTGAAAATGCTCTGTTTGAAATGTGTTTGTGGTGGATTTTGAAAATATTTTTGAAAAGCGCCTTCGTTTAGGCAACATTCGAAGCGTTATCGAGAGACTATGATCTTGTATTTTTTATTGTTTTTGCTAAGATGTATCACATGCATATCATGACCATTTTTAAGGAAACAAAATGGAGTAAATCCTAGAGGTGCAAAGTGTGCAAGTGTATTGTATTTCATGCTTGGTTTAATCTTGAATTAGGGTTTTCTAAGTTGATTTCATCTTTCCATACAACCCCTAATTACTAACATTTGTATAAAGTGATAAATTACGAAAAGTAAATATCCTACTCTATTACATCATTGGGGGATTGGGGGGGGGGGGCAAATTTACAAATGGGGATTGCAAGAAATTAAAGTCCTAATTATCTATTTCAATCAAATTGAATTATATTGTACAAGAAATGAATATAATGTACAAGGCAAAATGGAAAAAAGAAATGAATTTTGTTTCGGTTCTTGTTAAAGAAAAAGGTTTAGATCTAACCTAATTAATCAAAAGAAAATAATTTAATAAAAAATAAGAAAATTCAATTAAGTTAATTAGAAATTAAATCTTTTTTATGGTTTTTATGAAAAGGATTTTATATTAATTAAACTAGCATAAAAGATTAATTAATTAAAAGAAACCTAAGTTCTAAAGGGGATTTTTATTAAGAAATAAAATAAAATAAATCACAGTCTAATTAAATAATTAAGAAAAATATTTTGTTTTGTTTAAAAATAATATTTTTAAGATGTAAGAGAAAAAATCAAACCTAACTTTTAATTAATTTATAAGTTAATTAATAAAAATAAAATAAAGGGTGATTTAAATAAGTTAATCTTTATGCCAAAAATTATATTAATTTAAGAAAACCTAACTCTATATTTTTTTTATGATTTTATGATTTTATTTTGATGAAAATAAAATGAATAAAAAGAAAATAATGATGTTAAAATAAAAAAAGGAAAAAAATAGAATGGGTCTGATGATCTAAGTGAGCAAAATATGAAAAATGGCAGCGATGGGGTTCGAACCCACGCCCTATGCAATATACGCGCGATGCCTTACCACTGGAGTTTTTATACATCCTTGTACTTATGTCAAACCATGTTATTATATTATAAAATGCTTCCTGAAGGCAACTCCATCTTCAACCTCGAGCCCAACCTGATCCTCTGTATCTCATTCATTTCTCAACAAAAATGAAAAATGTAAACATGGAAGTTATGGCAAATTTCACCACAATTTCATAAATGTAACTCATTAAAACAATAATTCAAAGATAAGCATGAATTTTGCTGGCCCTAATCTGAACCCTAATTTTTCCAGAAATTTCAAACTCAAAATTCTCTAAGCTCAGGCAACATGACTGAAAACTATGGACATGGTTAGCTTTAGGGCAATGATATCTACATTTTTACTTCAAAATGTATGCATAAAAGATTCTTGTATCAAGATATTGAACTTTGAAAACTTACCTCTGAAAGCTGGATTTGTGTATGGAGTTTGAGAAACTTTTGAGAAGGCCTGATGATATCTTTAGCTTGCTTGGACCTCCTTGAGTGTATTCCAACTCCTACTTTTCTTTGAGGATGGCTGAAACTCCCTACTCAAGTCAAGTTGTAAGCTTCAGTTTTGAAAATGGGGGATGATGATGGAGTGATTACAGTCAAGAAACAGGGCCTTGGATCACTTGTATATGAAGTATGTAAAGTGTTTGGCTGGTTAAAAGTCAATACGCACGAGTGGATTTTGAGTTTCAAGTTTGAAGCTCAAAATGGAGTTTTTGGCCAGTTCTGACTTGTGAATGCTTGAGGGTGTTTTAGGGCTTGTAAACTTGTGTCCTATGTTACAATGGACTTGTGTATATGTATGGAAAAAGGTTATATATTAATTGCACAAGAGATTTCTGTGTTGTAGGGTTATGGCTAGGTTGCTTTATTTTGAAGTAAAGTGGAAGACCAAAATCATAATGCATGGTACAAGCTATGTAGAGTGGTTGAATTACTTTAAACATGCCTCTTCTGAGTTTCTAAGTTTAGTGTATGCATAAGGATCCATTGAGAGGCTCAAGAAGGGTTGACATTTGCAAAAGCATACTTTTCCAAAATGGAAGTCTTGCCTTTCTTCCAAAAATGGCAAGTTAACTTAAATAAAGCTTGGATTTAATGGATAATAGCCATAAAGTTTATGTAATATTATGATTATGGAGAGATTTAGATACTTGGAGGCCTGCAAAGCAAGATTACAAGGCATGGCTAAGAGATTGAATTCTTATTCATCATGGAAATGGCTTATAATTCAAGAATGAATGTCCAACTTCTTGTCTTCGATTATCTTAGCTCAAACACGATCTCAATGAGTTATTGGACATTTTGAAAATCTTGTAACATCCCCTACAACCTTAGTGTTGGACATTTTTGAAGATTCAATTTGGAACTAGGTGAAAAGTTTCCATGAAGTTAGGTCAAAATCTTGACTAAAATACTCAAAATTTCACTAAGTATTTTTAGTATTATGTACATGACTTCTTGCATCAATAACTTGAAATCCAAACATTTTTAGAACTTTATTACTTCTAAACAGTTTTAGATCTCATTAACATATACAACTTTCATGTTATATGTTTTTCTTGAATCATCTTGTATCATGGTGAAAATTTGGCACAAAGTCATGAAAAAAGTTAACTTTCCAACACTTAGAAAAATTTCGAAGTCTTAGAATTTTGACTTTTTAAAGATGATTTTGACTTTTTGATTTCTTGATGAACAATCTTCATATTTTGACATGTCTTTATGAAATATGATTTTTTAAACTTGATTTTGATCAAAAAGTCAAAGTTTGACTTTTTAGTGTACAGATGACTTTTTCATCAGTTGACCAAATTTCAACTATCAATCAATTGATCATGAGAAATGTTTTGAATCATGCCATTAGGTAAAATTGATGTATTTTAAATTTTGATATTACGTCCCAAACCAACAAGTCATGTATTAGGTCAAAAGTAAAAAATTGAGCCTTCTCAGTCAAAACCCTAATTTTGACCATTTTGCCCTTTTGGTGATCTGATCAAATTTCTCGAGGAATGGTGATCCAAACTTGAAAAATTGACATATATAAGTTAAAAATGTTCATATGGGTCAAAAACTATGAAGTTTTACTGTAAATTGCCTATAGTTGACTTTTTGCCGAATACAATTGATTTTAGGTCAACTGATCAATTGACTGAGAAAAAAATGTGATCCAAAGCTTCAAACTTGACATGAGAAATATTGAGAGTCCAAAATGATCCATGAAATTCATACGGGGAATTGAAAATCCAAATGCACTTGTGCAAACTCAAACCCTAATTTTGAGTCATCAGTGTTGAGGAAGTGTCTTGAGCTAATCCATCTTTATGCAATCTTGAACCAATGGAAATCTTGTGAGAGAAATCTTGAGAAAATGAGAGGGAAAATTTTGGGGTACAACAGCTGACCCTGTTGAATCTTCTTAAACCTGAAGAGTTAGATTGACGGGTCCGCTATTCGTGACTTAAAGGTGAAAGATGATTGAACACTAGAGTGCCCAGAAATTTGCACTCGATGATGTATTGATTCAGGAATGGGCTTATAGATTCCATTTGGAGAGATGATGGTAGAAAGTGGAAGAGACATCCTCATAAATATTTGGCCGATTCCTGCTGAAAACTTGGTGTCTTGCTTGTCTTTAACTAGAAGAATTAATTCTGATTTAAAAGAGGTCTTTGGATCTATGATCTTTCTGCAAGGAACATGGGGTTAGTTGTATGCGAATGTATGCATGGTGTAATGATGTTCTCAAAATAAATGAGATTATTTTGTATGTATATGTTATGTATGTTATATGATGTATGAATGTGACATGTTGTCGAAGCGTATCCTTGACAAATACTGGGGAGTTTTGAGAAGTTAAATCTTGGATTGCTGTTGGAGATGAAGAGTATGTGTATCTTCAGACTTTGTTAAAAATGATTCTGTTGGGGATTCCTGCTTTGTTGAGAAGAATTTCGCTAGGGAATATTGACTTTGCTTTAAAATACTCTGTGGAGAGTGTTGATTTCTGCTTGGGAACCATAATTCAGGAGTTACCGCTCTACTGGGGAATTATTTAGAGGGAGAAAGTTTAGCTGTTATTTGGTCAGATTCCAGGATTCACAATAACTTACTGGGGGTAATAATGTTAACTGTTCTCTGGTCGTATTCCAGGCTTCGCAGTGTCTTACCGGGGAATATGAAAGCTAATTGTTATCTGGTCGGGTCCAGGTTTCAGCAATTGAAGAAGTTAAACTATTATTTGGTTGGGTCCAGGCTTTAGTAACTTAAGATTGAGATATACTATTATCTGGTTGGGTCCAGATTTCAGCAACTCAAACTGTTTTCTGGTCGGGTCTAGGCTTTTTAGTAATTGAAGAAGTTAAACTATTATCTGGTCGGGTCCAGGCTTTTTAGTAACTTAAAATTGAGATTTACTGTTATCTGGTCGGGTCCAGGCTTTTTAGTAACTTAAAATTGAGATTTACTGTTATCTGGTCGGGTCAAGGTTTCAGCAACTTAAACTATTTTTTGGTCGGGTCCAGGCTTTGCAGGAATTTCCTAGAGAGATGAAGTTGAACTATTATTTGGTCGGATCCAGGCTTCATAGTAACTTGTTAGGATAGTAATGTCTCCGTTGGAGATTGAGGGGTCTCGTCCGTTAACCTGTAATAGTCTGAGAAGCAAACTCAAGCTGAGGAATTTGTAGTTTGTTGGGGAAATAGACCATGTTGAGAAGAAAATTTGACGATCTACTTGGTGAAATGAATTCTTTAGGAAGAAATTCTATAGGCTTCTTCTTTTAGAACCAAACTCAACTGGGGAGAGATTTTTTTCCAGAGATTGAAACTCTGGATGGGGATTTCATGAATCCAAATTTGTGGGGATAATTTAAAATCCTTAAGGAAATGCTTGTTACTATTTTTATGTATACATTTTGCACATGTTCATTCAATTTTAGTCATTGGACGCTTTTGCACTCAAAACAGAAAAACAAAAAGTTTGCACTTCCAAGTATATTTGTATTGATGTTTGCCTATAAATAGGCGTTTTTTGTACAAGGAGACAAATATCATAGTAAGATAAAATCTTCGAAAGAAATGAAAAGTGAACAAAGTGGAAGCAAAAATAATAGCCATGTGGAAGTGATCTCATTGTTTTCCAACTTCGCTATTGCCCCTATGTCTTTGAACATCATCCATTGCCATTGAAATAAGTTGGTTAGATTGATCTTGAACTATTGAACTTGGACCTTGGTAATAAACTAGATGTAGGGATACAATGAGACATAGTCATACACTTTAATCCTTAACTTTTTCCTAGACCGCCCTCTCGGATTTTCAGCCCATCAGGATACCCATTTTTGCCCAAGCCGCCCTTTCATGTTTTCGACTTTCCGGGTGTACAATCTTTTGCATATATCCCTAATTTTTTCCTGAACCTCTTTGGTTTGCCAGGATTCCCTTATTTTTTCCTAGGAATGTCAACCTAGCGGGTCATTTTATGCATAGTATTTTTTAACTATGTCCGTGTTCACAGGATGTGGGAAATATTCACCATCCATAGTAGTCAACATCATGGCTCCACCAGAGAAAACTTTATTTACAACAAATGGTCCTTCATAAGTGGGATTCCATTTACCCCTAGGATCTCCTTGTGGTAAAATGATGCGCTTTATTACCAAGTCACTAGTCTTATATACTCGAGGCTTGATTTTTTTGTTGAAAGCTTTAATTATACGCTTTTGATACATTTGACCATGACAAACAACAACCAGTCTCTTCTCATCAATCAAGTTCAACTGATCCAACCTAGTCTGAATCCATTCGTCTTCGCCTAAGTCTACTTCTTTCATAATCCTTAGGGAAGGAATTTGAACTTCTATAGGCAAGACGACTTCCATTCCATAGACCAAGGAGAAAGGGGTTGCTCCATTTGATGTTCGAGCTGAAGTACAGTAGCCATGGAGAGCAAACGGAAATATCTCATGCCAGTCTTTATATGTTACCACCATCTTTTGCATAATCTTCTTGATATTTTTATTGGCAGCTTCAACCGTGCCATTCATCTTGGGTATGTATGGAGAAGAATTGTGATGCTTGATTTTGAACTGAGTACAAAGTTCTGTAATCATAGCATTTTTGAGGTTGGTTCCATTGTCAGTGACGATCCTTTCGGGGATACCGTAATGGTAGATGAGGTTATGCTTGATAAACTTGGCTACAACGTTCTTGGTAACTGAGGCATATGAGGCGGCTTTGAACCACTTGGTAAAATAATAAATGGCAACAAGGATGAAAAAATGTCCATTGGAAGCAGTAGGTTTGATCTCTCCAATCATGTCAATGCCCCACATTGTGAACCGCCACAAAGCGGTCATGACATTCAGGGGAATTGGAGGTACGTGAACCTTGTCAGCATAGATTTGACACTTGTGACAAACCCTTGAGTGATGATGACAATCAGTTTCCATTGTGGACCAATAGTAACCAGCTCTCAGGATTTTCTTGGCCATAGTGTGCCCACTAGAGTGAGTCTCGAAGATTCCATCATGCATGTCTTCCATTATTTTCTCTGCCTCCTTCTTGTCCATACACCGGAGTAGAGTAGAATCATGATTTCGCTTATACAAGATTCCATTGCTTAGGAATAATTTGGATGATAATCTTCGCAAGAATTTCTTATCATTAATGGAAACTCCTTCAGGATACTCTTGTGCTTCAAGATATCTCCTTACTTCATGGTACCATGGTTTCTCTTCGTCAGTGTCAAGCTCATAGCAGTGTGCAGGTTCATCAAATATTTTGATTGTAGTAATGGGAGTTTTGTTGTCCCATTTGACCTTGAACATGGAAGACATTGTTTCCAAGGCGTCAGCCAACTGATTTTCTTCTCTAGGGAAATGTTCAAAGGTGATATCCTCGAAGTATGGTATCAGAATTAACACAAGCTCCTTGTAAGGAATAAGGTTAGGATTCTTAGTGTACCATTCTCCTTTGACTTGACTGCTCACTAGAGCATAATCTCCGAATACGTTCAAGAACTTGATCCTTAAGTCAATGACAGCCTTTAGACCCAAGATGCATGCTTCGTACTCAGCCATGTTGCTCGTACAATCGAAGCACAATCTAGCAGTGAAAGGAGTATGGTAACCCTCAGGAGAAATAATCAAAGCACCAATTCCATTTCCCAAAGCGTTGGAAGCTCCGTCAGAAACCATAGTCCATTGGGATCCTTGTTCAGGTCTGTCATACGGTCCAGATTCTTCACAGTCAACTACTAGCATAATATTCTCATCCGGGAAGTCAAAGTTCATAGATCGGTAATCATGAACAGCTTGGTGGGCCAAATGATCTGACAATATACTTCCTTTGATGGCCTTTTGTATGGTATACTGGATGTCATATTCGGTCAAAATCATTTTCCATCTAGATATTCATTTGGAGAGAGCTAGTTTCTCGAAGATGTACTTAATAGGGTTCATCTTAGAAATTAATAATGTGGTGTGAGTCAACATATATTGTCTTAGCCGGCGAGTAGCCCGTGCCAGAGTGCAACAAGTTTTCTCGAGCAATGAATATCTGGTTTCATAGTCGGTAAACTTTTTGCTCAGGTAGTATATTGCATGCTCTTTTTGACCAGACTCGTTATGTTAGCCCAACACACACCCCATAGAATTCTCTAGCATAGTCACGTACATGATCAATGCTCTTCCTTCTACTGGAGGCATAAGGATAGGAAGTTCTTGCAAATATCCCTTGGTCTTATCAAAGGCAGCTTGGCAGTCGTTGTTCCATTTGACTACTCGATCTTTCTTCAGGAGTTTGAAGATTGGCTCACAAGTAGCAGTTAGATGAGATATGAAATGGGAAATGTAATTAAGACGACCCAAGAATCCTCTAACTTCCTTCTCAGAGTGGGGAACTGGCATTTCTTGAATGGCTTTAACTTTTGCAGGATCAACTTCAATGCCTTTTCCACTGATAACAAAACCTAGAAACTTTCCAGACCTTACTATGAAGGTGAATTTGTTAGGATTTAGCCTTAGCTTGTACTTCTTCAACCTCTCAAACAACTTGTGTAGGTGATCGAGGTGCTCTTATCCAGTTTGCGACCTTGCAATCATATCATCCATATAGACCTCTATTTCATGATGGATCATATCATGAAATAAATCTACCATAGCTCTTTGATATGTTTCCCCTGCATTCTTTAATCTGAACGGCATGACTTTGTAGTAAAAGGTGCCCCATTGCGTAATAAAGGCAGTCTTCTCCATGTCTTCGGGGGAAATCTTGATTTGGTTGTAGCCAGAAAATGCATCCATGATGGAGAAGACTTTATGATGAGCAGCGTTGTCAACCAAGACGTCGATATGAGGTAGAGGGACATTATCTTAGAGGCTTGATCTATTTAAATCCCTATAATCTACACACATACGAACCTTCCCATATTCCTTTGGTACGGAAACCACGTTTGCAACTCATTGAGGATAAGATGTCACATCCATAAAACCTGCATCAAACTGCTTCATTACCTTAGCCTTTATCTATTCAGACATGTCTGGCCGCATATGATGAACTTTTTGTTTAACAGGAGGGCAATCTTCCTTTGTCGGTAGATGATGAACCACAATGTCAGTATCAAACCCTGGCATGTCTTCAAACGACCAAGCAAATACTTCAACATAGTCATGTAACATCTGAACCAACCTTCTCATAATATCGTCTTCTAAATTGGCGCCAATCTTGACCTCTTTCTTGTTTTTCTTAGTACCTAGTTGATAACTTCGACTGGCTCTTCATGAGGTTGAATAGCTTTCTCCTCTTGCATTAGAAGTCTGGATAGTTCCACTAGTATTTCACAATCTTCCCCGCCTTCATCTTTGGCTTGGTTAATTGGATGTTAGAAGTCATAACTGGAAATAGTATAGTCGTTGGCAATGAGATCCAAAGTGAATGAGGATTTACAAGTGTGTGTGTGTGTGTGTGTGTGCATGTAAGAAACATGGCTATTTGAGAAATTCAAATAAATAAAAAGAAAGACAACGAGCACAAAAATTGAATGCAAAGGTCCAATGTTTTCCATTAAATGATCATATGATAAATGAACATGAACAAAACCCTTAACAAATGGACCATGGTGCCCCGTGCAAGGCACATGGCTTAAAAGTCATTGTTTGGAATTTAAAATTACAGAAAAAAGTTCTTGAATTTACAGAAAATAGTGAACAATAATTACTCCTCAATGAAGGAGATGGGAGTGAAATCCTTTGCATGCCAACTGTTAAGCTTTCCTTCGGCAATAGGGTAAATCCATTCTTCAAAAGCGCATTCATCATCAGAGTCTTCCACAGTGTTTACTTCATGATTTCTGATGCGGAGAGGTAGCTTTCCAACGCGAGCGCGCTTGACCTCTTTCCGAGCTTTTGTGGTGAAACCCAACCCAAATTTGTCTGCTTTAAACAGAATGTTAGAAAGTTGTCCCCAGATAGTACAACTTCGACCACGACACGAGCATCTTTAAGTGAAACCATTCTTGGTACAACTTCATCAACTTTTGATGTGTCGGAGAAGATTTTGGTGGTGGCAACCATAGGAGGAACAACTTCGAAAGCCTAGCACGAAGGTTCTATGAATTCACCATCCATTTCCACATATTTGAAGGAATTGAGGTGGCTCACCATAAATTCTTCTTCGCCGCAAACAGTAACGATCTTCCCTTTGACTGGATATTTTAATTTTTGATGAAGGGTGGACGTTACTACCCCTGCCCCATAGATCCAAGGGCGCCCAAGCAAACAAGAGTAGGCGGGACGTATGTCCATTATATAAAAAGTGGAGTTAAAAATTTGTGATCCCGCCTTAATGGGGAGATCCACCTCTCCATGCACCTTCCTTCTAGACCCATCGAAAGCTCTTACAACTACATCACTTGGTTTCAACACCAGGCCTTCACAATCTAATCGGTCCAAAGCACCTTTGGGTAGAACATTTAGAGAGGAACCGGTATCAATCAGGACATGAGCCAGGGTAGTTCCCTTGCATTCAATAGAGACATGCAAGGCCTTGTTATGATTCCTTCCAACTGGTGTCAAGTCAGTGTCCGAGAAACCTAATCCATTGTCATTCGTTAAACTCACCACACAATTCTCGAACTGGTCAGCTGTAGTCTCTTGGGGCACATGAGCTTTCTTTAAGAACTTAATTAAAGCTTGGGAATGAGCATCAGAACAAAGTAGTAATGACAACATGGATATTTTAGAGGGGGTTTTCCCCAGTTGTTCGACTATTTTGAAATCACTCTTCTTTATAATTTTCAGGATTTCCTCCATCTCTCGAGTGGAGGACTCTTCAGAATTAACATCGTTGGCAGGTGCCTCTATCTCAGCAGGATCACTTACTTTCTCTTTTCCTCTAGTGTTGGCACTAGACTTGTCATTGGTTATGCGGATGGGAGTTGTTGTAGTAGTGGGTGGTTAAATATCAGGGGGAAATATCCTCTTTGTTCTTGTTACTTTACTAGAACCTGTAATATTGGTAACATCATCTTTGTCTTCATTGATCCAAGAATCTTGTTTTATCCTATTGTACCCCAAAATTTGCCCTGTCATTTCACTCAACACATGCCCATTGAGGTCCTCAACTTGCTCAAGGATCCCTAAGGATTGACCAAACAAATCCTCCTCCTAAGGCAACAAGCCTTAAACTAGGGTTTCACTCCTCATCAAGATGTGTGAACTCAAAAGGCTTAAAATGCTTTCCATGGTCCCAATATGTTCTCAAGATCATCCATGTCAAGTTTCATGCCTGGCACAAGAAGTTTGCTCAGTCAACTACTCAGATGCCTGAAAATCAACTATACTAGGTCAAAAGTCAACTGTGGCCCACATACAGGCAAACTTCAATATTTTTGGTCAACATCAACATTTTGAAGTGATATTCATCATTTTATCAAGGGTTGATCATGATTCCCCAAGGAATGCCCTAAATTCATCAAAACCCAAAGGTTGCTAAATTAGGGTTTCTCAGGAAAAGTCAACCAAATTTTGATCAGGCATAACTTCTTCATACTTTATTAGAAATTTTCCATCCAAGGCTCATTTTGAATAGGATGCAATTCCCTGCAACTCATCTTCATCCCACAAGTTCAAAATATGCAATCATCAAAAGATATTAATTTCTACATTATAGGTCCTTTTGAAAAGTAAAAAAAAAACACTTTTTGGGTCAAAGCTTGTTACATGAACATGGAAGACCCAATTGATATGAAACCAAAAGGGTTGTTTAGGGGACATCTTAAACTTTCTAAAAAGTCCAATAACACGCTATTAGGGTATAAAATTGGAGGAGATATGCCTTGTCAAAGTTGACCATTTTTGCAAAATTGCCAAAAGTCAAACGTGCTCAAAAATGCATTTTTTGTCAAATGGGCCTAGTTTTTCATGATTGAATCTTGCTTGTGACATGGTCCATGACCCAAATCAGCATCTACACTTTATTTTCTTCATTATTTATTTTATTTTGATTTTTTATTATTTAAAATTCAAATTAAATCAAATAAATAGCAAAAAATACAAAAGATTGATTTTTGATCTGATTTTTTGTAGGAATCAAATCCAATTATGTTGGCAAATCATATCAAATCAGATCAAGGCAAATTGAAGCGAAATTGGCATGATTGTTCTTGTCTTAGAAACATATAATACAAAAACAAAATCAAATTCAATCTCCTTAATTCACCAAGATACAATGCATTTTTGTTGACCTAATCAATTCTAATACATATAAAGGACACAACCAAGCCAAGAAAACGAGGAGAGAGGTCGTAAAAGCTGCAAACAAAAATTGAAAAATTGTCAAAAAAGTGGTAGATCGATTTCCAGCTTAGAGGCCGGTTCAAAGAATTTCAAAGCTACCAATCGTTTCCTGGACCTTCCTAAAGCTAGCACGATCAATTACAAGCTTCCACAAGCCCAGAATTGGCACATAACACCCACGCAGTTTGTTCTTTTTTTCAAATTCAATTACAACAATTCTTGCATCATAAACATGTTCTAATGATATATTTGTGTTCATTGACATATTTGCAACATGTTTGAATGGTTTAATTGATGATTCAGTGTCTGTACTCGTAATTGCCATTGTTAGGGTTTCCTTTTCCGTTTTAGGATTTTTTTATACAGGTTAAATTGGCCAAAGAAAAGGGTATCATGATGCTCGTGGCATCAAGACGAGTTGATCCATGTATTTGGAATTAATTTATCATGCTTGCTGTTGATTTTTGAAAGTCACAGAGTTATAGCCATGGAAGTTTATCCGTAGGTAAAAGTTACAAACCTAAAACGACGGACAGGGGAAGAAGAAGATACATGTCTAATCATCGTTAGTCCATTCAAATGTTGGCGCGCGTTTTTTTAAATTCGCCAATCAACTTGTTTTTTATATATTATCATTTGTTATTATTACATTAACAACTAAGCATTGCAGCCCAGTTGGTTAAGCGCGCGTATGTTGAGTGGGAGGACCTGGGTTCGATCCCAGGTCCCAACATTTTCCCTATTTTCTTAATGTTTCACTACAGATTCTATGCTCCACGCATCCAGGCGCCTACCATGCATCCATTAATCCAACCATGTGATTCATCATCAATCCAATCTAATGTCCCAGGCAGCAAAGACCATGGTGCACCCTACAGGCCTGGCCACACAAGATCATGCGTGTTGACAAGGCTTAGCCACTAATGTGCCCAAAAATTCAGACATGCACCCCCCCTTTTTTTCAGCTTCAATACAGGCCCACCTCTAATCTTTTTATTTTATTTCTTATTTTTTATTATTTACTTAATTTCTTTTTTCTTTACAAAATAACAAAATCATTTTTTTTATTAAAATAGAAAATCACAAAAAACCTAAAAAATCTTTTTCGTAAAAAAATATATTTTTGTTTCTTTAATTAATTAATTAGTTTAATTATTTAGGGAAATCTAATTGTTTTTTCTATATAATTTAAATTAATTAGAAATTGGGGTTTTTAATTTGCACATAACTTCATTAATTTTTCTCAAAAAAATAATAATAACCTAAATATTTTTTCAATTAAATTTTTAGGGTTCTTTAATTCTCTCATTTAATTCGCCGCGTGCATTTTTTTGATTTCCTTTTATTATTATTATAACTGTTTCGAGGTTGTAATAGTAATTAGGGTTTAAACTTCTGCATTTTTATTTACAGTCAAGATAATTATGTATCTGGAAGAGCCTTGTAATAGCGTAGGACCTTTACCTTCTCGCTTTTATATTTTGGATGCTTGTATATAATTGTTAGCAACTTAGGCGTGTATGACTAACAAATCAATCTTAGATCACTAAACTGCAAAGATAAATATAACTGAAATCAAACACTTTTGAACACTTGCACCCCTAGGGTATTACCTCACTTGGTTTCCTAGAAATAATGGTCGTGTCCCTCGAACGTAGGGATACCTTAGCAATGACCTGTGATTCAAAGTCGTCATAAAGATCACAGTCCCTACTTGTCCCTCGCGTTGCCTACGAATTGATCTTATGATGATAGTCCTTTCGAAACGCTAAGGTATCCTTACTTGTTGCCTTCAGTGACCATTTCATCCCTTCAAATGTCCCTTTAATATTCCAACGACAATGCTACCTATTTTTCAATAATGGGATAGCATTGTCTAAAAGGAAAACGAACAGTCTTTTTCGAGTAAGTAGGTTAGTTCTTAAGTACTTGCTCAAAACAAACAAACTTTTTCACACCAAACAACTTTCAAACAAGGTTTTCAAAAACAACTTCATAACACTCTTGAGGACAGAAACAAGGGTTAAAACAAAGTAAAACAAAACTTTTCAAAGCAAGCGTACACAAGCAATTTAAAAATGAGCAAGTACCTAAGAGCTCGTGGAAAACCACGGATAGAAATGGTGCTAACACCTTCCCTTTCTATAACCTACCCCCCGTACTCATAAACAATCTCGAAAAAGGTTTTTTCTTTTCTTTTTCCTTTTCCTGATTGGATAAAACTCTTGCTTACCGCGACATTTGCGAACAAAAAACGCAAACCAATATTAAAAGTCAATCCTGTCACCGTGTCATATATCCCATGATAATAAACTTTGGCACCATAGTTCCATGGAATTGCTTTGTTGGAGGAGTAAGGAATCGTCCCAGGGGCAGTGATTATTAAAGGAAATTTTTTTTATTCATTTGAAATCCCAATAGGACCCTTTGAGGAGATCCTAAGAGGCTTGTTGGAGATTGTTATTAGGGAAAGATCTTCAGCTTTGTTGGTCAAACTCTTGATGGTGGGAACTTTTTCAAACATGATCTCGTGACTATCTATCAGGCGTTGAACACCTTTTTTCAGCCACTTGCATCCATTTATTTGTTCAGTGCAGCAATCACAATCTTTTAAACATCCAGGGAACACCCCAACTCTCAGCAAATTTTCTTTCACAGTAGTCAATGGAGTAGTCAAATCCTCAACGGAGTAAACAAAAGTAGTGTCATCAATCACATTGACACCCTTGCCATGGTTCAGAATTGGTGCATTTATCATATTTGGAGTTGTAGGTGGATCAAACTCAATAGTTTTGTTGTCTATTAGGTCTTGAATCTATTCTTTAGAGCCCAACATTGATCAGTTTCATGCCTAGGGTTGTTGGAATGATACACGCATTTGGCATTTAGATTGTACTTCGGTGATGTAATATTTGGATTTGATGGTGGATCACACAATGTAACCAAGTTGGCCGTCAACAGATGTTGTAAGGCTTGAGACAGTGACATGCCAATCCTTGTGAACTGTCTTCGAGGAACTTCAAATTGTTGATGGTTGGATGATTGTCTTTGAGCAGATGGAGGGTTGGAGATCAAAACAGCATTAAGAAATGGACGATGATCCTTCTTGGTATGGGCCCTTGACCCATAAACATCATTGGCTTCTTTCTTGCCAGTAAAAGGTTTCTTTATAGTTCTTGATGTAGAGGCAGATGCCATGGGAATTTTTCCACTCTTGATTCCACTCTCGACCCTTTCACCGGTTAGAATTAACTCAGTGAAACCAGAAGATGAGATACCAATTAGCAAGTTGAAATATGGTCCCGTTAGTGTTCCTGTGAACATGTCCCTCAGCTCCCTATCAGTCAGTGGTGGTTGAACTCTACCATCCAGATCTCTCCATTTTTATGCGTACTCTTTAAACCCTTCATTAGTAACCATTGCCATTCCTTGAAGTTGAACTCTTTTCGGTGCTAAATTAGCATTGTACTGATATTGATGATAAAAAGTAGTGGCTAGATCTTCCCATGTGTGAATACGGGAACCCTCTTGTGATACGGTAAGAGAACTGACTTGAGGTTTTGCGTTTGTGTTCGCAAATGTTTCGGTTTAGCAAGAGTCACCACCGACTTTTTATTTTATCCAAAGGAGAGGTAAAAAAGCACAGGAAAGACCTTTGAGATGTTTTCTTGGGTTCAGGGGGTAGATTATGAAAAGGGAAGGTGCAAGCACCCTTTTCATCCATGGTTATCCATGGGCTCTTAGTTACTTGTTTAGATCACTTGCTTTTATTTTCCAATTGTTTGAAATGGTGCTTTGTGTATGTGGTTTTGAAAATGTTTTGAAAAGAGGCCATCGTTGTGGCAACCTTTGTAATGATTCTTGTTTGAATGTATACAAAGGTGTTTGTCTTTTGAAAGGATATTTCAATGTTTGAAAGTTTGTTTTGGGAAATGTTTTGAAATTGTGTTGTGAGGTGTGTTTGAAAATAGCAAGGATGTTTTTGCAAGCTTTGATCAAGTAACTAAGAGTTGTCTACCCTATTTACTCAAAGATCTTTCCTACACATTTTTAACCCTTTTGACAATGTTGTTTTACCATTGCATTTGGTAAACAACCTTGTATTAGGATGTTAAACGGGACAGGCACGGGTCATCGTATTGACCATGATAGCAATATTTCCAAGTATCTTTAGCAATTTTTGTGAGGGACTAGATCATTTTGTATAGGCAACCAAGATAGCGTCATCGAGGGACTATGATCTTTTGTTTTGTTTTTGTTTTGCCAAGATACTCAACATGCATAACATGGCCATTTTCAAGGCAACAAGTGGATGAAACCCTAGGGGTGCAAGTGTGCATTGTGTTGTCAATTTACATGCTTTTTGTCTTTGTATTAGTCAAGCTATTTTTTTTGATTTTGGATATCGCATACAAACCCTAATCTCTAATCATGGCATATTTGAAAGCATAAAGTGCGCAAAATAAACCTAAGCTATTACAACATTGATATGGGGAGAGGGATACAATTTTTGAATGGGGATTATTTTGCAAGAAATAAAAATCCTAATATTTACTATTACATCCAAATTGAATAAATGGCACAAATAAATAAATAGGCAAGTATTTAAATGGTCAATTAAATAAATATGTAAAATCTGATGAATATGCAAAAAAATGTTTTTGTTTATTTTTATGTATGTAAAAATATAATATTTAATGTATTAAAAAAAAGAAATAAAAAGATTATTTTTTTATTAAAGGTGAAAACCCTAATTTTCTTTTAAGAAAGTAAATATATATTAATTATATTGTTTATACACAATAAAATAAAATAATGTATATACAAAAATAAAATATATTTAGAAAAAAATATTATTTATGTATAAATAATAAAAAAATAAAGGTATAATATTTTTATGTATTATTTTCAAGTTTTCATTAAATAAAATAAAAGTATATACTAACTAAATTATTTTTATGTTAGAAAAATAAAATAAAATACAAAAATAAATGTGAAAATTTATAAAAATATTTTTGGTATTTTTTATGTTTAGAAAATAATAAAATAAAATCAGAAATGAAAAATAAATGCAAAAATACAAAAAATATAAAGAAATGGGCAAGGGTGGTGCAGTCAGCAAGGCAGGGGGTGCAAAAAGTGAGCCAGAACCAAGCCCAGCCCATGAACTTCATCTTCAACCTTTGTCAAAAACAAAAACGCGCGCCCTGTACAAATGTCCAGATCCTGCATACGTGCTCTAATGCAAAAACTCATAACATCAAAGTTGTATCATTTTTCAAGACGAATTCAACCATATAAGAAACTTAATCTAACTCTCAAAGACCAGAGAGAATTTCTCTGGCCCTAATTTCTAACCTAACTTTTTCAGGAAGTTCATGAATCAAATTCTCTTAACACTTTTAACTAAAATGAAAACTGAGCATATGTACAACTTCATGGCTATGAGTACTACATTTTTTATTCACAAACCTAAGCCTAATGATTCCTAAATAGAGAGATAGGAAGTTGACAAAAACCTGTTTCAGTTGACTTCGTGTATGGCAATGTGGAGCTTTTCAGTGAGGCCTGAGATGTTTGGGAGCTTTCTTGAACTTCCTATGACCTTCCCCAATGCCTAGTTTTCTTTGAATGTGCTTGAACAAGCTTGTAGAACTCAACCTGCACAAGGAGTGGTTTATGAGATAGAACTCAAAGTGCAGAAGCTGCCATGTTTTGCAAGAGGAAGGTGATTTTGTGATTTGGAAGGTTTGAGGGCTCAATGGCTCGTGCTTATGGATCAAGGGAATGTGTAAAACTTGTCTCAAAAGCTTGCAAGGTTTTGTTCTAACAGTTATGCAAGTTGTGTTGTATTTTACAAGTTTCTTGGTTTTGAAGTAAGAAATGAGAGTTGACAATGCTATGGCTGTACTGGCTTGTACTCTAGCTGCTCAAAGTGGTTGAACTTTGCCTGACATTAGGGAGCTTTGTTTGCAGCAAAGGGCTTGGTGTATGGCTCAAGAAATAGAATTTGACATAAAGCATGCTTTATGTAAATGGTATTGCTCACTTTTTGCCAAAAATGGATTTATTCATTGTGCAAACCTGTAATGATCATAATAACATCTTAAACCAATTAGTTTGCATTCAATTTTTGAGTTTCGAAGGGTTTATAGGCCTGTAATTAAGTACAAAGCAAGTTTGGACAGATTTTGCAACTTGTGTCAACATGAAAATGCCATGGATCAAAGTGAATTTTTGCCAAATTCAAACCTTCGATTCTCCCTAACCACAAATGATTTTGGATAGTTCTTGGACATTTTGGAAATCTTGTAACATGCTCTACAATCCATCTTTGAAATGCATTTTGAGATTCCAAGTGGAACTATGTGAAAAATGGTCATGAAGATAGGTCAAAATCCTGCCTAAATTAGGGCAAAATTTCACTAAGTTAAAAGTTTCATGGACCCTTGTTCCAAAAATCATAACTTGATATACAAGCTTCTTTTGAGAAAACTTTGTGAATCAAAGTTGTATATGTTGTGGAGGACTACAACTTTCATGTTGGAAGTTTTGTTTGAATCCAATTGCATCATGGTGAAAATGTTGGGCAAAGTTAGGAAAAAATAAGAAAATTTCATAACTTAGAAAAATTCCAAGTTATGAAATTTTTCAATCTTAAACCCTAATTTGCAAAATTAGGTTTCTTGATGAACAAGTTTCATGTTTTGACATATCTTGATGAAAAATGACCCTTGGCACTTGATTTTGACCAAAAAGTCAAAGTTTTCTGGCTCCGCTGGGGATATGTATTTCAAGGCTTTAGCTCTGTCGAGGATCTGAATGATGTGCTGCAGGGGATTTCTTCTGGAATAGCCTAAAGACGTTTTCCTATACTTTCAACCTATCAGTAATTATCCTTTCTCAATTTGATTTATTTGTAAGCAGTGATTATATTCAAATGCATATGCTCATTTAATAAATCATTGGACATTTTAAAATAAAACATAAGTGTAAAAAGAAAGAGAAAGCAAACAAATTTCTGCACTTTGAAGTATCTTTGTATTAACTTTGTGTAAGTATTTTGTACAAAGGAGACAGACATCCTAGTAAGAGAATGTTGTCATAAAATTGAGAAAAATTTTATACAAAGAAAGATGGCTATGTGTAACAATTCCATGGGGTTCCCATTCTGCTATAGCCTTCGTAACTCTGAGTATCTTGTCCATTCGTTGCTTCGTCTGCAGATGATTGGATTGATCAAAAGCTTGGAGCTTGTCCGTGAAGAGATTGTCTTTAAAGTGATCCGACGAGACATAGTCATACGCTTTATTTCCCCAACTTTTTCCTGGACCCCCCTTTCAGGTTTTCAGTCCATCGGGAAACCCCTTTTTGCCAAAGTCGCCCTTTCGGGTTTTCAACTTGCCGGGTGTATAATTTTTTTCCGTTTTATCCCTAATTTTTTCCTTAACCACCCTTTCGGGTTTTCGATTCACCGGGATGCCTATTTTTGCCCAAGTCTCCCTTTCGGGTTTTCAACTTGTCGGGTCGTTTATGCGTAGCATCTTTTGACTATGTCTGCGTTCGCAGGGTGTGGTAGGTCATCACCGTCCATGGTGGTCAGGATCATTGCCCCACCAGAAAAGATGTTTTTGATCACAAATGGTCCTTCGTAAGTAGGAGTCCATTTGCCCCTGGGATCACTTTGCGGCAAGATGATCCGCTTGATTACAAGGTCCCCGACTTGATTTACTTGTCTCTTGACTTTCTTGTTGAAAGCCTTGATCATACGTTTTTTATACGCCTGACCATGGCAAACAGCAGTAAGTCGTTTTTCGTCAATCAAGTTAAGTTGATCAAGTCGGGTCTGAATCCAATCGTCTTCACTCAAACCAGCATCCTTCAAGATTCACAAGGAGGGAATCTGAACCTCGATAGGTAAAACAACCTCCATGCCGTATACCAAAGAAAAGGCGGTTGCCCTAGTTGAAGTGTGTGTCGTGGTATGGTACCCGTGCGGAGCAAACAGTAATATCTCGTGCGAGTCCTTGTAGGTGACTGTCATCTTTTGAATGATCTTCTTGATATTTTTGTTTGCAGCTTTGACAACACCGTTCATCTTAGGCCGATAGGGAGATGAATTATGATGTTGAATCTTGAACTGCTCGCACAGAGCGGTGATCATAGTATTGTTCAAATTTGTATCGTTATCAGTGATGATTCTGTCGGGGATACCATACTGGCATATGAGGTTCTGCTTGATGAAGCGGGCAACCACATTATTTGTAACGGATGCGAAGGAAGCTGCTTCAACCCACTTGGTAAAGTAATCAATGGCCACCAGGATGAAACGGTGTCCATTGGATGTTGTAGGCTTGATCTCTCCAATCATGTCGATTCCCCACATCGCGAATGGCCAAGGAGCTGTTAGGACATTGAGAGGAACTGGAGGTATATGTACCTTGTCTGCATAGATTTGGCATTTGTGACAAGTACGAGAATGTTGACGACAATCAGCTTCCATGGTAGACCAATAGTAGCCTGCCCGTAGAATCTTCTTTGCCATCGTATGCCCGCTCGAGTGGGTGCCAAAGGTGCCATTATGTAGTTCAGCCATGATCTGCTCAGCTTCAACCTTGTCCACACAACGGAGCAGGACACAATCAAGATTGCGCTTGTATAGGATACCATTGCTCAGAAAGAACTTGACCGCGAACCTCCTTAAGAACTTTTTGTCATTGACTGAAGCTCCTTCAGGATATTCTTGTGCTTCGAGATACCTTTTGACATCATGAATCTCGTGACAATGTGCAGGTTAGTCCATCCGTTCAATGGTGATTTGAGGTGTCTCATTATCCCAATTAAGTTTAAACATGGAGGACATTGTAGCTAGCGCATCTGCTAGCTGATTCTCTTCTCGCGGGAAGTGCTTGAAGGTAATCTGCTCGAAGTGTGGTAACAATGTCAGGACATGTTCTTTGTAAGCGATGAGGTTTCGATGTTTAGTATCCCACTCTCCTTTAATTTGACTGATAACCAAAGCTGAGTCCCCGAATACAATCAAATATTTGATTCCCAAGTCAATAGCGGCCTTGAGACCAAAGATACAAACTTCATACTCGGCCATATTGTTGGTGCAGCTGAAGCAGAGTCTAGCAGTGAAAGGTGTATGGTAACCTTCCAGAGAGATAAGTACCGTGCCGATACCGTTTCCAAGTGCGTTGGAGGCACCATCAAAGTAGAGTCCATCGGGATCCTTGTTCAGGTCCGTCATACGGTCTGTTTTCTTCAATGTTGCTCAAAGTCATGATATCTTCGTCGGGAAAGTCGAACCTCATAGATTGGTAATCTTCGACAGCTTGATGGGCCAGATGATCGGCTAGCACACTCCCCTTTATAGCTTTTTGGGTAGTGTACTATATATCATATTCAGTGAGGATCATTTGCCATCTAGCGATTCTTCCGGATAGAGCAGGCTTCTCGAAGATGTACTTGATCGGATCCATCTTAGAGATCACTAAAGTGGTATGTGTCAACATATACTGCCTTAGCCGGAGAGCAGCCCATACCAAAGCGCCGCAAGTTTTCTCGAGCAGTGAGTAGCGAGTCTCACAGCCGATAAACTTTTTTCTAAGGTAATAAATGGCATGAACTTTTCGGCCAGACTCGTCATGTTGGCCCAGTACGCACCCCATTGAATTCTCCAGGACAGTCAGATACATGATTAAAGGTCTTCCTTCGACGGGTGGCATCAAGATAGAAGGTTCTAGCAAATACTCCTTGATTTTATCGAAAGCAACTTGACAATCATCATTCCATTTAACCGCCTGATCTTTCTTCAACAACTTGAAGATTGGTTCACAGGTAGATGTTAGGTGAGAGATGAACCTTGCAATGTAGTTTAGGCGTCCCAAGAAACCTCTGACCTCTTTCTCAGTGCGAGGGGCAGGCATTTCTTTTATAGCTTTGACTTTGGCATGATCAACCTCGATGCCTTTGTTACTGACGATGAATCCCAAAAGTTTACCGGACCTGACTCTGAAAGTGCACTTGTTAGGGTTCAGTCTGAGCTTGTATTCCTTTAACCTGACAAACAGCTTTTGCAGATGGTCGAGGTGTTCTTCTTCTGTCTGTGAACGGGCTATCATGTCGTCTACGTAGACTTCAATCTCATGATGTATCATGTCATGAAACAAAGCTACCATGGCTCGCTTATAGGTTGCCCCGACATTCTTCAGTCCGAATGGCATCACTTTATAGCAGAAGGTACCCCACTGCGTAACAAAAGTAGTCTTCTCCATGTCTTCGGGGGCCATTTTGATCTGGTTATACCCTGAAAATCCGTCCATGAAAGAGAATACCTTGTGTTGAGTTGTGTTGTCAACCAAGATGTCAATGTGTGGTAGTGGAAAGTCATCTTTAGGGCTAGCCCTGTTTAAGTCTCTGTAGTCCACGCATATTCTGACCTTGTCGTCCTTCTTGGGTACGGGCACAATGTTAGCAACCCATTGTGGATAGGAAGTAACAGTAAGAAAGCCAGCATTGAACTGCTTCATCACTTCAGCTTTGATCTTTTCAGACATGTCGGGCCTCATGCGGCGAACTTTGTGTTTGATTGGTGGACAGTCTTCTCTTGTAGGGAGACGTTGAACCACAATATATGTATCCAGTCCCGGCATGTCTTCATAGGACCAGGTGAAGATCTCAACATATTCATTCAATAGTTGAACTAAGCGCTCTTTGACACTTGGCTCCAAGTTGGCACCCACTTTAACCTCTTTTCTGTCTTCCTCTGTTCCCAAGTTGATAGTCTCTAACAACTCCTCGTGAGGTAGAATAACCCTTTCTTCTTGTTGCAAAAGTCTGGCCAACTCTCCAGGCACTTCACAGTCTTCATCACCTTCGTATTCGGCATGATTGACCAGATCTTCAGAGTCACTGAAGGCCATAGCAGAATTGTTACCCATGGAATCCGGAGTGGATGGGTACCTGCATTTTGTGAGTGTGGGTGTGTGTAAGGGATATCCACCTTTAAACAAATAAAATGTAAAAAAAAAAGAAAATGAACACAAAAGTTTATATATGAAAACGTCCATGATTCATTAAAAATGGCATATGAAAATGAAGAATCAAAACCCTTACAAATGGACCTATATGCCCCGGGTAAGGCATAAGGCGAAATGAGTGTACGAATTGTTTAATAATTATTACAGACCAAACAGGAAATGTTCAAAAGATAAATTACTGATTGATGAAAGTAATGGGAACGAAGTCTTTCGCCTCTCAGTTCTTCAGTCCTCCTCCAATGGTTGGAAAGATCCAGTCTTCGAAATTGCTTCCTTCCTTATCATCCTCTAAAGCATGAACTCCATGACGAGTGATTTTCAATGGCGGTCCTCCAGCCCGGGAGCGACGCACAACTTTCTGACTAGCGGCGGTGAAACCCAAGCCGAACTTATCTATCTTGTAAGGAAAATCTGGCAATTGACCCCATACTGTGCTTCCTCCTTCCTTGATCTCAGCCTCCGCATCTTTAAGGGATGACATCCGGGACACAGGTTTGGTAATGATGGGCGAAGAATTCAATGCCTTGGCTACCGCAACTTCAGGAGAAACCTCTTCAAAGTGTTGGAAAGGTGTTTCTATGAATTCACCATCTAACTCCATGTAGCGGAAAGAGTTAAGGTGGCTTATCATATACTCCTCCTCACCATGAACTGTTATGATTTTACCCTGGACTGGGTATTTGAGCATCTGGTGTAGAGAAGAAGTGACTGCCCCAGCGTAATGAATCCAGGGCCTTCCTAACAATCATGAGTAGGAGGGACGGATGTCCATGACGTAAAATGTGAAGTTGAAAGTTTCCGTACCCACTTTAATTGGGATGTCCACCTCCCCGTGGACCATCCGCTTAGAACCATCAAAGCATCTTACGATGATGTTGCTGGGCTTCAAAATTAGACCTTCATAATCTAGTCTGTCTAATGCTTTCTTTGGTAGGACATTTAAAGATGACCCGGTATCAACCAGAATGTGAGCAAGAGTGGTCCCTCTGTACTCTACCGATACATGCAGCGCATCATTATGCTTTCTTCCCTTAGATGTTAGATCGGCATCAGAGAAGCCAAGACCATTGTCGGCTGTAAGGCTGGCTACACACTCTTGAAACTGATTCGCAGAAGTTTCTTGAGGCACGTGCACCGTCTTCAGGAATTTGATCAAGGCTTTGGCATGAGCCTCGGAGTAGAGCAATAGAGCCATCATAGATATTTTTGAAGGGGTTTACCCCAGCTGCTCTACGATATCATAGTCGTTTTTCTTAATTATCTTTAAAATCTCCTCCATTTCCTTTTGGGTGGTCTCAAGGATAACCAAAGTCTGAGCCCTCGTCCCGACAGGCGCTTCTTGGACCCCCTTACCTTTATCAGCAGTAACAACAGAGGGTATAGCTTCGGGAGTAACAATTTCTTCAATAACTGGACTTCACACAGATATCTTGACTGGCACAGGAGCACTTGAGGGTCCGAAGATTGCCCTTGGAAGAGCAATCTCTGGAGAGAATATTCTTCTGCTACGAGTGATCTTACTTGTCCCCGCAATATTTCCTATGTCAGGAGTTTCTTCATCGAAACTTTCTTCAACTGATTCGATCTTCTTAACACCGTGGTAGAAGATCTCTCCCCCATAATTCCATGGTATTGTCTTGTTGGACTTGTACGGGATAGGCCCCGACATAGTAATCTTCAGCGGTACAAACTTTCGATCGGGTGTAATCTTAACAAGTCTTTTGGAGACCTTGGAAAGATTGTCAGAAATAGTGATTATAGCAACATCATTGATTGGAGTAACAGGAGTAACAGGAGTAACAGGAGTTACAGGAGTTTTCTTGAAGAGGATTTCTTGAGTAACCATCAAGCGTTGGATGCCTGACTTCAACAGCGGACAGTCGGATTGCAAGGTTGAACAAAGGTAACAATCTTTTTCACAGCCCGGGAAAATCCTGACTTTCAACAGATTCATCTTGATCATTGGCAACAGAGTCATTAAGTCATCAACAACAATAACATGAAGATCTTATACAATAACATGGACATTGTGATCATGTTTTGGCATTGGAGCGGATATCACATTAGGTTTTTCAGATGCGTCAAACTCCACCTCCTTGGCATCAATTAAATCTTGGATCTTATTTTTAAGGGCCCAATAGTTGTTGGCGTCGTGCCCCACACTGTCCGAATGATATGCACATTTTGCATTTGAATGATAATAGGGAGAAGAGGTATTTGGGTTCTTCGGCGCCTCTTTCAAGTTGGTAAGGTTTAACTTTAATAGATGAGGGAGAACCTGAGCAGGTGTCATATTGATCCGGGTGAATTGCCATGTAGGCCTTTCCACCCTGGTTTGGTTAGCTTTAGGTTGACTGCTTCGAGGTTGATCGGTTGCGGAGTTCTGAATCATCACAGCCCCCACCGCTGGTTGGCGTTCCATTCTTCCTTGATTTCTCTGGGTGTAAACAACATAAACTTCTTTCTTGGCTGGAAAGGTCTTCTTGATAGCAGCGCAAGCAGATGCATCCTTCTGAATTTTACCGCTCTTAATGACAGCTTCGACTCTTTCACCCGTCAGAATTAGCTCGGTGAACCCTGCAGATGAGCTCCCGATCAAGTGATTAAAGAATGGACCTGATAGGGTCCCCAAAAACATATCAACAAGCTCTCTCTCAGACAAAGGTGGCTGCACCCTTCCAGCCAAGTCCCGCCACTTTTGGGCATACTCTTTAAAGCCTTCATTAGAGACCATACCCATACTCTGTGATTGAGTACGAGTAGGTGCTAAATCGGCATTATATTGATATTGTCGATAGAAAGCAGCAGCCAAATCCTCCCAGTTATGTACATCAGATCTTTCAAGCTGATAGAACCAATCCAATTGCGTACCCGAAAAACTATCTTGAAAAAAGTGGACCCACAGATCCTTATCAGAAGAGTGAGGTTGGATCTTTCTGACGTAAGACCCCATATGCATCTTCGGACAAGACAAACCATCGTATTTAGAAAATGTAGGCACTTTGAATTTATGGGGAATGACGATCCCAACAACTAACCCTAGTTCTTTGAAATCCAGCCCAGGTACTCTTTGTACCTCCATGGCTGCCAGTCAATCTTCCAGATTCTTATACTTATCGTCCGCAGGAGGGTATTACTGCTTAGAGTAATCTTCATCCTCTTCTTCTTCTTCTTCAGCCTCAGACTCAGAGGACACTGCAGCTCCATTTCCTTTGTCAGCCCCTTCATCAGATGTCGAGGGGAAATCCAGAACTCTTCTAGCTTGGTTCTCAAATCTTCTTCCCATAGTGGCCACACCAACTCTTTTCTTTTTATTTTTCTCCTTTTCTTTTTCTAGTAGACCTTTGAGCTCCTCCTGACCCTTTGCCAAGGTCATGAGTAGCTGTTGGAATTGTGAATTCTGCGCCTGTAGATCTTTGATCGTCTGCTCTATATCCATCTTGCTGAAATAAACAGCAGAGAGATAAGGAAACCTGGTGTGAAGACCTGTTTATGCATATGATGAATGATATGTATTCATGTAATGCATTCAAGGATTCATAAATTCAAATTTGTTGCAAACAAAAAAAGAACGCACATCATATTAATAAGAAGAGTTTTGTTAGTACAAAAATGCCCCATGGGAAAAAACAATACAAAATTCTAATGTAAAAAGATGTTGTGCATCCTTTTCGGTGCGATGTAAGTGTTGAGAGTCTGCTCTTCGTGGATTTGGCGGGTAAGTTCCAAAACCTTCTTCTCACTGGCGTAGAAGCTGGCTTCAAAAGTATTCCGTTCTTCCTTGAGCCTTATCCAACTCTTTTGCAAATCTTCCAATGATGTTGGCATGTCAGGATGTAGGAGGGTGTATGGAACCTCTCCTTCGATAACAGGCTCTTTGATCATAGGCAGAATGTAGGGGTAAGGCATCATAAGATTCTGGGCGCGGGTTCGTACCCACTTGAGGTAAGGCTCAAGGGGGATGTAATTCTTGTGTCCCAGTGTCTTACTGTCCACTTTGTTGGGCATCCTCCAAGCTCGGATAAACCTTTGTTGAAGTCCTTGAGCGTCGTTGTCAAAGTCAAAAACCAAGTCTGGAATCAGCATGTCATGAGGGCCATCCCTTCGGGCATACCCAAATTGTCTCAGAGCTAAACAGGGGTTGTAGGTAATGCCTCCCCTAATGCCAAGTAGTGGGACATTAGGGAATTCTCCACAACGATCAATGATGATGACATTTTCTCTGGACCGAGAACACCAATGAACATCAGAATGTGTAAGAGTCATCAATCGTTGTGACCACCTCAAGCCTTGCTCATTCTTCAAGACTGATTAGAAAAGGTGAGAAATAAACCACCTTGCTAGAAGAGGAGTACAGCAAATGAGAACACCTCTTTTCCTCATTGTTCATGTGTAAAATGAGTGTAGGATGTCCCCAAGCAATGTAGGCACAGGATTCCGAGATATGAAAATCTTGACAGCATTCACATCTATAAGCTGATCAGGATTTGGAAACAAGACCAACCCATAGATGAGGAGTGCTACAATCTCTTCAAAAGCTTACAGATCTAGAGAATTCCAACAGTCTTGTGCCTTCTCAAACAGAAACTTTGCCAAGAAACCCTTGACACCACTTCTGGTTTCCCAATGACCTTTGATATCAGATGGTTGCAAGTGTAAGGCTTGAGCAACATCTTCAGGCTTTGGTTCTCTTTCCGTACCATTGTAGGGTAGTTGATGGAGAATAGGAATCCTCAGGAGTTGATAAAATTCCTCCAAAGTAGGTACTAGTTGGTAATCAGGAAATGTGAACAGTGGTGTAGGGGGTCAAAGAACTGGAAGAGAACTTTCACCATGTCTTCTTCAATGTTGGAGTTGACCAAGTTGAGAAGTCTACCATGTCTTTCACTGAAGAGAGAATTCTCTGGAATCTTGGAAGCAAGCTCCTTGAGTTGAGGAGGGATTCTCACAAGGTTGACCTGGATTGTTTTTCTGTGGAGTGATTCCATAACCTACAAAACAGGAACAAAGATGAAGATCCAAACCCTTGAAATGGTTAGTGGATGCAAATGATTCTTTATGATGTTCATGATGTATGCACAAGTATATGTACAAGCAAGTCACGCAAGTTCCTAGTTTCAGGCTTGCATGGGGTTTCATAGGTAAGTACCCTCTTGAAGTTAGTTGGCTCAACCGGTCCTATAAATAGTAACCGGGTTCTAAGGAGCTCAATATCACTGGATTATTTTCTGTGTTCATTGTTTCAGTTTAGCCACTTAACTGGCGACCGAAATATTCCAAGAAAATAACCCTCAATGAGTGTAGTATCGAGTATCTACCAACTTCAGACTGCACCAAAGCCGGTCATCTCACTAACCCTAATAAGGCCAATATGGTCAAGTAAAGGTTCTAAAAGTCCATTAGTGCTTCATGACATCACTCAGCGGCCTCGTATTCTCTTTGATTGACTCAAAGGCTACTGGTACCCACAAATATGTCACACTAATATATCTATTGCTTCAACCATGTCGGTATACCCCGCACAGTTTCCACAACGTATTTCTATTTACCTATGAATGATTCCCAAATCCGGGTAGAGGATTTCAAACCCAAACAATGGAACCAAATGTGAAGCAATCAAAGCGAACAAGATAAGCATGCAAAGGTGATCTAAACCCTAAGGTAACCCCACTTTTATATTTGTCCCCAACAGAGTCGCCAGTTCTGTGATACGATGGGAGAACTGACTTGAGGTTTTGCGTTTGTGTTCGCAAATGTTTTGGTTTAGCAAGAGTCGCCACCGACTTTTTATTTTATCCAAAGGAAAGGTCAAAAAGCACAGGAAAGACCTTTGAGATGTTTTCTTGGGTTCGGGGGTAGATTATGAAAAGGGAAGGTGCAAGCACCCTTTTCACCCATGGTTATCCATGGGCTCTTAGTTACTTGTTTAGATCACTTTCTTTGCTTTTCCAATTGTTTGAAATGGTGCTTTGTGTGTGTGGTTTTGAAAATGTTTTGAAAAGAGGCCATCGTTTTGGCAACCTTTGTAATGATTCTTGTTTGAATGTATACAAAGGTGTTTGTCTATTGAAAAGACATTTCAATGTTTGAAAGTTTGAAAGTTTGTTTTGGGAAATGTTTTGAAATTGTGTTGTGAGGTGTGTTTGAAAATAGCAAGGATGTTTTTGCAAGCTTTGATCAAGTAACTAAGAGTTGTCTACCCTATTTACTCAAAGATCTTTCCTACACATTTTTAACCCTTTTGACAGTGTTGTTTTACCATTGCATTTGGTAAACAAACTTGTATTAGGATGTTAAACGGGACAGGCGCGGGTCATCGTATTGACCATGATAGCAATATTGCCAAGTATCTTTAACAATTTTTGTGAGGGACTAGATCATGTTGTATAGGCAACCAAGATAGCGTCATCGAGGGACTATGATCTTTTGTTTTGTTTTTGTTTTTCCAAGATACTCAACATGTATAACATGACCATTTTCAAGGCAACAAGTGGATGAAACCCTAGGGGTGCAAGTGTGCATTGTGTTGTCAATTTACATGCTTTTTGTCTTTGTATTAGTCAAGCTATTTATTTTGATTTTGGATATCGCATACAAACCCTAATCTCTAATCATGGCATATTTGAAAGCATAAAGTGCGCAAAATAAACCTAAGCTATTACAACATTGATATGGGGAGAGGGATACAATTTTTGAACGAGTATTATTTTGAAAGAAATAAAAACCCTAATATTTACTATTACATCCAAATTGAATAAATGGCACAAATAAATAAATAGGCAAGTATTTAAATGGTCAATTAAATAAATATGTAAAATATTGATGAATATGCAAAAAAATGTTTTTGTTTATTTTTATGTATGTAAAAATATAATATTTAATGTATTAAAAAAAATAAATAAAAAAATTATTTTTTTATTAAGGGTGAAAACCCTAATTTTCTTTTAAGAAAGTAAATATATATTAATTATATTGTTTTTACACAATAAAATAAAATAATATATATACAAAAATAAAATATATTTAGAAAAAATATTATTTATGTATAAATAATAAAAAAATAAAGGTATAATATTTTTATGTATTATTTTCAAGTTTTCATTAAATAAAATAAAAGTATATACTAACTAAATTATTTTTATGTTAGAAAAATAAAATAAAATACAAAAATAAATGTGAAAATTAGAAAAATATTTTTGGTATTTTTTATGTTTAGAAAATAATAAAATAAAATCAGAAATGAAAAATAAATGCAAAAATACAAAAATATAAAGAAATGGGTCAGGGGGTGCAGTCAGCAAGGCAGGGGGTGCAAAAAGTGAACCAGAACCAAGCCCAGCCCATGAACTTCATCTTCAACCTTTGTCAAAAACAAAAATGCGTGCCCTGTACAAATGTCCAGATCCTGCATACGTGCTCTAATGCAAAAACGCATAACATCAAAGTTGTAGCATTTTTCAAGATGAATTCAACCATATAAGAAACTTAATCTAACTCTCAAAGACCAAAGAGAATTTCTCTGGCCCCCTAATTTCTAACCTAACTTTTTCAAGAAGTTCATGAATCAAATTCTCTTAACACGTTTAACTTAAATGAAAACTGAGCATATGTATAGCTTCATGGCTATGAGTACTACATTTTTTATTCACAAACCTAAGCCTAATGATTCCTAAATAGAGAGATAGGAAGTTGACAAAAACTTATTTCAATTAACTTCGTGTATGGAAATGTGGAGCTTTTCAGTGAGGCCTGAGATGTTTGGGAGCTTGCTTGAACTTCCTCTGACCTTCCCAAATGCCTAATTTGCTTTGAATGTGCTTAGGCAAGCTTGTAGAACTCAACCTGCACAAGGAGTGGTTTATGAGATAGAACTCAAAGTGCAGAAGTTGCCTTGTTTTGCAAGAGGAAGGTGATTTTGTGTTTTGGAAGGTTTGAGGGCTCAATGGATCGTGCTTCTGGCTCAAGGGAATGTGTAAAACTTGTCTCAAAAGCTTGCAAGGTTTTGTTCTAACAGTTATGCAAGTTGTATTGTATTTTACAAGTTTCTTGGTTTTGAAGTAAGAAATGAGAGTTGACAATGCTATGGTTGTACTGGCTTGTACTCTAGCTGCTCAAAGTGGTTGAAATTTTCCTAACATTAGGGAGCTTTGTTTGCAGCAAAGGGCTTGGTGTATGGCTCAAGAAATAGAATTTGACATAAAGCATGCTTTATGTAAATGGTATTGCTCACTTTTTTGCCAAAAATGGATTTATTCATTGTGCAAACCTCTAATGATCAGAATAATATCTTAAACCAATGAGTTTGCATTCAATTTTTGAGTTTTGAAGGGTTTAGAGGCCTGTAATTAAGTACAAAGAAAGTTTGGACAGATTTTGCAACTTGTGTCAACATGAAAATGCCATGGATCAAAGTGAATTTTTGCCAAATTCAAACCTTCGATTCTCCCTAACCATAAATGATTTTGGAGAGTTCTTGGATATTTTGGAAAGCTTGTAACATTCTCTACAATACATCTTTGAAATGCATTTTGAGATTCCAAGTGGAACTATGTGAAAAATGGTCATGAAGATAGGTCAAAAACCTGCCTAAATTAGGGCAAAATTTCACTAAGTTAAAAGTTTCATGGACCCTTGTTCCAAAAATCATAACTTGAGATCCAAGATTCTTTTGAGAAAAATTTGTTAATTGAAGTTGTATATTTTGTGGAGGACTACAACTTTCATGTTGGAAGTTTTGTTTGAATCCAATTGCATCATGGTGAAAATGTTGGGCAAAGTTGGGAAAAAATAAGAAAATTTCATAACTTAGAAAAATTCTAAGTTATGAAAATTTTCAATCTTAAACCCTAATTTGCAAAATTAGGTTTCTTGATGAACAAGTTTCATGTTTTGACATATCTTGATGAAAAATGACCCTTGGCACTTGATTTTGACCAAAAAGTCAAAGTCTGACTTTTCAGTATACAGTCAAATTTTGATTAGTTGACTGAAAAATTCATATGTCAATCCAATGCATTTGAGATCTTTTGAACCTTGTGAATAGGTCAAGATGATGCCATTGAGTCCTTTAATCCATGCTTGAGCCCAATTTGCCATTGGCTAGGTTAAAAATCAGAAATTGCCTTTGTGTAGTCAAAACCCTAAAAATGACCATTTTGCCCTTTTGATGATCTGATCAAATTTCTTGAGGAGTTGTGGTCCAAACTTGATCAAATGGTTCATATGAGCCTATAATGTTGATGTGGATAAAAAATTGTGAGGTTTGACTGTAAATTGGCCATAGTTGACTTTTTCCCCAATACAGCTGATTTCTAGGTCAACTGTCCAATTGACTGGACAAAAATTTGATTCAAAGCTTGAAACTTGGTAGAGGCAATATTATAAGTCCAACATGAAGTATGAAAGTCACTTTGAGCATTAACAGTCCAAAAATCTCTGTGCAAACTCAAACCCTAATTTAGGTCATTCAGTGCAAGGAGATGTCTTGAGCAGAGCAAAACCATAATCTTGTCTGGAGTTCAAAGAGTCTTTTGAGGGGAAATCTTGATAAAATAAGAGGGAAAATTTTGGGGTACAACACCTCCAATTGATAAAACCATTCTAACTGAGTCCCAACCAGACTCTCTTGGAAGAAATAGACCCAAAGCTTCTTGTCAATAGTATGTGGTTGTATCTTGCGTACGTAGGACCTCAGATGAAGTTTTGGGCATGAAACTTCATCATACTTTGCAAAGACTGGTATTTTGAACTTAGAGGGAATGACGACCCCAGGTGCTAAGCCCAAATCACCAAAGTCCAAACCAGGTACGGCTTGAATTTCAACAGCTTTCAGTCTATCCTCTAACTGTTTGTATTTATCCTTGGACGGTGGATACTGTTCATCAAAGTAGTCTTCATCCTCGAAAGCTTGATCATTTGCACCCCTAGCACGAGTGCTTTTTGCCTCTTCCACCTGGTTCTCATCTTCCTAGGATGACTCTTCGACTATCTTCACCTGACGGATTGGGCCTTTAAACCTTTTCCCCATGTTAACGAGGGCTTTCTTCTTAGTCTTCTTTTGGCTGCTAGCAGTGTCATCAGGTCTTGTTGTTCCTTGGCCAGGGTCAGCAAGGCTGCTTGGAACTGGGAATTCTGTGCTTGCAGATCTTTCACAGTTTGCTTGATATCCATCTTACTGAAATAAACAGTAGAAGGATAAGGAAACCTATTGTAGAAAGCTTGCTTATGTTATGATGCATGAAACGCGTATGCAAATGGTTTCAAGGATTTAGAAGATTTAAATTTGTTTAGACAAAGAAGGAACGAGCGTTAATTGCATTAATATGTTCAGATTGATTACAACATGCCTCTTTGGCTTACAATGGAAAAATCAAAAAAACAAAATAAACTCCTACATCAAGAAAGAGAATCAGGCTTCCCATGAGCGCATCCTCTTTGGTGCAATGTAGGCGTTCAAACTTTGCTCGTCATGAAGATATCTTGTAAGCTCCAAAACCTTCTTCTCGCTTGCATAGAACTAAGTTTCGTAGGTGTCTCGCTCCCCCTTGAGTTGAATCCAATGTATTTGTAACACCTCGAGAGTAGTTGGAATATCAGGATGGAGAATAGTTTAAGGAATATCCCCCTGGACAATAGGCTTCATGATGATAGGTAAGATGGCGGGGTAAGGCATCACGAGACATTCAGCACGAGTTCGTAACCACTTAAGTTAAGGCTCAAGGGGGATGGAATTTTTATGTCCCAATGTCTTACTATCCACTTAATTTATCATTCTCCAAGCTCGTATGAACCTTTGACGATAACCTTGGTCATCTCTCTCGTAGTCGAATACCAAACCTTGAATGAGCGTACTATAGGGACCATATCTTCGTGCATACCCAAACTTCCATAATGCAAGAGATAGGTTATAGGTGATACCTACCCTAATACCTAAGAGTGGTACATTAGGGAATTCCCCACAACAGTCAATGATGGTAATATCCTCCAAATATCGAGAACACCAATAGATATCCAAGTGCGAGAGTGACATCATCCTTTGAGACCATGTCAAGCCTTGCTCATTATTCAACGTTGATTGAGGTAGGTGCAAAATAAACCACCTAGATATTAATTGAATGCAACACAAAATAGTTCCCCTTTTCTTCATGGTGCGAGTGTGGAAACAATGTAGAATGTCTCCAAGCAAAGTAGGTACCGGATTACGAGAGAGAAAAACCTTGATGGCATTCACATCTATGAGTTGGTCTGGATTGGGAAATAGAACCAAACCATAGATTATAAGGGCCAAGACATCCTCAAAAGCTTTAAAAATCCATATCTTCCTAGAACAAACGAGCCTCCTCCAACAGAAATTTGGCTAAGAAACCCTTAACTCCAATTCTCGTCTCCCAATTTTCCACAATGTCATATCTCTTCAAATGCAAGGCTTTGGAAATAAATTCAGGCTTTAGAGTCTCTTCTAAACCGGTGAGTGGTATTTTATCAAGCACAAGCATTCCTAACAATTGAGAGAATTCTTCTATTGTAGGCACCAATTGGTAGTCGGGAAAGGTGAAGCAATGGTGCATAGGATCAAAGAATTGGTAAAGCACACACATCATTCTTCTTGGAAGTTTGAGGTAGCCAAGTTGAGAAGTTGACTATATTTCTTGGTGAAGGGAGAATCTCGAGGCACTCTTGATGCTAAATCTTGAAGTTGAGGATGCATTTTCACGAAGTTGATTCAGATGGTATTCCTACGAGTGGAGGTCATGACCTACAAAACAGAACAAAGATAAATTCCTAAATCCTTGAAATGGTTAGTGAGAATTCTTATGATGTTATGATGTTTATGATGTTATGATGTTTATGATGACATGAATAATAATCACAAATAAAGCACACAAATACCTTAGGTTTAGGCTTGCATGAGTTTCATAGGTGAGTACCCTCTTGAAGCTTAGTTGGTTCAACCTGTCCTACAAAGTAATCGGGTTCTAGGGAATCTCAATATCATTGACCTTTCTTCATTGGGCATTCTTTTAGCACAATCAATCTTTTCTTGCAACCAAAATATCCCAAAATTCCGATCTCAATGAGAATAGTATCGAGTATCAACCAATCTTCAGCTTTGCATCAAAGTCGGCTATCTCACTACTTCCTAATGGCCAAGTTGTTCAATTAAAGGTTCTATGGTCAATTAGTGCTTCATGACATCGCTCAGCGGCCCCATATTCTCCTCGATTCAACACAAGGGATAACGATACTAAGAAATGCGTCACACTAATGTAGCAATTGCTTCAACCATATCGGTCTATGCCGTACAGTTTCCACAATCTATTGCTACTTACCTAATTATGTTTCCATATCCGGGTAGAGGATCAATATAAACCCAAATAAGGACCCATAAATGTAAAGCAAACAAATCAAATAATGAAATAAATTAAATGTGATATAGTTTTAAGGTAACCCCACTTTTAAGAACATCTCCAACAGATTCTCCAGTTCTGTAATACGGTGGAAGAACTGACTTAGTTGCTTTGCGTTTGATCACAATTGTTGTAGATAGCAAGAGTTGCCACCGACTTTTCTTTTATCCAATAAGGAAAGGGTGAAAAGAACAGGAAATACCTTTGAGATATTTTCTTGAGTTCGGGGGGTAGTTTATGAAAAGGGAAGGTGTTAGCACCCTTTTCATCCATTGTTATCTATGGGCTCTTAGTTTCTTGCTAGCTCACTTTTGAAAATGCTTTATTTGAAATGTTTTTGTGGTGGATTTTGAAAGTATTTTTGAAAAGCGCCTTCATTTAGGCAAACTTTATAATGATTCTCGTCTCTATAAGAATGCATATAAAGTGTTGGACTTTTGAAAATATTTCATGTTTTTGAATGTGTTTTGATGTGTTTGAAAAGATGTGTTTTTGAAGATGGATTGTGAGCAAGCAACTAAGAATGTTCTACCTACTCAAAAGTCTTTTGTTCATTTCTCTCTTCCTTTGACATTGTTATCTCACTATTGATTGGTAAATAACCCTATCTTTGGATGTGAAGGTACGGGCGTGGGTCATCGTATAGTCATAAAATGCAATGTTATGAGATATCTTATCATTTTTCTTAAGGGTCTAAGATCATTTTGAAGACAACATTCGAAACGTTATCGAGAGACTATGATCTTGTATTTTTTATTTTTTTTGCTAAGATGTATCACATGCATATCCTGACCATTTTAAGACAACAAAATGGAGTAAACCCTAGAGGTGCAAAGTGTGCAAGTGTATTGTATTTCATGTTTGGTTTAATCTTGAATTAGGGTTTTCTAAGTTGATTTCATCTTTCCATACAACCCCTAATTACTAACATTTGTATAAAGTGATAAATTATGAAAAGTAAATGTCCTGCGCTATTACATCATTTGGGGATGGGGATACAAATTTACAAATGGGGATTGCAAGAAATTAAAGTCTTAATTATCTATTACAACCAAATTGAATTATATTATACAAGAAATGAATATAATGTACAAGGCAGAATGGAAAAAAGAAAGGAATTTTGTTTTGGTTCTTGTTAAACAAAAATGTTTAGATCTAACCTAATTAATCAAAAGAAAATAATTTAATAAAAAAATAAGAAAATTCAATTAAGTTAATTAGAAAAGAAATCTTTTTTTAGGGTTTTTATGAAAAAGGATTTTATATTAATTAAACCAGTAGAAAAGATTAATTAATTAAAAGAAACCTAAGTTCTAAAGGGAAATTTTATTAAGAAATGAAATAAAATAAATCATAGTATAATTAAATAATTAAGAAATTTTTTTTTGTTTTGTTTAAAAAGAATATTTTTAAGATGTAAGATAAATAATCAAACCTAACTTTTAATTAATTTATAAGTTAATTAATAAAAATAAAATAAAGAGTGATTTAAATAAGATAATTTTTTGTCAAAAATTATATTAATTTAAGAAAATCTAAGTCTATATTTTTTATGATTTTATGATTTTATTTTGATGAAAATAAAATGATTAAAAAGAAAATAATGGTTTTAAAATTAAAAAAAAAAGGAAAAAAAATAGAATGTGCCTGATGATCTAAGTGAGCAGGGGGGTGTAAAGTCAGCAAAAAATCCCAGGCTCAAAGACTCTAGGCCCAAGCGTGCTAGCTGGAAACAAAAAAAGAAAATGTTAGAAAAATATGAAAAATGGCAGCGATGGGGCTCGAACCCACGCCCTCTGCAATATACACGCGCTTCCTTACCATTGGGGTGGCTATACATCCTTGTACTTATGTCAAACCATGTTATTATATTACAAAACGCTTCCCGAAGGCAACTTCATCTTCAACCTCGCGCCCAACCTGAACCTCTATATCTCATTCATTTCTCAACAAAAATTAAAAATGTAAACATGAAAGTTATGGCAAATTTCATCATGTTTTCAGAAATGTAAATAATTAAAACTATAAGTCAAATATAAGCATGAATTTTGCTGGCTCTAATCTGAACCCTAAATTTTCCAGAAATTTTTAACTCAAAATTCTTTAAGCTCAAGCAACATAAATGAAAACTATGGACATGGTTAGCTTTAGGGCAATGATATCTACATTTTTACTTCATAATGTATGCATAAAAGATGTTTGTATCAAGATATTGATGGCCTGATGATCTCTTTAGCTTTCTTAGACTTCCTTGAGTGTATTCCAACTCCTACTTTGCTTTGAGGATGGCTGAAACTCCCTACTCAAGTCAAGTTGTAAGCTTCAGTTTTGAAAATGGTGGATGATGATGGAGTGATTACATTCAGAAAATAGGGCCTTGGATCACTTGTATATGAAGTATGTAAAGTGTTTGGCTGGTTAAAAGTAAATACGCAGGAGTGGATTTTGAGTTTCAAGTTTGAAGCTCAAAAAATGGAGTTTTTTGCCAGTTCTGACTTATGAATGCTTGAGGGTGTTTTAGGGCTTGTCAACTCGTGTCCTATGTTACAATGGACTTGTGTATATGTATGGAAAAGGTTAGAGATTAATTGCACAAGATTTTTCTGAGTTGTAGGGTTATGGCTAGGTTGCTTTGTTTTGAAGTAAAGTGGAAGACCAAAATCACAATGCATGGTACAAGCTATGTAGAGTGGTTGAATTACTTTAAACATGCCTCTTCTGAGTTTCTAGGTTGAGTGTGTGCATAAGGATGGCTCAAGAAGGGTTGACATTTGAAAAATCATACTTTTCCAAAATGGAAGTCTTGCCTTTCTTCCAAAAATGGCAAGTTAAATTAGATAAAGCTTGGATTTAATGGATAATAGCCATAAAGTTTGTGTAATATTATGATTATGGAGATATTTAGAGACTTGTAGGCCTGCAAAGAAAGATTACAAGGCATGGCTAGGAGATTTGAATTCTTGTTCATCATGGAAATGGCCTATAATTCAAGAATAAATGTCCAACTTCTTTTCTTCGATTCCCTTAGCTCAAACATGATCTCAATGATTTCTTGGACATTTTGGAAAGCTTGTAACATCCCCTACAACCTTAATGTTGTACATTTTTGAATATTCAATTTGGAACTAGGTGAAAAGTTGCCATGAAGTTAGGTTAAAATCCTGACTAAAATACTCAAAATTTCACTAAGTATTTTTAGTATTATGTACATGACTTCTTGCATCAATAACTTAAAATCCAAGCATTTTAGAACTTGATTACTTCTACAAAGTTTTAGATCTCATTAAGATCTATAACTTTCATGTTGGAAGTTTTTCTTGAATCATCTTATATCATGGTGAAAATTTGGCTCAAAGTCATGAAAAAAGTTAACTTTCCAACACTTAGAAAAATTTCTAAGTCTTAGAATTTTGACTTTTCAAAGATGATTTTGAATTTTTCATTTCTTGTTGAACAATATTCATATTTTGACATGTCTTGATGAAATATGATTTTTGAAACTTGATTTTGATCAAAAGTCAAAGTTTTACTTTTCAGTGTATAGTTGACTTTTTCATCAGTTGACCAATTTCAACTATCAATCAATTGATCATGAGAAATTTTTTGAATCATGCCATGAGGTCAAAATGATGTATTTGAAATTTTTATATTATGTCCCAAACCAACAAGTCATGTATTAGGTCAAAAGTCAAAAATTGAGCCTTCTCAGTCAAAATCCTAGTTTTGACCATTTTGCCCTTTTGGTGATCTGATCAAATTTCTTGAGGAATGGTGATCCAACCTTGACCAATTGAAAAATATAAGTTAAAATTTTTTGATATGGGTAAAAAATTATGAAGTTTGACTGTAAATTTTCCATAGTTGACTTTTTGCCCAATACAATGGATTTTAGGTCAACTGATCAATTGACTGAGAAAAAATGTGATCCAAAGCTTAAAACTTGACATGAGAAATCTTGAGAGTCCAAAATAATCCATGAAAGTCATATGGGGCATTGAAAATCCAAATGTACTTGTGCAAACTCAAACCCTAATTTTGAGTCATTAGTGTTAAGGAAGTGTCTTGAGCTGATCCATCTTTGTGCAATCTTAAACTAATGGAAATCTTGTGAGAGAAATCTTGAGAAAATGAGAGGGAAAATTTTGGGGTACAACAATAGTCCCTCTATGACCATTCGATGTTGCCTCGGTAAATGATCTTAGTACCTTAGGATAATTGCTTAAGCGTCTTACGAGCTTCCTTCGTGACTGTACGATGACCCTCGCCTTCCCTCAAAACATCCAATGATAGGGATACCTACTAACTAATGGTAGGATATCACTATCTAAAGGAAAAGAGGAAAAGAACAAATACCATTCAAGTAGGTAGACAACTTATAGTTTCTTTCTCACCAAACAAAACAATTTTTCACACATACACAAGCTTTTCTCTAAAATATTTTCAAAACAAAACACTTTGTATACATTCTCAACGATACGAGAAATATTACAAAGTTCGCCACACTAAGGCATCTTTCCAAAATATTTTCAAAGTGAGCTAGCAACTAAGAGCCCGTAGATAACTACAGATGGAAAGGGTGCTAATACCTTCGCTTTCCATAACATACCCCCCGAACTCAAAATCTTTAAAAAGGTCTTTCCTGTTCTTTTCACCCATTCCTTTGTTGGATAAAAGAAAAGTCGGTGGCGACTCTTGCTAACCGCAAAATTTGCGATAAAACGCAAAACCAGTAAAAGTCAATTCTCCTGCCGTATTACAGAACTGGCGACTCTGCGGGGGAGAAACTAAAAGTGGGGTTACCTTAGAGATAGTTCATATTTTAAATACTTTCCTTGTTTGACTTGCTTGATTTATTATTGAAGGGTTGTTTGGGTGTTCTTGTAAAGATCCTATACCCGAATCTGTGGAATTTTAGGTAAGTAGCAATAGATCGTGGAAACTGTACGACATAGCTACGTTAGTTTGACACATTTGTGGGTAACAGTGTCCCTTGAGTTGAATCAAGGAGAATACGGGGTTGCTGAGTGGTGCTATGAAGCACTAACTGACCGTAGAACCTTAGTTGAAATAACTTGGCCATTAAAAAGTAGTGAGATAGTCAGCTTTGGTGCAAAACTGAAGATTGGTTGCTACTCGACACTACACTCATTGAGATTGGACTTTCGGGATATTTCGGCTGCGAGAAAATATCGCTTGAGTTAAAATAATGCTCAATAAAGAAAGATTAATGATATTAAGATTCCTTAGAAACCGATTACTTCTTTTAGGATAGGTTGAACCAACTAAACATCAAGAGGGTACTTACCTACAAACTCATGCAAGCTTAAACCTAAGGCTTTGTGTTTTTTGCTTGTGTATGATTAATTGGTCGAACATAACATCATAACATCATGACATCATTACACATATAATTTTCTTAACCATTTCAAGGATCTCAAGGGCTTGTAATGCAGGTTATGATGAACCAGACATCTAGCAAGGGGAAAGGGGATTTATTTTCCTCTAGCCAATGTCGTCAAAGCACGATGTTTTAAGTCAGTAGCTAGGACCCACTCGACATGGTGAGCTTGATTCTCGTAGAAGGAAGTTCAACTATACGAAGCTCTTCAAATCAAAGTTGCAGTCAGATTTAGTCTCTAACATTTTCTTGTGTTTACCCTGTGAGGTCTTTGAAAACATTACATCTATATATCATGCATCATTTACAGGTTTTCCAGTACAAGTTTCTCATTTTCTCGCTGTTTATTTCAGTAGAAAAATGACCCTCGAATAAACTGTGAAGGATCTCCAGGTTCAACATGCACAATTCCAAGAGACTCTTCTGAATCTGGCCAAGGGGCAACAAGAGATGATGATACTCCTTGCTAAGAAAAAGAAGAAGACTAAGAAGCCAGATGCTATCCTCAATTTGGGGAGAAGGATCAAGGGTCTTGCTCAACCAGTTCAGATGGACGATGTTTCCTCAGAAGAAGATGATGACCAATAAGAGGATGTCAAAAATGCTAGGCCTGAAGGTAGAAACAACCAGGAGGAAGACTACTCTGACGAACAGTACCCTCCTGCCGATGACAATCACAGATAATTAGAAGATAGGCTTAAGGCTATAGAGGTCTAGAAGATACCAGGATTAGATTTTGGTGAAATAGGGCTGGTTCCAGGGGTGGTTATCCCTCACAAATCCAAGGTCCCCACTTTTGCTAAATATGATGGGTCTCTTGCCCCAAAATTCATATGAAGTCATATGTTGGAAAGATCCAACCTCATACGGCTGACCGAAATTTGTGGGTCCATTTCATTCAAGAGAGTTTGTCTGTCACTCAAATTGAATGGTTCTACCAACTTGAAGGAACCAACATTCATACCTGGGAAGACTTGGCTGCTGCTTTCTACAAGCAGTACCAATATAATGTTGACCTGGCGCCGACTCGTGTACAATTGCAAAACATGTCCATGATCTCAAATGAAGGTTTCAAAGAATATTCCCAGAAATGGAGAGATCTAGCTGGAAGAGTGCAACCTCCTTTAATTGATTTGGAAATGGTGGACATGTTCATGGGTACTTTGACAGGCCCATTCTTTAATTTTCTGATTGGAAGCTCGTCGTCTGGTTTTACAGAGATGATTCTGACTAGAGAGAGAATTGAAAGTGGTATCAAGAGTGGTAATATTCCAATGGCAACATCTTCTAATGCTTAGAAGAAGCCATTTGGTAGTAAGGAATAAGCCAATGCTGTGTATGGCCAGAAGGGTCATAATAAGAGAAACTACCACCAATCTATAGGGGCAGTACTGGTCTCTAATCTGGCACCAGTACAATAACGATGACATGTCAATCAACGTAAGCAGGATGCGCCCAAAAGACAATTTACCAAAATTAACATGTCCTTGGCTCAAGCTTTACAACACATGTTGAAGATGGAGTTGATTACGTTGAAGGATCCTCTTCGGAATCCCAATACTTCTGCTCCTAGCTATTATCCCAATGCAAGGTGTGCATACCATTCCAATAGCCCTGGTCATGATAAGAATGATTATTGGGCGTTGAAGAACAAGATTCAAGATATGATTGATGCTAAGGAGATTAAATTTGACCCTCTTAAGACTCCTAATATGATCACTACTCCCATGCCAAATCATGGCTAAGTTAGAGAATGTCTATTTCATTTGAATTTCAGTTGTAATCTCTTTTGATTCGAACACTTATCTTTATGTCAATTTTTGTTTCCATTAATGCATTGCATATGTTTGTCTTGAATTAATCCATTCGTTTTCACTATAATTAAATTGTGCTTTTCTTTTTACTTCCTTTTTATGATATTCAACTCTCGTTAAAAGCTAAAGCCTTTAGAGGGAGGATGACAAAAACAATACCATAATCTCATACAATATGCTTTTGAGCAGACCTTGCTGACGATGTACATGCGTTGTTTCAAATCCTAAACAGTGGAGTTATAAGGAAGATAATCCCTAGTCAACCCCTTTGAGCCTAAGAAGTAGGAGTTTTCTTTTTTGCACAAATTGAAACCTTTAATCATAACCCGGGGCAGGGTAGTTTCTTAGTTAATTAAAAAACATATTTAGTCGCAAGCTTTCACTTCATAGTATCAACAATGTCCTTCCAAATCAAAAGATGATAAAGGTTTCCTGTAAAGCAGGCACTCATTATCTCTCAAAAGAAAAGCGCGTTAAGTCAAAACCTATGAAGGAGACTTAAGAAAAAAATGGGGTATCCCGCTGACTGTAATCACAAAAGAAACAGTTCAGGAAAAATGTAGGAGTAATAGAATAAAAAAAAAGAGGTTGTTACGAATCCTCGACAACAGAAAAAATGTCATAAAAATGGTTGCCTTCTCAAATAAATTCCTAGTATCTAAACCATCACCGGAATATCATTGCTATAATTCAAGACTCAATGGGAATCCAAATGCACAAATGAGTATAGGACCGAGGTACATCATGAAGAACGAGTGGGTACAAATAAATTTTGAGCCTTTTTCCTTTATTTCTTAAATTGTGAACCAGGCCACATTACAACCCTTAAAAGTTCTAGCTGAAGCATGAGTTAGTTCAAAAGCATACTATTACAAAAGGTATCCTGACTCCTGTAAGGTTTACTACAAATCCTGAGTTGAATTCATATCCTTACAAAATTTTGTTTGTTTACTAAAAATGCATTTTCAAAACTTCAAGACAGACATAAGCTTTGCATTTTTAAATGCCATTGTTTGCATATAACTAATTGTTCAATAGCAGAGAAATTCGCACAAAGAATATTCAATGAACGAAAATCCTCTCAATGAACAAAATCACTTCAGATGGAAAGACATTTCCAGTAACAGGCCTTTCATAATCAAGGGGCATGACATGGTGTCTAACTGATCTGGGGACAGTCGAGTAAGATTCAAAGAATCTCTCGAAAGTGCCGAATAGCCAGGGGCAGACCTCTATCTGAATCACTTGGGGAATTGAACATGAGTTCTAGCAAAGGGCCGCGTACAATCAAGCAAACATTTTCTGGAAGTGCTGCAACACTTACTACTATGGACAGTGACAATTCTCTACACCTTGTGAACACGAACATAGTTGGAAAATACTACGCATGAAAAAAGACCCGCTAGGTTGACTGGCTTAGGAAAAAATAAGGGCATCCCGGTGAACCAAAAAAGAGGGAAAAAATTAGGGATATATAAATTAAACTGTACACCCGACAAGTCAAAAACCTGAAAAGGCGGCTTGGGAAAAAAAGGGTATCCCGATGGACTGAAAATCTAAAAGGACAGTCCAGGAAAAAGTTAGGGATTAAAGTGTACGACTATGTCCCGTCATCTCCTCACATGTCTATTTGTAGAAGAATTATCATCATGATTAGAATTTACTCAAGACTCTGGGAGTTAGGACAAAGTTCAAGTTGTCTACAAATCCCCACAAAATCACTTCCATGGATTATCCCCATAATATCTCTGGTAGATCACTCTAGCGGACAAAGGAGTATTGATATTCTCCCGACAAACACACCAATACATTACACACATCATGTCAATTCCCAAATAGATAGAGATTGCCAACAGGTTTTAGATACAGTTCAGATACAATCTAAATATAGATTCATTCTGGAAGTCATTATAGATTCGCTTCAGATACAGTTCAGATATGATCTAGATATAGATTCATTCTGACACCCATTCCAGATTCTCTTGCAGATATGGTTCAGATATGATCCATATATGGATGTCATTCTGATACCCATTCAAATGTATCTTCTAGATACAGTTCAGATACAATTTAGATAAAGATTCATTCTGACACTCATTCCAGATTCTATTGTAGATACGATTCAAATATGATCTAGATACGGATGTCATTATGCTACTCATTCAAATTCATCTTTCAGATACAATTTAGATACAATCTAAATATAGATTCATTCTAACACTCATTCTAGATTCTCTTCTAGATACAGTTCAGATGCGATCTAGATATAGATTTATTATGATAATCATTTAGTACATCTTCAGATACAATCAAGGTACAAATTCATTCTGACACTCCCCAACTTGAGTGTTGCTTCTACCATAAATCACCGAAAAAATCCTCTCTCTAGTGAAGTCGTCACTATCCCCAGAGAGTTGCTACTAAATCTAAAACTGGATCAGATGTCAGTTAACTTTATCCTCCTCAGACGAGCCGGAAGGTTATCCATCTCTTATATCCCCGGTCAGGGTATAAACTCCCCAATAGAGCAGTGAATAACTAACGTTCTTAAACTCTTCTCCCCAAGCATGAATTAACATTCTCCAGCAGATTTTCCTCAAGCAAAAAGCAGAAATCAATCTTCCTCAGTGGAGTTTCCTCAAATAGCAAGCAGGTGTCCCCAGCTGAAAGAATCCCTAGAAGATCAAAGACACACATACTCTTAATCCTCAATGAAAATCAGGGATTTATTTTCCCCAGACAAAGATATTGCTCGAGTTTACAAATGCACTTCAATAACATGTCATTTCATACAACATTTACAAACGTCATAGCATATGCGTACGAACCATATATAGCATAATCTCATTTATTTTGAGAACATCATTACGTAATGCATTTAATACATCATGACATTGCATACAACTAACTCTTCAACTTTTTAGGAAAGACCAATCAACAGACATCATCAACTACTTATATGATCTAACAGTCTTCCCAAAGGCTACATCTAACGAAGGACTATTTCAGCATTTTCCTCAGAAGGTCATTCTCAAACAGACATCTGCTGGTTCAGTTTAAATCAACCAATGATTTATCCTGATGCTTTTCTAGTAGACCTTTCTCTGGTTCAGTTTAAATCAACTAAAGATTTATTCTGATTCTTATCCATTTGAAGATAATCAAGACCTTTCTCTGGTTCAACTTAAATCGCTCAAAGATTTATTCTGATTCTTATCCATTTAAAGTTAAGAACAAACATCTATTGGTTCAGTTTAAATCGACCAATGATTTATCCTGATGCTTTTCTAGTAGACCTTTCTCTAGTTCAGTTTAAATCGCTCAAAGATTTATTCTGATTCTTATCCAGTTAAATATGCTTATAAACCTCTGTTTGTTCAGTTTAAATCAATCAATGATTTATCCTGATGCTTTTCCAGTATGCACCCTTCTCAGGTTCAGTTTAAATCACTCAAAGATTTATTCTGATTCTTATCCCGTTAAAGACAATTATAGACATCTGATGGTTCAGTTTAAATCGACCAATGATCTATCCTGATGCTTTTCCAGTAGACCTTTCTCTTGTTCAGTTTAAATCTCCCAAAGATTTATTCTGATTCTTATCCAGTTAAAGACAATCAAGACCTTTCTCTGGTTTAGTTTAAATCGCTCAAAGATTTGTTCTGATTCTTATCCAGTTAAAGTTAAGTACATACATCTGTTGGTTCAGTTTAAATCGACCAATGATATATCCTGATTCTTTTCCAGTAGACCTTTCTCTGGTTCAGTTTAAATCGTACGAAGATTTATTTTGATTCTTACCCAATTAAAGACAATCAAGACCTTTCTCTGGTTCAGTTTAAATCGCTCAAAGATTTGTTCTGATTCTTATCCAATTAAAGTTAAGTACATACATCTGTTGGTTCAGTTTAAATCGACCAATGATTTATCCTGACTCTTTTCCAGTAGACACTTTTTCTAGTTCAATTTAAATTGCCCGAAGATTTATTTTGATTCTTATCCAGTTAAAGACAATCAAGACCTTTCACTGGTTCAGTTTAAATCGCTCAAAGATTTATTTTGATTCTTATCCAGTTAAAGTTAAGAACAAACATTTGCTGGTTCAGTTTATATCCACCAACGATTTATCCTAATCCTTTTCCAGTAGACTTTTCTCTGGTTCAGTTTAAATCACTCAAAGATTTATTCTGATTCTTATCCTGTTAAAGATATTTATAGACCTCTATTGGTTCAGTTTAAATTGACCAATGATTTAACCTGATGCTTTTATAGTAGGCACCTTTCTGTGGTTTAGTTTAAATCTCTCAAAGATTTATTTTGATTCTTATCCAGGCAAAGACAATTATAGACATCTATTGGTTCAGTTTAAATTGTTCAATGATCTATCCTAATGCTTTTCCAGTAGACCTTTCTTTGGTTCAATTTAAATCGCCCAAAGATTTATTTTGATTCTTATCTAGTTAAAGACAATCAAGACCTTTCTCTGGTTCAATTTAAATCGCTCAAAGATTTGTTCTAATTCCTATCCAGTTAAAGTTAAGTACAGACATCTGCTGGTTCAGTTTAATCGACCAATGATTTATCCTGATTCTTTTCCAGTAGACCTTTCTCTGGTTCAGTTTAAATCGCCTGGAGATTTATTCTGATTCTTACCCGTTTAAAGACAATCAAGATCTTTCTCTGGTTCAATTTAAATTGTTCAAATATTTGTTCTGATTCTTATCCAGTTAAAATTAAGTAGAGACATCTGCTGGTTCAATTTAAATCGACCAATAATTTATCCTGATTATTTTCCAGTAGACACTTTTTTTTTTGTTTAGTTTAAATCGCCCGAAGATTTATTTTTATTCTTATCTAGTTAACGACGATCAAGACCTTTCTCTGGTTTAGTTTAAATCGCTCAAAGATTTATTTTTATTCTGATCCAGTTAAAGTTAAGTACAGACATTTGTTGGTTCAGTTTAAATCGACCAATGATTTATCTAGATTCTTTTCCAGTAGCCCTTTCTCTGGTTTAGTTTAAATCAACCAAAGCTTTATTTTGATACTTCTTCTAGTTAAAGTCAAAAGTTAATTTGGATAGCATCTATAAGCCCATCTCCGACAACTCTCTGTCACTTCTCCAAATGGCATCTATAATCTCATTCCTGATACAATCAACCAATATCGTTACTTCTTGCACAAGTGAGTGCAAATTTCTGGGCACTTAAGTGTTCAATCATTTCCTACTTTCAAGTCACGAATGTCAGACATGCCAATATAACTCTTCAGGTTTAAGAAGATTTAATAGAGGAAGTTGTTGTACCCTAAAATTTACCATCCCATTTTCTTCTTAATACATTCTTTCAAGGCTTCTTAGATATTCAAGACACTCAAGGGTTGACTAGTTAACATGCTCCTCCTAAGCCAAAGGCCTACAACTACGGTTTGGAGTTTCTTAAGTAAATTTGGTTTGAAAAGGTCTCAAGTGGCTTCCATGGTTCTCCTTATATCCTCAACAAGGTTCATGACAAGTTTCAAGTCATACATCACAAGTTTGCTCAGTTAATGGCTCAAATGATTGAAAATCAACTGTATTGATCAAAAAGTCAACTGTGGTCAACATACAGTCAAATTTCCAGATTTTTGGTCAACATCAACATTTTAAAGTGATATTCATCATTTGATCAAGGATTGATCATGATTCCCCAAGGAAAGCTCTCAAATCATCAAAAGTCAAGAATTGTCAAATTAGGGTTTCCTTAGGAGAAGTCAACTGAACTTTAACCAGGCATAACTTTCATATACTTCATCAACTTTCCCCAAACAAAGCTCAATTTGAAGTAAATTCAATTCCCTACAACTTTGTTTTTATGCTCAAGTTCAAAAAATGCTTCATTTGAAAGATAAGAGCTAAAACATTATAGGTCATTTTCAAAAGTCAACAAAAGAGACTTTTTGTCAAGGCAACTTACATCAAGATAATGTCTTCAAATGCAAAAATGATCAACATAGGGATTGTAGAGGAAATCATGTGCTTTCCAAAAAGTCGAAGATCATTTTCAAAAGATGAAAGTTGAGAAGTTATGAGTTGCACAAGTTGAGAAATCTTGAAGAAACTCATGAAATGCAAAATGAGCAAAATTGAAGTTTTGAACTAGTGGGCCTAACTTTTGATGTTCAAACATGTTCATAAGGTGTTGGAGGACCTCTAAATTCATTCACATATTTTTTATGATTTTTATTTCTTTTATATGAATTTTTATTCAATTAAATGCAAATAAAATCAAATAAAATATGAAACAATAGTATGAAGGCTTGGGCTTTTGGTTTCAACCATCCAAAGGCCCAAGACAACTCATGACAACCTTGCCAAAACGTGAAAGACTCAAAATGGCAAAGAAATAACTCAAATTGGAAAGTTTTCAAATATTGATTCTTGTTTAAACCATGGCTTCATGAGTTGATTCCATGCCATATTTGTCAGCCCAAATACAAGCCAACAACATGTCCAGATTCGTGCAAGGCATCCAAGAGACAAGAATCATGCAAAGAATGCAAGTTTTCAATGTGTTGGAATATTGATTTCATGGGCATGAATACCTTGTCCCTTTCCATACTTGTTGGCTTATATTTCATTCTCTATATAAAGGCAAGCAAAGCCATGCCAAAGGCGCACGAAATCATTGCACAAAAAGCTCTCCAAAAATTCTCTAAAATTCAAAGAAGTTGTGAAAATTATATCTCACATTTCCAGCAAGTTCCAATCCGAACTAAGGCTAGCATTCACCTCCTGAAGATTAAAGGAGTCGATCTAGATCCATAGATGTACTCCTCGAGCACCAGAACATGATTTGTGCATCACGCCGGTTTTTGAAATTGGTAAAAACCAAAACTATGTTTTCTTGCATTTTTAATCATTACTAACATGTTTGATCTCCTCCTATGCATCATTAGAACATGATAGGTACATTACATGTAAAGTTTGACACAAAAATGGTGTTTTACCATTGTTAGGGCACCAAAGTCATTGATCATCGAACCAGATATTGAAAGCAACCTTCTTCCCTTGCACCCCCCATTTGCTTTTCACAAAGCAGGCCCATAGTCATTTTTTTATTATTATTATTTTAATCTATTTCTTTTCTTTTTTTAATCACTTTTTTTAATAAAATCATTTAAAAAAAATTAGATATAAATTTTAATTAATTAACTTTATTTTCATAATAAAAATTAATTAATTTAATCATTTTAAGTTTATTTTATTAATTAAAATATAATAAGAATTAGGCTTTAATTATCATTCAATTATTTTTCTAAATAAAAACACCAAAAATATTTTTCATACTTAGAATTTTTTTAGATATCTTGCCCTCTTCAATCTCCGCACGTTTATTTACATTTTTGCATTATTATTTTTTCATAATTTATGTAATTGCCCACAGTCTGTAATAGTTAAAATTAGGATTCGTTTACATTTTCCCCCCACTTTCGTTTGTACTCCGCCATCCCGAAGCAATGCAATAGTGTAGTTTAATTCCTGCATCTTTATTTTTCTGTATATATGTAACTGCTAGATGTATGCTAATAGGTTTGCATGATAAGATTTAAAAGTAAACGGTAGAAAACCTAAACATTCAAGATAAACATAACTGAAACACAACATACTTTGCACCCGCACACCTCTAAGGTACCTCCACTTGTTTCCTTCAAAAAATCAACAGCCACGTCTCTCAAACGTGAGAAGTTTTAGCAAAGACCCTTTGGTTAAAAGACCATAGTCCCTCAATGAACCTTCGACGTTGCCTCGGTAAATGATATTAGTACCTTAGGGTAATTGCTAAAGCGTCTTACGAGCTGCCTTCGTGACTGTACGATGAACCTCGCATGTCCCTCAAAACATCCAATGATAGGGCTACCTCATAACTAATGGCAGGATATAACTATCTGAAGGAAAAGAGGAAAAAACAAAGACCATTCGAGTAGGGAGACAACTTATAGTTGCTTGCTCACCAAACAAAATAATATATCTCAAGGTTGCCAAAGAGTTGACCAGACAAACTCTCTCCTAAGGCAATGTATCTCAAACTAGGGTTTCCATTTTTCATCAAGATGGGTAAACTCCAAAGACATCATATGCTCACCATGGTCCTAATATTTTCTCAAGACCCTCCATGTCAAATTTCATGCCTTGCACAAGAAGTTTGCTCAGTCAACTGCTCAAATGCTTGAGAATCGACTATATTAGGCCAAAAGTCAATTGTGGCCCACATACAGTCAAACTTCAAGATTTTTGGTAAACATCAACATTTTGAAGTTATATCCATCACTTGATCAAGTTTTGATCATGATTCCTCAAGGAATGCCCCAAATTCTTCAAAACCCAAAAGTTGCTAAATTAGGATTTCTTAGGAAAAGTCAACCAAACTTTGACCAAGCATAACTTCTTCATACTTTATCAGAAATTTTCTATCTAAGGCTCATTTTGTAAAGGATACAATTCCCTACAATTCATCTTCATCTCTCAAGTTCAAAATATTCACTCACATAAAGATATGAATTTCCACATTATAGGTCCTTTTGAAAAGTCAACAAAAACACTTTTTGGGTCAAAGCTTCCTACATGAACATGGAAGACCCAATTGAGATGAGACCAAAAGGATTGTTTAGAGGACATCCTCGGCTTTCTAAAAAGTCAAAGAACACCTCTCTAGGGTTCAAATTGGAAGAGATATGCCTTGTCAAAGTTGACCTTTTTTGCAAAATTGCCAAAAGTCAAATGTGCTCAAAAATGCATTTTTTGCCAAATGGGCCTAACTTTTTATGCTTGCACCTTACTTATAACATGATCCACGACCGAAATATTCACTCACAAGTTATTTTCTTCATTATTTATTTTATTTTTATTTTTTATTAATTAAAAATTGAATTAAATCAAATAAATGGTAAACAATAGCAAAGATTTGCTTTGATTGGATTTTTGGATAGAATCAAAAGCTCATTATGCTGGCATAGTAGAATCAAATCGAATCAAAGTTGATTGGCACACAAATGGCATGATTAGGCCAAATTTGGAAGGATATCATACAACATGAAAACCAAATTAAATCTTCAAAAATTGCAAAGATACTGGTGATTTTTATAACCCTAATTCGTTCAAGGATATATAATGAACAAAGCCAGGCACAAAGACAAGAGGTTGCAGTCGTGAAGAACCCTAGAACAAACTCAAAATTTTGGCAAAAAGTGGTGATATGATCTCTACCCTAGAGGATAATTCAAGTCCTTCCAACGTTCCTAAACGATTCCCGGATCTTCCCAGAAGATAACCCAATCGATTGCAAGTCCTTTCACGCCCAGAAACGCTCGCTACATCTCATACAGTTTGATTATTTTTTTCAAATCGATTACAACCATTCTTGTATCATTATCATGATTTAATGATTTAATTGGATTTTTGAGGCTTATATGAGTGATTTCCATGGCTAGGGTTTGAGGTCACATTTTGGGGTTTCTTGATACAGGAAAAATTGGCCTACACAAAGGGTACCATCGTACTCGTGAGGTCAAAATAATTTGATTGGTGTAGCCATAATTCATTTATCATTCTTGTGCTGGGTTTTGGAAATTTGCAGGTTTGTAGTTATGGAAGATGTATGTAGGTATAAGTTACTTACCTAAGACAACGAACCTGCGAAGAAGATAATAACGTGGCAGCTAACCACTGGGCCATTCAAACTGGCGCGCGTTTTTTTGTTTTATCCACTAATTCACTTGTTTGCATATATTATATATTATTGCTATTATATTGACAAGCAAAACAGGTAGCGTAGCTGGCAAGCGTGCACGTTGGAAAGGGTAGAGGGCCTGGGTTCGATCCCAGGTCCCAACAACTTTCTTATTTTATTCTTCTTTGCAGAATTCTGTACATCACCCAATCAAGCACTCATCATGCACCTCCATCATCCAACCACGGGATCTCATCACATTCATGATCAACCAGATCCAATGCCTCTACCTGCCAGAGACCATGGTGCACCATCACGAAGCTGCCCCACTGGATCCAGCATAGATTGGGCTTCAGCTTGGTGAGCCTGGAATATTTTCAGCAACACACCCCTCTCCAATTGCTTAAGCAAGCCCATTCTTCTTCTTTATTTATTAATTTTATTTCTTACTAATTATTTTATAATTATATTTTTTTCTTAAAATAACATCAAAATTATTTCTTTTTAATCAAAATCATAAACAACACCCAAAAATCATTTTGTTTTTCATAAAATGTTTATTTTCTTTAATTAATTAATTTAATTCTAATTAGGTTAATTTAACTCCTTTTCATAATTAAAATCAAATTAGAAATTAGGGTTTTGTAAATAATTAATTTTGCTTCAAAAATAACATAAATATTTTTTTTCTCAAATTAGATTTTTTTTTATGTTTTCTAATTGTCCTCGCATTTAATTCGTCGCACATATTTTGATTACTTTTTAATTATTTTTGTAATTGCTCCGAGGTTGTAATAACTTTAATTAGGTTTTAATTCCGCGTTTTATTTACTTTCTAAATAATTTTGTATCTGCGAAAGCCATGTAATAGTTAGGATTTCTAGTTCTGCACTTTAATTTCTGCAATTATAAACTGTTAGATGTATGCTAATAGGATTGTATGGAAAGAACATTTGAAAATTAAAATGGTAGATAACCTAAATGTGCAAATACAAATTAACTGAAAAAATTCACTCGCACATGCTCACCCCTAGGGTTTACTCCACTTCGGTTGCCTTTGATTGAACGGTCATGAAGTATAGGGTTTGTTAGTGGTCATCCTCTAGCCCCGAAAGATCTCAAATGACCTGTTCGGATGTTTCCTCAGAAACAGATCTTTAAGGCTTTAGGATGATTACTAACGGCTCATAACATTGCTTTTATGACCGTATCTGTCCCTTCGAACGTCCTTTTAAAACTCCAACGACGGTGCTAACTATTCCTTAATAATAGGATAGCGTTGTCTAAAGGAAAACGAACAGTCTTTTTCGAGTAGGTAGATTAACTCTTAAGTACTTGCTCAAACAAATAAACTTTTCACACAAACACTTTTCAAAACAACTTCGTCACATCCTTGAGGACTGATACAAGGCTTATCACGAAGTAAACTTTTTTTCTTCAAAACAAGCACACACACACAAGGAATTTCAAAATGAGCAAGTACCTAAGAGCCCATGGAAAACCATGGATAGAAAGGGTGCTAACACCTTCCCTTTCTATAATCCACCCCTCATACTCAGAAATATTCTCGAAAAAGGTTTTTTCTTTTCTTTTTCCTTTTCCTTAGTTGGATAAAATAAAAGTCGGTGGCAACTCTTGCTTACCACGACATTTTGCGAACAAAAACGCAAAACGCAAACCAGTATAACAGTCGGTTCTGCCACCGTATCACAGAACTGGCGACTCTGCTGGGGAAATAAAGTTGGGTATACCTTAGGATCTAGGTCATTTCAAAATTGCTTTCTTGTTGTTTGCTTTATTCTTAAAGGGTTTTGCTTGGGTTACTATAGATCCTACACCCAGATCTGGGGGCACTTACTAGGTAAATAGCAATAGTCGTGGAGACTGTACGGCGTAGATCGATATGGTTTAAGCGATGGCTGTGTTGGTGTGACACTTTGGTTGGTACCGGTATCCTTCATGGGGAAACGAGGAGAATACGGTCCGTCGCATGGTGTCGTGAAGCACTAACGGACCTTAGAACCTTAGTTGAAAAAACTTGGCCATTAGAAAGTAGTGAGATAGCCGGCCTCAGTATAAAGCTGAGGATTGGTTGATACTCGATGATACACTCATTGAGATCATACTTTCGGGATATTTCGGCCGCAAGAAAAGATTGCTTGAGTTGATACAATGCCCAATAAAGGATGGTCAATGATATTGAGATCCATTAGAACCCGGTTACTTTTTAAGACAGATTTGAAACCAACTAAACTTCAAGAGGGTATGACCTTTAACCTCATGAAAGCCTTAAACCTAAGAACTTGGTGTGATTTATCTGTGTTTGCTATACCTGTGGTTTATCATGACATCATGCATCATAACATAGCATCCATTCTTATTACATTAACAATTTCAAAGACCAAGGGAATTTATCTTTGTTCTGTTTTGCAGATCATGGCTTCCATTCGTAGAAACACTATCTGAATCAGCTTTGTGAAGATACCTTCCCCACTCAAAGAGCTAGTATCAAAAGTTTCCGAAACTTCTGCGTTCGCTAAGAGACATGGTCAACTTCTCAACCTAGTTACTTTAAACTTTGATGAACATAAGATGAGTATGCTCTTTCAGTTCTTTGATCCCAAGCATCACTACTTCACCTTTCCAGACTATCAGTTGGTGCCTACCATGGAAGAATTCTCTCAGTTGTTGGATATACCCATTCTTGAACAGTTGCCTTTCACAGGTCTGGAAGAAGTTCCTAAGCCAGAAGTCATTGCCTCAGCCTTGCATCTGAAACGGGACGACGTGGTATCCAATTGGGAAACAAGAAGTGGAGTCAAGGGTTTTCTAGCCAAGTTTCTGATGGACAAAGACCAGCTGTTTTGGGATGATATGGATTTTCAGGCTTTTGAGGAGGTCTTGGCTCTTCTAATCTATGGGTTAGTCATATTCCCTAATCCAGACTCATTCATAGATGTGAATTCTATCAAGATCTTCCTCTCTCGCAACCATGTGCCTACTTTGCTCAGAGATATTTTGCACACTCTCCATACTCGTACCATGAAGAGAATAAGGGTTCTTATGTGTTGCATGCCATTACCGTCGAGGTGGTTTATTTCTCACCTCCCTAAGTCCATACTGAAAAATAAAGAAGGTCTGGGTTGGTCACAAAGGATAATGTCACTCGCTCACATGGATATTCTCTAGTGTTCCCGAGCTATGGAAAACACTAATATTATTGACCGCAGTGGGGAGTACCCTAATGTCCCATTACTTGGCATCAGAGGGGGTATAACCTACAATCCTTGTTTAGCTCTGCGATAATTTGGTGACACTTGAAGAGATGGTCCCCATGAGTTACTTATTGAGGGAATTGTATTCAACTATGAGGATGATGTTCACGAGTATCGTCGGAGGTTCATACGAGCTTGGGGCATGGTAAACCAATCTGGCGCCATGTCTTTGGGGAAAAAGGCTTCCATTCCTATGGAACCTTACCTCCAATGGGTATGAGCTCGCGCCCAGAAACTTATGATGCCCTATATGGCCGTTTTACCAGTGATTGTGGAACCCACTACTGAAGGGGGGTATTCCTTACATGGTTTTCTATCCTTATATGCCCGCTGATCTTGGAGAATTATAGAGGTCTTAGATTCAGTTGAAGAAGGAGCGGGATACTTACAGGGATCAGTTCTATGCTCAGGAGAGGAAGTTTTTAGAGCTCACAAAGCAGCTCCATGAGGAAAAAGGACTCAATGTTTATCTCGGCACAAAGAGGAAGCATCCATGGGAATTTTGGTTTTTTCTAGTTTCAGATTTGTTTTTAATTGTAACGCCTAAAAGGCATTTGAACCTTGAATTCAGCTAATAAAATCTTTGTTTTATTTTGGTTCACAAATTTAAATTTCCCAAAGTCTTTGAAATCATTGCATGCGCATCCCATTCATAGAATTGCATGTACAGGTACGATTACAGGTTTCTCATCTTCTTCGTTGTTTATTTCAGCAGAAATGTCTTTCGAATAAAGCATCAAGGACCTTCAGGCCCAAAACGCCCAGTTCCAACAAATGTTCATAAGTCTGGCAAAAGGGCAGGAGGATCTGAAAGCCCTCATCCTGAAAGAGAGAAAGAAAAAGAAAAAGGTTGCCAGTATTCTGAATATGGGAAGAAGTTTTGGAGAGCGGTTGAAGCGATAAGTCGATATGACCTCTTCATCCAAAGAAGGGGAAAATCAAGAAGAAGAGACAAGGGAGAAGGATCCAAGTCTTAAAGTTTCTGACAATGATACCAACTACAATGATGAGCAGTATCCTCCTGTTGAGGATAGATACAAGAAGTTGGAAGATTGCTTGAGTGCTATGGAAGTTCAGAGGATACCCGGGCTAGATTTCAAAGAATTGGGATTGGTATCGGGAGTGGTCATCCCACAGAAGTTCAAAGCTCCAATTTTTGCAAAGTATGGTGGGGTGTCCTGTCCAAAACTCCATCTCCGCTCTTATGTCAGAAAGATTCAGCCCAATACCGCTGATAGAAATTTGTGGGTTCATTTCTTTCAAGATAGTCTGTTAGGGACTCAACTTGAATGGTTCTACCAGCTGGAGGGAGCCAATGTCCGAAATTGGGAAGATCTGGCTGCTGCTTTCTATAAGCAGTATCAATACAACGCCAACCTTGCTCCTACTCGTACTCAACTCCAGAGTATGTCCATGGGGGCGAGTGAAGGCTTTAAAGACTATGCACAGAAGTGGAGAGACTTGGCTGGAAGAGTCCAACCCCTGTTGTCTGATAGGGAGTTGGTTGATATGTTTCTGGGGACGCTATCTGGTCCATTCTTTAATCATTTGATCGGCAGATCATTAGCTGGTTTCACTGAGTTGATTCTGACTGGAGAGAGAGTAGAAGTTGGGATTCGAAACAGAAAAATACAGAAGGATACCTCTTCGAGTTCGATAAAGAAGCCTTTCGCTGGTAAGAAGGAAGCCAGTGCCATCTACAGCCCGAGGGGCCAAAACAAGGCTGAACATCGTCAGACAGTAAGTGTCGTAATGATACCTAAGCCTGCAGTTGCTCCACAATGCAACAATCAACAAAGGGTGGAAAGACCATAACGACAGTTTACCCGAACCAATATGACATTGGCTAAAGTTCTACCTCATATGCTGAGATCCAACTTGCAACCTTGAAAGAGGCTCCCAAGAATCCAAATACCACATCTCCCCGATATAATCCAAATGCTCGGTGTGCCTATCATTCTGAGATTCCTGGCCACGATACCAATGACTATCGAGCTCTAAGAAATAAGGTACAGGACCTGATTGAAGCCAAGGAAATTGAGTCCGATGCTCCGGAGAAGCCCAATGTCATAACTACTCCCATGCCTAAGCACGGTCATGGAATTAATGTTGTTGATACCGACTTGTTTGTCACCTGGGTGGATGAAGTTTCTACTCCTCTCATGATTGTGAAGAAGAATTTGATGATGGCCGGTTTATTTCCGGGTTGTGGTGAAGGTTGCCACATGTGTTCATTTCTACCTTATGGTTACCGTTTGCTAAAGTCAGGTGTTTAACGCCTGATGAACAACAAAGAAATTTTTTCGAGAAAATTTTGGTTCCCGTTGTTCCATCTGAAGACATTGCCATTATAACAATTTCTGCCAAACCTTCCAAGGGCTCCTCGAGAAGACTTGTTAGGATTACATCTGCTCTAAGAATCGCTCCGCTAATAATCACTGTTCCTGGTCCTATCCCATATGTCTCGGACAAAGCTGTCCCCTGGAATTATGGTGCCGATGTATACTATCATGGCATCAAACAAGATTTGAAAGATGAAGAGGTTGGTCCTGATATTGATAATATTGTCGGAACCAGCAAGTTTACCCGAAGTGGAAGGGTCTTCTCTCCCAAGATTTCCCTTAAGACTGTCAACAGACCTATTATCATTCCACCTGATGTTCCTGCTAGTACATCAACTACTGCTCCCGTTCTTACTCCAATTATTACCCCTGTTGGCGAATCATCTGATACCCGCGGCAAAGAAATTATAGGTGAGCCTGCCCGGACGGAGGCGCCTAGAAAATTTGTTGTGGAAGCCTCTAAGCAAGAGATAAAGGAAATATTGAAAATAATTAAAAAGAGCGACTACAATGTGGTCGAGCAGTTGGGGCAGACCCCCTCGAAGATATCTATGTTATCCCCGCTGTTATGCTCCGAGGCCAATGCGAAGGCTTTGATTGCATTCCTCAAAACTGCGCATGTGTCGCAAGAGACTTCAGTTGATCAATTTAAAGATTGCATGGCCAACCTGACTACTGACAATGGGCTGGGTTTTTCAGATGCGAACTTAACACCGAAGGGAAGGAAGCATAATGACGCTCTGCATGTCTCGATTGAATGCAGTGGCACCACTATGGATCATGTGTTGGTAGATACTGGGTCTTCGCTGAATGTTCTGCCAAAGAAGGCGTTGGATCGGTTAGATTACAAGGGTTTGACTTTAAAGCCTAGTAACATTATGGTAAGGGATTTTGATGGGTCGAAGAGAATGGTGTACAAGGAGGTGGAAATCCCTGTCAAAGTGGGTTCTCAGACTTTTGTATATACCTTCTATGTGATGGACATCAGGCCGTCTTATTCTTGTTTGTTGGGTCGTCCTTGGATCCATGAGACTGGGGCAGTTACTTCCACACTACACCAAATTCTAAAGAATCCGGTAAAAGGGAAGATTGTCACTGTGTGGGGTGAAGAGGAGTATATGGTGAGCCACCTAAATTCCTTCTGCTACGTAGAGATGGACGGGGAATTCATAGAGACTCCTTATCAGAACTTCAAAGAGGTCCCTCAGATCTTGGCATCGAATGAAACTACTACCAGCAGCAAACCTCCTCTGAAGATGGCTTCTTTCAAGGATGCCAGGTTCGTGGTTGAAGAAGGTGGGTGTACCAATTGGGGTCAGCTCCCTGATTTCACTCACAAAACGGACAAATTTGGTTTGGGCTTTACTACAGGGGCTCAAAGGGTTGTTCGACGCGCTCGAGCTGGAGGACCTCCCCTACGCATCAATAATTGTGGGGTTAATGCCATTGAAGACAACGAGGAAGACTCAGACATCGACAGTTGGATCTACCCAACTACCAACGGTGGACCGAGTAACTGGATTGCTAGGGACTTTATACTAGTTTCTTTTATTCCGCAGTAATTGCCTTACTTGTTTTGAGATTTGTAATAAACAATTTAAAACTTTACGGCCTTGTGCCTTACCCGAGGCACATTGGCTTTGCTTATGAGGGGTATTATTTATCATTTCATATATCATTAATAAAGCATTGGACATTTCTTGCATACAAATTTTGCGCTCTCTGTCTTCTTCTTTTCTGTTTTCACTTTATCAAAACAGCTATTCTCTTACACACACTCACGTATCATACTTCAGATCCATATCCACGATGGATCCCAATGATAACATCTCTGCTATTGCCAATTATGACTTCAAAAGTCCGATCAACCAAGCCAAAGATGAAGGTGAGGATGATTGTGAGGTTCCTGGAGAACTTGCTAGACTATTACAGCAAGAGGAAAGGGCCATAAAGCCTCATGAAGAGTCGGTTGAGACAGTGAATTTGGGTACTGAGGAAGACAGAGAAGAGGTTAAAATAGGTGCAAGTCTGGAGCTTAGCGTCAAATAGAGGTTGATACAAATGTTGCACCACTATGTTGAGATCTTCGCCTGGTCATATGAAGACATGCCTGGTTTAGACACTGATATTGTGGTGCACCGCCTGCCAACTAAAGAAGACTTTCCTCCGATTAAACAGAAGGTATGCCGTATGCGTCCCAAAATGTCAGAGAAGATTAAGGCAGAGGTCATGAAGCAGTTCGACGCATGATTCTTAGCTGTCACTTCTTATCCACAGTGGGTTGCCAACGTTGTTTCGGTACCTAAGAAGGACGGTAAGGTACGGATGTGTGTAGATTACAGAGATCTGAACAGGGCAAGCCCCAATGATGACTCCCATCTTCCTCACATTGATGTTCTGGTCGACAACACCGCGCAACATAAAATCTTCTCCTTCATGGATGGTTTCTCTGGCTACAACCAGATCGAGATGGCTCCTGAAGACACAGAGAAGAGAACTTTCATTACACAGTGGGGCACCTTCTGCTACAAGGTGATGCCTTTTGGGTTGAAGAATGCTGGGGAAACTTATCAGTACGCCATGGTCGCTTTGTTCCATGATATGATTCACCATGAGATCGAAGTTTATGTTGATGACATGATAGCCAGGTCTCAAACTGAGGAAGAGAACCTTGATCATCTACAAAAGTTGTTCGACAGGTTGAAGATATATAAGTTGAGGTTGAATCCGAACAAGTAGACCTTCGGGGTAAGATCTGGTAAACTTCTGGGTTTCATTGTCAGCGACAAAGGCATCCAAGTAGATCCTGCAAAGGTAAAGGCTATACAAGAAATGCCAACTCCTCGTACAGAGAAGGAAGTTAAGGGTTTCTTGGGACGCTTGAATTATATCGCCAAGTTCATTTCGCATCTGACTGCTACTTATGAGCCCATCTTCAAGCTTCTGAAGAAAGATCACGTGGTAAAGTGGAATGATGAATGCCAGACCGCTTTCGAAAGAATCAAGGAATACCTTAAAGAACCACCATTTCTGATGCCTCCAGTGGAAGGAATACCTTTGATATTGTACTTGACAGTGCTAGACAATTCAATGGTGAAATTCTGGTGTATGCCAGTCTTCAGATGTTATACTTGATGTCTAAACATCTGATATGACATAATAAATACACTGGAATGTAGATATCCAATTTTTATGATTTAGTACTGAAGAGTAACATAAGCACAGTTTAACCAAGCTGTGCCAGACCTACTTTGAAGGTGCAGAGGATAGAACACCAATGTGCCTAATTCTGTTCATCTGTTGCACATGATCAGCAGAGAGTAAACAGCCTTTGCAGTTCTATTTCTTCTGCACAGATATCAGCATGATGTCTTGACATGTTCTGAGACATCATCTGTTACAACATTACAGTTTTACCTTGATATACAACAAACAGAAGTATAAAGTGTTGAAGGTAAAAACACAAATCAGTTGTTGACCCAGTTCGGTGAAACACACCTACTCTGGGGGCATACCAAGCCAGGAAGAAGATCCACTATTAGCAATATTAATTCAGGACTAAACTTTACAAGTTCCCATCCTTCACTTAATCATCTACCCAGTGCAACCTATACCTAGGAACTCCTAGATAGAAACCTACCAGTTTCCATTCCTATTGTCGCAACAACAGAAGTCTTACTCCTACTCAAGAAGCAGTGCCCTCCCACTTGGTTTCCTACATTACAATGAATATGAAGTAATGCAGAAATACTTAGACTTGCTTCACAGCTTCATCCAAGAACACTCAAACTCTTACCTACAGGTTTCGAGTTACATACATGGTAACCTTGCCACAGACCGACAGGTTTACCTAACAAAACACCCCTAATGTTACATTGTGTGTATTGCTAAACCCTAGGTTACACTCTGCTATTTATAACCTATTACCTAACTCAGCAAGTTTTTCTCCTTGCTGTTACAACTCAGCAGCAAACTTCTCCTATAATCAAGGTCTTCAATCTTCTAGTTCCTAAAATGTCTCCATATTTAGAAACAGTATTTTCTTCAAATATTCTGATTGAATCTTCACAGGAAACGCCACATATATTCTCAGAGTATTTAGGTACCAGAACTGTAACTGAATTATCAATTCTGTTGGCGTGATGTCAAGTCAGATGTCATGACATTACATCTAACATGTTTTCCTAGATGTTGAACTTTTTCAACACAACAAATAACCTCTTCCATAATTTAGATCACTTAGGATAGTTAGGTTATAAGTCACAGCTGTTACAAACATTCAACATATAACATCAGTACTTAGTTTCAGGCGCGATGTCACATGCTGATGTTGTGACATTTTACACAACATGTTGGTCCAGATGTTGAACTTCTTCAACACCACATATTAAAACAACAGAGGGGATCTGGGTAAACTTGCTTTCTTATTTGTTTTACAAATGAGGCCAACTCTCCAGCCAGGGCACTTACAATCTCCCCCTTTGGCAAATTTTGGCTAAAACAAATAAGTGCAAGTTGTATTTTGGGACCAGGCCACAACACAGTTGAGATGTTACAACATCTTGTCTAACATATGCTTTTGTAGAGGCTGATGTCCTTTGAGCAAACAACAAACCTCTGTCGTCAACTGTGAGCAACTCCACTCCATCGATGCCCCAAGAGGATTTCTTTTCTCAAGATTATTACTTGTGATCATGTAACTCAGATCACAAGTCACAACTATCCTCTTAACTCAGAACACAAGACACAACCAAAGTTACTTACTTAGGGATCATGTTGCCTTCACCTGAGTCTTGCTGGACATTGCCGTGTGTTGCTTTCTCCTGAGTCTCGCCTGAGACTACTGGGTCCCTATCTTTCTCCCCCTTTTTGGCCAGAATTTGACAAAGACTGCCCATACAGATCCATACCCATGCACAATTTTCCCAGATGCTAACAAACTTCATATTGCTGAAACCCTCTGATGAAGAGAAAGACTAGAGAGAGTCTTTATAAATAATGCAATTTTGGCATAGATAGTAACGATCTTGGTACTTTATTCTGATAGTTTCAGTACCCTAGGACTAGTTTTAATGCAGGTACCTACCCTTGGGTTTGACCCTTTGACCATGTCAGGATGCCTTTTTAAAACAAACATTTGTCTTTTAGAACAGACTACTCCCTTGTCTTAGGATCCCCTTTCCAAGAAACATCGTTGGTATATTACACTCTGCATTAGTTATATAATACCTTTATTAGATGACAAGTTATCACCTAAACATTCCAGCTCACTAAACTGTTTCATAATGAGGCACAACAGCTCTGTTTTCTTAGTAGATGAAAACATGCTCAAATCCTATGTCGTCATGCATTCTGCTAATTTCAGATTAACAGCTTGAAGCCATACCATTTTCTCAAGGAGAATGGTTACTCCCTCTGAGTCATACAACTGTACACACGTGGATTTATTAATAATAATCCATACTTCATCCAATTTTCCTCCTGTCTGTAGTTTTAGAGGAAATTAGGAACAATGTCATTACCAATGTGATGACATTCGGTCAGACATAGTCTTCTTCAGTTTTGAACACATCATTCCAATAGTTAATAAGGTGTCACACTTTATATCCTACGAGTTTGACGAAGACCTTTTGTACAAACCAATACTCCCCCTGTTAGGGACAATCACTTCTCCTCATGAGAACAAGTAGGACACATTCAATACTCAGTTAGACCTTCAATACAGCTTCTGAGTAAAGTAAATAAGACCCCTTGATGAATGGAAAACATAAGACGCATCTTCATGTCTTCAAGAGCGCACCCTCTGTTCAACAATATTGTTTGAACGCATTCATACTGTGAATCAAATTTTCTCGATAATAATCAGCTGTCATATGTTGATTATCTTGATTCTCAGAATTCACTGTGTGATTATCAAATGTCACCTTCATGTTTATCAGTCTTCTTCCAGAGATATTCTGATCTTCCAATTGAAATTTGAACTTCAGGCTACAAGTTATCACAAAAGGCTTAGATACACTGAGACAAGAACATGTAACAACTCCAAAGAGCTGCAAAGAGACGATCCTTTTGGAGGATCTAATCTCAACTTCGTAGATCATCCTAACTTAAGTTGATGAGCCACTTCACCAAGCAAGAATCTGATGTTGAACCAAATGTCGCAGCATTATGTTATAACATCTAGTTGTTGAATTCAGCTCCAGACTGATCCAAGTGACCATCATCAAGATCATGATGTCTTCTTCTTCTTTAAGTCTGAACATGTTTCCAGGAAACCTTTTCAAGGATCAAACAATTTTGCTGTCACCAAGGAGATAGATCTAAGGTATCACTCTTCCTGTGATTCTTCACAGGGTCTAGAAGAAGGAATGTTCCCACATCTTTAAGAACATCAGTTATCTTGAACTCCAAGGATAATCAATTAGGTACTTGTACTTGTCACTAATAGCAATTGATCATAGATCCTTCCCATTATTCAGTAAGATACTTTCACCATTTGAATACTTTGACATACTCTTCGTGTGTTAATATCTTCTTCTTGCAAGCTCTTTATTTGAGAGACCAAAGAGTCTAGATATCTAGGTCGCCACCCTTGCCTCAAGAAAATAGAATTTTCTCTGAACAAACTCTACTTACTTCAACCGACTTGAGACTCCTTCCAGATCAGATTCATCATTAGGAACGAGAGAGATGAATCCTTCCTTGCAAATATGTCACACAACAACCAGAACCCATGTGACATAGGTCAACAACTAGCTAAACACCAGGCTGAACTAATGTGAGGAGGTTAACCAAATCTCCCTCAAATATCCATGCATGTGCACAAACGTCTCGACATGACAGATGACATCCCTACCAGATCTACTTAACTCCAAGAGCTATACCTTAACCAAACTCTGAGTCTTCATATTCAAGACTCATGATCCCAATCTACTTCTATGAAGGAGCAATAGTGCTGCACCAACATTGGCTTTTATTAACCAGTGAGCTTATCTTTCTTCACACCATAGTACTTCAGGAAACAATTGCTCAGCCCTGATCAATGTCATATCTCAACCAGCTTTACTTCTAGAGTTCTGACTCCTAAAGTAACCTTCGGGAGTACACAGACATAGTTGTCTTTACCATTGTCAACTTTGCACACGCAGATGTCTCCTCTTCCAAGTCAGGAGTAGGTTTCAAACAAAGGTATCCCTTTGTTTGACACCCGAAACATATGCTCTTCAACTAGTAGCTACATCCTTGAAATTCTTCAAGGTCTTCATATAACACTAATCCGTGATTATGTGATTCTTATCATCCTGAACGAAGAACGTCTTCATGAGTGGACTTGAGAGGACTCGAGTATCTGTGACATCTTCAATAGTTTGTGTTGAATTCTTGAATACAATGGTCTTCAATCCACAAGAGGGAAAAACACATCAGAGCTTGAGTTTTGTCAGGTATTGCACAGCGGAAGAACATAATACACCCCAATCTTTGCACACACACTCCACCAGACTAGCCTTCAAAAATAGACCAAGTCTGATTATGGTTCAAACCTAGCATGACTACTACACACAACTTCAGGCGTACACACATCCTTAGTTTGATCATAAATCAAACCTGGAGCAGCTATCACACAACCATGCCAAATGCCAATCACCAGAAACAGGTACACACAATTTCTGTCAAGAATAGTCAATCCTCCCACTTCAAGGGACCATTCAGGGAAATAGCAAACCATTCCAGGTTACAATCTTCAGTACTACAATTGACCTTGTAGATACCAGAAAGTATCACCCATGGATCTCATCCAGAAACAGAACAGGATGCCTGCTCTGATACCAATTGAAATTCTGGTGTATGCCAGTCTTCAGATGTTATACTTGATGTCTAAACATCTGATATGACATAATAAATACACTGGAATGTAGATATCCAATTTTTATGATTTAGTACTGAAGAGTAACATAAGCACAGTTTAACCAAGTTGTGCCAGACCTACTTTGAAGGTGCAGAGGATAGAACACCAATGTGCCTAATTCTGTTCATCTGTTGCACATGATCAGCAGAGAGTAAACAGCCTTTGCAGTTCTATTTCTTCTGCACAGATATCAGCATGATGTCTTAACATGTTCTGAGACATCATCTGTTACAACATTACAGTTTTACCTTGATATACAACAAACAGAAGTATAAAGTGTTGAAGGTAAAAACACAAATCAGTTGTTGACCCAGTTCGGTGAAACACACCTACTCTGGGGGCATACCAAGCCAGGAAGAAGATCCACTATTAGCAATATTAATTCAGGACTAAACTTTACAAGTTCCCATCCTTCACTTAATCATCTACCCAGTGCAACCTATACCTAGGAACTCCTAGATAGAAACCTACCAGTTTCCATTCCTATTGTCGCAACAACAGAAGTCTTACTCCTACTCAAGAAGCAGTGCCCTCCCACTTGGTTTCCTACATTACAATGAATATGAAGTAATGCAGAAATACTTAGACTTGCTTCACAGCTTCATCCAAGAACACTCAAACTCTTACCTACAGGTTTCGAGTTACATACATGGTAACCTTGCCACAGACCGACAGGTTTACCTAACAAAACACCCCTAATGTTACATTGTGTGTATTGCTAAACCCTAGGTTACACTCTGCTATTTATAACCTATTACCTAACTCAGCAAGTTTTTCTCCTTGCTGTTACAACTCAGCAGCAAACTTCTCCTATAATCAAGGTCTTCAATCTTCTAGTTCCTAAAATGTCTCCATATTTAGAAACAGTATTTTCTTCAAATATTCTGATTGAATCTTCACAGGAAACGCCACATATATTCTCAGAGTATTTAGGTACCAGAACTGTAACTGAATTATCAATTCTGTTGGCGTGATGTCAAGTCAGATGTCATGACATTACATCTAACATGTTTTCCTAGATGTTGAACTTTTTCAACACAACAAATAACCTCTTCCATAATTTAGATCACTTAGGATAGTTAGGTTATAAGTCACAGCTGTTACAAACATTCAACATATAACATCAGTACTTAGTTTCAGGTGCGATGTCACATGCTGATGTTGTGACATTTTACACAACATGTTGGTCCAGATGTTGAACTTCTTCAACACCACATATTAAAACAACAGAGGGGATCTGGGTAAACTTGCTTTCTTATTTGTTTTACAAATGAGGCCAACTCTCCAGCCAGGGCACTTACAAATGGGGTGTGTGCTGGGGCAGCATGACGAGTCTGGTCGAAAAGAGCATGCAATATACTACCTTAACAAAAAGTTTACCGACTGTGAGACACGATACTCACTGCTCGAGAAAACTTGTTGCATTTTGGCATGGGCTGCTCGCCGACTGAGACAGTATATGCTGACTCACACTACCTTGTTGATATCGAAAATGGATCCGATCAAGTACATTTTCGAGAAGCCCGCTCTCTCCGGAAGGATATCATGGTTGAAAATGATCTTAACTGAGTACGACATACAATATACAACCCAAAAAGCAATCAAGGGAAGTGTATTGGCTGATAATTTGGTTCATCAGGCCGTGGATGACTACCAGTCCATGAATTTTGAGTTCCCGGATGAGAATATCATGTTGGTAACTGACTACGAAGAACTTGGACTGGATGAAGGACCTGAGGAAGGATCCTGATGGTCTATGTATTTTGATGGAGCTTCAAACGCACTGGGTAACGGCATTGGCGCTGTAATCATATCCCTTGAGGGTTGTCATACTCTGTTCACTGCCCAATTATGTTTCAACTGCACCAACAACATGGCGGAGTATGAAGCATGTATTATGGGTCTTCGAGCTGCTATTGACCTAAGGATCAAGTTCTTGAGTGTATTCGGGGATTCCTCTTTGGTGATAAGTCAGATCAAAGGCGAATGGGATACGAAGCATCCGAATCTCATCCCATATAAAGAGTACGTGTTGACATTGCTCCCACACTTTGAGGAGGTAACTTTTGAACATTTCCCACGAGAGGAGAACTAGTTAGCGGACATGCTAGCTACCATTTCTTCTACGTTCAAAGTTAGGTGGGACAATGAAGCTCCCCAAATCACCATTGAGAGGCTGGATGAACCGGCACACTGTTGTGAAATCGATACTGATGAAGTGGAAGACAAACCCTGGTTTCACGAAGTCAAAAGGTATCTTGAGGCTCAAGAGTATCTCGAAGGGGCATCTGTCAACGATAAGAAGTTTCTGAGAAGGTTCGCTGCAAAGTTCTTCCTCATTAATGGAATCCTCTATAAACGCAATCATGACTCCATGCTACTACGGTGTGTAGACAAGAGCGAAGCAGAGAGGATCATGACAGATCCACATGAAGTCACCTTCAGAACCCATTCTAGTGGACATACCATGGCTAAGAAGATTCTACGGGCATGATACTACTGGTCCACTATGGAAGCCAATTGTTATCATCACTCTCGAACTTGTCATAAGTGCCAAATCTACGCTGATAAGGTGCATGTGCCTCCGGTCCCCTTAAACATCTTGACAGCGTCGTGGCCCTTTGCAATGTATGGCATCGAAATGATCGGGGAAATCGGGACCACCGCTTCCAACGGACATCGCTTCATCCTAGTAGCCATTGATTACTTCACGAAGTGGGCTGAGGCAACCTCTTTTTTTACAGTAACCAAGAACGTTGTGGCGCGGTTTATCCGACACAATCTAATCTGTCGATATGGTGTGCCAGAGATAATTATTACTGACAATGGTATGAATCTCAACAACACGATGATCACTGAGCTCTATAAGCAATTCAAGATACAACATCATAACTCTTCTCCCTATCGGCCGAAGATGAATGGCGTTGTTGAGGCAGATAACAAGAACATCAAGAAGATTGTACAGAAGATGACGGTGACATACAAAAACTGGCATGAGATGTTACCATTTTCTCTTCATGAGTACTGTACCTCAGCACGGACGTCGACAAGGGAAATACCCTACTCTCTGGTATATGGCATGGAGGCAGTCCTACCCATCGAGGTCCAGATACCTTCTCTCAAGATTATGAAGGATGCGGGTTTGAACGAGGAAGACTGGATCCAAACCCGACTTGATCAGTTAAATCTAATCGATGAAAAGAGACTTACTGCTATCTCCCATGGTCAGACGTATCAAAAGCGAATGATAAAGGCTTTTAACAAGAAAGTCAGACGTCAAGAATATCAAGTCGGGGATCTAGTGATCAAGCGCATCATACTTCTGCAAGGTGATCCCAGGGGCAAATGGACCCCCACGTACGAAGGACCGTTTGTGGTTAAGAACATTTTTTAGGTGGAGCTAAGATTCTAACCACCATGGACGGTGACGACCTTCCTCACCCTGTAAATGCAGACATAGTGAAAAAATACTATGCCTAATTGAAAGACCCGCTAGGTTGACTGGCCTAGGCAAAAATAAGGGCTTCCCGGCAAACCAAAAGGGTTCGGGAAAAAGTAAGGGATGAAAATGAAAAATTTGTACACCCAGCAAGTTGAAAACCCGAAAGGGCAGCTTGGGCAAAAAAGGATATCCCGGTGGACTGAAAAACCTAAAGGGCGGTCCAGGAAAAAGTTAGGGATATAAAGCGTACCACTATGTCTCATTGGATCATGTTGCGACCATACTTCAGTATCGACTATCAAGCTCGGACGATGCCAATCAATCTGATCAACTTTCAGCCAAGAAGCAAAGTGATGAGAGGCTTGAAGATATAAAAGCAATAATAGAGTTGAAACCCAATGGGGTTGTTTCACATAGCTATTTTTTTCCTTTTAAACAAATTATATAGTTTCTATCTTTCGGCGGCATTCTATTACCAGAGCATCAGCCTCCTTGTACAAAAACGCCTATTACAGGCCAATTTCAAAATCAATACAAATCATTTTCACAAGAAACTTCGATCTGTTTTTCTTTTTCTGTTTTGTTTTTCAAGAACGTCCAATGACATAGTTTTGATATATGCATTTGAAAATGATTGCTACTCATAAACATTTACATAAGAAACAAAAGATAATTACTCGTAATTCCAGAAATAGGGAAAAAACAAGAAGTGCCAAACCCGACAGTTACTCCGCCCAGTAGGTGCCGGGATAGAGTCAGCTTTGGAGCACAATGCTTAGTACATACACTCCCCACAAAGTAAAAGTATTCAAAAACATTGATGTCAGCCTTCCCAAAATAGGACGTAACCTCCCCAGCCAGGGTCATTCTGAAACCTGATAGCTATACCCTCCAGCCGAATTCCGTAATCATGGGCGAGTTAGTAAATGTCATCCCCCAAGAAGAGTTTATTTCTCTGGATACAAAGGCTCAATCCCTGACAGAGTTCATCACTTCAGCTACAAGAATACATTTTCGAAGTTCGTTCCCCGCAGAGTTTATTCTCAAGAAGAATCTCTTCCTGACAGGATATTCATAAATCTCCAACAATAGTCAGGAATTTATTTTCACAGACGCGGGCATACCCTGATAGCATTTCGTGAACATACATCCTGACATGCGCATACATATCATATACGTCATAATCTCATTTATTTTGAGAACATCATCTCACCCTTCATTTTATGCATCGCATGTAACTAACCCTGATATATTTTCAGGAAAAGACGTTTAACTTCAACAAATCCAATAGTTATGCAGGTCACATCTACAGACGATTAATGGAAACTCAGTTCCCTAAACCAAACAGGTTAACTTATCTACACTATCGCTTTGAAGTAACCCTACGACCCAGGTTCCTTCTCATAGCCCTACTATCCAGGCTTTCATTTCGAAGTAACCCTACGACCCAGGTTCCTTCTCATAGCCCTACTATCCAGGCTTTCATTTCGAAGTAACCCTACGACCCAGGTTCCTTCTCATAGCCCTACTATCCAGGCTTTCATTTCGAAGTAACCCTAGGACCCAGGTTCCTTCTCATAGCCCTACTATCCAGGCTTTCATATCGAAGTAACCTTACGACCCAGTTCCTTCTCATAGCCCTACTATCCAGGCTTTCATATCGAAGTAACCCTACGACCCAGGTTCCTTCTCACAACCCTATTATCCAGGCTTTCATTTCGAAGTAACCATACGACCCAGGTTCCTTCTCATAGCCCTACTATCCAGGCTTTCATTTCGAAGTAACCCTACGACCCAGGTTCCTTCTCACAGCTCTACTATCCAAGCTTTCATCTCGAAGTAACCCTACGACCCAGGTTCCTTCTCACAACCCTACTATTGAGGCTTTCATTTCGAAGTAACCCTACGTCCCAGGTTCCTTCTCACAACCCTACTATCCAGGCTTTCATTTCGAAGTAACCTGTTGTACCCCAAAATTTGCCCTCCCATTTTCTTCAAGATTTGCAAAGAGCATGCTTCACAATCTCTCAAGAGTTGCACAGTTCAATGGCCTCCTAACAGTCAAAAACTAGGGTTTTGGTTCTGGCAAAGAAATTGAAGTTTTCAAGGGTCCAAACAAGTCCCACATGCCTATAAACATGGTCAAGCATCCACATGCCAAGTTTCAAGACTTACAGCACAAGATTGCACAGTCAAAAACCCTAATTGCTCAACAGTCAACTACAGGGGAAAATGGTCATTTGACAGTCAAAAGTCAAAAATTTTGGTCAACATCTTATTTTGAAGCCACAAACATCATTTGATCAATTATTGATCATGATTCTCAAGGCATGGCTCAAAAAGTCTCAAGATGCAAAAGTTTCCATTTTTGGACAGTTGAAAAAGTCAACTGTAACTTGACCAAGGCATAACTTCCACATGGTTTATCAGAAAAATTCCATCCAAAGCTCATTTTGAAGAGAATGACATTTCCTACAACTCCTCTTCACACTTCAAGTCCAAGAAATTCTCTCACAAAAAGTTATCAATCTCAACATTATAGGTCATTTTCAAAAGTCAACAAAAAGACACTTTAAGTCAAAGACCATAACTTGAGATTGGTAAATCAAAATGACATGGGACCAAAGGCATTGGTTAAAGGACTTCAATACCTTTCCAAAATGTCCAAGAACATGATCAAAGCTTAAAAATTGAGCAAGATATACCTTGTGGAAGTTGGGAAATTTTTGGGAATTTTGAAAAGTCAACTTTGCTTCAAATGCCTTAAATTTGCTAATGGGCCACAATTTCTTCCAAGAATCATCACCCAAAGGCTATGCACGACCCATTTACTTTAAAGGGAGTTATTTTATCATTTTTTATTAATTATTTGAATTATTATTATTATTAGTTCATTTAATCAAAATAAAATATGACAAAAATAGAAAATCATGTTTTCCAATCCTTTTTTGCAGCATATTCTCTCATTAAAGCCTAAATATTTCGTGCATACTGAAAAAGGCAAGAATCTCCATTGATTGCCATAAGAATGGTATGAAAAAGATATAAGGAAATCAAAAATTCAAAATCATGAATGCAAAGGTTTGGGCTTGGTTTTTCTTAACCTAAATCGTTTCAGATACATATACAAACCTAAACCTAATGACAAGAACAAGAGAGTTGCGCCCAAGATCAAGAACCAAACTTGTATTTTTTCATAAAAAACTCAAAACTGTTTTCACAGTTCGAGGGTGATTCAAAGCCTACAAACGATTCCAAAAGCTTGCTGAGGCCTTCCTGAACATAACTCAATCCTTTTCCAGTCCCCACGCACCAAGAAGTGGTAGAATAAAGTCAAACTTTCTCAAACTTTTTGCATATTCGTGTCTCATGATTCATGCAGTGTTTTTGATTTCTAATGCTTGATTTATACTAATTTAATCATTCTAAAGCTAACAGTGCCATCCAATTGAGTTTTTAAGGCATGTATGAGAATCCACCATGGGAGCTCTTTAGGGTTGCAGAAGTTTGAAATTAGGGACTTTTGCATATGGAAAAATTAGACAGCAAGACCAACGCCATTACAATCGTGACTTCCAGACGATCCAATTCCACACCTCGCGCCCTTTTTCTTTTCAACTATGAGCTAATCGCTATTTTTGTATGTTAGGGTTAGTGGGGGTTTAAAACCCCCGCTATCTATCTCATGTTTTCAGGTAAAACGAAGCAGCCATGAAGAAGATGCTGAGTTGTCTCAACCAGACTGGGCCATTCAAACATTCGCGCGTGTTTTTTTTATGTTTACCAATAGCGCTCATTCTCTCTCATATTAATCATGTTCCATTAATCTTACAAACAAACGCGTTTGGTTGAGTGGTTGTTGCGTTGTCCTTCAAGCATTGGGACCTGGGTTCGATTCCCAGGTCCCCCATATTTTCAATATATTTTGTTATAACACGCTTCTGTGTTGCTTCCACTCTAATGACCACCATGCACTCAATGCCAAAGCTTGCCACATGTCCAGCAATTCCAATCTAATGGCCAGAATGGAGAGACCATCATGCACCTTGGTCAATGGTCCACACGTGACCACTGAAAAGTCAAAAAGGCCTCATTCAAATGGGCCAAAATGCTTCCAATATACCTCCAAATGGGTCAGAAAACCCCCCATGTTTGCCTTCTCTTTCTCTATTTTCTTCTTTTCTTTTATTTATTTTAATTATATTATTTGTTTCATTTAATTCCACAAAATTAGTTTTAATAATATAAAAATACAAAAAAATCAGAAAGTCAAAAAATAAAATATGTTTATTATTTAATTCACTAATATATTATTTTGTAAATAAACTTAATAATCAATTTAGTTTTAGTTTTAAGTTTTTAACTTTAATGCTTTTTCTTAGACAATTAAAAAATATAAAAACAAGTCTTTTAGCATTTTTTATTCTTCTTTTCTCAATAAATAATTTTTATTCTTATTATTATTAACCATTAATTATTTTGTAAATAAGCTTGTAATTAATTAATTAAGACTAAATTAGGTTAACTTAAACAATTTTTAAATAATTAAAAACATGTAGAATTAGGGTTTCTTTTCTTTTTTTAATTTTCTTTAATTCCATAAATACCAAAAAAACATAAAAACAAGTTCTTTTCTTTATTTAATTATTAATTAATTTCTTAATTTCAATTCAATTCCTTAAAGGGTCCAACGCCCTCGCACCTTCGATCATAATTCCATTTCGCGCGTTTGCTTTTATTTCCTTTTTAAATTTCATGTAATTGCCCCAAAGCTTTGTAATAGATAATTAGGACATTTATTTTCCGTATTTTATTTATTCAAATTGGGTCTTGGTTTAATTTGGCGATGTAGACCCGCGCCTTTGTAATAACGTAGGACTTTTTATCTTCCCGCACCTTTTAACTGTTAATTATCACATGAAAGAATGTATGCCCAAATAAAATCAAAGCGTAGCTCACCTAATGCATGACAATACAAATAATAACTGAAAATGACACACAATTCACACACCACTCCTAGGGTACGCTTCGTTGTTGCCTTGCCCCTCGAAACGTGGTCGTCGAGTAGAGGACGTTTTAGTAAGTCCTCATGTCCATGAACATGGCATGGGGGTAGCTTCTAAGGTGTCTTCCTATTGCTCTGGTGACCACACTGTCCCTAATCCTCGAATTGACCCGAACACCTCCAACGGTGGTGCTACCTACCTCTCAATGGTGGGCTGGCACTACCTTAAGGACTTACACAGACTAATTCCTTAGGGTAGGTAGATGACTCATAGATACTTGCTCTAATTCAAAACAAATCAAAAACTTCTTTTCACACCGACACTTTGCAAAAAGCTTTCAAAACAACTTTTCAAACACTCTTGAGTACTGATACAAGAGTCGATCTGAAACTTTCAAAGAAACTTTTTCAAACCCACTCACCTTGAAAAGCAAACATCTTTTGAAAACACAAATGAGCAAGTATCTAAGAGCCCATGGATAACCATGGATAGAAAGGGTGCTAACACCTTCCCTTTCTATAAATCTACCTCCCGAACCGAGAGCTAATCTCAATAAGGAATTTTTCTGTGCTTTTGTCCTTTCCATGTTGGAGAAAATAAAAGACGGTGGCGACTCTTGCTTCCGCGACATTTCGCGATCCAGCGTTAAACAGTCAGTTCCAGATCCACCGATCACATAACCCTACTATCCAGGTTCCTTCTCACAACCCTATTATCCATGTTTTCATTTCGAAGTAACCCTACGACCCAGGTTCCTTCTCACAACCCTACTATCCAGGCTTTCATATCAAAGTAACCCTACGACCCAGGTTCCTTCTCACAACCTTACTATCCAGGCTTTCATTACGAAGTAACTCTATGACCCAGGTTCCTTCTCACAACCCTACTATCCAGGCTTTCATTTCGAAGTAACCCTACGACCAAGGTTCCTTCTCTCAACCCTACTATCCAGGCTTTCATTTAGAAGTAACCCTACAAACCAGGTTCCTTCTCACAACCGTACTATCCAGGCTTTCATTTCAAAGTAACCCTACGACCCAGGTTCCTTCTCACAACCCTACTATCCAGGCTTTTATTTCAAAGTAACCCTACGAACCAGGTTCCTTTTCACAACCCTACTATCCAGGCTTTCATTTCGAAGTAACCCTACGACCCAGGTTCCTTCTCACAACCCTACTATCCAGGCTTTCATTTCGAAGTAACCCTACAACCCAGGTTCCTTCTCACAACCCTACTATCCAGGATTTCATTTTGAAGTAACCCTACTAGGCAGGTTCCTTCTCACAACCCTACTATCCAGGATTTCATTTTGAAGTAACCCTACGACCCATGTTCCTCCTCATAGCCCTACTATCCAGGATTTTATCTCGAAGTAACCCTACTATTCAGGTTCCTTCTCACAGCCCTACTATCTAGGCTTTCATTTCGAAGTAACCCTACTATCCAGGTTCCTTCTCACAGCCCTACTATCCAGGCTTTCATTTCAAAGTAACCCTACGACCCAAGTTCCTTCTCATAACCTTACCATCCAGGTTTCTTCTCTCTTATCTCTAGACAACAGTTCACAACATTATAAGACTTGGATCTAATCAAACATGGTCGGTTTCGCATTTCCCAGTAAGTCGCGGTGCAGCCTGTACCCTGACCAGATATGCTGTTTACTTCCACTTCCTCAATCAGGAATTATTTCCCCAGTAGAGTAACGGGCGACTGAAGCTCCTAAAATTCTATTTCTCCCGAGACAGATACCAACATTCCTCAGCAGACTCCTCCTCAATGATAGAAATAGAAATTCTCATCAAAAGAATATCTCAGGAAATCAACATCCTCTAGATGGCATCCTTAAGCCCATCTCCGACATTTCTCCGTCATATCCTGGATGGCATCTTTAAGACCATCCCTGACGATTATCCATCAACTTCCAAATGGCATCTGTAAGCCCATTCTCGCTATCACCAAATCAAGTGTCATTTCATGCGAGTGCAAATTTCTAGGCACTCTAGTGTTCAATCATCTTCCACCTTTAGATCACGAAAGGCAGACAAGCCAATCTACATCCTCAGGTTTAAGAAGATTGAACAGGGGAAAATGTTGTACCCCAAAATTTTCCCTCTCATTTTACTCAAAACATACTCCTAGGGATCATCAATTAGCTCAAGGTTGCCCAAGAGTTGACCAGACAAACTCTCTCCTAAGGCAATGTATCTCAAACTAGGGTTTCCATTTTTCATCAAGATGGGTGAACTCCAAAGACCTCATATACTCTCCATGGTCCTAATATGTTCTCAAGACACTCCATGTCAAATTTCAAGCCTTGCACAAGATGTTTGCTCAGTCAACTGCTCAGATGCTTGAGAATCGACTGTATTAGGTCAAAAGTCAATTGTGACCCACATAGAGTCAAACTTCAAGATTTTTGGTCAACATCAACATTTTGAAGTTATATCCATCATTTGATCAAGGGTTGATCATGATTCCTCAAGGAATGCCCCAAATTCATCAAAACCCAAAAGTTGCTAAATTAGGATTTCTTAGGAAAAGTCAACCAAACTTTGACCAAGCATAACTCCTTCATACTTTATCAGAAATTTTCAATCCAAGTCTCACTTTTAAAAGGATACAATTCCATACAATTCATATTCATCTCTTAAGTTCAAAATATGCACTCACAAAAGGATATGAATTTCCACATTATATGTCCTTTTGAAAAGTCAACGAAAACACTTTTTGGGTCAAAGCTTCTTACATGAACATGGAAGACCCAATTGAGATGAGACCAAAAGGTTTGTTTAGGGGACATCCTAATATTTCTAAAAAGTCTAAGAACACCTCTCTAGGGTTAAAATTGGAAGAGATATGCCTTGTCAAAGTTGACCTTTTTTGCAAAATTGCCAAAAGTCAAATGTGCTCAAAAATTCATTTTTTGCCAAATGGGCCCAACTTTTTATGCTTGCACCTCACTTATAACATGATCCATGACCGAAATATTAACTCACATTTTATTTGCTTCATTATTTATTTTATTTTGATTTTTTATTAATTAAAAATTGAATTAAATCAAATAAATGGTAAATAATAGCAAAGATTTGTTTTGATTGGATTTTTTGACAGAATCACAAGCTCATTATACTGGCATAGTAGAATCAAATCGAATCAAAGCTGATTGGCACAAGAATGGCATGATTAGGCCAAATTTGGAAGGATATCATACAACATGAAAACCAAATCAAATCTTCAAAAATTGCAAATATACTGGTGATTTTTATAACCCTAATTCATTCAAGGATATATAATGAACAAAGCCAGGCACAAAGACAAGAGGTTGCAGTCGTGAAGAACCCTAGAACAAACTCAAAATTTTGGAAAAAAGTGGTGATCTGATCTCTACCCTAGAGGACAATTCAAGGCCTTCCAACGTTCCTAAACGATTCCTGGATCTTCCCAGAAGCTAACCCAATCGATTGCAAGTCCTTTCACACCCAGAAACGCTCGCTACATCTCATACGGTTTGCTTATTTTTTTCAAATTGATTACAGCCATTCTTGCATCATTAGCATGATTTAATGATATATCTGTGATCATTGATGTATTTCTAACATGTATGGATTATTTAATTGGATTTTTGAGGCTTATACGAGTGATTGTTATGGCTAGGGTTTGAGGTCATGATTTGGGGTTTCTTGATACAGGAAAAATTGGCCTACACAAAGGGTACCATCGTACTCGTGAGGTCAAAACAGTTTGATTGGTGTAGCCATAATTCATTTATCATGCCTAAGCTGGGTTTTGGAAATTTGCAGGTTTGTAGTTATGGAAGATGTCCGTAGGTATATGTTACTTACCTAAGACGACGAACCTACGAAGAAGATAATAACGTGGCAGCTAACCACTGGGCCATTCAAACTGGCACGCATTATTTTTTGTTTTGTCCACTAATTCACTTGTTTGCATATATTATATATTACTGCTATTATATTTACAAGCAAAATAGGTAGCGCAGCTGGCAAGCGTGCACATTGGAAAGGGTAGAGGGCCTGGGTTCGATCCCAGGTCCCAGCAACTTTCTTATTTTATTCTTCTTTGCATAATTTTGTACATCACCCACTCAAGCGCTCATGATGCACCTCCATCATCCAACCACAGGATCTTATCACATTCATGATCAACCAGATCCAACGCCTCTACATGCCAGAGACCATGGTGCACCATTAGGAAGCTACTCCACTGGATCCAGCGTAGACTGGGCTTCAGCTTGGTGGGCCTGGAATATTTTCAGCAACACCCCCCCTCCAATTGCTTAAGCAGGCCCATTCTTCTTCTTTATTTATTATTTTTATTTCTTACTAATTATTTTCTAATTATATTTCTTTTCTTAAAATAACATCAAAATTATTTCTTTTTAATCAAAATCATAAAAAACACCCAAAAATCATTTTGTTTTTCATAAAATGTTTATTTTCTTTAATTAATTAATTTAATTCTAATTAGGTTAGTTTAACTCCTTTTCATAATTAAAATTAAATTATAAATTAGGGTTTTGTAAATAATTAACTTTGCTCAAAAATAACTTAAATGTTTTTTTCTCAAATTAGAAATTTTTATGTTTTCTAATCGTCCTCGCATTTAATTCGTCGCGCATATTTTGATTACTTTTCTTAATTATTTTTGTAATTGCTCCGAGGTTGTAATAGCTTTAATTAGGTTTTAATTCCGCATTTTATTTACTGTCTAAATAATTTTGTATCTGCGAAAGCCATGTAATAGTTAGGATTTCTATTTCCGCACTTTAATTTCCGCAATTATAAACTGTTAGATGTATGCTAATAGGATTGTATGGCAAGAACATTTGAAAATTAAAACGGTAGATAACCTAAATGTGCAAAGTCAAATAAACTTAAAAAATTCACTCGCACATGCTCACTCCTAGGGTTTACTCCACTTCGGTTGCCTTCGGTTAAACAGTCATGAAGTATAGGGTTTGTTAGTAGTCGTCCTCTAGCCCCGAAAGACCTCAAATGACCCGTTCAGATGTTGCCTCAGAAATAGATCTTTAAGGCTTTAGGATTATTACTAACGCCTCCTAACATTGCTTTTGTGACCGTATATGTCCCTTCGAACATCCCTTTAAAACTCCAACGACGTTGCTACCTATTCCTTAATAATAGGATAGCGCTGTCTAAAGGAAAATGAACAATCTTTTTTCGAGTATGTAGATTAACTCTTAAGTACTTGCTTAAACAAATAAACTTTTCACGCAAACACTTTTCAAAACACTTTTCAAAACAACTTTGTCCATCCTTGAGGACTGATACAAGGGTTATCACGAAGTAAACTTTTTTTCTTCAAAACAAGCACACACACAAGCAATTTCAAAATGAGTAAGTACCTAAGAGCCCATGGAAAACCATGGATAGAAATGGTGCTAACACCTTCCCTTTCTATAATCCACCCCCTGTACTCAGAAATATTCTCGAAAAAGGTTTTTTCTGTTCTTTTTCCTTTTCCTTAGTTGGATAAAATAGAAGTCGGTGGCGACTCTTGCTTACCGCGACATTTTTCAAACAAAAACGCAAAACGCAAACCAGTATAACAGTCGGTTCTGCCACCGTATCACAGTTCTCAATGATACGAGAAACATTACAAAGTTTTCCGCACTAAGGCATCTTTCCAAAATATTTTCAAAATACACTTACACAAAAAAATGCATTTCTAAAGTGAGCTAGCAACTAAGAGCCCGTAGATAACTACGGATGGAAAGGGTGTTAATACCTTCCCTTACCATAACCTACTCCCCGAACTCAAAATCTTTAAAAAGTCCTTTCCTGTTATTTTCACCCTTTCCTTTGTTGGATAAAAGAAAATTCGATGGAAACTCTTGCTAACCGTAACATTTGCAATAAAATGCAAAACCAGTGAAAGTCAGCTCTCCCACTGTATTACAAAAGCATACTAGACAAAATTCACATTAAACTGACTCTCGTGTTTGTTAAAATTATTACTAACCACTTCTTCAAATCTCCATCTCTAATCATCCATTTCTTCTCCATGAAAACTTCGATTTCAAAACTTGCATGTGCATCGAACATAATTAATTTTCAAAAGCTATAATTTTATCTATGAATAAGTACTTAGCATCAAGGGGACCTAAAACAAATTGGTTTAATCAAAAGTGATCATTTCCAAGAAGCTCCTAACTAGGAGCGAAGCATCTAAAGAGGAGCCATGTAATCTTAAGCAAGACTAGCGATCATAGGGGCATATAACATGAAGATCCTGTTTGATTAGGGGTGACCATCCCGAGATTCAATCAACTTGGATCAAGTTTCAAAGCATTGTTCGATCAGGGACATACCTTTCGAAGGAGCATTCCTTAATCAAATCATATCAAAGTAGGGTATGGCTCGGTTTCCTCATTTTGACAAACCTCTTAAGGCCTTGATGATCAGGGGAAACCTTCCAAGATTCAAATATTGGGACAATACATACCAAGTCCATCCTACTGCACGTAGGGTCCAAATTCCCCTTCAAGCAACTTCAAGTACAAACTTTTCAAGCTTCAAATACTTGGGGAAATATATGTCAAGTTCATGGTGAGGTCTAAGTTATTTCTGAGGGTACTTCCTCCAGACCCTGGAGATTGAGGGGCATATCTTTCAAAATTCGAATGTTGAGGCAAACCACTGCGGGGCTCAATCAAAAGGAGTTGATTCAAAATGTTTCATCAAAACCAAACATTTTCAAGAGTATTTTAATAAGGGGCATAGTGCAAAATAGTGGGGTCATTCATATTATGATTAAACTATTTCCAAGCTCATATCAATGAGAATCTCCTCTAAGACTCTACCAATAAATTAGGGAAAGACAAACCACAAAGGGGAAAGCTCTCCGCATAATTTCATAATATCCAATAGATCTTTCTCCCACATCAGTTTTGTACCCCAAAATTTTCCCTCCCATTTTCTTCAAGACATTTCTTCAAGGCTTATCAAATACTCAAGACACTCAAGGGTTGACCAGTCAAACCTCCTCCTAAGCAAGGAGGCCACAACTAAGATTTTGAGTTCCTTAGGGAAGTTTGGGTTGCAAAAGTATCAAGTGACTTCTATGGTTCTTCATAGGGCCTCATTAAGGTTCATGTAAAGTTTCAAGTCCTACATCACATGTTTGCTCAGTCAATGGCTCAAATGATTGAAAATCAACTGTGTTGAGTAAAAAGTCAACTATGGTCAACATAGAGCCAAACCTCAAGATTTTTTGTCAACATCAACATTTTGGAGTGATATTCATAATCTGATAAATGGTTGATCAAGATCCCCCAAGGAAAGCTCTCAAATCATCAAAAGTCAAGAATTGTCAAATTAGGGTTTCTTTAGGAGAAGTCAACTGAACTTTGACCAAGCATAACTTTCACATGATTCATCAAATTTTCCCTAAAAAAAGCCCATTTTGAATAAAATTCAATTATCTACAACTTTGTTTTAATTCTCAAGTCCAAAATGCTTCATTTGAAAGATATGAGTTAATACATTATAGGTCATTTTAAAAAGTCAACAAAAGATACTTTTTGTCAAGGCAACTTACATCAAGATAAAGTCTCCAAATGCAAAACTTATCAAAAGAGAAAATATAGATTACATCTTGAGATTTTCAAAAAGTACTAGATCGTATTCAAAATATAAAAATTGAGAAAGTTATGAGTTTCACAAGTTGGGAATTTTTGAGGAAATTCAGGGAATGCAAAATGAGCAAATTTGAGATTTTGAACTAGTGGGCCTAATTTTTGATGCTCAAACATGTTCATAAGATGTTAGAGGACCTATAAATCAATTTAAATATTTTTCATGATTTTATTTCTTTTATTTGAATATTTATTCATTTAAAATAAATAAAACCAAATAAAAATGAAAAAACATGTTTATAGGTTTGAGCGTTTTGATTTCAGTCCATTTCAAGCCCATACAACCTCATGATAACCTGTAGAACTCGTGCAAGCTCAAGATGGCAAGGAATCATGCAAAAATGGCAATTTTTCAAATTGTTTGATTTTTTATTTATTATGGCTTCATGGCTTTGATCTCTTGCCATATATGCTAGCTCAAATCGTTCCTCTATATAATGCAAGCCAAGGAAGGAGCAAAAGACACGAGATCACTGCATAAAAAAGCTCCAAAAATTCTCCCAAATTCAAAGTGTTAGGGCAAGATCAAAATCCTTGTTGCAACCTTCCTCACTCAAAACCAGTGATTCCACCATCCTCCTGAGACTTCCAGGAGTCTATTCATCCCCTTTGATAAGCCAAAGTACGTCCAAAACAAGCTAATGAAACTGCACTGGATTGGTAAAATGCTCGAAATCAAATTCTTTAATTTACACTTTATTAACTAACTCCATGTGTTTATATGTGTCTGTATGCATCATTAGAATAGATTTAACGCATAACATATGAAGTTTGACGCATAAATGATGTTTTACCATTGTTAGAGAACCAAAGCCATTGATCATCAAACCAGACATTGCAAGCACTTTTAGATCCCACTAAATGTGCCATTGAATTCACAGCATTCTGGTTATTGGATCTAAGTTGTTAGATCTTCTGTTCTAACGTGTTTTCACATGTTTTGGTGGAAGAATAGACCGGAGAAGAGAACCAGAAGGTTGACTCTGGTGTGCTAACTTTAGTGGCCTAGGCAACACCACCTGATTGGTCCGTTCAAATACACTTAGGCGCGCGTGTTTTGAAATAAAAAAATATTATTGACTTTTATAATATATTCATTCATTTGCATTTGGTTAACAGATGAACACGCCACCCTAGTGGCAACACACTAGCACTTAAGTCTCTCATACGCCTAGTCCTGGGTTCGATCAAGGCGTGAGACATTTTATTTTTTCCATATTTTTACTTCAGATCCAGTACATGCAAGGCTAGCACGCACATGGTACACTTCATGGTTGAGCTATCAGATCTCTAAACTTCAAATCCAACGCCCCAGATCAACAGGCACACCATGGGACGTATGGATCCAGTTGCACTGAATCACGTGTAGTGTTTGGGATAGCTCAGTTTAGGCCCAAGCAACTTGCTTTCCACACCCTTCCAATTTCTTATAAGTAGGCCCATTAACCCTTTTTTGTTTTTTTGTTTTAATTTAATTATTTATTTTTAATTATTTATTTTTAACTATTTATTATTTAATCAGAAATATAACAAAAAAAATCATAAAATCATAAAAACATTAGATTTAAGTTTTTTATCAATTAATTTAATTTTTGTTAAATTTGATTAATTTAATTTAAACCACTTTGAGTTTATTTTGTTAATTAAAAATTAGTTAGAATTAGGTTTATTATCATAAAACATTTTTGTAAATAAAAACAACAAAAACATTTTTCTAATCTTAGAAATTTTTAGGTTTTCTTAATACTCTTTCCCTCTTCAATCTCCGCGCGCTCGTTTATTTTTCGCATTTTTTTCATAAGTACTGTAACTTCTCAATTATGTAATAGATAATTAGGATCCCTTTACATTTTATCCCCAATTTTTGGTTTGTACTCCCCATCCCTGAAGTACTATAATAGCGTTGTTTAATTTCACGCATTTTTACTTCCCGCACTACTGTATGAATGCTTGTATATATTTAACTGATAGCTTAATAGGATTGCATGGTAAGACTTAAAAGAAAATGTCAGAAAACCTAACATCCAAGATAAACATAACTGAAACATAACACATTTTGCACACACGCACCTCTAAGGTACCCCCACTTGTTGTCTTCGGAAAACAACAGTCACGTCTCTCGAACGTGGGATGTTTTAGCAAAAATACTTTGGTTAAAAAGATCGTAGTCCCTCGATGACCCTTTGATGTTTTCTCGGTAAATGATTTTAGTACCTTAGGATAATTGCTAAAGTGTCCTACGAGCTGTTTTCGTGACTGTACGATGACCCTCGCCTGTCCCTCAAACATCCAATGATAGGACTACCTACTAATGGTAGGATAACACTATCTAAAGGAAAAGAGGAAAAGAATAAAGACCTTTTGAGTAGGTAGATAGCTCGTAGTCGCGTGCTCACAAACAAAAATATTTCTCACAGATACACTCTGTTTTCTAAAATATTTTCAAAGACAAACACTTTGTATGCATTCTCAACGATACGAGAATCATTACAAAGTTTTCCGCACTTAGGCATTTTCAAAATATTTTCAAACACACACATTCACAAAGCATTTTTCAAAATTGAGCTAGTGATTAAGAGCCCGTAGATAACTACGGATGAAAAGGGTGCTAACATGTTCCCTTTTCATAACCTACTCCCCTTACTCAAAAAAGTTCTCGAAAGGTCTTTCCTGTTATTTTCACCCTTTCCTCTATTGGATAAAAGAAAAGTCGGTGGAGACTCCTACTATCCGCGATATTTGCGATAAAATGCAAAACCCAAAAGTCAGTTCTCCCTCCACATTACAGAATTGTCGACTCTACTGGGGATGTTTGACTTCTAAAAGTGGGGTTACCTTAGAGATAGTTCACATTTAAATGTTTTCATTGTTTAACTTGCCTGATTTATTCTTAAAGGGTTGTTTGGGTTATTCTTGTATAAATCCTATACCTGGATTTGGGGTATCTTAGGTAAGTAGAAATAGATCGTGAAAACTGTACGGCGTACACTGATACGGTTGAAGAGATGGCTACGTTAGTGCGACACATTGGTTGGTTCTGGTGTGCCTTGAGTTAAGTCGAAGAGAACATTAGGCTGTCGCGTGGTGTTAGAAAGCGCTAACTAACTTTAGAACCTTAGTTGACACAACTTAGCCATTAGAAGGTAGAGAGATAGCCAACTTTGGTGCAGACTGAAGTTGGTTGATACTCGATGCTACACTCGTTGAGGTCGGACTCTTACGATATTTCGATCGCAAATCAGATGCTTGTGCTAAAACAATGCCCGAGAGAAAGATCAGTGATATTGAGACTCCTAGAACCCGGTTGCTTTCTTTTAGCACAGGTTGAGCCAACTAAAACTTCAAGAGGGTACTTACCTACAACTCCATGCAAGCCTTAACCTAAGGCCTTGTGTGTTTTGCTTGTGTATGACGAAATTGTTCGAACATAACATCATGCATCATAACATTCATACCATTTCATTTCTACTTATCATTTCAAGGACCAGGAAATTTATCTTTGTTCTGTTTTGCAGACTATGGCCTCCACTCGCAGAAACACCATCCGGGTCAACTTTGTAAGAGTACCTCCTCAACTTAAAGAGTTAGTCTCAAGGGTTCCCGAAAGTTCTCCATTTGTCAAAAGGCATGGTCAACTGCTCAGTTTGGTTACTCCAGGTTTTGATGAAGACATGATGAGTGTTCTCTTCCAATTCTTTGACCTTCCACATCCTTGCTTCACCTTTCCCGATTATCAGTTGGTATACACTATGGAAGAGTTCGCTCAGTTACTTGGATTACCTATTCTTGATCAGATTCCCGTCACCGGTTTAGAGGAAGCTCCAAAGCCAGAAGTTATTGCAGCAACTTTACATCTGAAGCGGTTTGACATTATATCTAACTGGGAAATGAGAAGCAGAGTCAAAGGTTTCTTAGCTAAATTTATGATTAAGAAGGGTCATCTATTTCCAGATGTCATGAGTTTTTAGGCTTTCGAAGATATCTTGGATCTTCTAATTTATGGTTTAGTACTATTTCCTAATCCAGACCAACTCATAGATGTGAGTGCAGTTAAAATTTTCCTTGCTCGTAATCTTGTACCTACCTTGCTCGGAGACATTCTGAATTCTCTTCACACTCGTACTATGAAGAGGAGAGGAACCCTCATGTGTTGTATTCCTATGCTATCCAGGTGGTTTATTTCGCACCTTCCCCACTCGGTAATGATGAGTGAACAAGGTTTGAGGTGGTCTCAAAGACTAATGTCACTTTCTCATACATATATTGACTGGTGTTCCCGATCTCGCGAGGATATCACTATTATTGATCGTTGTTGGGAATTCCCTAATGTTCCACTCCTTGGCATAAGAGGAGGTATTACTTACAACCTTTCCTTGGCTCTACGTCATTTTTGTTATGCTCGAAGAGATGGTTCTCATGACGCACTTATCCAGGGAATTATGTTCGATTATGAAAATGATCTTTAAGGTTATTTTTAGAGGTTTATGCGTGCTTGGGGCATGGTAAGAAAGATTGATAGTAAGGCTTTAGGGCAGAAGAACTCCATCCCTCTGGAGCCTTATCTCAAATAGGTACGAGCTTACGCTCAAAGCCTTGTGATTCCATATCCAGTTATCTTACCAGTGATTATGGAACCTGTTGTTAAAGGAGACGCTTCTCGCACCATTCTTCATCCTGACATGTCTACTGACCTTGAAGAGTTGCAGAAGTATTGGATTCAACTGAAGGAAGAATGGGACACCTTTGAGACTCAATTATATGCCAGTGAGAAGAAAGTGTTGGAGCTCACAAAGCAACTTCACGAGGAGCAGAGTCTTAATGCATCCATCAACATAAAAAGGAAGCGTCCATGGGAGACTTGAGTCTTAGATTTTAGGAGTTCATTTTGTTGTCTATTTGAGATCTTATTGTTTTCATTATAAGCCTAGAAAAGGCAATTGTAATTTGAATTCACTAATAAATCTATGTTTCTGTTTCCTTTTTGGTTAAGCAAATTTAAATCTCCTAAAGTCCTTGAAATCATTGCATTTACATATCGTGCATCATTTCATAACAGGTTTGTCATACAGGTTTATCATTTTCTCGCTGTTTATTTCAGCAGAAAAATGGTGCCCTCGAACAAAATGTTAACGATCTTCAGGCTCAACACGCACAATTCCAAGAAACTCTTATGAATCTGGAACAGGGACATAAAAAGTTGTTGGTGCTCGTCGTCGAGAAAAAGAAGACCAAGAAGTCGATTGTTGTCCTCAATACGGGGATAAGGTTCAGAGGTCTTGCTCAACCCATCCAAGTGGAAGATATCTCCTCTGAAGAAGATGACAACCATGATGAAGATGGTAGAAGCATCAAGAATGAAGGCAGGAACAATCAGGGTTATGAAGATGATCCTGAGGATGAAGACTTTTCTAATGAACAGTATCCTCCTGCAGATGACAAATATAAGAAGTTGGAGGATAGACTCAAGGCTATGGAAATCCAAAAGGTATCTGGATTGGATTTTGGTGAACCAGGTCTGGTTCCAGGGGTGTTCATCCCACCTAAGTTCAAGGTTCATGTATTTGCTAAATACGATGAGGTCTCTTGTCCTAAACTTCATTTGAGGTCGTATGTTCAGAAAATACAACCTCATACTGCTGATTGGAAGTTTTTGGTCCATTTCTTCCAAGAGTGTTTGACTGGAACTCAACTGGAATGGATCTATCAGCTGGAGGGAACCAACATTCATACTTGGGAAGACTTGGTTGATGTTTTCTATAATAAATATCAATACAACACTGACATGGCACCAACTTGAGTGCAACTGCACAATATGTCCATGGGCTCTAATGAAGGGTTCAAGGAATATGCACAGAAATGGAGGGACTTGGTTGGAAGGGTGCAACCTCCCTTGACTGATCGGGAAATGGTAGATATGCTCATAGGCACTATGACATGCCCGTTCTTTAATCTATTAATCGGAAGCTCCTTGTCTGGTTTTACAGAGATGATTTTGACAGGGGAAAGAATTGAAAGCGGTATCAAGAGTGGGAAGATCCTGATTGATACATCTTCTAATGCTGTGAAGAAGCCATTTGAAGGTAAAAAGGAAGTCAATGTTGTCTTTTGAACGGTGGGAGAACTGACTTGGTTGTTTTGTGTTTGATCGCAATTGTTGCAGATAGCAAGAGTCACCACTGACTTTTCTTTTATCTAAATAGGAAAGGGTTTAAAGAATAGGAAAGACCTTCAGAGATGTTTTCTTGAGTTCGGGGGGGGGGGGGGGGGGGGGGGGTAGTTTATGAAAATGAAAGGTATTAGCACCCTTTTCATCCATAGTTATCTACGGGCTCTTAGTTTCTTGCTAGATCACTTGCTTTTGTTTGAAAATGTGCTGGCGGTGTGGGTTTGAAAATATTTTGAAAACGTCTTTGTAATGATTCTCGTCTCTATAAGAATGCATACAAAGTGTTAGTTTTGAAAATAGTTCAAAGAGGGGTTTGTGGAATGTGTTTTTTGAAAGTGATTTTGAAAAGTGTCTTTGTAATGATTCGCATCTCTATAAGAATGCATACAAAGAGCTTTGCCTTTTGAAAATGTTTCAATTGAAAGTGTTGGTGTGGAAAAATGTTTTTGTTGTGAGCAAGAGAGCAACTACGAGCGTCCTACCTACTCAAAAGGTCTTTTTTATTTTCCTCTTCCTTTATATGTTGCTATCTTACCATTGATTTGGTAAGAAGCCCCATCGTTGGATGTGAAGGGATGGGTGTGAGTTGTTAGTATAGTCATAGAAGGAAACCTATGAGACGTTTTAGCAGTTTCATATAGGGACTAGATTGTTTACCGAAGGCAACATCGAGGGTCATCGAGGGACTATGATATTTTATTGAGGGTCTTTTCTAAAACGCCCATATTCGACGGACATGACTATTTTCTGAGGTAACAAGTGAGATTACCCTAGAGGTGCATGTGTGTGCATGGTGCGTTTGATTGAATGCATTTTTGTCTTTGATTTTTGGGTTGTCTACTTGTTGGTTTTAGCTTGCCATAAATCCTAATTACTAACATTTGTATAAAGCAATAAAAATGCAGAAAATAAATATCCTACACTATTAGAACCATATTGAATAGCAAGAAAATAAAAAGACAAAACAAAATAAAAGGAGGGAAAATAAGTTTTTCGATTCAAGCAGTAGCACCCTTCGACTCTGCTCTTCTTGGCTTCTTTCGATTTGGCCTGGAAGTCAGCAAGTATGGGCATTTTTCAATTTGGCCTAGAAGTCAGCAAGTGTAGGCATCTTTTGATTCATCCTTCCTCTGCTTCTTTCGATTGAGCCTGGAAGTTATGATGAGATGCGCTCTTCGGTTATGTCCTTTTTTGCTCCCTTCGACTGGACTTGGAAGTGATTGTGTATCGAAGTCTGTAACCTTCGATTCACACCACCTTTGTTTTCATTTCTTTTCATTTGGGATCAGATGGCAGCATGGGGAAAAGTCTAAAAAGTAGCATGGGTTGTGGCCATGCTAATATTGTTTCATGGCCAAGTTAGTTCTTAAAACATGTTTGATAAACAAAGAAAAACAAGCCATAAGATTAGCAACGAAAACAAATAGAGAAGGTGGAAACGAAAACAAACTAAAGGGTGATGATGATGTTTGAAACTAAAGGAAATGGTTTTCTACATGTTATGCTTGAAACAAAAAGCTTAAGGTTAAGAGGACTTACCTTGCTTGACGTTGGAATGTAGGTGTTGGACCTAGAGTTGTTGCCCTGGGTGCTCCTGGATTCAAAGGGAAGAAATAAGTGTGGTGTTTCTTTTGATTTTGGGTTTGAGAGTGTGTTAAGTGTTTGAGATTTTTGAGAGTACAAGAGTTTTTTGAAGATTCTTTCCACACCACCCAAAATCTTTCTCCAGCTTGCAAATTGTTTCTCTATTTATAGAGGAAAGGTTAGAGATGCTGGAGTAACCAGGTTTGTAGGATAACAAACCATGGTTGGGTTGAAATGAAAACAAGTTTGATCCCTTTCGTTGTTCCCATGTTTCAAGTACAAGTGGGGGCCTACTGTCTGTTGGGAGCAGGAGATTGGACTTATGCTTTTGGCACTGCTTGCGTTCAGACAAAAATCATATTGAGAGCAAACTTTGTGATTAAAGTACTCTTTATCAAAAAAAGGGTACGTAGACTTTTGTTATTTTATCTAAGAATAGTATTATCCAGTAGAAAAAGCTTCAAACCTTTATGTAGTGCATCAAAAATTTGTGTAAGCCTCTGATTATGTAAAGATTTGGAAGCAACATAGATTGACAAGTGAGATTTGGAGGATAAGGCTATGAGATTTTCTCAATGTTCTTCGAACAAGCTTGCTTCGAAGGATTTAGATTGGATTCGAAGTATGATGCTTCGAAGGGAACCAATACTCCAATCGAAGCCTTTTATGAAGGTATCCCTTGTCCAATCGAAGACCTGCCTGCAGAGGGTCACTACTTTGTGAATCAAAGAAATCTTTCAGAAGGCCATTGCCTTCTGAATCGAATGACGTTTTTAGAAGGTCTTTGTCTTCTAAATTGAAAGAAGCCAGCATGAAGCCACTAACTTCTGAATCGAAGGACACTAACAGGAGGTCCTTCCCTTTTGAATTGAAGAAGGCTGTTTCAAAGGGAAACAAATGCCCATTCAAAGCTTGTATAAAGATAGGCGTTGCCCTTGTGAATTGAAAGCAAGTTGTTTCAAAGGGAGACTTTACCCAGTCAGAGCTAGCATGAAGATAACCAATTCCCTGTGGGTGCTAATATGAATGCTAGCCATAGGGAAGCTTTTTCCTTGTGTACGCTAGTATGGTGGGAGCCCCTTTCTTTTTGAATCGAAGCATGCAGGAAAGAGGTAATTATTCAATCGGAGGATGCATGCATATATCCATTGCTTTATGAATCAAAGCAAGCATGTCAGGGGCTAATTTTCAATCAAAGTATGTAAGCCAAGCTTGCATCGAAAGAGGAAAAAAGCCTAATCGAAGGATGTATGTAGGAGGTCCCTGCTTTGTGGGCGCTAGCATGAAGGGGAACTCTGCCTTGTGAATTTGGAAAACATGCAAAACCATTGGCTTATGAATTGAGGGAGAGGTGCAGGAGACCATTTCTTTGTGACTTCAAGAAAACATGCAAGAGGCCTTTACTCAAACAAAACCTTGCATGAAGAGCCACTGTCTAATCAAAACTTGCCTTCAAGAGGTCATATGGCTAAACGAAAGATGTAACCCAAACCTGCATTCGAAGGAGGCCACAAGCCCAAACGAAAGATGCATGCAGGAGGTCCATACTTTGTGAATCAAAGGAAAACTTAAGAAGGCCAATGTCTTCTGAATTGAAGGAAGCTTTCAGAAGGTCATTTCACTCTGAATCGAAGGAAACCAATATGAAACCACTACCTTCTAAATCGAAGGACACCAACAGGAGGCCTTTGTCTTCTGAATCGAAGGAAGCCTAGACACCCAATCGAAGGATGAATCAAGCTTGTTCGAAGGAAGCCTAGATGCCCAATCGAAGCTAGAAGGAATCGAAGTAAACTTGTTTTTTTCTCCAATTCTGTCAAAAAGATTATTTTTATCTGCTTTGCCCTTTTTTTAATTGTTTCCTCTTTAACTTGATGCTGGAAAATCCAATTGTACTTGTGCAAGCTTGAATTTTTGAGAATCCTTGTGAGAAATGCCTTGAGAAATGAGAGGGAAAATTTTGGGTACAACACTGTCTATGGCCATAAAAGCCATATTAAAAGTAACTGCCATAAGTCTGTGGGAGCGGTATTTATCTCCAATTTGGCGCTTGTTCAACAATAACAGCAGGTTAACCAACGAAGGCCAGATGCTCTACTGAGGCAGTTTACCAAAATTGGCATGCCTTTATCTCAAGCACTATAACATTTGCTGAAGGCTGAACTCATTTTGCTACGGGATCCTCCTCAGAATCCCGACACCTCCTCTCCAAAGTATAATCCAAATGCGAGGTGTGCTTATCATTCAAACAGTCCTAGTTGTGACACCAACAATTGCTCGGCTCTGAAGAGTAAGATTCAGGACATGATCGATAATAAAGAAATTAAGTTTGATCCTCCGGAGACTCCAAATGTGATTACCGCACCTATGCCCAAGCATGACAAGGGTATAAGTGTTGTTGGAGATGTGCTGTACATTACCTCTATAAATTATGTGGTTACTTCCCTCTCTATAATTAAGAAGAATCTGTTACAGGATGGTTTATTTCTGGGCTATATTGAAAGATGTTATTGCTATGCGGTCTAACCCAACAGTTGTGGGTTGCTGAAGAAAGGTGTTTAACACCTGATGGATGAACACATGATTTTGATTGAAAAGGTTCTGTCTGTTAAGAATATGTGCCAAGATCTAGATGTTATCTCCGGTACTCCTTTCAGGATCCCTTCCAAAGTTCTTATAAAGATTACCACCAATCCAAAAGTTGCTCCTTTGATTATTATAACACCCGGACATGTCCCATATTCCTCGGAGAAGGCTATTCTATGGAATTATGGGTCTGACGTCTATTACCATGGTGTTAAGAAAGAATTGTATGATGAAGATGGTGAAGAGGCTGATCCCAACAATTTCAATATTGTTGGGACTAGCAAAATTACCAGAACCAAAAGGATTTTCTCCCCAGAAAATCTCTCTGCCTGCTTAAGTTATGGTTACCAAGACAACTGCTGAGGCTCGGGGTAAAGAGCCAATGATAGAGCCTGCCAGGATGGAGGCACCGAAAGAAGCTTCGGTCAAGGATACCTCTGGACAGGATTTGGAAGAGGTTTTATAGATCATTCGCAGAAGCGATTATAAAATTGTGGAACAGTTAGGGCAGACCCCGTCTAAAATCTCCATGTTGTCTTTACTGCTGTGTTATGAAGCCCATGCGAAGGCTTTAGTAATATTCTTGAAGACTTCCCATGTGCCGCAAGAGATTTCGGCCGATCAATATGGAAGCTACGTGTCTAGTCTGACAACTGATAATGGTTTGGGTTTCTCCGATGCTGACTTGATTCCGGAGGGGAGAAATCACAATAGGGCCCGTTATGTCTCCATTGAATGCAGGGGCACTACATTGTCCTATGTGTTAATTGATACTCGCTCTTCTTTGAATGTTCTTCCCAATGGCGCTCTTGATCGATTAGATGTTGAAGGGGTTGTGTTGAAGCCCAGCAACATCATAGTTTAAGCCTTTGACGGATCGAAAAGAATGGTGTATGGAGAAGTAGACCTCCCAATCAAGGCGGGTTCATATATTTTTGAGTTCACCTTCTATGTGATGGACATTCGGCCAACTTAATCGTGTTTATTGGGACGCCATTGGATCCATGGGGCAGGTGCTGTCACCTCCACCTTGCACCAGAAACTGAAATGTCTGGGTAAAGGGAAAGTTGTTACTGTTTGTGGGGAACATGAATATATGGTCAGCCACCACAATTTGTTCTGATACATAGAGATGGACGAAGAATTTATTGAAACACCCTGTCAAACCTTTGAAGTGATTTCCCCTACTATTGTTGAAGACATTTCTGCCATTCCAAAGATCACCAAAACTCCACACAAGATGGCTTCCTTAAAGGACGCCAAAGCTACTATTGAAGAAGATGGTAGTACAATTTGGGGTCAGCTACCTGATATCCCTTTTAAATCTAACAAGTTTGGTCTGGGTTTTACTGTAGAAGGTCAGATGGTTGTTCGTCGCGCTCGTGCTGATAGACCTTTGTTCCGTATCAGCAACAATGGGGTCAATGCTATAGAGGATGCAGACAGTGATTGTGACTTCAACAGTTGGATGTTCCCTACCATTGGCGATGGACTGGATAATTGGAAGGCAAAAGACATCTTTCCTATCTCCTTTAGTCAGGAGTAATATCTATATTCATGTCTTATTGTTTTCAAAAGTTTTTGGCTATCTAATAAACAATGATTTTAAAACCTTGTGTCTTTGCCGGGGCACAATGGTTCATTTGTTAAAGGATCGATAATTCATAAAAATTTGTCCATTCAATAAAAACATTGGACGTTTTGCATGTAAATTTTGTGATATTTGTCTTTCTTTTATCTTATTGCATTTTCAAAATAGCTATGTGTTGTTACACACACCCATACACTACATTGCAAATCTTCATCTACTCTAGATCTCGTTGATAATGATTATGCTATTTCCGCATATGACTTCAAAAATCCGATCTACAAAGCCGAGGACGAAGGTGAGGAAGATTGTGAAATACCTGGATAACTTGCCAGACTCTTGATACAAGAAGAAAAATCTGTCCAACCACATGAAGAGTCGGTCGAAGTTGTAAACTTGGGTACCGAGACAGACAAGAAAGAAGTCAAAATAGGTGCCAACTTAGAAAGCAGTGTCAAGAGCAGGTTAATCCAGATGCTGCATGAATATGTTGAAATATTTTCTTGGTCATACGAAGACATGCCAGGGATCAATACCGATATTGTGGTTCACCGTCTTCCAATGAAAGATGGTTGTGCTCTGATAAAATAGAAGGTTTGTCGCATACGTCCTGAAATGTCAGAAAAGATCAAAGCCGAAGTTATGAAGCAATTCAATGCAGGGTTCTTAGAAATGACGTCATATCCTCAATGGGTTACTAATGTTTTTCTGGTGCCAAAGAAAGACGACAAGGTGCATATGTGCGTAGATTACAGGGACCTGAATAGGGAAAGCCCAAAAAATGACTTCCCACTACCACATATCGATGTTTTGGTCGACAACACCGCTCAGCACAAGGTATTCTCTTTCATGGATGGTTTCTCAGGTTATAATCAGATCAAGATGGCGCCTGAAGACATGGAGAAAACTACCTTCGTCACACAGTGGGGCACCTTCTGTTACAAGGTTCTGCCTTTTGGGTTAAAGAACGTCGGGGCAACTTATCAGCGTGCCATGGTAGCATTATTTCATGACATGATTCACCATGAAATAGAGGTCTTTGTTGAAGACATGATAGCAAGGTCACAAACTGAAGAAGAGCACCTTGACCATCTGCATAAATTGTTTGAAAGACTGAGGAAGTATAAATTGAGGCTAAACCCGAACAAGTGCACCTTTGGGGTGAGATCCGGTAAAATCCAGGGTTTCATCGTCAGTGGTAAGGGTATTGAGGTCGATCTTGTGAAAGTTAAACCCATTCAAGAAATTCTAGCTCCTTGTATAGTGAAGGAATTTATAGGTTTCTTAGGATGGCTGAATTACATTTCCTGTTTCATTTCTCATTTGACTACTACTTATGAGCCAATCTTCAAGCTGCTGAAGAAAGATCAAGTAGTAAAATGGAACGATGACTGCCAAATAGCCTTTGATAAAATTAAGGAGTACCTACAAGAACCTCTTATTCTGATGCCACCAGTTGAAGGACGACCTCTAACCATGTACTTAACAGTGCTAGAGAGCTTAATGGGGTGTGTACTGGGGCAGCATGACGAGTCTGGTCGAAAAGAGCATGCAAACCTCAGCAAAAATTTTACAGACTGAAACAAGATATTCACTGCTCGAGAAAACTTGCTGCATTTTGGCATGGGCTACTCACCGGCTAAGATAGTACATGTTGACCCATACTACCTTATTTATCTCTAAAATGGACCCCATCAAGTACATATTCGAGAAGCCATCTATCCCCGGAAGAATATCTCTATGGAAGATGGTCTTAACAGAATACGATATCTAATACACCACTCAAAAGGAAATCAAAGGAAGTGTACTAGAAGACCATTTGGCACATCAGGATGTAGACGATTATCAGTCTATGAACTTCGAATTACCGGACGAGAACATTATGCTAGTAACAAATTATGAAGAACCTGGACCGTATGAAGGACCTGAGCCAGGATCCTGGTGGACTATAGTTTTCGATGGAGCTTCCAATGCACTTGGAAATGGAACCGGTGTTGTAATCATCTCTCTCGCAGGTTGCTATACGCCCTTCACCGTCAGACTATGCTTTGATTGCACCAACAATATGGTTGAATACGAAGCATGCATCATGGGTCTTAGGGCTACTATTGACCTGAGAATCAAGTTCTTAAGCGTATATGGAGACTCAACTTTGGTGATCAGTCAGGTTAAGGGAGATTGGGATACGAAACACCCAAATCTCATTCCTTGTAAAGAACATGTGTTAACCTTGACCTTGTATTTCGAAGAGATTACCTTTGAGCACATACCAAGAGAAGAGAATCAGTTGGTAGACACATTGGCTACCATGTCATCCATGTTCAAGGTTAGATGGGACAACGAGGCTCCCAGAATTACCATTGAAAGATTCGACGAACTGGCATACTTCTATGAAATCGACACTGATGGAGTAGAAGAAAAACCTTGGTTTTATGAAGTAAAGAGGTACCTTGAAGCTCAAGAATACCTTGAAAGGGCATCCATCAATGACAAGAAGTTCCTATGGATGTTCTCAGCTAAATTCTTCTTAAGCAATGGAATTTTATACAAGCGCAATCATGATTCGACTCTGCTTGGTTGTATGGACAAGAAGGAAGAAGAATAAATCATGCAAGATGCACGAGGGTGTCTTTGGTACTCAATCTAGTGGGCGTACTATGGCTAAAAATATTTTTGAGAGCTGGTTACTATTGGTCGACCATGGAAACTGACTGTCACCACCACTTGAGAACTTGTCATAAGTGCCAAATTTATGCTGATAAAGTTCATGTGCCTCCAGTACATTTGAATGTCATGACTGCTCCTTGGCCGTTTGCAATGTGGGCCATTGGTATGATTGGAGAAATCAAGCCTACTGCCTCTAACAAACATCGCTTCATCCTCGTCGCCATTGATTACTTTACAAAATGGGTTGGAGCAACCTCGTTCACCTCTGTTACCAGGAATGTGGTCACCCAGTTCATCAAGCATAACCTTATTTATCAGTATGGCATTCCCGAAAGGATCATCATAGACAATGGTACTAATCTCAACAACACAATGATCACTGAGCTTTGCACGCAGTTCAAGATCAAGTATCACAACTCTTCTCTGTATCGACCTAAGATGAATAGTGCAGTGGAAGCTGCCAATAAAAACATAAAGAAGATCATACAAAAGATGGTTGTGACATACAAATATTGGCAGGAAATGTTACCGTTTGCTCTTCATGGCTACCGCACTTAGGCTAGAACACCAATTGGGGAAACCTCATTCTCTCTGGTCTTTGTTATGGAAGTTATCCTACATGTCGAAGTCCAGATTCCTTCTCTAAGAATCATGAAAGATGTAGACTTGGACAAAGACGAGTGAATTCAGACCAGGTTGGATCAGTTAAATCTAATTGACTAAAAAAGGCTTGTGGTTGTCTATCACGGTCAGATGTATCATTAGTGCATGATCAAAGCATTCAACAAGAAGATCAAGCATTGGGTATATCAGGTTGGTGACTTGGTAATAAAGTGCATCATTCTTCCGCAGGGTGATCCCAGGGGCAAATGCACTCCCACTTACGAAGGGAAATTTGTAATCAAGAAAATATTTTCTAGCCGAGCTATGATACTGACCATCATGGATGGTGAAGATTTCTCGCACCCTGTGAATGAGGACATAGTCAAAAGATACTACGCATGAAAACGACCCACTAGGTTGACTGGCTTAGGAAAAAATAAGGGCATCTCGGCGAACCAATAGGGTTCAAGCAAAAATCAGAGATATATATGAAAAGACTGTACACCGACAAGTCGAAAACCTGAAAAGGCAGCTTGGGCAAAAAAGGGTATCCCAGTGGACTGAAAATCCGAAAGGGAAGTCCAGGCAAAAATTAAGGATAAAAGCATACGACTATGTCCCCATTGGATCACTTACAACAAGCTTTATTACCAAAGTCAAAGTTCAAACGGTACAAATCAATTCAATCAGCTTCTTCCGACAGCAAGAGATGAGATACTTGAAGACATATGAGCAATAACAGAGTTGGAACCCGACGGTATCATTTCCACATAGCTATTTATCTTGTTTACACTTTGTACTCTTTTCATTTCATGAAGATTTCCCTTTACCAGGATCTTTGTCTCTTTGTAAAAAACCGCCCGTTTATGGGAAGACTATCAAATAAGAAATACAATTTCAAAACTCAAAATTCTTTATTTTTACTTTTTCTGTTTTGTGTGCAAGAGCGTCCAATGACTAAAATTGAATGAGCATATGCATATGAATACAATTGACTGTTAACAAATGCATCAAAATAGGAATAAACATTTACTCAAGACTCTAGGAGTTGGAATAAAAATTCGAGCCATCCACAAATCCCCACAGAGCCACTTCCACAGGATTATTCCCACAGAGTAGTCTTATCTTACTCACCAGCAAATTCCCCCAGCGGATAAAGGAACAAAATCTTTTCCTAGAAATATCACTCATCTACAGAGTCCCGATCATTATAGTTTATGGAAATTCTTCTCCCCAACTGAGTTTTCAAAACTATAAAATCTCCTACAAACTATTTCTCTATAGTAGAGCTCATTCCCTCAGCGAGGGTGTTTCCCCGGTAAAATATTCCTCCATCAACAAGGTTTACTTCCCCAGCGGAGTTCAATCTCCCCAGCTTGAGTCTGCTTCTACCATAGATTACCAGCAGGATCCTTGTCTCCAACCAAGGACAACCAGATTTCTATCCCCAGAGAGTTGCTACTAAATCTGAAAATGGATTAGATATCGTTCAACCTTTGTCTCTCAAGACAAGTCGATATCCGTATCAAAAATTCGGTCAAACAACACCCCGGAAGAATATCCATCTCTTTTATCCCTAGTCAGGGTATACAAGAATTATAATCTCCAGTAGAGCAAGGAACACCAATGTCCCTGAACTCTTCTTCCCAATTATAAATCAACATTCCCCAATGGAGTTTCCTCAAATATAGAGCAGGAATCCCCAACAAAGATAATCACCAGAAGACTGAAGATACACATACTCTTCATCTCCATCAACAGTCAGGGATTCATTTTCCTCAGACAAAAATGCTGCTCCAGTTTACAAATACACTTCAATAACATTTCACATTCATAGCATAACATATACATACAAAATGCATATAACACACTCTCATTTATTTTGAGAACATTACGCAATAGATTTCATACATCATGATATTGCATACAACTAACTATTTACCTTTTCAAGAAAAATCAATCAACAGACAAACATCATCAACTACTTATATGACAAGACAGTCTTCTCAAAAACAACATCTTCTGGCTCAGTTTAGATCGAGCGTAGATCTATTCAGATACTTCTCTCAATTGAAGATGAGCGCGGACATCTTCTGGCTCAGATTAAATCGACCATAAATTTATTCTGATACTTCTCCCAGTTAAATCGACCATAAATTTATTCGGATACTTCTCTGATTGTTGAAGAATCAATCAAAGTCAGATTTGATGATAAGCTTTGTCAGCAATAGCCAAAGAAAATTGATATTTCTGTAGGTACAAAAGATCATCCCTCAAACTCTGAAACTTCAGAAGCAAAGAAAGACTCAGAAGCAAAGAGAGACTCAAAAGCAAAGGAAGACTCTGAAGATGACCATCTTGACAATTCTCTGGATAATCTCAGAATCTCTGAACAAACCACTCAGAAAAGGTTTCCTAGAATCTCTTCAGCTCATAAAGAAGACGTGATCATTGGGAAAAAAGAAGATCCCATCAAAACAAGATCCTCTCTCAGAATCAGTGAAGAATCATTGTTTGGATTGGTATCTCTGATTGAGCCAACTTCTATTCATGAAGCTCTGGAAAACAATGATTGGATCTTAGCAATGCAAGAGGAACTCAATCAATTTTCCAGAAATGATGTATGGGATCTAGTTCCAAGACCCAAAGGATTCAACATTATAGGAACCAAATTGGTTTTCAGAATCAAACTGAACGAGCAAGGAGAGGTGATCAGTAACAAAGCATGACTGGTTGCACATGGTTATATTCAACAAGAAGGAATTGATTAAAATCAAACCTTTTCCCCAGTCGCCAGGTTAGAGTCTATTAGATTATTAATTTCTTTTGTTGTTCAAAATAACATTACATTATATCAAATGGATGTTAAAAGTGCATTTTTAAATGGCTATATAGAAGAAGAAGTTTATGTCCATCAACCTCCTGGGTTTAATGATTCAAAACATCCAGAACATGTATTTAAATTAAAAAATTCTTTGTACGGTTTAAAACAAGCTCCCAGAGCTTGGTATGATCGTCTGAGTAATTTTCTTTTAGAAAAATATTTTACCAGAGGGAAAGTGGACACAACTCTTTTCAGAAAGACATTTAAAAATGATATTTTAATTTTTCAAATTTATGTTGATGATATAATTTTTGGAACCTCTAATATCTCCCTTGGAAAATAATTTGTTGAGACCATGCAGGAAAAATTTGAGATGAGTATGATGGGAGAATTGAAGTTCTTTCTGGGAATTCAAATCAACCAGACTCCAGAAGGTACTTACATACATCAGACGAAGTATGTTAAAGAACTTCTGATGAAATTTCAGATGTCAGAAAGCAAAGATGTTAAGACACCTATGCATCCAACATTCATTTTGGGAAAAGATGAGGTAAGTATGAAGGTAGATCATAAGTTCTACAGAGGTATGATTGGATCCCTTCTCTATCTGACTGCATCTAAACCTGATATATTATTTAGCGTATGTTTATGTGCTAGATTCCAATCAGTTCCTAGAGAATCTCACTTAACTACTGTTATGAGAATTCTGAGGTATCTGAAAGGTACTACTACTTTGGGTCTGTGTTACAGAAGATCAAAAGATTATAGATTAGCATATTATTGTGATGCTGACTTTGCTGGAGATAGAGTTGAAAGAAAGAGCACCTCTAGAAGCTGCCAGTTTCTGGGTGAAAATCTTATCTCGTGGTACAGTAAGAAACAAGCAACAATTGAACTTTCAACCATAGAAGCTGAGTATATATCAGCTGCTGGATGTAGTTCTCAGATGATTTGGACGAAAAGTCAATTAGAAGATTTTAATCTTATGAAAGTAAGATTCCTATATTTTGTGACAATAGTTTTGCTATATGTCTTTCTAAAAATCCAATTTTACATTCTAAAGCTAAACACATTGAAATTAAATACCATTTTATAAGGGAATATATTCATAAGGGAATTTTAAATCTAAATTTTGTAAAAACAGACCATCAATGGGCTGATATTTTTACCAAACCTCTTTCAGAAGATAGATTTAAATTCATTTTGAAAAATACTTGTATGGAATTATGTCCTGAATAAAACTGTATTTATCTTCTGTGCTTGACTTCATAATATTCTGTTATGAATGCTCTGATTAACAACTCTTCAGAAGTTAGAAGAGAAGTTACATCAGAAGCTATATGTAATGTTCTGAAATGTTCTAACGTTTCAATTCAAGTATAGCTCAGAAGTTCATTAAATCAAATAGTTGTCCCATGCAATCTTCTGAAGATGAACACTTGGTGTATTTCTGAAAGGTCACGCGTGCTAAGCTATTAACGCCGTTCTAGGTAACTGTTCTGATTTGATTAAAATCTCACGCTTTCCCCTCACTTTTCATTTTCATTAAATGCTAATTCATTTTTTAAATACTCTTTTTTTTACAAAACGTATTTCTGAAAAGTCTTCATATAAATACTTTTGTAAAATCCCTTCTCACTTTTTGTTTTGTTGAACATCTAAATCTTTTATTACAAAATAACTTCTTTTTACGCTCTTCAACTATTTTTTTACACTTTTTGATTATACCAAAAAGGGGGAGAAAATGAGTATTTTGATCTAATCTCTGATTAACAATTATGGGACTAAGTCAAACATTCTAACAAAATACAAGATTTCTTTCTATGCTTTAAAGATCTTTGAAGGTATCATTTAAACTCTGGAAGTTTATTTCAAATGAACATTATCCTCAAAAGAACCTGATGAAGAAATCTCAGAAGAAAAATTCCAAAGCTCTGATGAAAATTCTCAGGAAGTTTTTCTTATAGAAATATATATTTCAGGGGGAGATTCCTATCTCTTATTCAAATTTATTTCTATATCTGAATATATTTTTGTCATCATCAAAAAGGGGGAGATTGTTAGAACAAGATTGGTTTTGATCATATCTCAGAGCTTTGATGATAACAATAAATTATATTTAATATATTTGATACTCTGATGAACATATTTAACTGTTTCAGATAATGTTCTGACAGAAGCATCTTGAAGTGCTGAGCTGAAAACAAATGAAGAAGTTCTTTGATGAAAGAACTATTTTAAGCGCAAGTGCTGATGCTGATGATGTCTCTGATAATGTTCTGACAGAAGCATCTTGATGTGCTGAGCTGAAAATAAATGAAGAAGTTCTTTTGATGGAAGAACCATTTGCTTTAGCACAAGTGCTGATGCTGATGCTGACTCTGGTAATATAATTATTTAATTACATCTTCTTATGCTTAGCAAGTTTGTGTAAGCTATGTTTCAGAAGATCTTTGAAAGCAAGTGATGTTCAGAAGCTATTTAAAAGCAAGTGTTGTTCAGAAGCTATTTGAAAGCAAGTGATGTTCAGAAGCTATTTGAAAGCAAGTGTTGTTCAGAATAGTTGAAAACAAGTGTTGTTAAGAAGATATTTGAAAACAAGCGCTGATCAGAAGTACTTAGCAAGCAAAGCATTGTTTAAAAGATATGCAAGCATGTTTTGAATACAAGACGTGAAGCCAAGCTCTGAAGAATGCTGAAGCTAACAAGTCTTGTCAAGCTTCAGGAGACATGTTCTTACATAGTACCGTTTTCTCATTTAATGCAAAGACGACTACATGCAATCAAGTGTCCACGCTAGTGCATTGGAAAATGGCATAGTACAAGGAAACAAGCAAACATTTAATGCTCTCCATTTGAAGGCAGAAACGGTCATGTTTTCTCATGCTATATATAGAAGAACATTAATTGAAAGCCAACTAACGCAAGAACGCAAAAACGCATAATTGCTGAAACGCTGAAAGACTGAAGTTCTGAATAGAACTGAACAAATTCAAAAAGAAGCAAAAGCTACGTGAAAGATTATGGGCTCACAAATTCATTATTCATACACTTTGTGCTAAAATATTCTTAGTGAAAAATCACAGTTGTGATATAGCTTTATTAGAAGCAAACTTTATTTCACTATCTGTAAAGATTTTATATCTTGTAATATTTCCTTGAGAGACCAAGGTTGGTCAGAATTCTCAAGAAGACTAGGAATAGTTTAAGTCTTAGTGGTGTTAGTCACTTGTAAGGTTACTTGTGCATTGTTAGTCACAATAGTTGTTGTGTGATTGTAATCAGTTGATTATAGTGGATTAAGTCCTTGTTGAGAAAGGCGAAATCACCTTGGCGGGTGGACTGGAGTTGTTTGAGTTCAAACGAACCAGGATAAAAATAACCTTGTCTTTCCATTATTGTTGTGCCTTTTAATCAAAAGAAAAATAGAAACTTATTCAACCCCCCCCCCCCCCCACCCCTTGTAAGTGTTTTCTCCACCTTCAATTGGTATCAGAGCCTAATTCTGAGCTTAACACTTAACCGTGTCAGGAAAAGATCCAGAAGAAAACACAAATGGCTACTGAGCAAAACAACAATAATTACAACAAACCTCCTGTATTTGATGGAGAAGATTTTGAATATTGGAAAGATAGACTAGAAAGTTTCTTTCTAGCTCATGATAGTGATTTATGGGATATAGTATTGGATGTTTACAAACATCCTACTGACTTAGAAGGAAATATGATTGATAGGAAAAATATGGACAGACAACAAAAAGCTGATTTCAAAAATCATCTTAGAGATAGAAATATTTTTCTAAATGCTATCTCTAAACTGGAATATGAAAAAATCACTAATAGAGATACATCACATGATATGTTTGAGTCACTAAAAATGACTCATGAAGGAAACGCTCAAGTGAAGGAGTCTAAAGCTCTGGCTCTCGTTCAGAAGTATGAAGCCTTCAAAGTAGAAGAAACTGAATCTATAGAAGCAATGTTCTCAAGGTTTCAAACTCTGATTGCTGGTCTGAGAGTTTTGAACAAGGGATACACTAAAGCAGATCACATTAAAAAGACCATCAGAAGCTTACCCAGAAGATGGGCACCTATGGTCACTGCTTTCAAAATATCAAAAGATTTGAACAACGTTTTACTTGAAGAACTCATCAGCACTCTCAGAAGTCATGAGATAGAACTTGATGAGAACGAGCCTCAGAAGAAAGGTAAGTCTCTTGCCCTTAAATCAATTAAGAAATACGATACTAACGCTTTTCAGGCTGAAGAGGAAAACTATGAAGAATCAGCGTCAGAAGAAGACGAACTATCCTTGCTCTCTAGAAGGATCAATCATCTGTGGAAGCACAGACAGAAGAAGTTCAGGAACTTCAAGAAGTCAAAAGATAAACCAGAATCTTCTGGACACAAAAAGTCAAACAGAAGAGAATTAATTTGTTTTGAATGCAAAGAACCTGGACACTACATGAGTGATTGTCCAAAACTTCAAAGAGAAAAACCAAAGAAAAGGTTTGGTAAAAAGAAAGGGATGATGGAAACCTGGGACGATTCAGAATCCTCAGAAGATGAATCTGATTCTGAAGATGAGAACGCCAACCTAGCTCTGATGGCTACCACAACATATGACTATGACTGTGAGTCAGAACCAAGAGAGGTGTTTTCTGAATTTACTAGAAATGAACTTGCTGATTGTTTATCAGAACTTATGGAAAACTACAGTCAGCTCAAGATCAAATACAAGAAACTCAAGAAGAGTCTTGCATATGATATTGAGAAACATGAAACAGAAAATAATGAACTCAAAAAAACAATTTTAAACTTAAAGAAGAAATGCAAAATGTTCAAAAAATTTCTAGTTCAGATTCCGTATCAAGTTTTAAAGATATTCTGAAAGAATATGACTATAGCTTTCAAACTTTCCTTGCTAAAAGCATAGATAGAAGCAAAATGGCTTCAATGATCTATCGAGTTAGTGGGAAAAAAAGAAGAGGAATTGGATATGAACCTCCCAAAGGGAAGGAAATATATATTCCAAAACTTGTTGCTAAGATGACTTTCTCTTATAAACTTCTGAACAAACAGTTCAAGTTTAGACACACACATGATATAAAATATACATCACATTCTGGAAACTCTTATGCTAACCAAAAGTTCAAACAAAACTTGAAATACTCGAACCCAAGAGGACCCAAAAAGATATGGGTACCTAAGGATAAAATAATATTTGTTGCAGATGTCCTTAACAGCTCAATTGAGACACCAGTCATGGTACCTGGAGTCTGGGTGCTCACGACACATAACGGGAAAAAAGTCTATGTTCCAAAACCTGGAATTTAAAGCTGGAGGAGACGTAAAGTTTGGAGGTAATCAGAAAGGGAAGATTATTGGTTATGGAACCATTGGAAACGATAACCTTCCCTCTATCTCTAATGTTTTATTAGTAGAAGGATTAGCGTATAACCTTCTGTCCATAAGTCAATTAAGTGACAACGGTTATGACATTATCTTCAACCAAAATTCCTGTAAAGTTGTCAGTAAAAAAGATGGATCAAACATCTTTTGTGGCAAGATAAAGAACAACATATACAAAATTGATTTATCAGATCTTAAATCTCAGAATGTTAAATGCCTTTTGTCTGTTAGCAATGAGCAATGGGTATGGCACAGAAGATTGGGACATGTCAGCTTAAGAAAAATCTCTCAACTAAATAAATTAAATTTAGTCAGAGGACCTCCCAATCTGAAGTACAACTCAGAAGCTCTGTGCGAAGCATGTCAAAAAGGAAAATTTTCAAAACCTTCCTTTAAATCCAAAAATGTTGTTTCTTCCTCTAGGCCATTAGAACTACTTCATATTGATCAGTTTGGGCCAGTTAAAACTGCATCCATCAGAGGCAAGAAGTATGGATTGGTCATTGTTGATGACTTCAGCAGATGGACTTGGGTCAAGTTTTTAAAACACAAGGATGAGTCACATTCTGTGTTTGTTGACTTCTGTAACCAAGTGCAAAACGAAAAATATTTTAGAATTATAAAAGTCAAAAGTGATCATGGTGGTGAATTTGAAAACAATTATTTTGAAAAATATTTTAAAGAAAATGGTATTGTTCATAATTTCTCTTGTCCTAGAACTCCTCAGCAAAATGGAGTTGTAGAACGAAAGAATAGAACATTACAAGAAATGGCAAGAACCATGATCAATGAAACTAATATAACAAAGCACTTTTGGGCAGAAGCTGTGAACACAACATGTTATATTTAGAATAGAATCTCTATAAGACCTATTCTTGAAAAGACTCCCTATGAATTGTGGAAAAACAGAAAACACAACATTTCTTATTTCCATCCTTTTGGATGTACTTGTTTTATTCTAAACACTAAAGAAAATATGAACAAGTTTGATTCTAAAGCACAAAAGTGTTTTCTGCTGGGATACTCTGAACGCTCAAAAGGCTATAGAGTATATAACACAGAAACTCTGATTGTTGAAGAATCAATCAAAGTCAGATTTGATGATAAGCTTTGTCAGCAATAGCCAAAGCAAATTGATATTTCTGTAGGTACAGAAGATCATCCCTCAAACTCTAAAACTTCAGAAGCAAAGAAAGACTCAGAAGCAAAGAGAGACTCAGAAGCAAAGGAAGACTCAGAAGATCACCCTCTTGATAATGCTCTGGACAATCTCAGAATCTTTGAACAAACCACTCAGAAAAGGTTTCCTAGAATCTCTTCAGCTTATAAAGAAGACGTGATCATTGGGAGAAAAGAAGATCCCATCAGAATAAGATCCTCTCTCATAATCAATGAAGAATCATTGTTTGGATTGGTGTCTCTGATTGAGCCAACTTTTATTGATGAAGCTCTGGAATACAATGATTGGATCTTAGCAATGCAAGAGGAACTCAATCAATTTTCCAGAAATGATGTATGGGATCTAGTTCCAAGACCCAAAGGATTCAACATTATAGGAACCAAATGGGTTTTCAGAATCAAACTGAACGAGCAAGGAGAGGTGATCAGAAACAAAGCATGACTGGTTGCACATGGTTATATTCAACAAGAAGGAATTGATTATAATGAAACCTTTGCCCCAGTCGCCAGGTTAGAGTCTATTAGATTATTAATTTCTTTTGCTGTTCAAAATAACATTTCATTATATCAAATGGATGTTAAAAGTGAATTTTTAAATGGCTATATAGAAGAAGAAGTTTATGTCCATCAACCTCCTGGGTTTAATAATTCAAAACATCCATAACATGTTTTTAAATTAAAAAAGTCTTTGTACGGTTTAAAACAAGCTCCCAGAGCTTGGTATGATCGTCTGAGTAATTTTATTTTAGAAAAAGATTTTACCAGAGGGAAAGTGGACACAACTCTTTTCAGAAAGACATTTAAAAATGATATTTTAATTTTTCAAACTTATGTTGATGATATAATCTTTGGAACCTCTAATATCTCCCTTGGAAAAGAATTTGCTGAGACCATGCATGCAGAATTTGAGATGAGTATGATGGGAGAATTGAAGTTCTTTCTGGGAATTCAAATCAACCAGACTCCAAAAGGTACTTACATACATCAGACGAAGTATGTTAAAGAACTTCTGAAAAAATTTCAGATGTCAGAAAGCAAAGATGCTAAGACACCTATGCATCCAACATGCATTCTGGGAAAAGATGAGGTAAGCATGAAGGTATATCAGAATCTCTACAGAGGTATGATTGGATCCCTTCTCTATCTGACTGCATCTAGACTTGATATATTATTCAGCATATGTTTATGTGCTAGATTCCAATCAGATCCTAGAGAATCTCACTTAACTTCTATTAAGAGAATTTTGAGGTATCTGAAAGGTACTACTACTTTGGGTCTGTGTTACAGAAGATCAAAAGATTACAGATTAGTAGGTTATTGTGATGCTCACTTTGCTGGAGATAGAATTGAAAGAAAGAGCACCTCTGGAAGCTGCCAGTTTATGGGTGAAAATCTTATCTCGTGGTACAATAAGAAACAAGCAACAATTGCACTTTCAACCACAGAAGCTGAGTATATATCTGCTGTTGGATGTAGTTCTCAGATGATTTGGATGAAAAGTCAGCTAGAAGATTTTAATCTTTATGAAAGTAAGATTCATATCTTCTGTGACAATACTTCTACTATATGTCTTTCTAAAAATCCAATTTTACATTCTAAAGCTAAACACATTGAAATTAAATACCATTTTATAAGGGACTATATTCATAAGGGAATTTTAAATCTAAATTTTGTAAAAACAGACCATCAATGGGCTGATATTTTTACCAAACCTCTTTCAGAAGATAGATTTAAATTCATTTTGAAAAATATTTGTATGGAATTATGTCCTGAATTAAACCGTATTTATCTTCTGTGCTTGACTTCATAATATTCTGTTATGAATGCTCTGATTAACAACTCTTCAGAAGTTAGAAGAGAAGTTACATCAGAAGCTATATGTAATGTTCTAAAATGTTCTAATATTTCAATTCAAGTATAGCTCAGAAGTTCATTAAATCAAATAGCTCACCCATGCAATCTTCTGAAGATGAAAACTTGGTGTGTTTCTGAAAGGTCACGCGTGCGAAGCTATTGGCGCTGTTCTAGATAACTATTATGATTTGATTAAAATCTCACGCTTTCCCCTCACTTTTCATTTTCATTAAATGCTAAGTCATTTTTTAAATACTCTTTTTTAAAAACTCTTCTGATTTGATTAAAATCTCACGCTTTCCCCTCACTTCGTATAAATACTTTTGTAAAAACCCTTCTCACTTGTTGTTTTGTTGAACCTCTGAATCTTTTATTACAAAATAACTTCTTTTTATGCTCTTCAACTATTTTTTTACACTTTTTGATTATGCCAAAAAGGGTGAGAAAATGAGTATTTTGATCTAATCTCTAATTAACAGTTATGAGACTAAGTCAAACATTCTAACAAAATACAATATTTCTTTCTATGCTTTAAAGATCTTTAAAGTTATCATTTAAACTCTGGAAGTTTATTTCAAATGAACGGTATCCTCAAAAGAACCTGTTGAAGAAATCTTAGAAGAAAAATTCCAAAGCTCTGATGAAAATTCTCAGAAAGTTTTTCTTATAGAAATATTTATTTCAGGGTGAGATTCTTATCTCTTATTCAAATTTATTTCTATATCTGAATATATTTTTATCATCATCAAAAATGGGGAGATTATTAGAACAAGATTGGTTCTGATCATATCTTAGAGTTTTGATGATAACAATAAATTATATTTTATATATTTGATACTCTGATGAACGTATTTAACTATTTCAGATAATGTTCTGACAAAAGCATCTTGAAGTGCTGAGCTGAAAACAAAGGAAGAAGTTCTTTGATGAAAGAACTATTTTAAGCGCAAGTGATGATGCTGATGTTGTCTCTGATAATGTTCTGACAGAAGCATCTTGATGTGCTGAGCTGAAAATAAATGAAGAAGTTCTTTTGATGGAAGAACCATTTGCTTTAGCGCAAGTGTTGATGCTGATGCTGACACTGGTAATATAATTATTTAATTACATCTTCTAACGCTTAGCAAGTTTCTGTGTAAGCTTTCTTTCAGAATATTTTTGAAAGCAAGTGTTGTTCAGAAGCTATTTAAAATCAAGTGTTGTTCAGAAGCTATTTGAAAGCAAGTTCTATTCAGAAGCTATTTGAAAGCAAGTGTTGTTCAGAAGATAGTTGAAAGCAAGTGTTGTTCAGAAGATATTTAAAAGCAAGCGCTGATCAGATGTACTTAGCAAGCAAAGCATTGTTTAGAAGATATGCAAGCATGTTCTGAATACAAGACATGAAACCAAGCTCTGAAGAATGTAGAAGCTAACAAGTCTTGTCAAGCTTCAGGAGACATGTTCTTACATAGTGTCGTTTGCTTATTTAATGCAAAGACGGCTACATGCACTCAAGTGTCTACGCTAGTGCATTGGAAAATGAAATAGTAGAAGGAAACACGCAAACATTTAATGCTCTCCATTTGAAGGCAGCAACTGTCATGTTTTCTCATGTTATATATAGAAGAAAATTAATTGCAAGCCAACTAACACAAGAATGCAAAAACGCACAATTGCTGAAACGCTGAAAGACTGAAGTTCTACATAGAATCAAACAAATTCCAAAAGAAGCAAAAGCTACGTGAAAGATTCTGGGATCACAAATTCATTATTCATACACTTTGTGCTAAAATATTCTTAGTGAAAAATCACAGTTGTGATATAGCTTTCTTAGAAGCAAAGTTTGTTTCACTATCTGTAAAGATTTTATATCTTGTAATTATTCCTTGAGAGACCAAGGTTGGTCAGAATTCTCAAGAAGACTAGGACTAGTTTAAGTCTTAGTGGTGTTAGTCACTTGTAAGGTTACTTCTGCATTGTTAGTCACAACAGTTGTTGTGTGATTGTAATCAGTTGATTATAGTGGATTAAGTCCTTGTTGAGAAAGGCGAAATCACCTTGGCGGGTGGACTGGAGTAGTTTGAGTTTAAACGAACCAGGATAAAAATAACCTTGTCTTTCCATTATTGTTGTGCCTTTTAATTAAAAGAAAAAGAGAAACTTATTCAACCCCCCCCCCCCTTCTAAGTGTTTTCTCCACCTTCAAAACAAAGCACGACTGGTGGCACAAGGTTATAGTCAGCAAGAGGGGATATACTATACAGAAACCTTTGCTCCAGTCGCCAGGTTAGAATCTATCAGACTCTTAATCTCTTTTGCTGTAAACAATGGCATCACTCTGTATCAGATGGATGTTAAAAGTGCATTCCTAAATGGATATATAGATGAAGAGGTATATGTGCACCAACCCCCTGAGTTTGAGAATTCCAAACATCCAGAATATGTTTTCAAACTAAAGAAGTCACTCTATGGTCTGAAACAAGCCCCAGAGCATGGTATGAAAGACTAAGTAACTTCCTGTTAGAAAAGGAATTCACCATAGGGAAAGTGGACACAAACTTGTTTCGTAAGTCATTTAAGAATGACATTTTAGTGTGTCAAATTTATATAGATGACATCATATTTGGATCCACTAAACCTACTCTGGGAAGAGAGTTTGCTAAGTGCATGCAGGCAGAGTTTGAGATGAGCTTAATGGGGGAACTCAAATTCTTTATAGGCAGTCAGATAAACTAAACTCCAGAAGGAACATACATTCATCAGAGTAAATATGTCAGAGAACTTCTGAAGAAATTTGATCTCTCAGAATGTAAACCCTCAAAGACTCCAATGCACCCCACGTGTATTCAGGAAAAGGAAGAGGTAAGTAAAAAGGTAGAATAGAAAGTCTACAGAGGTATGATTGGCTCTCTCCTTTATCTGACGGCTTCAAGGCCTGATGTTTTATTCAATGTTTGCTTATGTGCTAGATTCCAATCAGATCCTAGAGAATCTCACTTAACAGTAGTTAAGCGAATTTTCAAGTATCTGAAAGGTACTACTAATCTGGGTTTGTTTTATAGAAAATCCAATGAATACAGCTTAGTAGGATACTGTGACATTGACTTTGCTAGAGACAGAGTAGAGCGTAAAAGCACTTCTGGAAGCTGCCAGTTTTTGGGAGACAATCTGATCTCATGGACCAACAAGAGACAACCAACAATAGAATTGTCAATAGCAGAAGCTGAATACATAGCAGCTGCTGGATGTAGCACTCAAATGCTCTGGATGAAAAGTCAACTTGAAGACTTTAACATATTTGAGAGTAACATTCCTATCCTCTGTGATAACACTTCAGCTATATGTCTCAGTAAGAATCCTATTTTGCATTCTAGGGCTAAGCATATAGAAATAAAACATCACTTTATTAGGGACTATATTCAGAATGGAATTATTACCTTAAAATTTATTGACACAGACCATCAATGGGTTGATGTATTTACAAAACCTATTTTTGAAGATAGATTCAATTTCATTCTGAAACATCTAAGCATGAAGTTATGCCCAGAATAAAATGTTTTATTTACATATCTTAGCCCTCAAAACATTATTCTTTTCTATGAACATATGATCAACTTGCCTTCAGAAGTTAGAAGTACAGTTGCCTCAGAGTCTATCCACGAAGATCTGAACATTTCATTTCAAGGATAGAGGCGTGCAGTTCACATCTTCAAACATTTGTCATCCTCTCACAAGCCACCTTCTGAGGCTGAACACGCGTTCAAATTATGAAGGGTCCAAGGCTCTGATTGGATGCATTGAGACACTTGCCAGTGGTAACCGTTCAAATATCTTGCTAAATCCCCTAATCTCAGGTTTCATTAATGCATATAATCATTACTTATTTTCTTACTTACTGCTTACGTTTTCCAAAAACCTATTTAAACTCAATTTACTATTTCATTCATTCACTTTTACTATCTTCTATATTCTCTCATGTTTCAAGTTTCGTTTTCAAAAACACTTTTCATCTTCTTCAACAAACCCGTGTGAACAATGGATTCATCATCAAACCTCAAAAATCTCAGTACTCCTGAATCTTCATCAACGAAACAATATGAAGAACCCATTAGGACGCTTCTCACTCCTGTTGATAACCTGGAAGTTCTCTCTGAACTGATCATTGATTTTGAGAGTTTACAAGAAAATGGGTTCAATCTCTATGAAGATGTAACTGCTCAGGGATGGAACAGGTATTTTGACTGTCTGTTGGGTCCAACGTTTCCCATTCTCATCAAAGAGTTCTAGATTCACGCTATATCATCCAACCATCAGGTTACTTCTTATGTTATGGGAAAGAAAATAGTGATTACATAAGATCTTATTGGGAAACTCATTGGTTACAATGGTGGTGGAGTCAGATGCATTGATATGGAAGATAGATGTTCTGACCTAAAATCTATTGCCAAGGAAATTTTCACTTCTGGACAACCATCCAGCAAGATCAGAGACTTGAAAGATCATCACAGAATCTGGGCCAGAATCATTCTGGGATGTATCAATCACATGAATCCTACAAGCTCTCCTGATTACATCAATATTGATCAACAGTTTCTGATCTACTTCATTGCAAAGAAAACCAAGATAAACCTTCCACACTTGCTCTTCAACCATCTCAGAACAAGTGTGAAAGAGACAAGATAAGAAGAAAGAACTAAGAGGGATTGGATTCCCTTAGGAAGACTGATATCAGATATTCTAACAGAAAACAAGCTGATAGAACATCTGACAGAGGCTCAAGAAATAAGCACTTTGGAAGCAACTGCTGGGAAGCCTTTGAATGCAAAGAATCTAAAGAAAATGAAGATCATTGAGAACATTAAGAAGGAACCAACTATTGCTTCTCATGAGACCATTACTTCTAGGAGAATCCCTCTGAAGGATTTTCCATTATTTTCTGAGATAGACACCAACCCAGAAATCATAGTCAGATACCTTGAAGCTTGCAAGGATGATAGGACTGCTCCAGAAATAAACATTCAAGATCTGCACAAGCCAACTCTAGAGGTTGTGCTAAAGAAATCCAAGAAGAGGAAAGCAGCAGGAGAAGGATCCTCTCACAAGACACCTAAAGCCGCGAAAACAAAAGGTAATCCATCTTCTGTTTCTGTTATAGAATAAATTGTTGTTACAACATCTGAAACCATTCCCCCTAAAACAATAGAAAATCCTTCACCCCAAACCTTTGAAGATTTTGACATAGAGTTTGATCCATCTGTAACTCTAGGAATTTTTTTGAATAAACCTCACTCCCCCAATAAAAATCCAAATCCAGAACATCATCAACCAGAACTTGCCAAAGTTCTATCTGACATTGAACTATTTGATTCAGACTTTCAATCTCCACTCCCAGAAAATCCAAACTCTCAACAACAACCAGAAAATCCAAAACCACACTCTCCTCAACCAGAACATCTGAACCCCAACTCACCACAACCAGAAAATAGGCAAACTCTCTCTCCACCTTCTGAAAACCCATCCTCTGAAATTCCTGAACCATACACTCAACACGCCTCCGCAAACGAATCTGAAGACTCTCCTTCAGATTCTGATACCATTATCCCAATCCCTGGAATAATAGAACCCCTTTCGATTCGCTTACCTCTCACTATTCATGATATTCCAGATATCCCTTCACCTTATGAATCCACACCACCAAACACCCCTAACACACCAATTATAATTCCTGACTCTCCCACTCCTTCACCCATCAACCATCCAGCTGACAACCTCAGAATTGTCATTGATCCACTAGTGCTGGACAGACTAGCTTCCACCTCTCACAAACTTGATCTTGAAAGGCTTTCAGCTGATCACTGAATTTCTGCTGAGCTCTTTCATAACCCAATTCCTTCAGCTTCAGAGTTTCAGAGTTGAGCCAATTTCTGAATCTTTCCTAGAGATAATCAGAAGCAGCATGAAAGAGCTTCAGCATGCTGCTTCTGATTATCTCTAGGAAAGATTCAGAAATTGGCTCAACTCTGAAACTCTGAAGCTGAAGGAATTGGGTTATGAAAGAGCTCAGCAGAAATTCAGTGATCAGCTGAAAGCCTTTCAAGATCAAGTTCTGAGCCAATGGTGCAAGAATGAAATTCTTCGACTGGATAATGCTCCCCGGAAAGAGCACCATCCTTCAGAAGTTGCTGAACCAGATTCAGATAGTCTCTCCCTGACTACTGCTTCAGAAGACATGATTGCAGTAGAAGAAGTGGTTCAATCAGAAGAAGATGCAGAATGTTTTGAACAATATGCAACCCCTGAAGAAACACCTGCTTCCTCTCTAATCATGTAAAGTCTAGAAGAGTTGAAGAAATAGAATGCCTTAATCCATGCAAGACTGGATAAGCAAGAGGATACGGACAAAGAGATCAAGGGTATTCTAGATAAACAAGAAGATACTACAAAGTAAATCAAATACATTCTGGGAAAGCAGGAAGAGTCAAGCACTCAGATCAAGAGCTTGCTGGAAGCGTTGTTCACACGTCTTCCCCCTCCTTCTTAGATTTTATTTAAAACTGTTTATCTGTAATCTTTTATCTTTACCTCCTTGTTTCTGAAACTTGTCATTGCATTCTGTTTTTAATATAATTCATCTTTTTGAATATGATTATATTGCTTTTTGATAACTGACAAAAAGGGGGAGAAATAAGATATTTTCAATAACAGTATATTGGGACAAAGTCTCAAACATTCTGAATATTTTAACCTTTACTTTTTGAAAAGCTTGAACATGAACACATTTTGATAAGAACAGAAGGAGATGCATCAAAAGCTCTGACGAGAAGGAACTTCAGGGAAGTAATCAACTCAGGGGGAATCTCTCTCTTAATTTTTTTGTTCTATATTTTTCATTGAAAATCTTAGTTTTTGTCATCATCAAAAAGGGGGAGATTGTTAGAACATAGTTTGATTCTACAACCCTTTATTAGAGTTTTGATGATAACAAACACAAACAACAAATATGCACTCTAAAAATTGTGTTACTGTGTATGCAGAAGTTATGACCAAAGCACCATCAAAAGTTAAGCTGGAAGCTTCACGCTGAGGTAATCAGGATCTGCGCTGAAGAATGATGATCAGAACACGCGCTGAAGTGAAGCACACTCTGATTTTGAACAGAAGGTCCAGATACAATCAGATTCTCACAACTCTAAGTCATCAATGTTCTGAAGCAATTGCAGCATACAAGACAATAAGGTTCTGAAGCGTTACTATTTAATAAAGACAACATCACTTGTAACGGCTTCAGTCAGACAAGATCTTCTCAATATGGAAACTGCTTAAATGTCCATTATCACGCTTAATGTTGGACAGGATTCCATTGCCTATATAAACAAGCTAAGAGATCAAATCATTGACGATTTTCCAACACCACTGCAATACAATTCAAAACACTGCAAGCTTACACACTTATTCCTATGTTCTAATTTGTGTAAATTATCACAGTTGTGGTAATTGTTTTTGTAACGAAAAACAATCATACACAAAATTCTTGTATCTTGATTAAGACAGTTTTTCCTTGAGATTAACCAGATTGTGGTTGTACTCAAGAGGACTTTGACAGTTGTCAAAGTAGTGATTGTAATCAGTTTTTGATTAGTGGATTAAGTCCTCGTTGGAGAGAGGCGAAATCACCTTGACGGGTGGACTGGAGTAGTTTGAGATCAAACGAACCAGGATAAAAATAATGTGTCATTGCACTTTTGATTTCAATTTTTCAATTCAACCCCCCTTCTTGTGTTTTTCACTTCTTCAGGTTGGTCACAAACACTTGATTAAAGAAAAATAAATTTTTCGAAGATAAACAAGGTGTCTTCGATTGGCTTTGAGACAAGGTGTTTTCAATTGGCGCCTGAGCAGTTTGATTGGAATCTGGACAAGGAGCTTCGATTGGGTATCTAAAACCCTCGATCAGGCTTTGGTCCATAAGTCTTTGATTGGGCGTTGGGCTTCCTTCGATCAAGTTAAGTTCATAAGGCTTCGACTGTGCATTAACTACTTAACGCTTTCTTTCGATTCACAAGGCAAGAACCCCCTACAAGTTTCTTTCGATTCACAATAGCAAAGACTTTCTTCGTGCTTGCTTTCAATGCACAAGGCCAAGACCCTTTTAACCGGCCTTCGATTCGCAGAGCAATGACCTCATCATGCTAACATCCACAAGGCATTGGCTTCCTTTGTGCTAGTTTTGATTGGGCAATGGTTACCTTCGAAACTGCTTGCGTCAACTCCATCTCTGAACCTTTCAGCACATGATTGCCACATTATGAGCACACATTAGTGACCCATTTGAAGAATGCATAAAGCATACATGCATGTTATTCGAAAGACACACAAAAGGGCCATTCGAAGGATGTACAGGTGTTCCATTCAAAGGATGTACATGTGTTCCATTCGAAGGAAGTAACAAAAGGTCCATTTGAAGAAGCATTCAGAAGGGTACACAAGAGGTCCATTCGAAGGAAGTAACTCAGAGTCAATCGAAGGGCAAGACTTGGAGGAATTCGAAGGAGTTAGAGATTGAAACATGTCCAGGTTCATTCAAAACCCAAAAGGGTAGGAAATTATAAAAAATGGAAACTTTTCAAATACTTTACCTTTGCTTTCAAAGCCATTGTTAATGGCTGATATCTTTTGATTCTACTTTCAAAGCCATAGTTAATGGATGTCCCTTGCCATTTCCATGCACATCACACTCCTATAAATACAAGGCCATGGACACATTGCAGAAGGACACAAAAAAAGAGGGTGGAGGAAAAAACCATTGGTAACACAGATACACTGCATCAGACAGAAGAATTCTTTCCCATACAAGCATTATCCAGACGAAAACCTTGGATCCAAGAGTCCACACCAGCCCCTAAGCAAGCATCTCCACGCCTAGAAGTGCCAAATCGAAGCATCCCGCTGTTGGTAAGAATTGGAAAAAGACCAAACTTTACATTTTCATGATATATTAACACTTGTAATACATTCAATTTGTATTCAAGATTAAGGACATGGGTTCGACACCCAGGTCTACATTTGTTTTGTTTCTAACACTTGATACATATTCAGCCTAAATGATAACAAGAAAACATATCATATAATTACCATGCTTTTTACCGATTTTATATTTCATTAAGTCGTCTAACCCACGATTATTCCGAGATTATTTGTCTTTTTACAGGTATAACATTTATCAACTTAAACCAATGGAAAAGGACAACATGAAGAAGGCTAGACAATAAACAAAGAGAAAAAGAACTAAAAAATACAAAGTTTGGATTTTTGGAGTAGTGACGGTCGTCACATCCTTGTGACGGGCGTAACACCCCCCAACTTGGAGTAACGCTCGTCACACATCACTGACGAGCGTAATGCGCTACTTAAGCGCGTTATGACCGTCACCCTCCTGTGACGACCGTCACGCGCGTGAAGATGGGCGTTGTGAAGAGTGGAGACGTGGGCAATGCAAGGGCAGACCCGTTCTGCTATTTTTCCTCCACCCACTAATAGGGCTCCCTATATTTTCTCCATCTCAACCTTTCCTCAAGACTTGGCAACTGCTATTTTTCTTCTGCTATATATATGTGTGCAAGTGCAACGTACCAGGGGTCGTTGGAATCTTCTCAGAGCAAATTTTATTATTCTTCTACAATTGTTTCTATTTTCTTATTTTCTTGAGTTTTTCTACATTACTGTAATTTTCATTCCAAGCTTTAGTTTTTTAGTTTCAAGTGTTAATTCTTCTTTCAAGAATTAACCCGCTTTATTTACTTACTGCAATCAAGCTCAAGGATTATTGTAATACTTCAAGATTACCATAGCAACTTTGATTCCAGGTTTTCATTGAAATTAATATTTATTCATTTTTTATATTATGCCAATTATTGTTATGGATTATATTTTGAATTGCATTGCTGTTAAATTTATTATGTCCGGCTAATTTATTAATACCAGTATGTGACTCTTAAGAACTAAAAGAATTCAGTGATACCTTGGCCAAAAATATTTATAAAACAATTTCTGGTTTCCAATTTCCAAAATTAATTTAACTACCCTTGTCACGAGAGTGAGAGGTTAATTAACACGATTTTGCCACGAGAGTGGGAAATTAATTAAGGCAAGAACCTGCATGCGAGAGATGGGGTTCAACCCAGATAGTGGTAACGAAACATTGAATTTTAAATACACGAGAGTGTTTTAATAAATTAATTAAACTCAGATTGTTTTCAAAAAGTGTTATTAAATTTAAAGTGCATCCACTAGGTTTAGTAGCATGACTTATTTCATAAACACGAGAGTGTATGTCTCAGGTTTTTAAACAATTAGCTTTTACCGAAATACTTTATAGGCCAAGCGATTCACCGAATTCTCTAAGTCCGATTATCACATACCGGTATAACTATTACTATTATTTTTAATTAAATTGTTTCACCCAAAAATCGAATATTCATCGCTTAGTTAAACAAACTATAGCATTAGATCGTATGCGATTGATCCTCAGTCTCTGTGGGTTCGATAATCTTTTAAAACTAGAACGACTAAATGGTGTACTTGCAGTTAGTATCCCGACAGACTTATAAAGTCCCAATCACTAAACAAACTAACGCACACAATATCAAAGGACCTGGGTTCGATACCCAGGTCCTGCATCTTTGTTTTGATAACATATCTTTGCAGATTCAGTTCCCTCACAAGAGATCCATCAGGCCCTTTCAATAATTCCCTCTGGATCAAAATCCACATAATTTCATTGGATCGAAGGGTAACATTCTTTCACTGGATCGAAGGATAGCCATCTTCCCCTGGATCGAAAGACACCTTCCTCTGAATCGAAAGCCTCCCATTTCTCCCTGGATCGAAGGATGCCCCCTTTTTATTTTTATTTTCTGTTTTCGTTATTTCTTTATTGGCTTTATCATTTGAGTCAACTTTAAATCAAAAAATCACAAAAAAATATTAGGTTAGTGTTTTATTAATCAAATTAATTTTGTAAACAAATTAATTAATTATTTTAACCTTTTCTTGAAATTAAAATTAAATAGACTTAAGTTTTATTTTCTTTTATAAATAAAAAAAACAAAAAGATTTCCTTTTACCTTAGGATTTTTAGGCGTATTTTCGGTTCGCGCGCTTATTTGAAATTTCGCATTTTTATTATTAATCTACCTGCTCATGGGATGTAATAGAAATTAATTAGGACTCTTTACCGCTTTTATTTATTCCCCCCCCCCCCCCCCCCCCCAAGTTTTAGACTTGTAATAATCCCCTCGTCGAGGCCTTGTAATAGCGTAGATTTAAATTCCCGCACTTTAAATTCCTGTACATATATTAACTGCTTAGATGCATGCCTAATAGGATTGCATGACAAGAGCATGAAAATCAAACGTTAGCAAACCTAACACAAGACAAAATAATTGAACATAACATACCTTGCACATATACACCTCTATGGTATCCCCACTTCGGTTGCCTTCGGATATAGTCAAAACTCTCAAAACGTGAGAGGTTTTAGTGGCTACCCTCTGGTTCAAAAAATATCATAAGTCCCTCGATGACCCTCTCGACGTTGCCTTGGTAAAAATATGATCTTAGAACCTCAGGGTAGTTACTAAAGCTTTTTTCCCAGTTGCCTTTATGACTATAAAAATGTCCCTTTGAATGACCGTCATACATCCAACGATAGGGCTATCTACTCACTAATAGTAGGATAGCGCTGTCTAAAGGATAGGAGGAAAAGAACGAACTTTTTCGAGTATAAGTAGATGGTTTTTAGATGCTATGCTCAAAATAATCTTTCACACTTACACAAAATACTTTCAAAGCAACTTTCAAAGACATTTGCTTTATCAACACTCTTGAGGACTAATACAAGAGTTATCATAAGGCAAATCTCCGCACTAAGGCATTTTCAAATACTTTTCAAAAAACACAAAGCACAAGGTATTTTTTAAAAATGAGCTAAGAATCTAAGAGCCCGTAGAAAACTACGGATGGAAAGCGTGCTAACACTTTCCCTTTCATTAATCTACCCCCCTTACTCAGAAAATTCTCGAAAAGGTATTTTTCTGTTCTTTTCACCCTTTCCTTAATATGGACAAAAGAAAAGTCAATGGAGACTCTTTCTTACGGAAACATTTGCAAACACAAACGCAAACCAGTATAACAGTCGGTTCTGCCACCGTATCACAGAATTGGCAACTCTGTTGGGGAATACTTATAAAAAAGTGGGGTTACTTTAGAGTTAGGTTATTTTAAATTTACCTTACATTGTGTGTTTTGTATGCTTTACTTTTGAGGGATTGTTGGGGTTATTTGTTAAAGATCCTACACCCGGATCCGGGGCACCTTTTAGGTAAGTAGTAATAAATCATGGAGGTTGTACGGTGTATACCTATATGGACAAAGTGATGGCTACGTTAGCGTGATACTCTGGCTTGTGCTAATGTTCCTTGAGTCAGTCAAGGATAACATTAGGCTTCCTTATAGTGTCATTAAGTGCTAACTGACCTTTATAACCTTTAATTGACTCATCCTAAGCCATTAGAAAGTAGTGAGATGGCTGACTTTGGTTTCGACCAAAGATTGGTTGATACTCGATACTGCACTCATTGAGACTAGACTTTTGGGATATTTTGGCCGCAATACTTTGGTGCTTGAGCTAGAATAATGCCTAAAAGAAAGGTCAGTAATATGAGACTCCTTAGAACCCGGTTAATATTAATAGGACAGGTTGAGATAACTAAACTTCAAGAGGGTACTTACCTACAAACCCCATGTAAGCCTGAACCTAAGGTTGCTTGTGTGAATTGTCTGCTTTCATTGTCTAACAACTTGAACTCATTGCAGGACATTGTTTGTGTTCCTTGCAGAACCTTGTTTGTATCCACTAAACTGGTTTTCCTGCAAGACGTACTTCTCTTCATCACCCTACATTTTTCTTGATGCATAACATACACATCATAACATCATACCATAGCATTTCCTTAACCATTTCAAGGATCTCAAAGGTCTGTGATGCAGGATAGACGTCTAGCAAGGGGCAAGGGATTTATTTCCCTCTATCCAATGCCTTCAAAAGACCAAGGCACGACAACTTGAGTCAGGGGCTATGACCCACTTGATATGGTGAGCTTTATTCTTGTAGAAGGACGATCAACGATACGAAAAGTTCTTCAACCAAAGCCGCGGTTGGATTCTAACATCTTTCTGTGTTTACCCCGTGAGATCCTTGAAAATATTGCATGCATGCCATTTCATAACAGGTCTTCTAGTACATGTTTCTAATCTTTTTGCTGTTTATTTCAACAAAAGAAATGGCTCTCGAACAGATAGTGAAGGACCTCCAAGTTCAGAATGCTCAATTTCAACAAATGTTCCTGGATCTGGCCCAGGGGCAAGAAGATCTGAAAGCTCTTATCATCAAAGAGAAGACAAAGAAGCCAAAGAAACCAGTTGGTGTAGTGAATTTGGGAAGAAGGATCAGAGGACCGGTTAAACGGGTGCTAGATCTCACAACTCCATCAAATGAGGGGAATAATCATGAAGAAGATAACAACCCAGAGACTGATGAAGAAGAAGCTAATTACTCTGAGGAACAATATGATCCTATTGATGATAAATACAAATAGCTAGAGGATCATCTCAATACTATGGAGATTCATTAGGTACCCGGCTTGGACTTTGAAGAGTTAGGGTTGGTTTCTGGAGTGGTCATCCCACGAAAGTTCAAGGTTCCCACATTTGCTAAGTACGACGGTGTCTCCTATCCTAAGTTTCATTTAAGGTCCTATGTTAGGAAGATTCAGCCTCACGCTGCTGACCGGAAGTTGTGGGTCCATTTCTTCCAAGAAATTTTAGCTGGCACGCAACTGAAGTGGTTCTATCAATTAGAAGGAACCGAAATTCATACCTGGGAAGACTTGGCTGCTGCTTTCTACAAGCAGTACCAATATAATGCCGACCTGGCACCAACTTGAGTGCAATTGTAGAATATGTCCTTGGGATCAAGAGAAGGGTTCAAGGAATATGCACAAAAATGGGGGGACTTAGCTGGCAGGGTGCAACCTCCTCTGACTGATCGGGAAATGGTAGACATGTTCATGGGCACTCTGACAGGTCCGTTCTTTAATTTACTATTGGGAGTTGTTCATTTGGTTTTATGGAGATGGTTCTGACTGGGGAAAATATTGAAAGTGGTATCAAGAGTGGGAATATTCCGATGGCTGCATCTTCTATTGTTGAGAAGAAGCCATTTGGTGGCAAAAAAGAAATTAATGTTGTTTATCGCCAAAAGAGCCATAGAAAAAAATAACCACCATCAGTCTGTGGGAGCTGTGTTAATGTCTAATCCTACACCTGTTCAACATCAACAGGGAAATAGGCATAGGATAGAGTATCAATAGAGGAAATACACTAATATTAATATGCCTTTGTCTCAAGCGTTACAATAATTGCTAAAAGCAGAGTTGATTACACTAAAGAATCCTCCTCAAAAACCTGATACCTCTTCTCCTAAGTACAATACAAATGTAAAATGTGCCTACCATTCTGATAGTCCTAGGAACGACACCGACAACTATTGGACTTTGAAGAACAAGATTCAGGATTTGATCGACAGCAAGGAGATCTAATTTTACTCTCCTAAGACCCTAGTGTGATCACTTATCCCATGCCAAAGCATGGCCAAAATTGAGAGCGTTTATTTCATTTGAATTATCAGTTGTAATTTCGTTGTTGCTTTAAACATTTATCTTTATGTCAAACTTTGGTTATTCATATTAATACATTGCATATGTTTGTCTTGAATTATTTCTTTCGTATTCATTATATTCAAACTGTGTTTTTACTTCCTTTTTGTGATATTCAACTCCTGATTGAAAAGCTCTCGGCCTTTAGAGGGAGGATGACAAAAATGATACCACAATCTCTACAGTATGCTTTTGAACAAGATCCCGCTGACGATGTACATGTGTTGTTTCAAATCCTAAACAGTGGAGTAATAAGGAAGATAATCCTTAGTCAACCCCTTTGAGCCAAAGAAGGAGGAGTTTTTCTTTTTACACAAATTAAAACCCTTAATCATAACCTAGGGCAGAGTAGTTTCTCAGTTAAAAGGTGCATTCAATCACAAGCTTTCCCTTTATACACGACGAGTTGTGTCGAAGATGCCCTTCCAGAACAAAAGACGATGATGGTTCCGCATAATCATTAGAATATGCAGTCATTATTTTTTTTTAAAAAAGCCCATTGTGATACGGTGGCAGAACCGGACTGTTTTAGGAAAAGGCTGGTTTGCGTTTTGTGTTTGTGTTTGCAAAATGTCGCGGTAAGCAAGAGTCGCCACCGACTTTTATTTTATCCAACTGGAAAGGAAAAAAGCACAGAAAAAAACACAGAAAAACTACGAATAGAAAACTACCCTTTCTATTCGTAGTTTTCTACGGGCTATTAGGTACTTGCTCATAATTTTAAAAATTGCTTCTGTGTTTGTGTGTTTTTAAAAGTTTTGGTTTTACTTCATTTTAACCCTTGTATCAGTCCTCAAGAGTGTTACGAAGTGTTTTTGAAAACTTTGTTTAAAAAGAGTGTAAGTGTGAAAAAGTTTGTTTTTGAGCAAGTACCTACTAGCATCTACCTACTCGAAAAAAGAATGTTTCTGTTCTTGTTTCCTTTTGACAGCACTATCCTACTATTAGTGAGTAGGTAGCACCATCGTTGGAGTTGTAAGGGTCAATTCGAAGGGGACGTACGATCACTAAAGCAATGTTATGACGTCTTAGTAATAACCCTAATGTCTTAAGATCATATTCGAGGCAACATTTCCGAGGCAACGTTTCCGAACGGGACTTGATCTTTGTTTAGACAAGAGGGAAATCACTAAAACACCATATACTTACTGATCGTTTACGAAGGCAACCGAAGTGAGAGTATACCCTAGGGGTGCGCATGTGCGAGTGATTTGATTTCAGTTATTATCTTTGCACATTTAGGGTTGGCTAACCATTTTAAAATTAACATACATTCTTGTCATGCAATCCTATTATCATACATCTAACAGTTAATATTTGCGAAAATTTAAAATGCGAGAAATAAAACTACGCTATTACAAGGCTTCGGGGAGGGGAATATTTACATAGCCAAAAACCCGTAAAAACGATAAATAAACGAAAAGTCCTAATTAAACTATTACATCCCATAAGCAGTTACATTAATATTGTGAAAAATAAATAAACGCGCGATGAATCGAGAACTAGAGAAAATTAGGGTTTTGACCCCGTCTAAACCTAGTTGCAAGAAAAATCATTTTTTTTGTTGTTTTTGATTATTTTAAGAAAATAAGGTTTTAATTAAATAAATAAAAACCTAATTACTAATTAATTTAAATTAAGAAAAATAAATAATTTAACCTATTTTTATATTTTGGTTATTTTAAGAAAAGAAAAGAAAAATTAAGTCGAACAAATCCTAATTTTCTAGTTCGTTTTAAATTATTTACAAAAAGGGTTAAAATTGCCCTAAAATTAAATTAAGCTAATATTAAATTAATTTTGACAAAATATATAAAAACTAAATTTCTAATTTGATGAAAATTGATTTTATGATTTTTTTTGTAAAAAAGAATTAATTTTGTGTGAGAAAATAAATTAAACAAAAATTAAATAAATAAAAGAAATATAAAAGAAAAGAGAGAAATGGGTCTGGTATCAAAAGTAAAAAGGGGGTGTCAATAAGCCCAATATGCCTTGGTCCACGTTGACCTTTCTGATTCAATGTTGCACGTTTGACAAGGCCTATGGTAGACCATCACATGCCAGGCGTTGGATTTGGCTTGTTGGACATCTGGTTGGCTGATCATTGAGGATGTATGGTGAACCCCTTACCTATACACATGCCTGATTATACAAGAAAAAAACATTATGAAATAATATGGGGGACCTGGGATTCGAACCCAGGCCCTTTGGCTTTTCCACATTCCTCCTGACTAACTGAGCCAACGCATTTTGTTGTACATGGAATATCAAATAATCATTATATTGGAAACAAGCAAAATGATATACTAAAACGCGCGCACTTTTGAATTAGCCAGTTAGGGGGTGCCACGCCACCCTTCTTCTTCCTCCCTCTGTTGGAAAAAGTCCAAGACTTTTACCTACGGATAAAGTCTGTAGCTATAGCCCCTGTGATTTCCCAAAACTCTCTGCAAGCATGATAAACACATAACAATGGTACCAATCAACTAGTGACAAACTCGCTAGCATCATGGTACCTCTCTTCATGGCTAATTGTCCCTGCAATCAAAACCCCTAAAAATGAAACTTAAACCCTAATCATGGCAGATCTCTGTATGGCTAACAAAAATGCAATTGAATATATTCATTAGCTTGCAAATGTTTCACTGAACAAGAATATGTGAAGAATTCATGCTACAAATGCCAGAATCGTGAGATTGAATTTCAAGAAAGTACCAATGTCGTGAGACACTTACAGTGAGTTTTTGTGCACGAAAACGCTTGCTAATGATTAGGATGGACTCCTTGAATGCCCACCAAGCGAATGAGATAGCTGGGAAGGCTTGAGATGACCTAGAACTATGAAATCAGATTGCCACTTTTGTTGAGTTTTTTCAAGTTCTCTCTCAGCTTCTCACGTCTCTAACCCTTGTGCTTTTGTTCTGGATTTGTTCTATATGTACTCTTGAGTGAATTAGGTTTACAAGTTTGCATCATATCTTCTCCAATAATGATCTTTGATCATGATTTGATTCTCATGTAAATATTTCCAAATTAATCCAAAATCCAATCTTTTTATGTAAAAACAAGCCTTGCACGATTTGAACTCATTGCCAGCTATCCATGGACCTGAAATATGCAAAAAATCTCAAGGTTTAAATGATTTTTGATATTTTCATTATATATTTTGATTTAATTTGACTTAATTAAAATAAAAATCAAAATAAATGACCAAAATAAAATAAAGGCAAGTGGGAAGGATCATGGGTCGTGGATCATGTTACAAACTCAATACAAGCACAAAAAGTTGGGCCCTTTTGACAAAAATTTTAATTTTGGCCACTTTTGACTTTTGGCAATTTTGCAAAAAAGGTCAACTTCATCAATGCATAACTTCTTCAATTTTGACCCTAGAGATGTGTTCTTGGACTTTTTAGAAATATCAAGGTGACCTCTACGAAACCCTTTTTGTCTCATATTAATTGACTCTTCCATGTTCATGTATGAAGCTTTGACAAAAAAGGTGTTTTTGTTGACTTTTCAAAATGACCTATAATGTCCAAATTAATAACTTCTTGTGAGTGCATATTTTGAACTTGGGAGCTGAATATGGATTGTAGGGAACCACATCCTCTTAAAAATGAGCTTTGGATGGGTTATTTATAATAAAATATGAGAAAGTTATGCTTGGTCAAAGTTGTGTTGACTTTTCCTACAAAACCCTAATTTAGCAACTTTTGGGTTTTGATGAATTGTGAGAAATCCTTGATGAATCATGATCAACCCTTGATCAAATGATGAATAATGATTCAAAATGAGAATGTTGACAAAAAATCTTTAAGTTTGACTGTATGTGGGCCACAATTGACTTTTGCCCTAGTATAGTCGATTTTCAGGCCTTTGAGCAATTGACTGAGCAAAATTTCTCTGTAGGGCTTGAAACTTGACATGGATGACCTTGAGAACATATTAGGACAATAGTGAGCATTTGGGACCCTTTTGATTCAAACATCTTGATGCAAACTGAAACCCTAATTTGAGGTAGACTGCCTTAGGAGAGAGTTTGTCTGGTCATCCCTTGGACTTCCTTGAGCAATTTGAGGACCTTACTTGAAATGCATTGAGAAATATGGGAGGGAAAATTTTGGGGTACAACAGCTGCCCCTGTTCAATCTTCTTAAACCTGAGGATGTAGATTGGCTTGCTTGCCTTTCGTGATCCGAAGGTAGAAGATGATTGAACACTAGAGTGCCCAGAAATTTGCACTAGCATGAAGTGGTACTTGTCTTGTGATGTCGAGAATGGGCTTATAGATTCCATTTGGAGATTGATGATGGAAGATGAGCTTAAAGATGCCATCTGAAGGAGTCTCGATCGTATAAGAGATTCCTTAGCGAGAGCCTGTGTACCTGTTGTTGAGGAAGACTACGCTGGGGAATGCTAGTCTCTGTCTTGAGGAAAAATAGAATTTTAGGAGCTTCGATCATCCGTTATCTACTGGGGAATCGTCTCTTGGTCGAAGAGGTTAAAATGAACTACTATCTGTTCGTGATCTAGGCTTCATAGTGATAAGATCGACTGCTTATTTGGTCGTGCTCCAGGCTTTACAGTGACTTACTAGGGAGATGAGATTAAACTTGCTATCCGGTCGTAATCCAGGCTTTTCAATTTCTCAATTCTTATCTTGTCGTACTCCAGGCTTCAGAAGGAATTAAGTTGTTATCTGGTCGCATCCGGGCTTCAACTTGAATTTAGGGCATACTAATATCCGGTAGACTCTGGGCTTCTTAGTAATTGTCCAGGTAAACTACTATTTAGTCGAAATCCAAGCTTCGCAGTGTCTTGTACTATTATCTGGTCGATTCCAGGATTCACAATACCTTACTTCTTATCTGGTCGTATTCCAGGATTCAGAAGAAATCAAGTGGTTATCCAGTCGCATCCAGGCTTCCATTTGATTTTAAGGCCCACTAATATCCGGTCGATTTCCGGGCTTCATATTAATTGGCCGGGTAGACTGTTATTTGGTCGAAATCCAAGCTTCACAGTGTCCCTCACTGTTATCTGGTCGTAGTTCCAGGCTTCAGTGTCTTTTACCGCTATCTGGTCGTAATCCAGGCTTCACGATATCTTATACCATTATCTGGTCAAATTCAGGCTTCATGGCGTTTGGAGAAATCAAGATATTATCCGGTCGAATCTGGGCTTCATAACTTGCATTAAAGATATACCACTATCTGGTCGACTCCAAGCTTCGTAGTATGCTTGGTTGCTATCTGGTTGTAATCCAGGCTTCACAATGTCTTATACCATTATCTGTTCGAGTCCAGGCTTCATGGTGTCTTGTATTGCTATCTGGTCGTAATCCAGGCTTCACAATAACTTGCTGGGGATTAAACTATTATTCGGTCGAATCTGGGCTTCATAGCTTAAATTTAAGATAAACCACTATCTGGTCGATTCCAGGCTTTGTGGTGTTTGATACTGTTATTTGGTCGTTCTCCGAGCTTCACAGTATGATGGGGAAATCAAGATACTATCCGGTCGGATCTGGGCTTCATAGCTTGAACTGGAATAGAAATCTTTAGCATTGATTTGAATGAACCAGAGGAAACTTGTGAGAATTTTGATTGTACCTTTCCCTGAAAGGTAAAGAGTTAGTCGTATGTAATATCATGATGTATGAAATGTATTGAGCAATGATGTTCTCAAAATAAATGAGATTGTGTTGTATGATGCTTATGCACATGTCATGATGTATGGATATGCAATGTTTTTATGATATTCTTTTAGTTGGGGACAATAAATCCCAGACTGCTGTTGGAGAATATAAAGAGTTGAATTCTTTGTTCCTACTGGGGATAACGATCGAAGATGGTTTGAGAATAAATTGGTGGGAGAATAACTCTGCTGGAGAATAGACTGGTGAGAGAATGAATATGTGGGGAAGAGATACTCTGTCAGAAGATCTGCTGATTGGAGGAATAACCTCGGTTGGGGATGAATTACCGTTGCTGGCGATAACGAACCTTGTTGGGGATTGAGTTTCTGCATGTGGAAGAAGTAAACTCCACTGGGGATGATCTCCCATTGCTGGCGATAGATGAATTTTGCTTGGGGAGAATCAACACCAATGTCTTCATACATTTCCTACTCTGCGGGGAGTGTATGCACTTGTAGTCACATTCTCAGGCTGGCTCTGTCCCTATACCTGGTGGGTAGAGCAACTGTAAGGTTTGGAAACTTCTTGCTTGTCCCTTTTCTTGAAATTACCAGTAATCGTCTTTTGTTTCGCATGTAAATATTTATGAGCAGCAATTATTGTCAAATTCATATATCAAAATGAAACATTGGACGTTCTTGCAAAACAAAACAGAAAAAAGAAAAACAATTTTGAAATTTCTTTGTCAAAATGAATTGTATTGATTTTGAAGTTGGCCTGTAATAGGCGTTTTGTACAAGAGGCTGACGTCCTAGTAAGAGAACGCCGCTGAAAGATAGAAATTATACAATTTGTGAAAAACAAATAAAAACAACTATATGAACAATACCACTGGGTTCCAACTCTACTAATGCCTTTATATCTTCGAGCGTCTCATCACTTTGCTACTTGGTTGAAGGTAGATCAGATTGATTGGTGTCGTCCGAGCTTGATAGTCGATACCGAAGTCTGGTTGCAAGATGATCCAATGAGACATAGTGTTACGCTTTAATCCCTAATTTTTTCCTGGACTGCTCTTTCGGGTTTTCAGTCCACCGGGATACCCTTTTTTGCCCAAGCCGTCTTTTCAAGTTTTCGACTTCTCGGGTGTACAAATTTTTTTTTAAAATTTTCATCCCTTACTTTTGCCCGAACCCTTTTGGTTCGCCGGGAAGCCCTTATTTTTGCCTAGGCCAGTCAACCTAGCGGGTCTTTGATTATGCTTTGTATTTTTTCACTATGTCTGCATTGACGGGGTGAGGAAGGTCGTCACCATCCATGGTGGTTAGAATCATAGCTCCTCCCGAGAAAATGTTCTTAACCACAAATGGCCCTTCGTACGTAGGGGTCTATTTTCCCCTGGGATCACCTTGCGGTAGTATGATGCACTTGATCACCAGATCCCTGACTTGATACTCTTGTCGTTTGATTTTCTTGTTAAATTCCTTGATCATCCGCTTTTGATACGTCTGACCATGACAAATAGCAGTAAGTCTCTTTTCATTGATTAAGTTCAGCTGATCAAGCTGGGTCTGGATCCAATCATCTTCGCTCAAACCTGCATCCTTCATAATCCGAAGAGAGGGTATCTGGACTTCAATGGGCAGGACTGCCTCCATGCCATACACCAAAGAGTAGGGTGTTGCCCCTGTTGATGTCCGCGCTGAGGTGCGGTACCCATGAAGAGCGAATGGTAACATCTCATGCCAGTCTTTGTATGTCACTGTCATCTTCTGCACAATCTTCTTAATATTCTTATTAGCTGCTTCAATAGCCCCATTCATCTTCGGCCGGTAAGGAGAAGAGTTGTGATGCTGTATCTTAAACTATTTGCAGAGCTCGGTGATCATCGTATTGTTGAGATTTGTACCATTGTCCGTAATGATCCTCTCTGGTACACCATATCGACAGATCAGATTGTGTCAGATAAACCGCGCCACGACATTCTTGGTTACTGTAGCAAAGGAAGTTGCCTCAACCCACTTCGTAAAGTAATCAATAGCCACCAAAATGAAACGATGCTCGTTAGATGCGGTAGGTCTGATCTCGTCGATCATGTCGATGCCCCACATTGCAAAGGGCCAAGGTGCTGTCAAAACATTCATAGGAACTGGAGGTACATGCACCTTATCAGCATAAACTTAGCACTTGTGACAGGTTCGAGAATGTTGATAACAGTCGGCTTCCATGGTGGACCAATAATATCCTGCCCATAGGATTTTCTTTGCCATGGTATGTCCACTAGAATGAGTCCCGAAGGTACCTTCATGTAGCTCTGCCATGATCCCTCCTGCCTCGCTCTTGTCCACACATCGCAGTAAGGTCGAATCATAGTTACGCTTATAAAGGATACCATTACTGATGAAGAACTTCGCTGCGAATCTCCTCAGAAACTTCTTATCATTAACAGATGAACCCTCGGGGTACTCTTGAGCCTCAAGATGCCTTTTTACCTCGTGAAACCAGGGTTTATCTGCTACCTCTTCAGTCTCAATATCACAGCAATGTGCGGGTTCGTCCAACCTTTCAATGGTAATCTGGGAGCTTCATTGTCCCACCTGACTTTGAAAATAGAAGACATGGTAGCTAGCGCGTCTGCTAACTGGTTATCTTCTCTAGGGAAGTGTTCAAAGGTTATCTCCTCAAAATGTGGGAGCAACGTCAATACATACTCTTTGTAAGGAATAAGATTTGGGTGTTTCGTATCCCACTCGCCTTTGATCTGACTAATCACTAGAATGGAATCTCTAAACACACTCAAGAACTTAATCCTTAAGTCAATAGCAGCTCGTAGACCCAGGATGCATGCTTCATACTCCTCCATATTGTTTGTGCAGTTAAAACATAATCGGGCAGTGAATGGAGTTTGACAGCCCTCGGGAGATATGATCACGGTGCCAATGCCATTACAAAATGCGTTTGAGGCTCCATAAAAATACATAGACCATCGGGATCCCTCCTTAAGTCCTTCATCCGGTTCAGGTTTTTCACAGTCGGTCACCAACATGATGTTCTCGTCTGGAAACTCGAAATTCACAGACTGGTAATCATCCACGGCCTGATGCACTAAATGATCCACCAACACACTCCCCTTGATTGCTTTTTGGGTTGTGTATTGGATATCATACTCAGTTAAGATCACCTACCATCTTTCTATTCTTCCGGATAAGGCAGGCTTTTCGAAGATATACTTGATTGGGTCCATCTTTGATATTAATAGGGTAGTATGAGTCAGCATATATTGTCTTAGCCGGCGAGCATCCCATGCCAAAGCGTAGCAAGTTTTCTCGAGCAGTGAGTATCGGGTCTCACAGTCGGTAAACTTTTTGCTAAGGTAGTAAATAACGTGCTCTTTTCGGCCAGACTCGTCATGCTACCCCATCATGCACCCCATTCAATTGTCGAGTACTGTCAAGTATAAGATCAAAGGTCTCCCTTCAACTGGAGGCATCAAAATAGGTGGCTCTTGGAGATATTCCTTGATCCTTTCAAAAGCGGCCTGCCATTCATCATTCCATTTTACCACTTGATCTTTCTTCAGTAGCTTGAAGATTGGCTCACAAGTAGCAGTCAGATGTGAAATGAATCGGGCAATGCAATTCAGACGTCCCAAAAAGCCTCTGACTTCTTTCTCTTTGCGGCGAGCTGGCATCTCCTGTATAGCCTTCACCTTTGTAGGATGCACTTGAATACCTTTATCACTAACAACGAAACCTAACAGCTTACCAGACCTTACCCCGAAGGTGCATTTGTTCAGGTTCAACCTTAGCTTATACATCTTTAACCTGTCGAACAGTTTCTGGAGATGGTCAAGATGTTCTTCTTCAGTCTGGGACCTTGCAATCATGTCATCAACGTAAACCTCAATCTCATGGTGAATCATGTCGTGGAACAAAGCGACCATGGCGCGCTGATACGTTGCCCCAGCATTCTTCAATCTGAACGGCATGACCTTATAGCAAAAGGTGCCCCACTGCGTAAAGAAGGTTGTCTTCTTCATGTCTTCGGGAGCCATCTTTATCTGATTGTAACCAGAAAAACTATCCATGAAGGAGAAGATCTTATGCTGCGCGGTGTTGTCGACCTGAACATCAATGTGAGGAAGTGGGAAATCATCTTTGGGGCTCGCCCTATTCAGATCTCTATAGTCCACACACATCCGCACCTTACGATCCGTCTTGGGCACTGGAACAACGTTGGCTACCCACTGTGGGTAAGAAGTGGCAGCTAGAAAACTGGCGTCAAACTGTTTCATGACTTCAGCTTTGATTTTCTCAGACATATCGGGGTGCATACGGCGAACCTTCTGCTTTATCGGAGGAAAATCTTCTTTAATTGGCAGGCGGTGTACCACAATATCGGTGTCCAAACCAGGCATATCTTCATAAGACCAAGCGAAGATCTCAACATAGTCGCGTAGCATCTGTATCAACCATTGCTTGACACTAGGATCCAAATTTGCACCTATCTTAACCTTTTTCTTGTCTTCCTCTGTGCCCAAGTTTACTGATTCCACTGGCTCTTCGTGAGGCTGTATGACCCTCTCTTCCTGTAGTAACAGTTCTAGCAAGTTCCCCAGGCACTTCACAATCATCCTCACCTTCGTCCTCGGCTTGGTTGATCGGATTTTCGAAGTCATAACTGGCAGTAGCAGAGTCGTTAGGTGCCCAATTGTAGGCCTCACTCAAGTTCATTGGCCATCAAGCAAATTGCAACAAGATATGCAACATTAATTGGGTACCTTCACTTCAAAAATACATCAAAGATAGAAAAGGATTTCAATAATTCAAACCAAAATTTCCATAACATATTTGAGATGCGTATAGGTCAGAAAACAAGTTTGAAGTTCATGGATAGTAGAGGAGAGGATCTAATGAGGCCCAAAGATCAAAACTAGCAAAACTACCAAACTAGACAAGCTTTCAAAATAATTTGTGAAACAAATATCCAATCAAGTCAAATAATTCAAGAAAAATGGTTTTCAGATCCTCAATACATCCATGAACCTTAAACAAGATCCAATATCCAATGGAAACCCAAGGCAAATTGGTTTTGAAATTGAAACTTTCAATGTAAGCTACTAAACCCTAATTGTTTGAATTTTAATCTTAAATATTAATTAGGTAAGATCAAAATTCAAACAATTCAAACCAAGATCATGAAAATCACAAGGAAACCCTAAATATCAGAATACATATTTTTTCACATTTTTAGGATTAAAGAAAAGTCAAAAATAAAATCAAAAATCAAACCATTAATCAATTAAACAAATAATCACATCTCAAAATAAAATTCTAATAAAAAATCAGAAAAATATCCAACCAAAATTATATTTAAATATTAGAATTAAAAACACACATCCCTGATTTTTTGTGGAATTTTTGAATTAAAGGAAATATTAAAATAAAATCAAACAAACAATTAAACAATTTAAACTATTATATAGTGACAAAAATGCCAACGCTAGCCAAAAGTCATAAAAAGGTCAAAACAAAATTATATTTAGATACTATGATTAAAAACAAACTTGTATGATTTTTTTGAGGATTTTTGAATTAAAGGAAATATTAAAACAAAAATTATGAAGCAAACAATTCAAATAAACTTCTCAAATTAAATTTCTAATCAAAAATAAAAAAACTGCTAAACTAAAATCAGAATCAATTTCAAAATTATTTTATGAGTCAAATATAATTTTTGTGGAAATTTTAGATCAAAAGAACTATTAAAACAAAAATAAACATTAAACAAATAATTAAATAATAACACAAAATTTTAAACAAATCAAAACATTTTCATAAATTATTTAAAAAATGCACAAGGTCCGAAATATTATTTTTAGGTTTCCTGAATTTTTTCATAATTTTTCAACCATTTTTTAGCAACAAATAAAATCATGAAAATCAGGTTATGAAAAAAAATTCAAATAAATTAAAAAAACCAAATCAACCAACCAGAGGAGGCCACACCATCATCTTCAACCTCTGGCTAGGGAAAAAACATGCGCAAGACTAGATCCACCACCTCATGTTCTAATCAACATACCATGCTCAATTCTACACCATTTTTCATGAAATTTTGTGCAAAGCAAAGCTAGAAACGACATCTACATTATGCTATTCGAATCACATCAAATAATTAACCATAGATCAAGAACGGATCTCACGTAAATGAAACAAACTCACTGAGTAGAAAATTTCAGATGCATCATACATGCACATCTCATCAAATCAAAAGCTCTAAAGCTATAGAAACACTTAATGAACCTCAAACAACATGATTACGAGCTCAAATCACACAATGCACGGCTAGAAATCAAGATCCAAAGAATTCTAACCTTTGAGGCAAAAACGAATCTACTGTCTCCTTCACTCCAGTTGCAAACCAAGCCTCGATCTACAATCCTTATCACTTGGAGAAGAGAATGCAAGAAGAAATACTCAAAACACGCAAGTAAATTGAGAGAATCAAAGAAATTTGCAGAACAAGTGGCTATGGAGTTTTTTGAGATCAAGTATGAAATGAAGCACCAATGAGGCTCAACGAAGCTTGCCTCTCAATATATAGAGCATGAAGAGGAAGGTAGGATAGGGTTTTCACACTGAAAATAGTTAGAAAGAATGAATTCCAATTTTTGCAAAAGTGAAGTGTGCACATAAAGCACTAAAATACCTCGTGCATTCTCCATCCTTTTACGTGCATTTCAGTTCTTTTTATCTCAGGAAGAGGTTAACAAAAGATCAAGGCTTAATTCCTTGTATTAACCAAGTGTTGGTGATTAGGCATTTTCATGCCACTTTTTGCAAAACCACAGATTGCCCTTGAATTTGCCCATGTGCAGCTCAAACTTTGGAATGATGGGCCTTAGTACATTGCAAATGAGCCATGGGCCAAGTTTGAAGTGAAACAAAGGGCCACAAATCAGGTTATCAAGAATTTGCAAATTGCTTGCTTGGTCAAAATTCAATGAAATGCCTCAAAATTCCAAAGCTCATAACTTTCTCATATTTTTGAATTTGGACACAAATGAGTACACTTTGGGAAGGTATTGAAAAGATATAAAATCCCTTAATTTTGAGTTTTTGCAATTGAATCCATTAAGGTCCTCAAAATTTGATATGAAATTCACTAAATTTGGAAATGACCTATAATTTTAACTTGAGGCATGAACTTCCAAAGACCATAACTCTTGACTCCTTGCCAATTTGTACATGAGACCAAAAGGATATGAAAGATAACCCTCTTATCTTTCCAAGAATATTTCATTTGAATTCTTTTGATCAAAGGTGAATAAAATATGAATTTTTGAAGTTAAGTCCTCATTTTCCAAAATTAGAAACTTTTAGGGTTTCTTCATGAACAAGTTTCAACCCAAACCTCAATCTTTTTGATCCAATGATCAAAATGGACTTGAAATATGAAAAGTACACCATTTAATTGATGGTTTACCAAAAGTTCACTTCGTCAACCTTGACTTTGACTGATTTTGACCAAAATGACCATTTTGCCCCTTTGAATCAATTGATCCACTTCCCTTCAAAATTGATGATCAAGACTTCAAACATATGATCTTACAAATATATAGAGGCCAAGTACAATGTTTCACTTCAAAATTCTCAAGAAAACCTGATGAAATCTCAAACCCTAATTTTGGTTAACACCTTTAGGAGACTGATGAATCATCTTCAAAACTTCAAATCCTCTGGGCATCTTGACCAATTTCTTGTACAAAGACTTTTCAAATACCAATGAGATGTTGTAGCTTCCAAATCAAGATTTGTACATTGATCAATAGCCTTGATCAAGCAAAACCCTAATTTTGACTAGTGAATCAAAAGAGTGATTCTTCTTATAATCAATCACAAACTTCAATCCTCTGATGATCCAAAGAGATGGATAAAATATCTTGAGATATGCAATAACTTTTGAGCTTGAAAGATCCATAGGTTTTTAGATGATAAGGTTCTACTTGAGCAACTTGTCAATGCAATCAACCTTCAAAGCTTGAGGAAGACTTGATAACCAAAGTATTTTGATCCCATCACAATGTATGAATGCAATGCAATATGATATTCATGATGAAACATAAGCCTAAATCAAGAGGGTAAATTTTGGGGTGCAACAGCTACCCTTATTCAAATATCTTCAACATGATAAGTGAGGAAAGTGACAACTTTCGAGCGTTCAGAGTTGAAGATGATTGAATACAAAAGAACCCGAAAATTTATACTCTTGAAGAAGAAAGAAAAAGAAGTAGAAAACCCTCAAGACATGCGTCAGAATGAAGCTGTAACGCAGGTTGAAACAAAAGAAAAACAAAGAAGAGTAAATGCAACTAAACTTCCAGACAGATGTGCCAGGGCAAAACTGGACTTCAAAAGAGAGGAGGTGAGATAAAACTCAAACCACAGAGTATAGGCGAAACTAAGCTCTGGAAAAGAAAATGTATGCGGGTGAGGAGACGAAACTTTGAGCTCGACCCAAAGCAAAGTGGCTAGAGTGCGTGATTTTATGAGCACTTGCTAATCTCAAACTAAGATAGACAGCATGAAGGAACTGAAACAATCCCATAAATGAGGAACAAAAGGGAGACGAAACTCGACTCAATAACAAGTTAGACGAAACTAAACTAGATGAGTACCTGGACGAAACTGGATTTCACGCACGAGTAACGAGGCGAAACTCAACCCATAGCAAAGTGATAAGAGTGCATGTTTCTCAGAGCACCTGCTGGTATCAGATCAATGGATAAACAGTGACGAAAACTGATGGAAGAATCCAAGGAACAAAAGAGACTGATTTCAAACCAGGGATGCAGTACGAACACTGCACTCGGTAAACGAACACCGTCAAAGGGTCCAAGGTATGAAGCAAAAAAGAACGAGACGAAACTCGACTCAACAACTAGTTAGGCGAAACTAAACTAGATGAGTACCAGGATGAAACTAGATTTTATGCACAGGCGACGAGGCGACTCTCGGCCCTTAGCGATAGTGATGAGAGCGCATGTTTCTCAGAGCACTATGCTGGTCTCAGATCAATGGATAAACAATGACGAAAACTGATGGAAGAATTGAAGGAAAAAAAGAGACTGATTTCAAACCAGGGACGCAGTACGAACACTGCACTTGGTAAACGAACACCGTTAAAGGGTCCAAGGTATGAAGCAAAAAAGAACGAGACGAAACTCGACTCAGCAACTAGTTAGGTGAAACTAAACTAGATGAGTACTAGGACAAAACTGGATTTCATGCGCGAGGTGAGGAGAAAAAACTCTGAGCTTAACCCAAAGCAAGGGGATTAGGGCGTACACCTAAAAACCTGCTGAAAGCGAATATCAGGACGAAACTGGTATTCGAAAGGTGCATCAATAGACATTGGAATAAACTGGAGGGGGTAGTGAAGACTAAACCCGAGAAGACCGCGCCAGGGTGAAACTGAACTACAGTCAAGTGTAGAACACTCAAACAAACAAATGATTGACGTCAAAAGGATATTGGTATGGGGAGGAAACTGAGATAATGAGGATGAAGACCTCGCTGGGGATTTAAATCCGAAGTATTAGCAAATTCACTGGGGACAATGGAAATAATAATGGCTTATGTTCCGATGCATGTTTGAATTCTTTTTATATAGTGTAATGCTCCATATAATGGAAATGCTACGCATTTTGGTAGATGCAATGTAATGATGCATGTTTAAAAGTTTCACTGGAGAATGGCCAATTGAGAAACCAATAACCAAGAAGTCAGAATCTGACAAGACTTGCAAAAATAAATTGCAAAATCCAAAGGAGAGGAGAAAATATGGGGAACCGCTGGAGAGGGAAACTCGAAGAGATGAAGCTTTGCAGGGAATAACAACCAAGCAACCAGTAGAAACGGGCCACAAACATTGAGGGGAGCTGCAGAAATAAACTGCAAACTCCTAGAGAAGATCAGATCGACACTGTAGCTTCTAGAGAGGGTCGATATCTGAAGATCAGACACTGAGGGAGAAGATCAGGGAAAGACTGTAATCTCTGGAAAAGACAACGCGCGGTCGTGTTAAGGATGACACCAAGACAACAAACCCGACGTGAGGGGTGAAAACCTTTGTTGGGGGTACAAAGCTCTGCTGAGGAAATGGGACTTCACCGGGGATACAGAACTTTGTTGAAGATTTTTGTTGGAGAGATTTCTTTGAAATGCAACAATTGGATGGATCATGCAGATAGTCACACAGTATCGACCTTACTGGGGATAAGGAAAGATCTTAACATAAGGATGCCCCAATCAACAGACCGGCTAGGAAATGAGAGGTCACAGCGAGGGGTCTCTGTTGGCAACTCCGTTGGGGATATGCGACATCCTCAAATCCGGAGTCTCAGAGTGAAGCCTTTAAAAGAAGATTCCTAGGGTAACAAAACTTCGCTGCGAAAATGAAACTTCACTGGGGATAGGTAAAGTCCTATTCATACATGGGCTCTGTCTAACAGAAGAAAGCCAAATATTCCCTTCCTGACAATCATTAAGCTCTTTACCGGTGTTCAACGTGTAAACTCTTTTTTTTATGTCAAACAAATGTTTTGCATGCAGAAAGATGTTTATTTTGGGAATGACAGATCTGATGCGACGATTATTTAAGCCTTAAAGTTGAAAACCTTAACAAAGTGTTGCATCTCTATTGTGAATGAATCACTGACTAGAGTGCAAAAATTTCAAAAAATTTCTTCCCTTTCTCTTTTTTTTCAAAGAAAAACAAGTCAAGATGCGGGTGATAAGATACCGACATGGATATGCAACACATATTTGGGAGTTTAGGAAATGTTATCCTGTTGTAGTATGCTTTCGAGTTGAACCCTTGTTTCAGTTAGGACTTTTAGAGGTTGTAATGTGGCCTGGTTCGAGGTTTTTTAGAAGAAAAAAAAGTTTTTCAAGGCTCAAGTTATTTGGTGCCCACCCCCTTCGTGATATTCTCCTGTCCTAAGTTCAGTTGACTTATCACAAGCATTCATCTTTCAAAAGGATTTATAATGGTTGAGTGATCACGACAAATTCTCCAACATGATTGTCACTTAACTTTTGCTGCTTTTGTTTTTGATATTATTGTTCCTCTTCTTTTGAAGAAAATTTTATTGGATAATCTTTTTTCCTGGCCTTTTAGGCTCTTCTTTTCCCTAACTTTTTCCTGGACAAAATTTTTGAATTTCAATTTTGGGAGTCCAGCGGGACGCCCTAACTTTTGCCTAAGCGACTTGTTTTCAAGTTTCGACTTAGAGGGGCTTTTTTTTTTCTTTCTTATTCATTCTTTCCACTTTTAACAAGTTAATATGACTTTAGGTATTTGAACTTTTTCTTTTTTTTCTTTCTCTCTTTTTTTTTAAGAAAACAAATGCCTCATTCCTTGGTCGGCGAGGGATAGCCATTATTGTCTCGATTCGATCTCGACCTCAAGTCTTTGTGAGGAAATGAACATCGTGGTTTATACATTTTTCCTGATCTCATGATGTGAAAGATAAAATGTGGTGATCCTCAGATGGGACATTTCTTCTGAAATTTGAATGCTTGGTCCAATTAACTGAACATCTACCCTGTCCCTGGTTAAAAAAAAGGTTTTTTTTTTAACGGAAAAGAAAATCCTACTTCGAAGGCTCAGAGGGGTTAACGAGGGTCTAACTCCCTTATATCTCCGGTGTTTGGGGATTGAAACAATGCTTGTACATCATCAACGGGGTTCTACTCAAAAGCATACCACTACAGTCATCATTTTTAGCTAAACCCTTCCTCCAAACTCTTGGCTAAGCAAAAGAATTGGCACAGTTGGTATCAAAATGCCTAGAAAAAAATCGATTAAAGAGTGATACTGGATGGATTAAGTAAAATGAAACAATTTCTTCAAGGCAAAAATATTCAATGCATCAAGACTGACATTCGGTCATAAACAAAATCCTATATGCAGACAATGCTAAAACAATCAATCAAGATAACACATGAAAGTGCGGAAAAGAAACGTAATAAAAGCCATTATGGGGAAGAAATATCTCAAACCAGGTTCGCCGGTCTCGCCGACCTGCCGTAATCTTGATATTACCCTGACCCATAACTTTTACCAATAGCATGGAGCTGTGAAACAAAATGGAAAGGCATCCGCCAGTAAAGTGAATGAGAATCTCATCAAACATAGAACGAAACACGCCCCTTACACAATAGTAGTTGTGTTTGTTATCTGTATTTCAAGCGTTCAACTAGCCATGACTTAGATTACCATTTCCGTGTAAGGTCCACGAAGTTTATATGCACATGCTTATCAAAATATTGGACGTTTTTGCAAACAAAATAGTAAAAGGGAGAAAAGAAACGTATACGTATACTTGAAAGAAGATATTCTATTGATTTTGAGAAATCAGCCTGTGAAAAAGGCATTTACATTTGGAAGCAAGTAATTGCAAAATCAAAGCAAACAAGTGTTTATAAATGGCAATGTGAATGTGAATATCAAGTCCCGACTCTGCTATGACTCTTATGACTCTTTCGCTTTCATCTTCCTACTTTCAGACAAATCATTCTTGGATTAGCTTCGAGCTTATGCCAGGTGACGGAACGAAGGAAAGAAACGAAGGATCCCATGTTGAGCGTAGTTACTTGATTTAAGTCCCTAACTTTTTCCTTAATCGCCCTTTCAGGTTTTTGATTCACCAGGACACCCTCTTTTTGCCTAAACCGCCCTTTCGGGTTTTCAGTTTAGCGTGTGTTTTTTTTGTTTTTTTATTATTTTTTTTATGCAAAGTATTTTTTAACTACGTCAGCATTCACAGGGAGAGGGAAGTACTCTCCATCCATAGTCGTGAGCATCATCGCTCCTCCAGAGAAAATTTTTCTGACCACGAAGGGACCTTCATAAGTCGGAGCCCACTTGCCTCTAGGATCTCCCTGAGGGAGAATTATCCTTTTTAGCACAAGGTCACCTGGCTTGTAACACTAAGGCCGTACCCTCTTATCAAAAGCTTTCCTCATCCTTTGTTGATATACCTGACCATGACATACAGCCGTCAACCTCTTCTCATCAATAAGTTCCAACTGATCCAGCTGATTTTGTACCCATTCACTTTCATCCAGCTCAACATCCCTCATGATCCTAAGAGAAGGAATCTCGACTTCTATCGGCAATACTGCTTCCATGCTTTAAACCAATGAAAATGGGGTTGCCCCAGTCGAAGTACGCACCGTGGTGCGATAACCATGCAAAGCGAAAGGCAGCATCTCATGCCAATCTTTATAGGTTACCACCATCTTCTGTACGATCTTCTTGATATTCTTATTGGCCGCTTCGACAGCACCGTTGATCTTTGGTCGGTATGGGGAAGAGATATGATGCTTGATTTTGAAGGATTCACAACTCCTTCATCATTTTGTTGTTCAAATTAGACCCATTATCGGTAATGATCTTTTCAGGCACTCCGTAGCGACAGATAATATTGTGATTAATGAACCGAGATACCACCTGCTTGGTGACATTGGCATAGGATGCAACTTCGACCCATTTTGTAAAATAATCCATGGCAACCAGAATGAAATGGTGCCTGTTGGATGCAGTCGGTTCAATTTTCCCGATCATATCAATTCCCCACATCACAAACGGCCAAGGGGAAGTCAAGACATTCAAAGGTATTGGCGGTACATGCACCTTATCAGCATAGATTTGACATTTGTGGAAAACCCGTGCAGGAATGTAACAGTCAGTCTCCATGGTGGACCAATAATAACCTGCTCTCAAAATCTTTTTAGCCATGGCATGCCCACTGGAATGGGTCCTGAAATCACCTTCATGTATCTCCTCAATGATTCTAGCTGCTTCTTTCTTGTCAACACATCTGAGCAGTAAACCGTCATGATGCCTTCTATACAACACACCGCCACTGAGAAAGAACTTGGCTGAAAATCTTCTCAAGAACTTCTTATCAGTGACGGATGCCTCTTCAGGGTACTCTTGTGTTTCAAGATATCGTTTAACATCATAAAAACAAGGATTACCATCTGATTCCAAACTAGCCTCAAAACAGAAAGTTGGCTCACTCAAGCTTTTGATAGTAATGGAAGGTGCCTCATTAGCCCACTTTACCTTGAACATGAAGGACAAAGTTGACAGTGCATCAGCTAGATTGTTTTCTTCTCTGGGAATGTGTTCAAATGTGATCTCTTCGAAGTATGGAATCAGCTTCATAACATGCTCACGATAGGGAATTAGGTTCTAATGGCGAGTCTCTCAATCTCCATTAATGTGGCTGATAACAAGATTGGAATCCCCGTAAACTTTCAAAAATTTGATACGCAGGTCCATCGTCGCTTCAATGCCATAAATGCAAGCCTTCTATTCGGCCATGTTGTTAGTGCAATCGAAACAAATATGATCCGTGAAAGGAATATGGTATCCCTCAGGGGAAGTGATAATAGCTCCGACGTTGTTGCCCATGGCATTGGAGGCACCATAAAAAATAAGTGTCCAACATGATCCCAGCTCGGTTCCTTTGTCTGGGTCTGGCATGTTACAATCCTAAATATACACAATTTCCTCATCTGAAAAATCAAACTTCATCGGTTCATAATCGTTCATGGGCTGATGAGCAAGATGGTCGGTCAATACACTACCCTTAATTGCTTTTTGAGTAGTGTATTGGATATCATATTCGGTGAGTATCATCTGCCAATGGGCTACCCTGCCTGTAAGAGCTGGCTTCTCGAAAATATACTTGATTGGGTCCATTTTGGATATCAAGTAGGTGGTGTGAGTTAACATGTATTGCCTCAAACGTTTGGCGGCCCAGGCAAGCGCACAACAAGTCTTTTCCAGCAATGAGTACCTCGACTCGCATTCCGTAAACTTCTTACTCAAGTAGTAAATAGCCTGCTCTTTCTTTCCTGTCTCATCGTGCTGACCAAAGACACAACCCATTGAGTTCTCCAACACAGTTAGATACATTATTAGTGGCCTTCCTTCCACTGGCGGCATGAGTATCGGAGGTTCCTGCAAATACACCTTTATTTTGTCAAAGGCCTTCTGACAATCCTCATTCCATTTCACTGTCTGACTTTTCTTCAACAACTTGAACAAAGGTTCACAGGTGGCTGTGAGATGAGAAATAAATCTAGAAATGTAGTTTAACCTTCCCAAGAAACCACGTACTTCCTTCTCTGTCCTTGGTTTAGGCATTTCCTGTATCGCTTTTACCTTGGCCGGGTCCACCTCGATACCTTTTTCACTAACAATAAAACCCAACAGCTTGTCGGATCTCACCCCGAAGGTGCACTTATTTGGATTCAACCTTAGCAAAAATTGCCTAAGTCTCTCGAACAATTTTTCCAGATGAACAAGATGTTCCTCTTCCGTGTCAGACTTAGCAATCATATCGTCCACATATACCTCAATCTTTTTGTGAATCAAATCATGAAAGAGAGTGACCATGGCACGCCGATATGTTGCCCCGGCATTTTTCAAACCAAACGGCATCACTTTATAGCAAAAAGTTCCCCAAGGTGTGATAAATGTTGTCTTCTCCATATCCTTCGGAGCCATCTTAATTTGATTGTAACCCGAAAAACCATCCATGAACGAAAACACTTTAGAATGAGCAGTATTATCGACCAACACATCAATATGCGGGAGAGGGAAATCATCTTTAAGGCTGGCCCTGTTCAAATCCCTATAATCCACGCACATCCTGACCTTACCATCCTTCTTGGGCACAGGCACAATATTTGCAATCCATGGCGGATAATTGATGACCTTTAAGAAATTCGCGTCCAACTGCTTCTAGACCTCCCCCTTGATCTTCTTGGACATCTCAGTATGAGTTCTTCGGAGCTTTTGCGTGACAGGGGAACAACCTTCTTTGAGCGGTAGTCGATGCACCACTATGTATTTATCCAACCCAGGCATATCCTCATAAGACCAAGCGAAGATATCAAAATACTCACAGAGTAGCTCAATCAATCTGACCTCTATACTTTCTTCGAGATCTGCCCCTATCTTAACTTCCCTTCTTACCTCTTCTGTGCCAATATTCACCACCTCAATCAAATCCTGATTCCGCTGGATAACCTTCCCCTCTTGTTTTAAAAATCTTGCTAATTCCTCAGGAAGATCACAATCCTCATATGCTTCTTCTTCAACTTGATAAATAGAAGTAATAAAGTCATAATGAGCCATAGCAGAGCCGTTATCAATAAAATCGATGGTGGAAGTGCATCTGCATGAACGACATTTTGGAATTTTTTAGTGACAGTGTGTGAAAAGAGAAACATTACCATTCAAAAAAAAAAAGAAATGGAGAAAAATTTTGAATGCAAAAATGTCCTTTATTTCATGATAAATTTTTTGAAAATAAACATGGTGGCCCTACACAAATGATCCACTACGCCTTGGGCAAAGCGTAGGAATTATGATATGATAATAAAAGAAAACAAGAAAATTACTCCTCGGCGCTTGAAACTTGGATAAAATCCACAGAAGTCCAATTGTTGAGTGTCTGGCCTGGAATACTCGGAAGAATCCAATCTTCGATATTGTAGCCATCAACCCTATCGTCGCCAACTGCATTGACGTATCCTTCTTGAGCAGCACTAGGACAGGAAAACTTCACAGGAGTAGATAAACTAGATGCCCTGGGAGTTGTACTCTGCTGACCTGGGCTAAAACCAAGACCAAATTTATTAAATTTTGGGGTAACGTCCAGCACCTGACCCCAACCTTCAGGGTTACCATTTTCCACCACAGCTCTCGCATCCTTGAGAGAAGACATAACAGTTTCAGGTTTCCCTTTCTGCTCTGGAGGAGGAAAATTGACAGCATGAACGGTCTCAAACGCCTGAAATGGAGTCTCATGTATCTCGCCTTTAACTTCAACATAGCGGAATGATGTCAAATTACTCACGATGTACTCTTCCTCGCCGCACATAATTATCACCTTTCCCTATACGGGATACTTGAGTTTCTGATGAAGAGTAGAAGTGACTGCCCCTGCTCTATGAATCCACGGCTGCCCCAACAAACAACAATACGCCGACTATATATCCATCACAAAAAAAGTAGCTGTGAATGTGCAAGGACCAACCTTGATTGGTAACTCCACCTCCCCAAACACTGACCTTCGAGACCCATCAAACGCCTTCACCATCAAATCACTAGGGCGCAGCTCCAGTCCAGAATAATCAATTTTCATCAATGTTGACTTAGGCAATACATTCAAAGACGACCTTGTATCCACCAAAACCCGAGATAAAGTAGTTCCCCTGCACTCCATTGAAATATGCAACGCTTTGTTATGGTCTCGCCCCTCCGGAGGAAGATCAAAATTTGTGAAGCCCAGACCGTTCCCGACAGATATGTTAGCATAAACATTCTCAAATTGATTGACTGTTATCTCATGTGGCACGAACGCATTCTTTAACAACTTCATCAAAGCATTTCTATGAGGTTCTGAATAAATCAATAGAGACAAGATAGACATCTTAGAAGGAGTATGGCTCAGATGATCAATTATGCTATAATCGCTCTTTCTGATAATTCGTATTAACTCTTCAACCTCATCGAGAACTGAAGAAGCTTCTGGTATCGGAATTGGTTGAGTTACATTGGCTGGCGTAACCCTTGGATTACCAATCATCTCCTTTTGTTTTCCTTTTTCTCTTGCAGAAGAATCTTCCGCATCTTGCACATTGGAAGGACCAAATACTCTCCCGCTCCTAGTCATTCGACCCACACCTGAAAAATTATGAGCTTCCCCTTCATTATCTTCAGCACGTTCTTTCTCAGACAAACGAGTACTTACCTCCTGCTTCACCCCATGGTAATAAACATCAGCACCGTAATGCCATGGGATGGCCTTCTCACTGGTATACGGCATGGGACCAGGTACCGTAATCATCAAAGGAGGTGCCCTAGATGGGGTAGGAATGCGCACAGGGGTGTAAGGAATAGATACCACAACAACATCTTCTTCGGTAACCTTACGGTAGCTCGGTTTTCTATCGAACTGTAGGGAACCCTCCTTTATCAACAACTGGATACCGACTTTTAAATCATCACAGCCTTTTGGTTTCTCTCTACACTTGGCACACTCTGAAGTACAACCCGGGAAAATAGAATTGTCAAGCAAATACCTCTTAACATACCACAACGGAGTAGTTACTTGCTCCACATTCATGATTAAATTCAACACTTCACCATTATCATCAACCATATTAACAACACCCCCTCCATGCCTAGGCATTGGGTTCTGAGTAACATTGGGACCAGTCACTGGAGTAAACTCAATTTCCTTAGCATCCAACAAGTCTTGTATTTTGCACTTCAACGCAAAACAATTTTCAGTAGAATGACTAACTCCGCCTGAATGAAATTCACATCTTGCGTTAGCATCATAGTTAGGAGGAAGTCTTGCGGGGGGTGGTGGCATATTTCTCAAACCGATCAACTTCAAATCGAGCAAATGGTGGAGTGCTTCAATAAGAGATACCGACAAGGGATCAAATTTTCTCAACTGTCTCTGTTGTTGATTATTATACTGACAGGGAGCATCTTGTTGTCTTTGTTGTTGAGGCACTGTATTCGGTCTCTGCTACGGAGGAGCATTAATAGGAATAGAAACATCATTGATTTGTTGGTGCTGACGATCCTCTCTTCTTCCTCTATGAGAGTAAACCGCACTTGTGTCGCCTTCCTTTTTCTTAGGGTAAGTGTTGAATGGTTTCTTACTGCCCCCTGATGAACCACTAGAACCTCAAATATGAATTTTCCCCAATTTCAAACCTACTTCAATTCTTTCACCAGCCATAACCAAGTCTGTAAATCCTGCCGAAGTGCTTCCTATCATGTGCTCATAGAATGGCCCTTGCAGGTTACTCATAAACATATCAATGAGTTCTATCTGCATGAGTGGAGGTTGAACCCTTTCAACCAACTCACGCCACTTCTAAGTGTATTCCTTGAAAGATTCTCTTGGTCCCTATGAAAAATTTTGTAATTGAGTGCGATTAGGTGCCATATCCATATTGTACTAATAATGTTTGACAAAAGCCCGAGCAAGATCATTCCAGCAATGAATATGGGTTTTCTCCAACTTCATGTACCACTCCAGGGATGCCCCAGATAGGCTATCCTTGAAAAAGTGAATCAAAAGCCCCTGATCCTCAGTATGTACCGGCATCTTTCGGAAATAAGCAGTTGCATGAGTAACAGGACATGACGTTCCGTTGTACTTTTCAAATACAGGACGCTTGAATTTTGGAGGAACTTTCACCCCAGACACCAACCCGAGATCGTTAGCATCCATACCAAGGACTCCTTGCCCTTCCACAGCCTTCAAACGTTCTTCCAACAACCAATACTTCCTATCCTCAACCTGAACTTCCGGCTCTGAACGCTGAATAGAAAACTGATCTTCATCCTGGTCAAAGCCATAATCCTACTCCTGATATTTCCTTACACCGCCCTGATTATCTCTTATGTTCCCCACAAGATGAGGTCCCAGAGACGGGGGAAACTACCCTACGTTGCGCAAAAAAGGGTTTTCGGGCATCCCGTGAAAATTTCCAACAGGCTAATCTTGCACCTCCCCCAATCCTACAGAAATGTCCTGATAGAGACCTTGATTTCCACCATCCCCTGGATAGCGGCGCTGGTTGTTGACAATGGCAGCCAGTTCCTCCTGTCGGCGATTCACATTGGTGATGACCTCCACGAATTGGGTCATATGAGTAGCCATCTGGGCCCTTATTTCAGCGAGCTCAGCCTGAACTTGTTCCATCTGTCTTGGAAAATTGTTTCTGGTGGAATACCGACAAGTAGTCGTCTTGAATTCTGAATAAGAAAAGCAGAAGAATAAGAATACCGTCTTGAGATAACCTGTAATGTTATGAAATGCATGATATGCATGATATGTTTGTCATTTCCCGGTATTCAAGAGTCCTTTTATTCATCAGTCACGGTGCGCAACCAATAATCAAGTATACAATCAAAGGGAAAAAAGGACAAGAAGACACACACTTCAATTATTTACAACCAAAAGAAACAATGTTCGAGTGACTTCGGACATTTAAGAGTGTAGCGATAAACAACAAAATATGTGTTTCAAAGTAAACCTGACAAAAACTAAATAATAAAAACAAACAGTGGTCCCTTCCAACAATCCTGGGGGTGACCAAATACACCAAAGGTAAGTAACAAAAACTAAATCTCCGGAACAAAACACACTTCAAGGTGTTGACAATACTCTTCAAGCCTGGCTTTATCCTTCAAAAGTCGTGATGCGACTACATTACTTTCTTGAAACCGATCCTCTGCGACATGCCTCTGGGCTACTTCTTTCCTAAGTGTAGCGATAAAAAATGTAGCGGGGTAAATCAGAGATCGAATTATTGATTAATTCGTCTCACAAAAGCAAGAGTCGCCACCGCGCTTTATTATTTCCAAGGGAAAAGGGGAAAGAGCGAAATAAAACCCTAAATGTGCAATGTAAAATAATACTTTTTTAAAAGTAATAAAAATACAAGGCGTTTTTTGAAAAGAGATCTAGAGTTCGAGGGTTGGTTATACAGTGGGAAGGTATTAGCACCCAATGTATCTATTGTACTCTATAGGAACCTTTTGAAATATCTGTTTATAAAAATTGTTCGTTTGATTAAAAAATAAATTGTTTTGGCCGAAAAGGGGTATGGACGGGTTTTTGAAGGTGCGACGACCTAATGTCAAAGTTTTTGCTTAAAAGGTATAAGTTTTGAAAAGATTGGATATTTGAGGAAAATTGTCTTAAGTTTTATTGAAACGAAACTATTCGCATGATTGGACTCGAGGACATGAAGTCGACCAGTTTAATCATTTTTCCCTCGGATTTAGACGTAAACAGAATAATCATGTAAATATGAAATAATTAAACAGCAAATTATGCGGATAATGATTAAATAGCAACAATTAAATAATAGACTAAATGGTGTGAACATGCATTTTTATATTTTTGTTTAAAATTAATGAAAAGAAAATGTTTTAATAGTTTTCATTTTTTTGCATTTTTTAATATGGACAAAGCATAAGAATTAATTTAAAGAAAATAAAATGTTTTTTTGAGTTTTTATCTATTATATGTTTGTTTAGAGTTTTTATTTAATATGTTTTTTAGTATTAATATAAAATGTTATTTTAAGAGTTATTAAACAATTAAACTAAATTAAGACTTAAGAGTTATTTAACTAAACCTAATAAAAAAATACTATAGTTACTAGATTAAGTCTAAAGTTAAACTAATAAAATGATCCAATTATTAAAATATTTTGATTGAATTACTTCTATTTGATTAAACTTATAATTAAAACTAAACTAATAAAATTCTAAATGGGCTAAAGAAATCAAATAGAAAGAAAATGTATCAAAATTAAAAGGAAGTAAATAATAAACCAAAGTGGGCTAGAGGGTTTCTAAAGGGGCCTAAAGTCAAAAATAAACAGAAGCAAGATATGGGGGTAGATAAGCAATTCGTTGGGCTTTAAGTGAAAAAAGGGGTGAGGCCCAAACACAATCCAATAATTTGTTTTAGGGTTAAACGTGTGTTAGTTTAGTTTGGGATTAGGGTTCACAAGGTTTTGGCAGAGCGACGCTCATCTTGTTGATTCGTCTTCTTCGCGTGATTCATCTTCTTCGTTCGCTTCTGACCTTTTGCCTGAGCTTTTCTCGCCCTAATGGCCACCAGCTTCCAATCTTCTTCTTCCCTCCAACAACGCTTTGAGGCGACAGATTTAAGGTGATTTCATCTTTTTTATTTCGTTAGTTTTCGTTACTGCATGTTGTGACTTTACATCTTTTTGATTCTTATTCACATTATTATGTTTATTGGAGGTATTATGAAAGTAAAAGAGGGAAAAATCGTTACCTGGAGATGGAGACGGAGGAGGAAGGTTGGACGTGCGTAGGAGGCCAAAGCGGCGGGGAAGACGGTGACGGCGTGATATTCGCTTGGTATCCTGGTTTGTCTTCTTTGCCCCTTTTGTTTAATGATGAAAACTGAAAACGAACTTTGTCTTCTTCCTCTTGGTAGCCTTTGTGCTTCACTGTGGTCTTTGAATACTTTCTCTCTTCTTTTTTTGCTGTGATTTTGTTGCCTCGTGATTGGCCTATGATGATATGCTATGAGGCTTTTCTGTATGCTTGAGTTTAGGATGGTACAGGTTTGTGGCCATATTGGTTGTTCTGGTTTTTTGCTGTAGAATTGGTTATGGTTTCAACAGGTTTGGCCTTGAGTTTACTGGTTTTACTGGTTTTAGGCCATTACAGGTTTTATGGTTTTAGCTTCAGGTTTTGGGTACACTGGTTTTTGGTTTGGCCATATTGTTTTGGCTTTTCTGGTTTTTTCTGCAGGTTATGGAAATAGGTTTGTGGCTTAGGCCATGGTTTTGGAATGGTTATGGTTAGGCTGGACAGTTTTGAGGTTTTATGGTTTAGGCCATAAGGTTTTGAAACAAGGCTTTGGTGATGGTTTTAGGTTGATGGTTCATGCTTGTTAGACTTTGAGAAAATTGTTTTGTATATTTTTTGACAGTTTTTGGTTTTCAGTCTTGAAGGCTTGATGAACAGGTTGTGAACACTTTTTTGTTTTTAAGGGGTTTGTGTTATGTTATAACAGTTTTGGTTCTTCCTCCTCTGAGGTTTACGTTACAGGATGAATACTTTTATTATATTTTCTTTGATGCCTCTGCACATTACTGCTTCATATGGTTTGTCTCTATTCCTATTTCATGCTTTCTCTTTTCTTACTGCATTGCTGCTGCTCTGTTGGCTATCTATTTCCTGCCTAAACCAAAACCTGTAAAACCATACTTCTTTCTCTCTTCTCTCTCCTCAATACAATTTGACATAAAAATGTGATGTTATGTATTGGTTCTGAAAAAGCATTATGCTGGAAAATGATGTAAATGGAATATTACTTGCTTGCATATATGGTTTAAACTGCACACTTTTTTTGACTACTGCATGGGAGCCTCATGTTTTTTGGCCTCTTCCATATTTCTTGGCATGTTTATGTTACATATGGCCTTGTGTTGAAAATGCATATGCTGTTTTGCTATGCATGCTGTGTTGATTTTGAAATATGCTGTTGGCTTTTGAAAATGAAATTGATTTTTGGTTTTTTAACTATGCAGTTTTGAAAACAAAAATGAATTTGTGCATCTTTTAACTTGTGCATTCTATTTTGAAAAATAAAAATTCATCCCTTTTTGTGAACCGGGAGAAATTCCGCGATTTGCAAAAAGGGTAAAAAACGGATTCCAGCCGTTTGCTTTTAATGATGAACACTAAAAAATAATTTTCTGCTTTTAATTATTTATTTATTTCTGACTTTTTCTTTTAATTGTTTTGCAGGTAAAATTAAATGAGCAGACAAAGAAGCATTGGATAGAAGATGAAGATTTAGAACTTAGAAAAAATTAGGATAGCTTTTATTTCGTTTTAAACATTATAAAATTATCATTGTAAATACGTTGTAAAAAAAATACGGTATTTAAACAATAATTGTAACAATTAGAATAAAATGAATAAAAACTCCATTATTTTACCAGTTAAACTCTTTTCTTCTTTCCAATTATTTATTTATCGTTTATAATTCTTTAAATTATAACAACTGAAAATGAATTCCAACTATTAAATTCAGAAGAATAAACAATTAAATAAACATCATTGATCAATAAACTTCTCTTCAATTATTTAATTCATTATCCATAATTCTCTAAATTATAATAATTGAAAATAGAATTTCAATTATTTAAACTTAGAATGATAGATGATTAAATAAACATCATTGATCAATTAATAAACCTCTTTTCAAATATTTATTTTATTATTTATAAATCTTTAAATTATATAATAACTGAAAATAAATTCCAATTATTTAAATTTAAGATAATAAATAATTAATAAACATTGTTTTAGCATTGATCGATTAATAAATTTAGCGTTCAAAATAAAACAGCTCTCAACTTGAAAAAGTTATGAATTTTAAATCTGCTTTGAAAGTTGATAAAAATAGGTCAAAACCTTTGCAATGTAATGATGCAGATGGGAGATGGTATCTTAGGTCAAAATTTGGGGTACAACAACTGCCCCTATTTAAGTTTCTTCTATCCGGAGATATGAAGATTAAAATCTTCGTTTCGACGAGATTGAAGGTACTTAAATACATAATACGCAAATTTTGTCCTAAGATACCGCCATTATGCTTTATATGAATGTAGTAATTGAATTCACAGAGAAAGATATTGTATGAAACAAAACAATGCTGGAGAAATCAAACACCAACAAAACACAGAGACATGGATAATACAATACTGGGGAAACGAGCCATCGACTTCAAATGACAAACTCTTGACAGCGAATAAAATTGAGGGAATACGACCTCTGACCCTAACAAAGAAGGCATCTTGCATAGGCCATACAAATAGATTATTAACCCAAAAATATCAGTGAGCTCACGACTCGAGGTCAAAGATAGACAGAAAGTATCAAATTTGCTGATGATGGACTACCAACTTCTGAAGGTAATGATTCACAACAAACTTCTCTGCAAGATTTTTGGAGATATACTCATTAATGCTGAGATAATAAGATTGTAGATACACAAGCTGCTCAAATAAAGAAGCTGCCACTTGCTGTCTTCCAAAAATATTATGACATACAAGCTGCTCAAATAAAGAGGCTGCCACTTGCTGTCTTCCAAAAATATTATGACATACAAGCTGCTCAAATAAAGAGGCTGCCACTTGTTGTCATCCAGGGATGTCAATAACACACAAGCTGCTCAAATAAAGAAGCCGCCACTTGCTGTTTTCCAAAGAAAATACCAATAACATACAAGCTGCTCAAATAAAGAAGCTGCCACTTGCTGTATTCCAGAAAAATAATAACGTACAAGTTGCTCAAATAAAGAGACTGCCGCTTGCCGTTTTCCAAAGATGATAATAACGCACAAGTTGCTCGTGAAGAGCTGCCGCTTGTCGTTTTCCAACGATGTCTATAACGTACAAGTTGCTCATGAAGAGACTGCCGCTTGTCGTTTTCCAATAATAATAATAATGCACAAGTTGCTCGTGAAGAGCTGCCGCTTGTCGTTTTCCGATGTCTATAACGTACAAGTTGCTCATGAAGAGACCGCCGCTTGTCGTTTTCCAATAATAATAACGTACAAGTTGCTCATGAAGAGACCGCCGCTTGTCGTTTTCCAAAATAATAATGCACAAGTTGCTCGTGAAGAGCTGCCGCTTGTCGTTTTCCCAAAATAATAATAACGTACAAGTTGCTCATGAAGAGCTGCCGCTTGTCGTTTTCCCAAAATAAAAATAACGTACAAGTTGCTCATGAAGAGCTGCCGCTTGTCGTTTTCCGAAAATAACTCAGAAGGAAACTGCGATTACACTGGCAGAGAATAAAATCTTCGTCAAAGAGAATCATGAATCAATCCTTCCCGAGGAGATCACATACTTAAATGTGCAAAATAAATGCACCATTCGTCTTGGTCGCGACCTCACTGGGGAAAATCGTGAGATAGCCTATGCAAGAGACAACAACTTCATCCAGGGATAAACTAGAGAGAAAACAGTCAACAAGACTCCACCCAATGAGAAAGTAATTCGATTGGGGATTCATCCTATCCAGAAATGGACAAGGTAAGCTAAATCAAAAATCATCCATGAGGATTAGCTCAGTTGGGGAATTTAGAAAGGAAGCACATTTTCTGCCTAAGCTAACCTTCTACTTGGAAAGAAACATGTACGATATTTGAATAAACAAAGTACAACCCAAAACCAATGGCAAATGTGAATATGCATGCGTGATATAAGTGTAAATGAATAAATGAATGTTATGCTGACAAAATGAACAGATGGAATATCTTGAAGACGATAAGATGTCACGACCAGATAGATACTCGGCCAATCTTGAAAAAGACGGAAAATAACTGGAATTGGAACCCCAAAGCAACGTCGGAGCGTACCACGCTACAAGACTCAAGTCTTCTGAGGAGAAAGGTATCCAAATCCAATCTTTTAATACCGATAGACCACTTGCATGAGACAAAGCGTACCACACTTCAGAAATTGCCCAAATAAAGGTAGCCAAAACAACGCTTAATTGGAACAACTGGGGAGTTACCAAACTTAGTACCACGAGAAACGCAAGTTTACACAACCAACACCTCATGACGATTTTGAAATAAAACGTGTTCATCATGCAAGGATAAATACTGTATTGTTTCGCATTTCATGGCTTGACCATCCTCGGAACAACTGTTAATATTCCTTTCATTATTCACGACACATTTTAAAAATAAGAATATTTTAAATACTTTGTTTCAAATATTTCCGTAAAAATTAAAATTTTGTCCACAAAAGGTAAATGCTCAAATTTCATTAACAAGATGGTAGTTCGCTAACAATGCGACTCCAACGGTTTACAAAAGTTTGGGAAATAGTACATGAAAGAAAGGGTTACATAAAAACAATGATCATTATTCTCCCTAACAACTTCGAATTCCAAAATGTGTTCAAATGCCACAGCCGGGATGACCAAAAGCCTGCCTAAGCCGCCCCTTCGGGTTTTCAACTTAGCGAACTGTCAACTCAAACCTAAGCGAAATACTTCTTGACTGCATCGGCGTTCATGGGGCGCGAGAGCTCTTCACCGTCCATATTGGTGAGAATCAAGGCACCTCTAGAGAAAACTTTCTTAACGACATATGGTCCTTCATAATTCGGAGCCCACTTGCCCCTAGAATCAGGTTGGAAAGATAATATCTTCTTGAGCACGAGGTCACCTTCTCTGAACTCGCGCGGTCGAACCTTCTTATCAAAAGCCTTCTTCATTCTCTGCTGATACAATTGACCGTGACACAACGCTGTCAATCTCTTTTCTTCAATTAAATTCAACTGATCATATCTACTTTGACACCATTCAGCCTCAGAAAGCTTAGCTTCCATCAACACTCTCAGAGACGGAATCTCAACCTCCACGGGAAGTACGGCTTCCATACCGTAAACTAGGGAAAATAGGGTTGCGCCCGTTGAAGTTCGAACTGAAGTACGGTATCCATGCAGAGCAAACGGAAGCATTTCATGCCAATCTTTATAAGTTACCACCATCTTTTGGACAATCTTCTTAATGTTCTTGTTAGCAGCTTCAACTGCCCCATTCATCTTCGGTCTGTAAGGAGAAGAATTATGATGTTTGATCTTGAAATATTCACAAAGCTCTCTCATCATCTTGTTATTCAAATTCGAACCATTATCAGTGATGATCTTGCTCGGGATACCGTATCGACAAATGATCTGATTCTTGATAAATCTGACTACCACCTGTCTGGTTACATTAGCATAAGATGCTGCTTCCACCCATTTAGTAAAATAATCGATCACTACCAAGATGAAACGATGACCATTTGAGGCCTTGGGTTCAATCATTCCAATCATATCAATGCCCCACATAGAGAAAGGCCAAGGTGAAGAGATAACGTTGAGGAGGGTCGGTGGCACATGCATCCTGTCTGCATAAATCTGGCATTTATGACATTTCTTCACATATCTGTAGCAATCAGATTCCATCGTCATCCAATAGTAACCAGCTCTCAACATCTTTCTAGCCATTGCATGTCCGTTGGCATGAGTGCCAAAGGATCCTTCATGTACTTCTTGCATCAGCATGTCTGCTTCACGTCTGTCTACACATCTGAGCAAGACCATGTCGTAATTTCTCTTATACAAAACTTCTTCATTGAGGAAGAAACTGCTTGCTAATCTTCTCAACGTCTTCCTATCTTTACTGGATGCCCCAGGCGGGTACTCTTGAGTTTGAAGAACACGTTTAATGTCATAGAACCACGGTTTGTCGTCGGTGACCTCTTCTACTGAGAACACATGAGCAGGTCTATCGAGGCGCATAACCCAGATTGTAGGCACATCGTTCCAACCATTCACTTGAAACATTGAAGACAAAGTAGCTAAAGCATCAACCATCTGGTTCTCATCTCTAGGGATATGATGTAATTCTACTTTGTTGAAGAAAGTTAACAATCTTCTAGCATAGTCTCTGTAAGGGATCAAACCAGGATGACGAGTCTCCCATTCTCCTTTAATCTGATTAATTACCAATGCCGAATCTCCATAAATATCAAGAATCTTAATCCTTAGATCCACTGCTTCTTCGAGACCCATAATACACGCCTCATATTCAGCCATGTTGTTCGTGCAGTCAAACTTCAATCTCGCCGTGAACGGGATATGAGTACCTCGGGGAGTGACGATGATTTCCCCAATTCCATTTCCATAAGAATTCACAGCTCCATCAAATATTAAACCCCAATGGGATTCGGGATCAGGTCTTTCTTCAGGTAACGGCACTTCACAATCTTTAGCTTTCAAGTACATAACATCTTCATCTGGGAAATCAAACTTGATGGATTGATAATCGTCAATTGGTTGGTGAGCCAAATGATCGGCTAAAATACTCCCTTTAATTGCTTTCTGAGTGTGATACTCAATGTCATATTCGGACAACAACATCTGCCAACGAGCTATTCTTCCAGATAAGGCGGGCTTCTCAAAGATATACTTGATCGGATCCATTTTGGAGATCAACCAAGTGGTGTGGTTAATCATATACTGGCGCAGACGGCGAGCAGCCCAAGCTAAAGCACAACAGGTTTTCTCAAGCAATGAGTATCGAGACTCACAGTCTGTGAATTTCTTACTCAGATAATACACGACATGTTCCTTTCTTCCAGTCTCATCTTGTTGACCAAGCACACATCCCATGGAATCTTCCAATATAGTCAGGTACATAATTAAAGGTCTTCCTTCCACCAGAGGAATCAAAATGGGAGGTTCAAGCAAATATTCTTTGATGCTATCAAAAGCTCTCTGACAATCTTCTGTCCACACACACCCTTGGTTCTTTCGGAGAAGTTTGAAAATCGGCCCACAGGTAGCAGTCATATGAGATATAAATCTAGAAATATAGTTCAGTCTCCCAAGGAATCCTCTTACTTGTTTTTCCGTCTTGGGTGCAGGCATTTCCCGAATAGCTTTGACTTTATCAGGATCTACCTCGATACCTTTCTGACTGACAATGAAACCCAGAAGTCTTCCAGAACGAACACCAAAAGTGCACTTGTTGGGATTCAGACGGAGCTTATACTTTCTCAAACGCTGGAATAACTTCAATAAGTGTTCCAAATGATCTTCTTCAGTTTGTGATTTGGCAATCATGTCATCTACAAACACTTCTATCTCTTTATACATCATGTCATGGAACAAAGCAGTCATGGCCCTTTGGTATGTTGCACCAGCATTCCTTAAACCAAACGGCATAACCCGATAACAAAAGGTTCCCCAAGGTGTAATGAAAGTTGTCTTCTCCATATCTTCTGGTGCCATCTTGATTTGATTGTAACCAGAGAAACCGTCCATGAAAGAAAATACTTTGAACTTGGCGGTACTGTCGACCAATACGTCAATGTGCGGTAATGGGAAGTCATCCTTTGGGCTAGCTCTATTCAGATCTCTATAGTCTACACACATCCGAACTTTGCCATCTTTCTTAGCAACAGGCACTATATTGGCTAACCATTGAGGATAGACCGATGTAACAAGGAAACCTGCATTAATCTGTTTTTGAACTTCTTCTTTGATCTTGTCAGCCATATCGGGACGAGTCCTTCTCAACTTCTGCTTAATCGGCGGACATTCAGGTATCAACGGTAAACGATGCTCCACAATATCGTTGTCCAAACCTGGCATATCTTGGTAGGACCAAGCAAACACATCAACATACTCTTTGAGAAGCTCCAACATTTTCTCTTTAACCTCTGGGATAAGAAATGCTCCGACTTTAACTTCCTTTTTATCTTCTTCATCACCCAAATTGATCAACTCTACAGGCTCTTCAAATGGCTGAATAGTCTTTTCATCATGCTCGAGCAAACGGGAAATTTCAACAGGAATCTCTTCACTATCCTCTTCTTCGGCTCTGAACATAGGGAATTAGAAGTTGGGAGAGGGCATAGGATCATTGTTTTCGATGGTTAAGTCATGGATTAATCTGCACATATGATTATGCTTTATTTTAGAAATCGATTTGTGCAAATAAAACAAAAGGTTATTATATTTTCCTATTACTACCAATTAATTTTCATTACTATTTCCCAGAAAAAAGTGAAAAAATAAAACAGTAGTGGACAAAATAACATTTTTATTCATTGAAGGGAAATACTTGAAACAAAGGGCCCAGACATTTCTCTTTTGCCTTGGGCAGAGCAAAAGGATTTATTTTTATCATAGCCCGGCATAAAATACTTTTCGCCTTGGGCAGAGCGAATTTTTTTCAAAAATAAAGACAAAACATTACTCAGAAATGTGCATCACAACAGGAACATCAACAGCTATCCAGTTCTGGAAAACCACTCCATGCATCACAAAATCGGGTAAATCCTCTTCAGAATCGTCTTCTATGATAGCATCAACTTCAGGAGGAGTCGGATGGATAACACCTGCGCTTCGGAAAACCTCTTGAATCGGACGAGTAACTACCTCTTGCTTGACTCTTGCAGACACGGGATGATAACCAAGACCTTCTCCAGACTTGTTCTCGGGCAAAGTCAACACCTGGCCCCAACCTTCAGCCGAACCACTTTCAACCACTCGTCGCGCATCTTCAAAAGAAGAAATAGATGTCCCTTGCTTCCTCACTTCATTCTTAGCAACAGATAGAGCTTGGAATTGGGTTCCAACGTCCTCATCAGCATCAATAAAAGAGAAAGATGACAAATTGCTTACCACCATAGCCTGCTCTCCACCAATCATTACTAGCTTTCCATGCCTTACAAACTTCAATCTCTGATGGAGCGTGGAAGTGACTGCCCCTGCATCATGGATCCATGGACGACCCAATAGGCAACTGTAGGCGGCACGAATGTCCATTACTTGAAAATTAATCTGAAAAGTATGAGGACCAATTACTATAGGAAGATATACTTCACCAATGACAGTCTTCCTAGAACCATCAAACGCTTTAACAATTACTCCACTAGGTCTCATGGGAGCACCTTGATATGAGAGTCGAGATAATGTAGTCTTGGGCATTACATTTAACGACGAACCTGTATCTACCAACACACTTGACAAGGTATCATTTCCGCAACTTATTGAGATATGCAAAGCCATATTATGGTTCCTTCCCTCCTCCGGAAGCTCTTCATCACTGAAACCAAGATTGTTACACGAAGTAATATTTCCCACAATTCCATCAAACTGGTCAACCGTCACATCATGATCCATGAATGCCTGGTCCAAGACCTTCATCAAAGCTTCTCTATGGGCACCAGAATCTCTTAGTAAAGCAAGCAAAGAAATCTTGGAAGGAGTTTGCAAAAGTTGGTCCACAATCTTATATTCACTTCTCTTGATAAGCTTCAGAATCTCATCATCCTCAGGACGAGGGATAGGTTCATTGGATCGGCCTATCTCAACCCTTGGTTCAACATTTCTCGCTGGAACTTCTGCCGGTATGGGCCTCCTGACTTGAACTTCTGGTCTCTTCAAAGGTACCTCTACAAAGACACGTCCACTTCTCGTAACTCTACTCACATCAGCGATGTTAACAAAAGACGGCCTTGTCGGTATAGGGACTTCTACCCCATTCTCAATCATTGTGGCATTATACTTATACGATACAGCTTGGTCTGAGTTGTAAGGAACAGGACCAGATGGGTAAATGGTCAAAGGAGCAACAGGTGCAGTTTGACTGTCGTAAACGATATCTACTGATTCAGGCAAATTGAATTGTGGTATTATAACATTCACTTCATCCTCCGGATCTCTATCATATGTAATAGTGATAACTCTCTGGTCTAACAACTTTTGAATATCCTCCTTCACAATAGGGAAATCAACCTCTCTTGAACAAAATTCACAAACATCATAATCATGCTGATGCCTAACAAAGGCAAGTCTTCTTAAACTCTGATGTAACCTGATCAACGACTCTCTTATGTGTTCAACTTGAAAAACTCGAAACTTTCCCGGACAACCTTCCACCATATTCACTGAAGCTGCCCCATGTCGAGGCAAAGGATTATCTCTAACATTTGGGTTAACATCCTTAAAAGACAAGATACCATTCTTAATCAACCTCTGCATGTCCACCTTTAGAGCAAAACAACTTTCAAGGTTGTGCCCCGGTGACCCTTGATGATATTCACAAAACAACTTTCAAGGTTGTTCCCCAGCGACCCTTGATAACTATCCGTAGCAACTGAACAAGAATAAAATAAACCCAGAGAACTTCAAGCAAGCTGGCATCAGCAGACAAATCAAGTCAGAAATTACGCCATCAGGATGTAAGTATTGAGATTTTCATATATGAACATATCCCATGGGAAATGTATAGCATTTACAATCACATATGCATATATCCTGCATAGACTATCAAAAATGCCAAGCACAAGAGTAGTGCCAATATAACAAATTGTGTTCCACAAATAAAGTGAAACACAGTAGCCTCAAGTCAAAAATGGAAAACTTTTCTCAAAGTACCTCGCACATTCAACAACCAAGTTAGTATTCCCATAAATAGAATGATGACTCACATAAGAGATGGATGATGACACCATATTGAAGTGAGAAAACATTATAGCAACTATCAAAACATTAGATATGATAAACAAAAAGAAACATGCATATGCACAATTTGGTCAAAAGTTAGAGGAATGTTGCTCCTTTCTATCATCATATTGAATTGACAATTAAATATCAATCAAGGATCATGGGAGCTTGAGAAGAATACAATCAAAGACCACAAAGGTTAGTAGTAACCACAATTCAATCATACTCAAATACTTTATCACAGCTCACAAACATAATAGAAGAGGAATCCCACACAATGCATCAAAGACTTAGATTTCAAGTTAACCACGGAAGAAGGTCAAACAAGGACAAAATTAAAGAGTTTGTAACAATCAAAGATTTAAAGTAAAACTTCCAAAACATGACTAGGACATGACCAAAAGGTTAAAGTGTTGATTCTATAACATGCTACACAAGTGCATTCAAAATGCCTCAAAAATTCAACAAGGATAACAGAAAGAAGCCAAACTCCATTCATGATTAGAACTAACTTAAGTAATAGGGATCAATTACTCTCAAGTCCTCATGAGACTATCATTGAAGTATCATTTCCATTCATGTTATAATTGGCCATCTAATGACATCAAACTCAAATTGAAAGCTCAAGTTTCAAAGTGAAGATCAACAAGAAAGCAAAAAGTCATAAAACATGTATCAAAAGGTTCAATTATTCAAACATGGGGAATTAAGTGAAATGACTTGAGTTTATGTGGAATAACATAACCAACATGACCATTAGGTGCCCAATTTTAGGCCTCACTCAAGTTCATTGGCCATCAAGCAAATTGCAACAAGATATGCAACATTAATTGGGTATCTTCACTTCAAAAATACATCAAAGATAGAAAAGGATTTCAATAATTCAAACCTAAATTTCCATAACATATTTGAGATGTGTATAGGTCAGAAAACAAGTTTGAAGTTCATGGATAGTAGAGGAGAGGATCTAATGAGGCCCAAAGATCAAAACTAGTTGGCAAAACTACCAAACTAGACAAACTTTCAAAATAATTTGTGGAAAAAATATCCAATCAAGTCAAATAATTCAAGAAAAATGGTTTTCAGATCCCCAATACATCCATGAACCTTAAACAAGATCCAAATTACAATGGAAACCCAAGGCAAATTGGTTTTGAAATTGAAACTTGCAATGTAATCTACAAAACCCTAATTGTTTGAATTTTAAACTTAAATTTTAATTAGTTAAGATCAAAATTCAAACAATTCAAACCAAGATCATGGAAATAACAAGGAAACCCTAAATATAACATTACATATTTTTTCATATTTTTAGGATTAAAGAAAAGTCAAAAATAAAATCAAAAATCAAACCATTAATCAATTAAAAAAATAATCACATCTCAAAATAAAATTCTAATCAAAAATCAGAAAAATATCCAACCAAAATTATATTTAAATATTAGAATTAAAAACACACATCCCTGATTTTTTGTGGAATTTTTGAATTAAAGGAAATATTAAAATAAAATCAAACAAACAATTAAACAATTTAAACTATTATTTACTGACAAAAATGCGAACCCTAGCCAAAATTCATAAAAAGGTCAAAACAAAATTATATTCAGATACTATGATTAAAAACAAACTTGTATGATTTTTTTGAGGATTTTTGAATTAAAGGAAATATTAAAACAAAAATTATGAAGCAAACAATTCAAATAAACTTCTCAAATTAAATTTCTAATCAAAAATAGAAAAAACTCTAAACCAAAATTAGAATCAATTTCTAAATTATTTTATGAGTCAAAGATAATTTTTATGGAATTTTTAGATCAAAATAACTATTAAAACAAAAATAAACATTAAAAATATAATTAAATAATAACTCAAATTTTTAAACCAATCAAAACATTTTCAAAAATTATTTAAAAAATGCAAAAGGTCAGAAATATTATTTTTAGGTTTCCTGAATTTTTTTCATAATTTTTCAACCATTTTTGAGCAAGAAATAAAATCATGAAAATCAGGTTATGAAACAAAATTCAAATAAATTATAAAAAAAATCAGCCAACCAGAGGAGGCCACACCATCATCTTCAACCTCTGGCTAGGGCAAAAACGCGCCAAGACCAGATTCACCACCTCATGTTCTAATCAACATAACATGCTCAATTCTACACCATTTTTCATGAAATTTTGTGCAAAGCAAAGCTAGAAACGACATCTACATTATGCTATTCGAATCACATCAAATAATTAACCATATATCAAGAACGGATCTCATGAAAATGACAAAAATTCACTGAGCATAAAATTTCAGATGCATCATACATGCACATCTCATCAAATCAAAAGCTCTAAAGCTATAGAAACACTTAATGAACCTCAAACAACATGATTACGAGCTCAAATCACATAATGCACGGCTAGAAATCAAGATCCAAAGTTAATAATTCTAACCTTTGAGGCAAAAACGAATCTACTGTCTCCTTCACTCCAGTTGCAAACCAAGCCTCGATCTACAATCCTTATCACTTGGAGAAGAGAATGCAAGAAGAAATACTCAAAACACGCAAGTAAATTGAGAGAATCAAAGAAATTTGCAGAACAAGTGGCTATGGAGTTTTTTGAGCTCAGGGATGAAATGAAGCACCAATGAGGCTCAACGAAGCTTTCCTCTCAATATATAGAGCATGAAGAGGAAGGTAGGATAGGTTTTTCACACTGAAAACCGTTAGAAAGAATGAATTCCAATTTTTGCAAAAGTGAAGTGTGCACATAAAGCATTAAAATCCCTCGTGCATTCTCCATCCTTTTATGTGTATTTCAGTTCTTTTTATCTCAGGAAGAAGTTAACAAAAGATCAAGGCTTAATTCCTTGTATTAACCAAGTGTTGGTGATTAGGCATTTTCATGCCACTTTTTGCAACACCACGGATTGCCCTTGAATTAGCCCATGTGCATCTCAAAATTTGGCATGATGGGCCTTAGTACATTGCAAATGAGCCATGGGACAAGTTTGAAGTGAAACAAAGGGCCACAAATCAGGTTATCAAGAATTTGCAAATTGCTTGCTTGGTCAAAATTCAATGAAATGCCTCAAAATTCCAAAGCTCATAACTTGCTCATATTTTTGAATTTGGACACAAATGAGTATAATTTAGAAAGGTATTAAAAAGATATAAAATCCCATAGTTTTGAGTTTTTGCAATTGAATCCATTAAGGTCCTCAAAATTTGACATGAAATTCACTAAATTTGGAAAATGACTTATAATTTTAACTTGAGGCATGAACTTACAAAGAACATAACTCTTGACTCCTTGCCAATTTGGACATGAGACCAAAAGGAGATGAAATATCACCCTCTTATCTTTCCAAGCATATTTCATTTGCATTATTTTGATCAAAGGTGAATAAAATATGAATTTTTGAAGTTAAGTCCTCATTTTCCAAAATTAGAAACTTTTAGGGTTTCTTCATGAACAAGTTTCAACCCAAACCTCAATCTTTTTGATCCAATGATCAAAATGGAATTGAAATATGAAAAGTACACCCTTGAATTGATGGTTTACCAAAATTTCACTTCGTCAACCTTGACTTTGACTGATTTTGACCAAAATGACCATTTTGCCCCTTTGAATCAATTGATCCACTTCCCTTTAAAATTGATGATCAAGACTTCAAACATATGATCTTCCAAATATATAGAGGCCAAGTACAAAGTTTCACTTCAAAATTCTCAAGAAAACCTGATGAAATCCCAAACCCTAATTTTGGTTAACACCTTTAGGAGACTGATGAATCATCTTCAAAACTTCAAATCCTCTGGGCATCTTGACCATTTTCTTGTACAAAGACTTTTCAAATACCAATGAGATGTTGTAGCTTACAAATCAAGATTTGTACATTGATCAATAGCCTTGATCAAGCAAAACCCTAATTTTGACTAGTGAATCAAAAGAGTGATTCTTCTTATGATCAATCACAAACTTCAATCCTCTGATGATCCAAAGAGATGGATAAAATATCTTGAGATATGCAATAACTTTTGAGCTTGAAAGATCCAGAGGTTTAGATGATAAGGTTCTACTTGAGAAACTTGTCAATGCAATCAACCTTGAAATCTTGAGGAAAACTTGATAACCAAAGTATTTTGATCCCATCACAATGTATGAATGCAATGCAATATGATTTTCATGATGAAACATAAGCCTAAATCAAGAGGGTAAATTTTGGGGTGCAATAGATATCGAATTATCAACTCGCAAATAATCATCAACTCATGAAATTCCACAATTATGAACAATTATTGAATCGGAATCAAGTTTGGACGCACAAAATCAATAATTAATAACAATTATCGCATCGACACATGAGATTCCAACAATTAAACAATTAATTATCTGATTCCAAAATTGTCCATAATTATAAATCTCAAGAATAAATTAACTCTTCAATTCACAATCAATTTAACTCATGCTTTATTCAATTAAGCACTTAATTCAAAAAGCAGTTAATTCAATAATCACCAATAAAATCAAGCAAGCTTCAAGGAGAGTTTCCGAAAATGATGCAAGAATATTGATCGGAAAAATTAAATAGAAGAAAAAGCATGATTGGAGCAACTCGATCACTGAGGGAGTATCATCAGAAAGCGGATCAGAAGCAGAAGGAGAAGACCAGACAGTCTTCGCCCGAGCAGCCAACACAAAGGAAGTGAGGCGGTTGGAGGTCAGATAGGTGGTGACTGAGAGAGATTCGGCGATAGAGTGAGAGTGCGAAGCTTATTGACTTGAGTTCTTGAGTCTTTAGAGAATTGAGAAAGAACTTGAGAGAATTTGGGAGCTCTTGCGTGATTTTTGTGCAAAATGGAAAAAAATCCTTTTTGAAATTAAATTTAAAATATATATATACTGGAGCTCTTGGGCCTTATTTGGAAAATGGAAATGTAAAATCAATTTTGAAGTCACATTCTCTTGTTTTTTGGTAGTGCAGAATTTTCAGCTTATTTTTGTGTACAGTTAGAGAACAAACCACAAGCTCATAACTTTCGATACATAATTTGAACTCGAGCCCTAATGAAAAATTGTAGATGATAGAACTTGTGACATCGTGCCGAAATAATTAACCTGATATGATAAAAGTTGAGAGAGTTATGAATTTATCAATAGCGAGAAACTTATAGCCAGATTTTCGTCTTTTTGGTTGCACGGCTTTTCCACTAGTTAATTTGAGAAGCGAGCCATAGACAAAAGCCTTCAGAACATAATTCGAACTCGGGACCTGAAGCAAAATTGTAGCTAACAAAATTTGTGACATCATGTATGATACGGTGGGAGAACTGACTTTGGTGTTTTGCATTTTATCACAAATGTTGCAGATAGCAAGAGTCACCATCAACTTTTTCTTTTATCCAATAAAGGAAAGGGTGAAAAGAACAGAAAAGACCTTTTGAGAATTTTCTTGAGTTCGCGGGGTAGGTTATGAAAAGGGAAGGTGTTAGCACCCTTTTCATCCGCAGTTATCTACAGGATCTTAATTGCTTGATCACTTAAAAATGATTTGTGTTTGTGTATGTAGAAAGATGTTTTTGAAGATGTTTTGAAAGTGGTAATTTTGCAATGATTCTCGTATCGTTGAGAATGTATACAAAACTTTTATTTGGAAATATTTTGAAAAGGCCTTAGTATGTCAATTTTGCAATGATTCTCGTATTGTTGAGAATGTATACAAAATGTTTGTTTTGAAAATATTTGTTTGAAAATATGTTTGTTTTTGAAAGTGTGAGGTGTAAAAAATGGTTTTAGTTTGTGAGCATGCAATTACGAGCAATCTACCTACTCAAAAAGTCTTTGTTCTTTTTCTCCTCATTTAAATAGTGTTATTTTACCATTGGTTGGTAAGGAGCCATATCTTTGGATGTGAGGGACGGGCGTGGGTCATTGTACAGTCATATAAGGCAACTTGTAAGATGTTTTAGCAATTTGTTGTAAGGGACTAAGATCGTTTACCGAAGGAAACATTGAAGGGTCATCGAGGGACTAAGATCTTTTAATCGAGGATCTTTTGCTAAAACATCCCACGTTCGAGGGACATGACTATTTAAATCCAAGGCAACAAGTATGGATTACCCTAGAGGTGCATGTGTGCAAAGTGTTTTGATTTCAAGTATTTTATCTTTGAATTAGGGTTTTCTAATGTTTGATTTTATATCTTGTCATGCAAACCCTAATTACTAACAATAATAAAGAAAGTGATAAATTGCAGAATTTAAATGTCCTACGCTATTACAATGCTTTAGGAATGGAGGGTACAATTTTGTGAATAGGGGGAAGAAAGAAATAAAGCCCTAATTATCTATTACAAATCATTTACTTAATAATGCAAAATAATAAGAATGCACAATAATGTAAAGAGAAAAGAAATTGTTTTTTTGTGATTTTTGATGGAAAAGGTTTTAAGATTAACCTAATTAAACTAATTAATTGTAATTACAAAAGAAGTCAATCAATCAATTACAAAACCTAAAATCTAATAATTGAAATTAAGAAGAAAAATAAACCTAAGTCTAAAGTAATTTGTTTAGAAAAATAATTTGAATGATAATATTAATTTAGAAAAAATCTTCTAAAGTGTAGAAAACAAACAAAATCTAGTTCTAAATATTAACAAAAATAAAAATAAGTGTTTAAATTAAATTATTTAAGAAAATATATGTTTTGGTATTTTTGGTTTAAATAAAATAAATAGATAAATGAGAATAATGAAAATATAAAAAGAAATAAAAATAAATGGGTTGGGTATTAAAAAGTAATCAGGGGGTTAAATGTAGCAAAAAGGGCCCAAATCAGTTTTTGTTGGAATCAGAAAATAAAATAAAAAGAAAACGGGCTTGGTGGTGCCTTGTATGGATCATGTGTGGTTGGCTTGTGATGATGCACCACGGTCTTCCCATCATGAGTGTTTGATTTAATTTCCTGGAAGATGGATGGTATGGATGAGAGGCGTAGCGTACACTCCTTGGGCATGCTTGCATTGAATCTGAAAGAAACAAATATGAAAGAAATAAAAGGGTACTAGTGGGGCTCGAACTAAGGTCCCTACACACTAATGCCTTACACACGCTTCCTCTGCCACTGGGGTGGCTGTTTCATCTGTTTATAAGACAAGTTGCAATAAATTTAAAATAAACATTTTCCTGATTGCACTTCATCCTTAACGTCGCGTCAGTCACCATTGTTACATTTTTGAAATTTCAAACTTGCTAATTTCTCAACCATTTTAAAAAATGTAAATATGAAAGTTGTTCCATTTTCACCACGAATTCAACCATATTAATAACTAAAGCTATAAATCAAAGATTCACATGAATTTTGTTTGGTAACAAATCAAATATGCTTGTATAGAGAGTTCAAAGTTAAGAAAACTTACCTCAAAACTGGAAATCTTGTTTGGATTTTGAGCACTCCTGGAGGTGTGGTGATGATCTGGATAGCTTCATTGGACTCCTAGGAAGCTACTACAACTCTTACTTTATGCTGAAAGTGCCTGAATCTTCCTAGAGAAATCAAGTTGCAGATGACTGTTTTTTAGTTTAGAAGATGATGAAAATGGAGTTACATTTATGAAACAGGGACAGGGATGAGTTGTATATGATGTACGGAAGCTTTAGGATAGATTAGAAGTGAAAACGCGGGAGTAGATTTTGAATTTGAAGTTCAAGGTCAGAATATGCAACAATGGAGGTTTGAAATGCAAATTCTGAGTTCAGGGAGTTTGTGAGTGCTTCAGGGCTTGTGAAATCGTTTCTTGGCTTTCAAATGACTTCTCTATTTATAGAGAAAAGGTTTTGAAGGCTCTAACCATCAGATTTCAAAAATCACATGTTATGGTTTTGAAACTTGATTTTGAAGCAACTTTGACAAACATTGTTCCAATGCAATGGTATAAAGGCTCATAGGGTAGTTATGAACTTTAAACATGTTTCTTTTGAGCATACATGTTGAGTATGATCAGAACAAACAAATTTGAGGCTCAAGACAAGTTGACATTGTGATTAAAGTCACTTTTCCAAAATGGAAGTGTGAATTGTGTTCCTTAAATGGTAAGGTAACTTGGACAATGCTTGAATCACTTGGACAATGGCTCAAAAGTTTGTGTAATCAACTTATTATGGCTCAAAGCAAGATTATGCAGCATACTTGAAGATTGGATCATATGTTCTTCATGAAAATGACCTAAATTTCAAGAATGGATGCCCAACTTCTTCTCTTCGATTCTCCTAGCTCAGGCATGGTCTCTTCAAGTTCTTGGACATTTTGTAAAGCTTGAAACATTGTCCACAACCTTCATGATGACCACTTTGGCTAAATCAACTTGGAACTTGATGAAAATTGGCCAAGAAGTTAGGACAAAAATCTGCCTAAACTTGCTAAAATTTTCATTAAGTGTTTTTATAAAAATGTCATGACTTCATGAGCTTATATATTCAAATATAAGAATTTTTTGGACATCAACCCTAAGGGAAAAAGTTGTAGGATTCATCAAGATCTACAACTTTCATGTTGAAAGTTTTCCTTGAATCATCTTGCATCTTGGTGAAAAATTGTTATGAAGTAGAGAAATTATCAAGGTTAAAAATACTTGTAATTTTTCTAAGTCTTTTAAATCTTGACTTTTTATGGAATTTTCTTGACTTTCTTGAATCTCGATGATCAAGTTTGATATTTTTAAGGCCTTTATGAATTTTTATCTTTGAAATTCAATGTTGACCAAAAAGTAAAAGTTTGACTTTTTGTGTGTCACTTGACTTTTCATTAGTTGATCAAATTTCAACTATCAATGCATTAATCTTGAGAAATGATTTGAGCTATGAAATTAGGTCAAGATATTATGTTTGAATCCTTAATATCATACTTCAAGCCATTAGGTCATGTACTAGGTCAAAGGTCAATGATCAGTCATTCTCAGTCAAAACCCTAATTTTTGACAATTTTGTCCCTTTGATGATTTGACTGCTCTTCTTGAGGAATTATGATCAACCCTGGTCAATTGATAAGTATCACTTCAAAATGTTTATGTTGGACAAAAATCATGAAGTTTGACTGTATGTTAACCACAATTGACTTTTTACCCAATACAGTTGATTTTCAGTCATCTAAGTTATTGACTAGGCAAATTGGTGGTGCAAGACTTGAAACTTGGATTGAGAATTCTTAAAGACCTATAATGAACCATGAAAGTCATTTGAGGCATTAGAATTCCAATTTTCCTTGTGAAAACCAAAACCATAATTTGTGGTCTTAGTGCTTAGGAGGTGAGCTTGCCTGATCAACTCTTGAGCATCCTTGAGCATTTGAGATAAATGTTTTGAAGAAAAGGGAGGGAAAATTTTGGGGTACAACAACTTCCTCTGCTCAATCTTATTAAACATGAAGAGTTAGATTGTTTTGTCCTCTATTCGTGACTTGAAGGTAGAAGAGGATTGAACACTTAAGTGCCCGGAAATTTGCACTCGCTTGTGCATGGAGTAAAATTGTTTGTTGATTATATCGGAAATGGTCTTATGGATGCCATTTGGAGAAGTAATGAAGAGATGTTATAGATGGGCTTATAGATGCCATCCAAAGTAACTATTGATAGAGAAATTAGACTAAATCTACGCTTGACTTTAATCCGAGCCAGAAAATGTCCACTGGAAGAAGTATCAGTATAAATCTTTGGTTGATTTAATCTGAGACAGAAGATGTATGCATCTGTGTTTAACTAAAGGAAGTATCACAATAAATCTTTGGTTGATTTAATCTGAGGTAGGAAAGGTCTACTGCGAGAAGCATCAGAATAAATCTTTGGTCGATTTAATCTAAGCCAGAAAATGTCTACTGGAAGAAGTATTAGAATAAATATTTGGTCGATTTAATCTGATCCAGAAGATGTTTGCATCCGTCTTTAACTGGAGGAAGTATCAGAATAAATCTTTGGTTGATTTAATCTGAGCCAGGAAAGGTCTACTGAGAGAAGTATCAAAATAAATCTTTGGTCGATTTAGTCTGAGCCTGAAAATGTCTACTAGATGAAGTATCAGAATAAATCTTTGGTCGATTTAATCTGAGCCAGAAGATGTCTGCGTCCGTCTTTAACTGAAGGAAGTGTCATATTAAATCTTTGGTCGATTTAATCTGAGCCAGGAAAGGTCTACTGAGAGAAGTATCAGAATAAACCTTTAGTCGATTTAATCTGATCCAGAAAGGGTCTTTAAATCTTTAACTGGGAGAAGTATTAGAATAAATCTTTGGTTGATTTAATCTGAGCCAGAAAATGTCTACTGGAAGAAGTATCAGAATAAATATTTGGTTGATTTAACCTGAGCCATCAGATATTTTTAATTCTTTAACTGGGAGAAGTATCAGAATAAATCTTTGGTTGATTTAATCTGATCCATAAAAGGTCTACTGAGAGAAGTATCAGAATAAATCTTTGGTCGATTTAATCAGAGCCAGCAGATGTCTTTAAGTCTTTAACTGGGAGAAGTATCAGAACAAATATTTGGTTAATTTAATTTGAGCCAGAAGATGTCTTTAAGTCTTTACCTAGGAGAAGTATCAGAATAAATCTTTGGTCGATTTAATCTGAGTTAGAAAAGGTCTACTGAGTGAAGTATCAGAATAAATATTTGGTCGATTTAGTCTGAGCTAGCAGATATTTTTAAGTCCTTAACTGGGAGAAGTATCATAATAAATCTTTGGTCGATTTAATTTGAGCTGAAAAAAGTCTACTGAGAGAAGTATTAGAATAAATCTCTGGTTGATTTAATATGAGCCAGCAGATGTCTTTAAGTCTTTAACTGGGAGAAGTATCAGAATAAATCTTTGGTCGATTTAATCTAAGGCAGAAAAGGTCTACTGAGAGAAGTATCAGAATAAATATTTGGTCTATTTAATCTGAGCCAATAGATGTCTTTAAGTCTTTAACTGGGAGAAGTATCAGAATAAATATTTGGTCAATTTAATCTGAGCCAGAAGATGTCTTTAAGTCTTTAACTAGGAGAAGTATCAGAATAAATCTTTGGTCGATTTAATCTGAGCCAGAAAAGGTCTACTGAGAGAAGTATAAGAATAAATATTTGGTCAATTTAGTCTGAGCTAGCAGATATTTTTAAGTCTTTAACTGGGAGAAGTATCATAATAAATATTTGGTCGATTTAATCTGAGCTGGAAAAGTTCTACTGAGAGAAGTATCAGAATAAATCTTTGGTCGATTTAATCTGAGCCAGTAGATTTCTTTAAGTCTTTAACTTGGAGAAGTGTCAGAATAAATCTTTGGTTGATTTAATCTGAGGCAGAAAAGGTCTATTGAGAGAAGTATCAGAATGAATTTTTGGTAGATTTAATCTAAGCCAGCAGATGTCTGAAGGGAGTATCCATCATGTAGATATTTTCCCTGTCTTATTTCAAGGAATGACCTACAATTTGTTTTGAGGTTTTGTTGATAATATCGGTCTGTCAATTGATTCTTCCTGAAAAGGTAAAGAGTTAATTGTATGCAATGTCATGATGTATGAAATGCATTGCATAATAATGTTCTCAAAATAAATGAGATTGTGCTATATGCGCTTCGTATGCACATGTTATGACATATGAATGTGTAATGTTATTAATTTGTATTTGTAAGCTTGTGTTGTAATTTTGTGTTGGAAAATGAATCCCTGACTATTGCTGGGGATGAAGAGTATGTGCATCTTCAATCTTGTCTAGAATACTTCCGCTAGGAATTCCTGTTTACTTGTTTGAGGAAACTCTGTAGGGGATGTATTAATTTCTGTTTAGGGAGTAGAGTTTAGGACCCTTGGTCGTCTGTTTCTCTACTAGGGATTTTATTAATTATATACCTTGACTGGGGATAAAAGAGATGGCTAAATTTCTGATTCGTCTGGGAAGGATAAAAGTTAACTGGTATCTAGTCAGATTCCAGGTTTTGCAGCAACTTTCTGGAGATATTGATGACTTCACTGGGGAGAGGAATTTTGTCAGTGATTTGTAGTAGTCTGAGGAATAAACTCGAGCTGGGGAAATCGTGATTTGTAGGGGAATAAACCCTGTTGTCGTAGAATTAATTTGTTGAGAAAACAATCTCTCCTGGGGAAATTGAATTTGCTAAAGAGAAGAAACTTTGCAGGGGTTTTACAGTTTGGGAGGACCAAACTCAATTGGGGAGAGAATTTCCATGTATTATACTGATTGGAAACTCCGTAGGTTGGTAAAATTTTCGGGAAATAGATTATACTCTTTTGTTTGCTAGAGCGATCTGCCGGGGAGATTACGGGGAATGTACCCTTATTTGTGAAGACTGCTTTATGGGGATAGTCTCTTTGAAGTAGATCTGTGGGGATTGATAGATAGCTTGAACATCATCCTAATTCCTAGAATCTTGAGTAAGTGTTTATTCTTGTTCTTATGCATATATTTGTAAATAGTTAATCATGTTCATATGCATATGTTTATTCAATTTTAGTTATTGGACGTTTTTGCAAACAAAACAGAAAAAACCAAAAGTTTGGCCTTTAAGATATATTTGTATTGATAATTTGCCTATAAATAGGAGATTTTGTACAAAGAGACAGAAATCCTAGTAAAAGGAAGTCGTCGTGAAATGAAAAGAGTACAAAGTGAAAACAAAAATGTATAGCCATGTGGAAGTGATCTCATTGGGTTCCAAACTCTGCTATTGCCCCTATGTCTTCAAATATCTCGTCCCTTACTATTGGAAGAAGTCGATTGAACTTTCGACTTTGGTAATAAAGCTTACATGTAAGTGATCCAACGGGGCATAGTCGTACGCTTTTAATCCCTAATTTTTTCCTGGATCTCCCTTTCGGGTTTTCAGTCCACCAGGATACCCTTTTTTCCCAAGCCTCCTTTCAGGTTTTCGACTTTCCAGTTGTACAATATTTTATATATATCCCTAACTTTTTCTCGAACCCTTTTGGTTCGCCAGGATGCCCTTATTTTTGCCTAGGTATGTCAACTCAGCTGGTCATTCTTATGCATAATATTTTTTGACTATGTTAACGTTCACATGGTGCGGGAAATCTTCGCCATCCATAGTGGTTAACATCATAGCACTGCCCGAGAATACTTTCTTGACAACAAGTGGCCCTTCGTAGGTGGGAGGCCATTTCCCCCTGGGATCGCCTTGTGGTAGAATGATGCGCTTTATTGCCAAGTCGCTAGCCTAGTATACTCGATGCTTGATCTTCTTGTTGAATGCCTTGACCATACGTTTTTGATACATCTAACTGTGACAAACAACCGCAAGCCTCTTCTCGTCCATCAGATTCAACTGATCCAACCTAGTCTAAATCCACTCGTCTTTGTCCAAGTCTGCATCTTTCATGATTCTTAGAGAAGGAATTTGGACTTCGACAGGCAGGACAACTTCCATACCATAAACTAGGGAGAATGGGGAAAACCTGAAAGGAGGCTTGGGAAAAAAGGCTTGGGAGAAGGACAACTTCCATACCATAGCCCCAGTTGATGTTCACGCCGAAGTACGATAGCCATGAAGAGCAAATGGTAACATCTCATGCCAGTCTTTGTAGGTCACCACCATCTTTTGCATAATCTTCTTTATATTCTTGTTGGCAGCTTCCACTATGTCGTTCATCTTAGGTCAGTATGGAGAATAGTTGTGATGCTTGATCTTGAACTGCGTGTAGAGTTTAATGATCATGGCATTGTTGAGGTTGGTACTATTGTCATTGATGATCCTCTTAGGGGTACCATATCGGCGGATGAGGTTATGTGTGATGAACCGGGCCACGATGTTCTTGGTAACTGAGGAAAATGAATCTTATTCAACCTACTTGGTAAAGTAGTCAATGGCGACAAGAATGAAATGGTGTCCATTAGAGGCATTAGGCTTTCTTTCTCCGATCATATCAATACCCTATATTGCAAATATCCAAGGAGAAGTCATTACATTCAAATGGATTGGAGGCACATGGACTTTGTCAGCATAAATTTGGCACTTATGGAAAGTCCTTGAGTGGAGGTGACAATCGGTTTCCATGGTCAACCAATAGTAACCAGCTCTCAGAATCTTCTTGGCTATAGTATGTCCACTTGAGTGAGTACCAAATATGCCTTCGTGCATGTCCTCCATAATTTTCTCTACTTCTTTCTTGTCCATACAACGAAGCAGGGTTGAATCATGGTTGCACCTGTATAGAATCCCATTGCTCAGGAAGAACTTGGCAGAGAACCTCCGTAGGAATTTCTTGTCGTTGATTGATGTCCCTTCAAGATACTCTTGAGCTTTGAGATATATTTTTACTTTAAGGAACCAAGGCTTCTCCTCTAATCCATCAGTGTCATCTCATAGCAGTGTGTCGGTTTATCAAATCTTTCGACAACAATTTTGGGAGCTTCATTGTCCCACTTGACCTTGAACATAGATGGCATGGTAGCTAAGGCATCCGCCAACAAATTTTCTTCCCTCGAGATATGTTCAAAGGTAACATCTTCAAAATACGGGATCAAGGTGAGTACAAGCTCTTTGTAAGGGATAAGATTTGGATGTTTTGTATCCCATTCTCCTTTAACTTGACTGATTACTAAAGCTTAGTCTCTATATACACTTAATAATTTGATTCTTAGGTCAATAGTAGCTTTAAGACCCAAGACGCACGCTTCGTACTCAGCCATGTTGTTGGTATAATCAGAGCAAAGTCTGACAGTGAAAGGCGTATGGCAAACTTTAGGGGAAATTATCACAACACCAATTTAGTTACCCATTACGTTGGAAGCTCCATCAAAAACCATATTCCATCGGGATCCTTGCTTAGGTCCTTCATACGGTCTAGGCTTTTCACAATCTGTAATCAACATGATATTCTCTTCTAATAATTCAAAGTTCATAGATTGGTAGTCATCCACAGCTTGATTCGTCATATGATCTTCCAGTACATTTCCTTTTATTACTTTTTGAGTAGTGTATTGAATGTCGTATTCAGTTAAAATCATTTGCCATCGAGCTATTCTCCCAGAGAGAGTTGGCTTCTCGAAGATGTACTTTATGGGATCCATTTTAGAGATTAATAGAGTAGTATGAGTCAACATATATTGTCTTAGTTGACGAGTTGTCCATGTCAAAATGCAATAAGTTTTCTCGAGCAGTGAATATCTTATTTCACAGTCGGTAAACTTTTTGCTAAGGTATTATATTGCATGCTCTTTTCGACCAGACTCGTCATGCTGCCCCAGCACACACCCCATTGAATTCTCTAACATGGTTAAGTACATGATCAGAGGTCTTCCTTCAACTGGTGGCATCAAAATTGGAGGTTCTGGCATGTCTTCGTATGACCAAGCGAATACCTCAACATATTCGTGCAACATCTGAACCAATCTACTCTTGACACTGTCTTCCATGTTGGCGCCAATCTTGACTTCTTTCTTATCTGCCTCAGTACCCAAGTTTATAACTTCAACAGGTTCTTCATGCGGTTAGATAGCCTTTTCCTCTTGTATCAGGAGTATGACAAGTTCTCCAGGTATCTTACAATCTTCTTCACCTTCGTATTTGGCTTGATAGATTGGATTTTCAAAGTCATAAACGGCAATAGCAGAATTGTTGTCAATGAGATCCGGAGTGGATGTGGATCTACAAATGTGTGTGTGTGTGTATGTAAGGTCATGTAGCTATTTTGAAAATGCAGTAAAGTAAAAGAAAGACAAGGAGCACAAAATTTGGATGCAAAATTGTCCAATGTTTCCATTAAATGAGCATATGATATATGAAATGACAACCCTTAACAAATGGATAATTGTGCCTCGTGAAAGGCACAAGGTTTAAAGTCATTGTTTTTAAAGAAATTATACAGACAAATTTCTTAAAGCAATAAAAATAGGAAATATCAATTACTCTTGGCTGAAGGAGAATGAGATGAAGTTTTTAGCCATCCAGTTGTTGAGTCCGTCGTCAGTAGTTGGGAATATCCATTCGTCTAAGTGACTATCGGTGTCTTCTAGAGCATTGACTTCATTGTTGCTAATACAGAGAGGCGGTCCTCCAGTGTGAACACGACGAACCTCTTTCTGAGCCTTTGAAGTTAAACCCAATCCAAATTTGTCAAATTTGTAGGGGATATCATGAAGTTGTCCCAAGATAGTTCAACCTCCATCTTCTACAACAGCCCTAGCATCCTTCAGAGAGGCCATCCTTGGTGTGCCCTTAGAGATTTCAGGAGTAGCAGGATTAGAAACAATAATCATTGGAGGGATTACCTCAAATGCTTGACAAGGGGTTTCAATGAATTCGCCATCCATTTCAACATATTTGAAAGAATTCAAATGTCTTACCATATATTCTTCCTCTCCACAGACTGTGACAATCTTCCCTTTTACTAGGTTCTTCGGCTTTTGATGCAATGTAAAGGTAACGCACATGCCCCATGAATCCATAGGCGTCCTAGCAAGCAAGAATAGGCCATGAGGATATCCATTACATAAAATTTTGATTTGAAAACTTGAGATCCCACCTTGATCGGAAGATTAACCTCTCTGTGGATAATTCTTTTTGAACCATAGAAGGCTCTTACCACAATATCGTTGAGTTTCAGCACCAACCCTTCATAGTCCAGTCTATCCAAAGCACCTTTGGGTAAAACATTTAGGGAGGACCCAGTATATACTAACACATGCGCCAGAGTGGTGCCTTTTCATTTAATAGAGATGTGCAGAGCCTTGTTATGATTCTTCCCCGTTGAAGTTAAATCTGCATCAGAAAAGCCCAAGCCATTATCAACAGTTAGGCTTACAACACAATTCTCAAACTGATCAGTAGTGGTCTCTTGTGGTACATGGGCATTCTTCAGGAATTTCAACAGAGCTTGGGCATGTGCTTCGGAGCATAATAATAAGGACAACACGTTTATCTTTGAGGGTGTCTGCCCTAGTTGTTCAACTATTTTGTAGTCACTTTTTCGGATGATCTTCAGAATTTCTTCCATCTCTTGTCTAGATGGGTCTTCAATTGTAACATCTTTTAAGGTTGCCTTCATCCAGGCAGGCTCAGTTACTTTCTTTTTACCTCGTTGTCTCAACAGCAGGAATGTGAACATGTGTTATTGTAGTTGTTGAAGGAGAGATGTCTAGAGAGAAGACCCTTCCCGTCCTAGTGACATTACTAGCTCCGGAAATGTTTGTAATTTTAGGATCTTCATTTTCAATAATCCATGGCTCTTGCTTGACACCATGATAATAAACTTCTTCCTCATAGTTCCAGGGCACAGCTTTGTCATAGGAAAAGGGGACTGGCCCCGGTGTAGTGATAATCAGGGGAGCCACTCTTGGCTCAGCAGGAATCCTTTTAGGGCCATTAGAGGTGATCCTAATAGGAGTATTTGAAATGGTGATTATGAAAACATCTTCAAGTCTCAGTTCTTGAGGTATACTTTCAGGAAAACTCATCACGGATGGAGTTTTCTCGAACAAAATTTCATGGCTATCAATCAGGCATTGGATACCTTTCTTCAGCCACATACAACCATTAGTTTGGGAATCACAATGGTAACAATTCTCAAGGAATTCTGGAAATAAATCGGCTCTTAACATATTCTTCTTAACGATCATCAAGGGAGTAGTCAATTCACTAATGGAGGAGACATATGAAGCATCGTCAACAGCGTTAACAATTTTACCATGACTGGGCATGGGTGCGGTAATCATATTAGGGGTCTATGGAGGTTCAAACTCAATCACCTTATTGTCAATAAAATCTTGGATTTTCCTTTTTAGGGCCCAACAATCATTGGTGTCGTGCCCAAGACTATTGGAATGGTATGCACACCTTGCATTTGGATTATACTTCGAAGATGATGTGTTGGGATTTTGAGGAGGATCCCGTAGTGTTACCAAATCTTCCTTCAACAGATGTTGTAAAGCTTGAGACAATGACATGTGGATCATAGTGAATTGCCTTCTCGGGGCATCTGGCCTTTGCTGATTGTTTTTTCATTATGGTCGTTGAATCGGGGTTGGGTTAGAAATCAATACTGCACTTAATGACTGATGACGATCATTCTTGTCACAGATCCTTTGTCCATAAACAATATTAGTCTATTTCTTGCCAACAAATGGTTTCTTTACATCAGTAGAGGTTGAGGCCATAAGGATATTTCCACTCTTAATTCCACTTTCAACTCGTTCTCCGATCAAAATCAGCTCAGTAAATCCTAACGAAGAACTCCCAATTAGCAAATTAAAGAATGGACCAGTCAAGGTGCCCATGAACATGTCCACTAATTCTCTGTCATTCAAAGGTGGTTACACCCTTCCATCCAGGTCCCTCCATTTTTTAGCGTACTCCTTAAAGCCTTCGCTTAAACCCATAGTCATATTTTGTAATTATACGCGAGTTGGTGCAAGGTCGGAATTGTATTGGTATTGTCTGTAGAAGGCAGCAGCCAGATCCTCCCATGTGTGGATATTAGTCCCCTCTAGTTGATAGAACCATTCCAACTGTGTTCTAGATAAGCTCTCTTGGAAGAAATTAACCCGTAACTTCTTATCGGCGGTGTTTGGTTGAATCTTGCGGATATATGACCTCAAATGGAGTTTTGGACAAGAGACTCCATCATATTTGGCGAAGACCGGAACCTTGAATTTATGGGGAATGACCACCCCATGGACCAAACCTAAGTCTCCAAAGTCCAAACCATGCACTATTTGGATCTCTACAGCCTTAAGTCGGTCTTCCAATTGTTTGTATTTGTCATCTGCCGGTGGGTACTACTCATTGGAGTAGTCTTCATCCTCAGAAATCTGGTTATTTCCACCCCTAACCCTGGTGCTTCTAACATCCTCATCTTGATTGTCTTCTTCCTCAGAAGAAACCTCTTCTATTTGAGCCAGTCGGGCGGGCCCCTTGAACCTTCTTCCCATGTTGAGGATGACATCCCGTTTCTTGGTCTTCTTTTTGGTGGCAAGGAGTGCCATCATTTCTTTCTGTCCTTTGGCTAGGTTCAGGAGAGTCTCTTGGAACTGTGTGTGTTGAGTTTTCAGATCTTTGACGGTTTGCTCTAGAGCCATTGTGATACGGTGGGAAAACTGACTTGATTGTTTTGCGTTTTATTGCAAATGTTGCGGTTAGCAAGAGTCGCCACTGACTTTTCTTTTATCCAAAAGGAAAGGTAAAAAAGCACAGGAAAGACCTTTGAGATTGTTTCTTGAGTTCGGGGAGTAGATTAGGAAAAGGGAAGGTGTTAACACCCTTTTCATCCATGGTTTTCCATGGGCTCTTAGTTACTTGCTAGATCACTTGCTTTTGTTTGAAAATGTGCTTTGTGTGGTTTTGAAAGTATTTTGTAAAAGAGGTCATTGTTTAGGCAATCTTTGTAATGATTCTTGTTTGTAAGAATGTATACAAAGATGTTTGTCTTTTTGAAAATGTTTTCAAGTTTGTAAGATGTTTTGAAATATGTGTGTTTGTTTTGAAAATAGCAAGGATATTTGTTTGAAATGGAGCAAGTAACTAAAAGTAATCTACCTACTCAAATGTCTTTCTTGTTCATTTTCTTTTCCTTTGATATTGTTGTCTTACAATTGATTTAGTAAGCAACCCTATCTTTGGATGTAAACGGGACGGGCGTGAGTCATCGTATAACCATGATTAGAAATGTTGCAAAGTATCTTAGCATTTTTTGAGGGACTAAGATCATTTTGTAAGGCAACTTTGAATAGCGTCATCGAGGGTCTATGATCTTATATTTGTTTGTTTTTGCTAAGAAACTTTACATGCGTAATATGACCATTTTTGTACAGGGAAACTAAGTGGAGTAACCCTAGGGGTGCTTGTGTGCAAGTGTGTCATTTTAATGCTTGATTTTGTCTTGGATTAGGGTTTTCTATTTGGTTGATTTTATCTTTCCATACAAACCCTAATTACTAACATGTTATGTAAAGCGATAAATTGCGAAATTTAAAGATTACTACGCTATTAAAAAAATTTGTGGGAGGGGGGTATACAATTGATGAATGGGGATTGCAATAATATAAACCTAATTAATCTATTACAACCAAATTGAATTTATACAAGTATTGGAATAAATAATGTACAAGATAATTTAAATATGCAAAGATATGTAAATGCAAAAGAAGGTTTTGTTTTGTTCTTTTATGTGGAAAAAGTTTTAACCTAAACCTAATAAACAAATCAAGATTAAACTTAAATTAATTAGGAAGGAAATTATTTTTTAGAAAAGATTTTGATTAAACCCTAATTCTAATTTATTAAAAGGAAATAAATTACTTTAAGTATTTTTGTATTTTTGTCTTTAAAAATAATGTATGGTACTTATGAAGTATTTTGGCCTTTTTATATGTTAAAATAAATATTTAATAGGTGTGAAGAAAAAATAAGTATTTAACCTAATTCTATTTTAATTTACAAATTTATTTAACAAAAATAGATAATATATAACTAAATAAAAATATTTTTTTATGAAAAAATAAAATAAAATAAAACCAAATATAATATTGATCATTTTATATTTTTTATGATTTTTATTATTAAAGAAAATATATTTAATAAAATAGAAATGAAAATAAAATGAATAATAAAAATATATGGGCCAGGGGTGCCGTGAGTAAACTGGAGGTAGGAAGTTAGCAAAAATATAGGGCCCAATGTCCAGAAGCCCATGCTGCAAACAAACAAAAAAGTGGAAAAAAGTATGAAAAATTGCAAAAGGCAACGCAAAGGCTCGAACTCGTGCCTAGGGCATTTTTGCGCGCTGCCTTACCACTAGGGTGGCTGTACATCCGTTAGTTTAAATGAAAACAAAAATACATAACATGAAACGCTTCCTTTCCCTGTACTTCATCTTCAACCTTTGGCCAGCCGGACCTCTTGTAACTTTTTCATTTTTGAATAAAAATGGAAAGTGGTAACATGAACATTATAGCATTTTACCTCACGATTCTAACCATGTGCATAACTAAAACTATAAGTCTAAGATCAGAGAGAATTTTGTTTGCCCTAATTCTTAACCTAATTTTTCTAGAAACTTCAAACTTAAAATTCTCTAAACTCAAACCAAATAAATGCAAGCTATGGATATGTACAGTTTCGTAGCAATGAAGTCTACATTTTATCTTCACAAATGGTAAGCTAACTATGCCTGTATCAAGAGTTAGAAAAACGGAAAACTCACCTTGAAAATGGAAATCGTGTTTTGAAAATGAGCTTACTGTAGGATGATGTGATGATCAGGTTAGCTTCCTTGAACCTCTAGGAAGCTAATGCAATGCTTAGCTTGTCTTGAGGGTGGCTGGAATGGTCTGGAGAAGTCCACCTGTGTTTCTCTATTTTTGACTTTCAACAATGGGGAAGATGGAGTTACAGTGATGTTTCAGGGTGTGGGATGGTTTACTTGTATGGTAAGGAAGCTTGGGAAAGCAAAAGGCCTAAAAATGCACGAGTGGAATGGAAGATTCAGTTCACAAGTCAGAAATGGCAAGTTTGGAGGCTTGTTATGCAATTTCAAATTCTAAGGTGTTTCAAAGCTTAGGCATGCATGGTTTTAGTTGCAAAATGATGGCTTTATATAGAGCAAGAGGTTAGAGGACTTGTGCTTTCTCAAAAGTACAAGATCACATATCTTGCTACATTTCTTATTTTTGAAGCAAGTGTGAGAAGTGACTTCTTAAGGCATCAATCTGAGCTTATAGGGTGGCTTGAAGCTCTAAACACGTTTTTCTCAGGTTTAGAGACTTGGTTTGTGCAGAAAGAACAAGACCAAGGCTCAAGAAATGAAAAAAATGCAAAAAAAAACATGCTTTTCTAAAATGGCAATGTTGTCTTTCTTCCAAAAATGGTTATTTCCTTGTACAATGCATTGAATGTTTGGCTTTAGGGAATGAAACCTTGTGCAATTCATTAATGGTGGAGTGAAAAAAGAGTTTGAGGCCTGAAAAGTGAAGATTGTACAGCCAATTTGCAAATTTGAAAACTTGTTCTTCATGAAATGGTTTGAAATCAAAGTGAGAAATTGCCAACTTCATCTCTTCGATTCTCCCTACTCAAGAATGATATCAAGGAGTTCTTGGACATTTTGGTAATCTTGTAATGTGATCTACAACCCATATTTGAAATGTTTTTTAATATTCCTCTTGAAACTAGGTGAAAAGTTGCCATGATGTTAGGTCAAAAACCTGCCTAACTAGGGCAAAATTTCACTAAGTTATTTTAGTTCATGAGCATGTATTCATAAAATCATATCTTGAAATACAAGCACCTTTAGGAAAAAATGTGTGAAGCAAAGTTGTAGATTTCATGGATATCTACAACTTTAATGTTGGGAACTTCCTTTGAATCATTTTGTATCATGGTGAAAATTTGGCCTAAAGTTGAGAAAAAATAAGAAATTTTCTAAGTTAGAATTTTTCAACTTTTCAAATCCAAATCTTAAATCTTTGGTTTCTTGATGAACAAGTTTCACATTTTGACATGTTTTTATGAATTATGATCCTTGGCACTTGAATTTGACCAAAAAGTCAAAGTTTGAATTTTCAGTGCACAGTTGGCTTTTGATCAGTTGACTGAAAAATTCATATGTCAATCCAATGGATTTGAAATGTTTTGAACCATGTCATTAGGTCAAGATGATGCAATTGAAATCTTGAGATCATGCCTTAAACTAATTTACCATTTGCTAGGTCAAAAATCAAAAATTGTCCCTTCTCAGTCTAAACCCTAATTTTAACCATTTTGCCCTTTTGATGATTTGATCAAATTTCTTGGGGAATTGTGGTCCAAACTTGATCAAATGATACATATGAGTCTAATGTGTTGATGTGGATCAAAAATTATGAAGTTTGACTATAAATTGGCCATAATTAACTTTTTCCCCAATACAGCTGATTTTTAGTTCAACTGTCCAATTGACTGATCAAACATGTGATTCAAGGCTTGAAACTTAACATGAGTAATCTTGGGGGTCCATAATGATCCTTGAAATTCCAATGAAGCATTGATAGTCCAAAAATCCTTGTGCAAACTCAAACCATAATTTTGGTCATCAGTGTATGAAGAGGTGTCTTGAGCTGGTCAAACCCTAATGTAGTCTTGAGTCAAAGAGATCTTGTGAGAAAATTCTTGATAGGTGAGAGGGAAAATTTTAGGGTACAATAGCTTCCCCTGTTCAATCTTCTTAAACTTGAAGAGTTAGACTGACGAGTTTTGCCATTCGTGACTCGAAGGTGGAAGATGATTGGACACTAGAGTGCCCATAAATTTGCACTTTATGATGTAATGATAGAAGGAATGGGCTTACAGATGCCATTTGGAGAGGTGACAGAAAGTTGTAGGAGATGGGCTTAAAGATGCCATCAAAGGTTGTTGAATTGTAATTTGTAAGTTGGAAGAATGAGTATCAGAATGGAGTCCGTATCTGGAGCGTATTTGTACTGTATCTGAAAGTCGAATCCGAATGAATATCAGTATGAGCATCCGTGTTTGGAGCATATTTGTATTGTATCTTAAAGTTGAATCTGAATGAGTATCATAATGGCATATGCTTCTGGAGTGTAATTGTACTGTATTTGAAAGTTGTATCTAAATGTGTATCAGGATGGCACCCACGTCTGGAGCGTATCTGAACTGTATCAAAAGGTCGAATCTAATTAGTATCAGGATGGCACCCGCGTCTGGAGCATATCTGAACTGTATTAAAAAGTCGAATCTGAATGAGTATCAGGATGGAATCCATGTCTGGAGCGTATCTGAAAACTCTGAACATTGTTAAGGATAACTGTTAATCTTATCCTGAAAAGGGTAAAATGTTAGCTTAAGATGTTAAGTCATGATACATGAAATGTATGCATAATGGGATTATGTTGTATGCATTTGTGTTATCAATGTTTATGATATATGGATGCAATGTATGCGTATATGAGCTAGTTTACTATATTGCTGTTGGATCGGGGAAAATAAAACCCTGACTGTTATTGAGGATATGGGGTATAAGTCTTCATGTTTTGAATGTCGAAGTGTTGATGAATTTCTGTTGAGAGAAATAATCTCTGTTGTAAGGGTAATGCCATGTACTGTTTGTAAAATCTTATTGGGGAATCCTGAGAAATTGACGACTTCTATTGGGGATCAATAATTTGAAATTTTATTTCGCTGGGGATTTAAATGACGTACTGCATGAGGTTACTTATGGAATATCCTAGAGGCATTTCTCTATCCTTTCAACCTATCAGTAATTGTCTTTCCTATTTTGTTTTATTTGTAAATAGTAATTATGTTCAAATGCATATGCTCAACAATGAATCATTGGACGTTTTTTGTAAACAAAACACAAGTGTAAAGAAAAGACAAATAGTTTTTTTACTTTCAAAGGAATATTTTGTTTTGACTTTTAGTAAGTGTTTTTTGTACAAGGAGACAGACATTCTAGTAAGAGAATGCCGTCATAAAAATGAAAATTTTGATACAAAGAAAAGATAGTTATGTGCAATAATCCCATGGGGTTTCCATTCTGCTATAGCCTTCGTATCTCCGAGCGTCTTGTCTATTTGTTACCTTGTCCGAAGATGATTGAATTGATCAGAACCTCTGAGTTTGTCAGTGGAAGCCAAAGTTTATCCATAAAGTGATCCAACGGGACATAGTCATACGCTTTAATTCCTTAACTTTTTCCTGGACCGCCCTTCCGGGTTTTCAGTCCACCGGGAAACCCTTTTTGCCCAAGTCGCCCTTTCTGGTTTTCAACTTGCCGAGTGTACAGATCTTTTTTTGTTTTATCCCTAATTTTTTCCCGAACCTTTTTGGTTCGTCGGGATGCCCTTGTTTTGCCTAGGTGTGTCAACCTAGCGGGTCTCTTATGCGTAGTATCTTTTGACTATGCCCGTGTTCCCAGGGTGTGGCAGGTCATCTCCATCTATGGTGGTCAAGATCATTGCCCCACCGGAGAATATGTTTTTGATTACAAAGGGTCCTTCATAGGTAGGAGTTCATTTTCCCCTGGGATCACTTTGTGGCAAGATGATACGTTTGATCACTAGACCCCCAACTTGATACACTTGGCGTCTGAATTTCTTATTGAAAGCCTTGATCATCCATTTTCCATACATTTGACCATGGCAAACAGCCGTAAGTCTCCTTTCATCAATAAAGTTTAGTTGATCAAGTCGAGTCTGGATCCAATCGTCTTTGTTCAATCCTGCATCCTTCATAATCCTCAGAGAGGGGATCTGAGCCTCAATAGGCAGGACGCCTTCCATGTCGTATACCAAAGAATGGGGTGTTTCCCAAGTTGATGTGTGAGTCGTGGTACGATACCCGTGGAGAGCGAATGGTAGCATCTCGTGCCAGTCTTTGTATGTGACTGTCATTTTCTGTATGATCTTTTTAATGTTTTTATTTGCAGCTTCTACAACACCATTCATTTTCGGCCGATAGGGAGAAGAATTGTGATGTTGAATCTTGAATTGTTCATATAAGGCGGTGATCATAGTGTTGTTGAGATTTGTACTGGATTCAGTGATGATCCTTTCGGGGATACCGTACCGACAAATGAGATTTTGCTTGATGAAGCGGGCAACAACGTTCTTGGTGACGGAAGCGAAGGAAGCTGCCTCCATCCACTTTGTAAAATAATCAATGGCCACTAAGATGAAGCGGTTTCTATTGGAGGTTGCTGGCTTGATTTCCCCAATCATATCAATTCCCCACATAGCAAAGGGCCAGGGAGCCGTTAAGACATTCAGAGGAACCGGAGGTACGTGCACCTTGTCAGCATAAATTTGGCACTTATGGCAGGTTCGGGAGTGTTGATAGCAATCTGCTTCCATGGTAGACCAGTAATAGCCTGCCTGTAGGATTTTCTTTGCCATCGTATGCCCACTAGAATGGGTACCAAAAGTGCCTTCGTGTAATTCGGCCATGATCCTTTCAGCTTCAACCTTATCTACGCACCGAAGTAACACAGAGTCATGATTGCGTTTATACAGGATGCCATTACTAAGGAAGAACTTAGCAGAGAATCTCCTTAAGAACTTTTTATCATTGATTGAAGCTCCTTATGGGTATTCTTGAGCCTCGAGATACCTTTTGACTTCATGAAACCAAGGCTAGTCCATTATTTCTTCAGTATTAATCTCGTGACAGTGTGTTGGTTCATCCATTCGTTCGATGGTGATCTGGGAGCCTCGTTATCCCAATTAAGTTTAAACATAGATGACATTGTGGCTAGAGCGTCTGTTAGCTGATTTTCTTCTCGCGGGAAATGCTCGAAGGTAATCTTCTCAAAGTGTGGTAACAATGTCAAAACATGTTCTTTGTAAGGGATAAGGTTAGGGTGTTTGGTGTCCCATTCCCCTTTGATTTGACTGATGACCAAGGCTGAGTCTTCGAATACATCCAATGATTTGATCCCCAAGTCTATGGCAGCTCTCAGACCAAAGATGCATGCTTTGTATTCCGCCATGTTGTTTGTACAATTGAAGCAAAGTACGGCGGTAAAGGGAGTATGACACCCTTCCGGAGATATGAGTACAGCACCGATACCATTACCAAGTGCATTGGATGCTCCACCAAAGAACAGGGTCCATCGGGATCCTTGTTCAGGTCTGTCACATGGCCTGAATTCTTCACAGTTGTCTAATGTCATGATGTCTTCATCCGGAAAATCGAACTTCATGGTCTGGTAGTCTTCTAAGGCTTGGTGAGCAAGGTGATCAGCCAATACACTACCCTTTATAGCTTTATGGGTAGTATAATGTATGTCATACTCTGTCAGGATCATCTGCCATCTCGCTATTCTCCCAGAAAGAGCAGGCTTCTCGAAGATGTACTTTATCGGATCCATCTTAGATATCCACAAGGTAGTATGAGTCAACATATATTGTCTTAGCCGGCGAGCAGCCCATGCCAGAGCACAACAAGTTTTCTAGAGCAGTGAATATCTGGTTTCACAGTCGGTAAAAGTTTTGCTCAGATAGTAGATAGCGTGCTCTTTTCGGCCAGACTCGTCATGCTGCCCCAATACACACCCCATTGAATTTTCTAAAACAGTCAGATACATAATCAACGGTCTTCCCTCGACTGGTGGCATCAACACAGGAGGTTCTTGTAAGTACTTTTTGATTTTATTAAAAGCAACTTGGCATTCATCATTCCATTTGACTACTTGATCTTTCTTCAATACTTTGAAGATTGGCTTACAAGTAGTTGTCAGGTGAGAAATGAATCTGGCGATATAATTCAAATGTCCCAAGAATCCTCTGACTTCCTTCTCAGTACGAGGAGCAGGCTTCTCTTATATTTCTTTAACTTTGGCAGGATCGACCTCAATACCTTTGTTGCTGATAATAAAACCTAGGAGCTTACCAGACCGTACCCCGAATGTGCACTTGTTTGGATTCAACCTTAGCTTATACTTCTTCAGTCTCTCAAACAGTTTTTGTAAGTGATTAAGGTGCTCCTCTTCTGTTTGCGATCTGGCTATCATATTGTCCACATAGACTTCTATTTCATGATGTATCATGTCATGAAATAAATCTACCATGGCGCAGTGATAGGTTGCCCCAGCATTCTTCAGTCTGAATGGCATCACCTTGTAGCAGAACGTGTCCCACTGTGTAACAAATGTTGTTTTTTTCCATGTCCTCAGGCGCCATTTTGATTTGGTTGTAACCTGAGAATCCGTCCATGAAGGAAAACAATTTGTGTTGTGCCGTATTGTCAACTAGGGTATCAATGTGGGGGAGTGAAAAATAATCCTTGGGGATTGACCTATTCAAATCTCGATAATCCACACACATTCGCACTTTGCCGTCCTTTTTGGGCACGGGAACAACTTTGGCAACCCATTGGGGGTAAGAGGTGACGACCAAGAATACAACGTTAAATTTCTTCATGACCTCTGCTTTAATCTTTTCTAACATATCAGGCCTCATCCGATGTACCTTTTGCTTTACTGGCGGACAATCCTCTCTTGTAGGCAGACGATGTACCACAATATCTTCATCAAGTCCCGGCATATCTTTATATGACCAGGCAAAGACTTCGACATAATCATACAACAGTTGAATCAAACGCTTGTTGAAACTTAGTTCTAGATTGGTGCCCACTTTGACCTCTTTTTTGTCTTCTTCGGTACCCAGGTTCATTGTATCTATGGGTTCCTCATGAGGCTGAATGGTTCTTTCTTCCTGTTGTAGCAATCTGGCCAGTTCCCCTGGTACTTCACAATCTTCCTCACCTTCGTCTTCGGCTTGATAGATTAGATTCTCAGAGTCACAAAAGACCATAGCAGTATCGTTACCCATGGGATCCAGAAAGGATGGATACCTGCATTGTGAGTGTGGGTGTGGGTGTGTGTAAGGGTATATCTATCTTTGAAATAAAATAAAATGTAAAAGAAAAACAATGAGCACAAAAGTTTGAATGCGAAAACGTCCATGATTCATTGATGTCATATGAATATGAAATAATAACCCTTACAAATGGACCATTGTGCCTCGGGTAAGACACAAGGTTTTAAGAGTGCAAATTGTTTTGAATATTACAGATCCAACAAAAATGTAAAGATAAATTAATGAGGGATGAAAGTGATTGGGATGAAGTCTCTAGCCTCCCAATTGTTGAGCCCTCCACTGACTATCGGAAAGATCCAATCCTCCAAGTTGCAATCATCTTCACCATCTTCTACCGCGTTGACCTCACGGTTGCTAATCTTCAATGGTGGCCCTCCAGCACGGGCACAACGTACAGCCTTTTGAGCACTTGAAGTGAAACCTAAGCCAAAGTTGTCAGATTTATACGGGATATCTGGAAGTTGCCCCCAGATAGTGCATCCTCCTTCTTCTACTCCTTCTTTGGCGTCCTTTAGAGATGACATCCGGAGTGGAGGCCTTGTAATCTTGGGAGCAGCCTTGATCACCGCCACCTCTTGGGGGACCTCTTCAAAGTGTTGAAAAGGAGTTTCAATGAATTCGTCGTCCAATTCCACATATCTGAAGGAATTGAGATGGATGATCATGCATTCTTCCTCTCCATGTACGATGATAATCTTCCCTTGAACCGGATACTTCAGCATCTGGTGCAGTGTAGAGGTAACACCGCCAGCATTATGGATTCATGGCCGGCCTAGCAAGCAGGAGTAAGAAGGGCGGATATCCATTACATAAAAGGTTGAATTGAAAGTTTGAGTTCTAACCTTTATGGGGATATCCACTTCCCCGTGCACCATCCTCTTTGAACCGTCAAAAGCCCTTACCACTATGTTGCTTGGCTTTAAAGTCAACCCTTCACAGTCAAGTCTGTCAAGAGCTTTTTTGGGTAATACATTCAGGGATGAGCCAGTATCCACCAAAACATGGGCCAGAGTTGTGCCCCTGCATTCCACTGAGACATATAATGCCTCATTGTGCTTTCTTCCCCTTGGTGTTAGATCAGCATCCGAGAAACCTAGGTCGTTATCCGTAATTAGGCTGGCCACACAGTCTTGGAATTGATCAGAAGATGTCTCTTAAGGCACATGGGCTATTTTTAGAAACTTCACCAAGGCTTTTGCGTGTGCCTTGGAACACAGTAGTAATTCCAGCATGGAGATCTTGGAGGGAGTTTGCCCCAACTGTTCAACTACATCGTAGTCGCTCCTCTTTATAATTTTTAGGATCTCCTCCATTTATTTCTTGGATGTCTCAGGGATAGTCAGTGATTGAGCCTTCGTTCGGACAGGCTCCACTTGAATACTCTTTCCTTGAGTTTCAGCAGCAAGAGTGTTGGTAGGAATGATAACAGGGGTTGTAACATCTTTGTCAATAGGAGTATTGGCAGAGATGATTACGGGTACGGAAGTAACCTTTGGAGAATCCACAGGGATGATCACGGGTCCAGAAACTTCTTTTGGGGGAGCGATTTCTGGAGAAAAGATCCTACCGCTTCGGGTAATTTTACTAGTTTCGGCAATATTGCTGATGTCAACATCTTCTTCTTTGGAATTTATCTCTTCGGCGGCTGGCCAGTCTTGTTTGATGCCATGGTAGTAAATATCCCCTCCGTAATTCCACGGCACGGTCTTGTCTGATTTATATGGGACTGGCCCAAGCATTATGATTATTAGAGGAACTGCTTTCGGAACCGATGTAATTCTAACGGGTCTTTTGGTTGAGACCCTGGAAGAATTGGTGGAAATGGTAATGATTGAAACATCTTCAACAGGAATAGGTGAAATAGGAGTACTTTCAAACAAAGTCTCTTTGTTATCTATCAGGCGTTGAATGCCTGCTTTCAACTAAGGGCAGTTAGTTGGTGAGGATAAGCAGAGATGGCAAACTTCATTACAGCCCGGGAACACACCGGCTTTCAACAAGTTCATCTTAATGGTTCGTAGTGGAGTCATGAGTTCATCAACTGTGGTAACAAACAAATCTTCTTCAATAGCATTGGTATTGTGACCATGTCTGGGCATAGGAGCAGAAATGACATTTGGCTTCTCGGGCGCATCAAACTCAATTTCTTTTGCTTCAATGAGGTCTTGTATTTTGTTTTTCAAGGTCCAATAGTTATTAGTATCGTGACCAGGACTTTCAGAGTGATATGCGCAACAGGCATTGGGGTGATAATGAGGGGATGTTGTATTGGGATTTTTTGGAGCTTCTTTCAAGTTCGCCAAGTTGGATCTCAGAAGATGCGGTAATACTTGAGACAGAGTCATGTTGATTCTGGTGAATTTCCTGACTGGCCTTTCCACCATTGGTTGATTACTTCTTTGTTGATCAGATGTAGGCTTGGGAATCATAACAGCCCCCACCATTGTTCGTCGTTCGGCCCTATCTTGGTTCCTTTGCGGATACACAGCAACTACCTCTTTCTTCCCGATGAAAGGCTTCCTTACAACTATAGAAGAAGATGAATCCTTCTGAATCTTTCCACTTTTTATGCCAACTTCTACCCTCTCTCCAGTTAATATTAGTTCAGTAAAGCCTGCAGATGAACTTTCGATTAAATGGTTGAAGAAAGGGCCAGATAAAGTGCCTAAGAACATGTCCACCAATTCCCTTTCAGACAGAGGGGGTTGAACTCTTCCAGCTAGGTCTCTCCATTTTTGTGCGTGATCTTTGAAACCTTCATTGGAAGCCATGTCCATACTCTGGAGTTAAGTACGGGTAGGCGTCAAATCAGCATTGTATTGATATTGCTTGTAGAAGGCTGCGGAAAGATCTTCCCAATTATGAACATTAGCCATTTCTAGTTGGTAGAACCAGTCAAGTTGAGTACCAGACAGACTATCTTGGAAGAAATGTACCCATAAGTCTTTATCAGCAGTGTGGGGTTGAATTTTCCTCACATATGATCGGAGATGCATTTTAGGGCATGACACTCCATCATACTTTGCAAATATAGTCACTTTGAATTTCGGAAGAATCACAATCCCTGACACTAGTCCCAATTCCTCAAATTCTAAGCCCGACACCTTTTGTATTTCCATCGCGCTCAAACGCTCTTCGAGATGCATGTACTTGTCATCAGCTGGAGGATAATGTTCCTAGAGTAGTCTTCCTCTTCTTCCGATTTTGACAGGACATCTGTTTCATTGCCTTTCCCTTCTCCTTCACCGGATGTTGTTGCAAAATTTAAAGCCCTTCTTGTCTGTCCCTGAAATCTTCTCCCCATGTTTAAGACTCTGTTCACCTTCTTTATTTTCTTTTTCCTCTCTTCAGCCAGCAGAGTCTTCAACTCTTCTTGTCCCTTGGCTAGGGTCATGAGCAACTGTTGAAACTGCGTATTCTTACCTTGGAGATCTTTCATTGTTTGCTCGAGATCCATCTTACTGAAATAAACAGTAGAGAGATGAGGAGACTTGTTGCAAAAACCTGCTTATGTTATGATGAATGGTATATGCATATGCAATGTTTTCAAGGATTTCAAAGACTCAAATTTGTTTTTAGACAAAAACAAAACACACGTTATATTAATAAGATAAAGTTTGAGTACATCAATGCCCCTTGGGAAAAATAATACAAAATCTCTAAGATAGAAAAGTAGTGCGCGTCCTCTTTGGTGCAATGTAGGCATTCAGAGTCTGCTCTTCATGAAGTAGCCTAGTGAGCTCCAAAACCTTCTTCTCACTTGTGTAGAATTGGGCTTCAAAAGTATCTCTCTCTCCTTTGAGTTATATCCAATCCCTTTGGAGGTCTTCAAGAGATGTGGGCATGTCAGGATGTAGGATAGTGTATGGAATGTCTCCCTCCATGACAGGCTCAATAATTACCGGGAGAATGGAGGGGTAAGGCATCATAAGACTCTGAGCGTGAGTTCGTACCTATTTGAGGTAAGGCTCAAGAGGGATGGAATTTTTGTGCCCCAAAGTCTTTCTATCCACCTTGTTTAGCATCCTCCAAGCTCGGATAAATCTCTGGCGAAGACCTTTACCGTCGTTGTCGTAGTCGAATACCAAACCTTGAATCAGCATCTCGTACGGGCCATCCCTTCGGGCATAACCAAACTGTCTTAAGGCCAAGCATGTGTTGTAGGTGATTCCTCCCCAAATGTCAAGTAAAGGGACATTAGGGAATTCTCCATAACCGTCAACAATGATAACATTCTCTTTGGAACGGGAGCACCTATGAATGTCTGAATGCTTGAGCCTCATCAACCTTTGTCACCACCTTGAACCTTGCTCATTCTTTAAGACTGATTGGGGAAGATGATAAATAAACCATCTTTCCAAGAGAGGAGTGCAACACATAAGGACACCTCTTTTCCTCATTGTGCGAGTGTGAAAAGAGTGTAGGATATCCCCTAGCAATGTAGGCATCGGGTTGCGTGATATGAAGATTTTGATGGCGTTGACATCTATGAGTTGGTCAGGATTCAGAAACAAAACCATCCCATAGATAAGGAGAGCCACAATTTCCTCAAAGGCTTGCAAGTCTAGGGAATTCCAACAGCTTTGGGCTTTCTCAAACAGGAACTTTGCTAGGAAACCTTTGGCACCACTCCTTGTTTCCCATGAGTTGTGACATCAGATGAGTGCAAGTGTAGAGCTTGAGCAATTTCTTTTGGCTTTGGATCTCTTTCCGTACCGTTGAAAGGTAGTTGATTGAGAATGGGAATCCTCAAGAGTTGGGATAATTCTTCCAAAGTAGGCATAAGTTGATAGTCGGGAAATGTGAAGCAATGGTGCAAAGGATCAAAGAACTGAAAGAGCACCTTCATCATATCCTCATCTGTGTTGGAGGTGACCAAGTTGAGTAGACGACCATGTCTCTCGGTGAATGGAGAGTTCTCATGGATCCTTGAAGCTAGCTCCTTAAGTTGTGGAGGAATTCTTACAAGGTTGACTTGAATAGTTTTCTTGCGAAGTGAATCCATTTCCTACAAAACAAGAACAAAGATGAATCCCAAAATCCTTGAAATGGTTAGTGGATGTATATGATGTTCATGATGTCCATGATGTTATGTACAAGTATGAATACAAGCAAAGCAAATAAGTCCTAGGTTTAGGCTTGCATGGAGTTCTATAGGTAAGTAGCCTCTTGAAGCTTAGTTGGCTTAAACCTGTCCTAGGAATAGTAATCGGGTTCTAAGGAGCTCAATATCACTGGATTGTTTCCTTGGTCATTGTTTCAGCTCAAGCCTCTTTAATGGCGACCTAAATATCCCAAGAAACCAAACCTCAATGAGTGTAGTATCGAGTATCTACCAACTTCGGACTGCACCAAAGCCGGTCATCTCACTACATCCTAAAAGGCCAAGTTGGTCAAGTAAAGGTTCTAGAAGTTCATTAGTGCTTCATGACATCACTCAGCGGCCCCATATTCTCTTTGATTAACTCAAAGGCTACCGGTACCCACAAATATGTCGCACTAACGTAGCTATTGCTTAGACCATGTCGGTATACCCCGCACAGTTTCCACAACGTATTGCTACTTACCTATAATGTATCCCAAATCCGGGTAGAGGATTCAAACCCAAACAAAGAACCATAATGTAAAGTATACAAGTCAAACAATTTAAGCAAATAAATATGATATATCCCTAAGGTAACCCCACTTTTAGAATTCTCCCCAGCAGAGTCGCCAGTTCTGTGATACGGTGGGAGAACTGACTTGATTGTTTTGTGTTTTATGGCAAATATTGCAGTTAGAAAGAGTCGGCACCGAATTTTCTTTTATCCAAAAGGAAAGGTAAAAAAGCACAAGAAAGACCTCTGAGATTGTTTCTTGAGTTCGGGGGGTAGATTATGAAAAGGGAAGGTGTTAGCACCCTTTTCATCCATGGTTTTCCATGGGCTCTTAGTTACTTGCTAGATCACTTGCTTTTGTTTGAAAATATGCTTTGTGTGGTTTTGAAAGTATTTTGTAAAAGAGGCCATTGTTTAGGCAATCTTTGTAATGATTCTCGTTTGTAAGAATGTATACAAAGATGTTTGTCTTTTTGAAAATGTTTTCAAGTTTGTAAGATGTTTTGAAATATGTGTGTTTGTTTTGAAAATATCAAGGATATTTGTTTGAAATGGAGCAAGTAACTAAAATTAATCTACCTACTCATATGTATTTCTTGTTCATTTTCTTTTTCTTTGATATTGTTGTCTTACCATTGATTTAGTAAGCAACCCTATCTTTGGATGTAAACGGGACGGGTGTGGGTCATCGTATAGCCATGATTAGCAATGTTGCAAAGTATCTTAGTATTTTTTGAGGGACTAAGATCATTTTGTAAGGAAACTTTGAATAGCGTCATTGACGGTCGATGATCTTATATTTTTTTGTTTTTGCTAAGACACTTTACATGCGTAATATGACCATTTTTGTACAAGGCAACTAAGTGGAGTAACCCTAGGGGTGCTTGTGTGTAAGTGTGTCATTTTAATGCTTGATTTTGTCTTGGATTAGGATTTTCTATTTGGTTGGTTTTATCTTGCCATACAAACCCTAATTACTAACATGTTATGTAAAGCGATAAATTGCGAAATTTAAAGATTACTATGCTATTACAACATTTTGTGTGAGGGGGGTATACAATTGATGAATGTGGATTGCAATAATATAAACCTAATTAATCTATTACAACCAAATTGAATTTATACAAGTATTGGAATAAATAATGTACAAGATAATTTAAATATGCAAAGATATGTAAATGCAAAAGAAGGTTTTGTTTTGTTCTTTTATGTGGAAAAAGTTTTAACCTAAACCTAATAAACAAATCAAAATTAAACTTCAATTAATTAGGAAGGAAATTATTTTTTAGAAAAGATTTTGATTAAACCCTAATTCTAATTTATTAAAAGGAAATAAATTTCTTTAAGTATTTTTGTATTTTTGTCTTGAAAAATAATGTATGGTACTTATGAAGTATTTTGGCCTTTTCATATGTTAAAATAAATATTTAATAGGTGTGAAGAAAAAATAAGTATTTAACCTAATTCTATTTTAATTTACAAATTTATTTAACAAAAATAGATAATATATAACTAAATAAAAATATTATTTTATGAAAAAATAAAATAAAATAAAACCAAATATAATATTGATCATTTTATATTTTTTTATGATTTTTATTATTAAGGAAAATATATTTAATAAAATATAAATGAAAATAAAATGAATAATAAAAATATATGGGCCAGGGGTGCCATGAGTAAACTGGAGGCAGAAAGTTAGCAAAAATATAGGGTCCAATGTCCAGAAGCCCATGCTGCAAACAAACAAAAAAAAGTGGAAAAAGTATGAAAAATTGCAAAAGGCAGCGTCAAGGCTCGAACCCGTGACCTAGGGAATTTTTGCGCGCTGCCTTAACACTGGGGTGGATGTACATCCATTAGTTTAAATGAAAACAAAAATACATAACATGCAACACTTCCTTGCCCTGTACTTCATCTTCAACCTTTGGCTAGCCGGACCTCCTGTAAATTTTTCATTTCTCAATAAAAATGGAAAGTGGTAACATGAATATTATAGCATTTTACCTCACGATTTTAACCATGTGCATAACTAAAACTATAAGTCCAAGATCAGAGAGAATTTTGTTGGCCCTAATTATTAACCTAATTTTTCCAGAAACTTCAAACTTAAAATTCTCTAAACTCAAACCAAATAAATGCAAGCTATGGATATATACAGTTTCGTAGCAATGAAGTCTACATTCTATCTTCATAAATGGTAAGTTAACTATGCCTGTATCAAGAGTTAGAAAAATATAAAACTCACCTTGAAAATGGAAATCGTGTTTTGTAAATGAGCTTGCTTTAGGATGTTGTGATGATCAGGTTAGCTTCCTTGAACCTCTAGGAAGCTAATGCAATGCTTAGCTTGTCTTGAGGGTGGTTGGAATGGTCTGGAGAAGTCCACTTGTATTTCTCTATTTTTTACTTTCAACAATGGGGAAGATGGAGTTACAGTGATGTGTCAGGGTGTGGGATGGTTTACTTGTATGGTAAGGAAGCTTCGGAAAGCAAAAGGCCTGAAAACGCATGAGTGGAATGGAAGATTCAGTTCACAAGTCAGAAATGGCAAGTTTAGAGGCTTGTTATGCAATTTCTGATTCTAAGTTTTTTCAAAGCTTGGGCATGCGTTTAGTTGCAAAATTATGGCTTTATATAGAGCAAGAGGTTAGAGGACTTGTGCTTGCTCAGAAGTACAAGATCATATGTCTTGCTACATTTCTTTTTTTGAAGCAAGTGTGAGAAGTGACTTCTTAAGGTATCAATCTGAACTTATAGGGTGGCTTGAAGCTCTAAACATGTTTTGCTCAGGTTTAGAGACTTGGTTTGTGCAGAAAGAACAAGTCCAAGGCTCAAGAAATAAAAAAATGCAAAAAACATGCTTTTCTAAAATGGCAATGTTGCCTTTCTTCCAAAAATGGCTATTTCCTTGTACAATGCATTGAATGTTTGGCTTTAGGGCATGAAACCTTGTGCAATTCATTAATGGTGGAGTGATAAACGAGTTTAAGGCCTGAAAAGTGAATATTGTACAACCAATTTGCAAATTTGAAAACTTGTTCTTCATGAAATGGTTTGAAATCAAAGTGAGAAATTGCCAACTGCATCTCTTCGATTCTCCCTACTCAAGAATGATCTCAAGGAGTTCTTTGACATTTTGGAAATTTTGTAATGTGCTCTACAACCCATCTTTGAAATGCTTTTGAAGATTCCTCTTGGAACTAGGTGAAAAGTTGCCATGAAGTTAGGTCAAAAACCTGCCTAACTAGGCCAAAATTTCACTAAGTTATTTTAGTTCATGAGCATGTATTCACAAAATCATATCTTGAAATCCAAGCACCTTTAGGAAAGAATGTGTGAGGAAAAGTTGTATATTTCATGGAGATCTACAACTTTCATGTTGGGAACTTCCTTTGAATCATTTTGTATCATGGTGAAAATTTGGCCTAAAGTTGAGAAAAAATAAGAAATTTTCTATACTTAGAAAATTTTCTAAGTTAGAATTTTTCAACTTTTCAAATCCAAATCTTAAATATTTGGTTTCTTGATGTACACTTTTCACATTTTTACATATTTTTATGAATTGTGATCCTTGGCACTTGAATTTGACCAAAAAGTCAAAGTTTGACTTTCCAATGCACAGTTGGCTTTTGATCAGTTGACTGAAAAATTCATATGTCAATCCAGTGGATTTGCAATGTTTTGAACCATGTAATTAGGTCAAGATGATGCAATTGAACTCTTGAGATCATGCCTTAAACCAATTGACCATTTGCTAGGTCAAAAATAAATAAAAAATGCCCCTTCTCAATCAAAACCCTAATTTTGACCATTTTGCCCTTTTGATGATTTGATCAAATTTCTTTACAAATTATGGTTCAAACTTGATAAAATGATACATATGAGTCTAAGATGTTGATGTGGATAATAAATTACGAAGTTTGACTGTAAATTGGCCATAGTTGACTTTTCCCCCAATACAACTTATTTTTAGGTCAACTGTCCAATTGACTGATCAAACATGTGATTCAAGGCTTGAAACTTGACATGAGTAATCTTGGGGGTCCATAATGATCCTTTAAAGTCCAATGAAGCATTGATAGTCCAAAAATCCTTGTTCAAACTCAAACCCTAATTTTGGTCATCAGTGTATGAGGAGGTGTCTTGAGTTGGTCAAACCCTAATGCAGTCTTGACTCAAAGAGATCTTGTGAGAAAATTCTTGATAGGTGAGAGGGCAAATTTTGGGGTACAACAGCCATCTTATACTGAAATAAACAGTAAAAGGATGAGGAAACCTGTATCGAAAAACCTGCTTATGATATGATGCATGCTATGTGGATGCAATGTTTTCAAGAACCTCATGAGATTTAAATTTTCTAGATAAAAAGGAAACAAAAACAACAATTGCATTAATAAATTTAAGAATTACAATTGCCCCTTGGGCTTACAATAGAAAAGAAAAAAGGTCTCAAAGAGACAACAAAATGAACTCCTAAAACAAAATACTCAAGTCTCCCACGGGCGGTTCCTCTTTGTGTCGAGGTAGGAATTTAGGCTTTTCTCCTCGTGAAGTTGGTTGGTGAGCTCCAACACTTTCTTCTCGCTTGCACATAATCGAACTTTAAAGGTGTCTCATTCCCCCTTGAATTGAATCCACGATTTATGCAATTCTTCAAGGTCAATAGGCATGTCAGGATGAAGAATGGTATAAGGAATATCTCCCTCCGCAACATGCTTCACAACTATTGATAGGATATCTGGATATGGAATCATGAGATTTTGAGCGCGAGCTCGCACCCATTTGAGATAAGGCTCCAAAGGGATGGAGTTATTATGTCCCAAAGTCTTTCTATCAACCTTGTTTACCATGCCTCAAGCTCGTACAAACGTTTGACGATAACCTTGGACATCGTTCTCGTAGTCGAATATAATACCATTGATAAGTGCATCACGAGGACCATCTCTTCGCGCATAATCAAATTTTCATAGAGCCAGAGAAGGGTTATAAGTAATACCTCCCCTAATTCCAAGAAGTGGAACATTAGGAAACTCCCCATAATGGTAAATGATAATAATGTCCTCTTGAGATCGAGGCCACCAATAGATATCTATATGAAAGAGCGACATCATCCTTTGGGACCAACTCAAACCTTGTTCATTCTTCAATACTGACTGGGGAAGGTGCAAAATAAACCACCTAGATAGAAACAGTATACAACACATAAGAGCCTCTCTCTTTCTCATGGTACGAGTGTGAAGAGTATGCAAAATGTCTCCGAGCAAAGTTGGCACAGGGTTACGAGAAAGGAAGATTTTGAAAGCCTTCACATCTATGACTTGTTCTAGATTAGGGAACAGTACTAACCCATAGATTAGAAGATCCAAGACTTCTTCAAAATCTTGAAAATCCATAGCCTCCCAAAACAGTCGAGCCTTCTCTAATAGAAACTTAGCTAGAAAACCCTTGACTTCACTCCTTGTTTCCCAATTATCTACAATGTCATACCTCTTCAAATGTAAGGCCTTGGCAATAGCTTCAAGTTTTGAAGTTTCCTCTAAACAATGAATGGCATTTGATCAAGGACTGGTACTCCTAACAGCTGGGAGAATTCTTCCAATTTAGGCACCAATTGATAATCGGGAAAGGTGAAACAATGATGTATAAGATCAAAGAATTGAAAGAGAACACACATAATTTCTTCTTTAAAGCTTAAGGTATCCAGATTGAGAATTTGACCATATCTTTTGGTGAACGGAGAATCTTCATGAACCCTTGATGCTAACTCTTTGAGTTGAGGAGGCACCTTTACAAAGCTGATTCGGGTGGTATTTCTGCGAGCAGAAGCCATATCCTATAAAATAGAACAAAGATAAATCCATAGGTCCTTGAAATGGTTAGTGAAAATGCTATGGCATGATATTATGATGTAATGAACAAATAATTATACACAAACAAAACACACAAAGGCCTTAGGTTTAGGCTTTCATGGGGTTTATAGGTAAGTACCCTCTTGATGTTTTAGTTGGTTCAACCTGTCCTAAAAGAAAGTAATTGGGTTATAAGGAATCTCAATATCATTAATCTTTCTTCACCGGACATTGTTTTAGCACAAGCAATCTTTTTTTGCCGCCAAAATATCCCGAAAGTTTGATCTCAATGAGTGTAGTATCGAGTATCAACTAACTTCAGTCTGCACCAAAGTCGACTATATCACTACTTTCTAATGGCCAAGTTGTTCAACTAAGATTCTACAATCAGTTAGTGCTTTATGACACCATTCAGCGGTCCCGTATTCTCCTTGATTTAACTCAAGGGACACTGGTACTCATAAATGTGTCGCACTAACATAACTATCTCTTCAACCATATCGGTCTACACCGTACAGTTTCCATGATCTATTGCTACTTACCTAAAATGCCCCGTATCCAAGTATAGGATCTATATAAGTAATAAACCCAAGCATAACCCAGAATTGTAAAGAAAACAAGGCAAACAAATAAAGATGATCTAGCTCTTAAGGTAACCCCACTTTTAGTAATATCCTCAGCAGAGTCGCCAGTTTTATGATACGGTGGGAGAACTGGCTTGGGTGTTTTGTGTTTTATCACAAATGTTGCGGATAGAAAGAGTCGCCATCGACTTTTCTTTTACCCGATAAAGGAAAGGGTGAAAAGAACAGGAAAGACCTTTTGAGAATTTTCTTGAGTTCGGGGGGTAGGTTATAAAAAGGGAAGGTGTTAGCATCCTTTTCATCCATAGTTATCTACAGGCTCTTAATTGCCTGATCACTTGAAAATGCTTTGTGTTTGTGTATGTTGAAATATGCTTTTGAAGATGTTTTGAAAGTGGTAATTTTGAAATGATTCTCGTATTGTTGAGAATGTATACAAAATATTTGTTTTAAAAATATTTGTTTGAAAAGAGAGTGTTTGAAAATATGTTTGTTTTTGAAAGTGTGAGGTATAAAAAATGGTTTTAGTTTGTGAGCCAGAAATTATGAGCAATCTACATACTCAAAAAGTCATTGTTCTTTTCCTCCTCCTTTAGATAGTGTTATTTTATCATTGGTTGGTAAAGGAGCCATATCTTTGGATGTGAGGGACGGGCGTGGATCATCGTAAAGTCATAGAAGGCAACTTGTAAGATATTTTAGCAATTTGTTGTAAGGGACTAAGATTATTTACTGAAGGTAACATTGAAGGGTCATTGAGGGACTACGATCTTTTAATCAAGGGTCTTTTGCTAAAACATCCCACGTTCGAGGGACATGATTGTTTAAATCTGAGGCAACAAGTATGGATTACCCTAGAGGTGCATGTGTCTAAAGTATATTTATTTCAAGTATTTTATCTTTGATTTAGGGTTTTCTAATGTTTGATTTTAGATCTTGTCATGCAAACCCTAATTACTAACAATAATAAAGAAAGCGATAAATTGCGAAATTTAAATGTCCTACGCTATTACAATGCTTTGGAAATGGGGGTACAATTTTGTGAATAGGGGGAAGAAATAAATAAAGCCCTAATTATCTATTACAAATTACATAATAATGCGAAATAATAAGAATGCACAAGAATGTAAAGAGAAAAGAAATTGTTTTTTTTTTATTTTTGATGGAAATGGTTTCAAGATTAACCTAATTAAACTAATTAATTTTAATTACAAAAGAAGTCAATTAAGTATTAACAAAACCTAAAATCTAAGTTAATTGAAACTAAGAAGAAAAATAAAACCTAAGTCTAAAGTAATTTGTTTAGAAAATAATTTCAATGTTAATATTAATTTAGAAAAATTCTTTTAAAGTGTAGAAAGCAAACAAAATCTAGTTCTAAATATTAACAAAAATAAAAATAAGAGTTTAAATTAAATTATTTAAGAAAATATATGTTTTGGTATTTTTGGTTTAAATAAAATAAATAGATAAATGAAAATAATAAAAATATAAAAAGAAATAAAAATAAATGGGATGGGTGTTAAAAAGTAATCAGGGGGTTAAATGTAGCAAAAAGGACCCAAATCAGTTTTTGTTGGAATCAGAAAATAAAATAAAAAGAAAATGGGCTTGGTGGTGGTTTAGTAAAAGGGATGTATGGAAGAAAGAAAAAAACCAGGCCTAGAATAAAAGTCCAGCGCCTTGTATGGATCATGTGTGGCTGGCTTGTGATGATGCACTATGGTCTTTCCATCATGAGTGTTTGATTTAATTGCCTGGAAGATGGATGGTATGGATGAGGGGGCATAACGTACACTTCTTGGGCATGCTTGCATTGAATCTGAAAGAAACAAATATGAAAGAAATAAAATGGTAACACCGGCGCTCGAACCTAGGTCCCTACACACTAATCCCTTACGCGCGCTTCCTCTACCACTGGGGTGGCTGTTTCATCCATTTATAAGACAAGTTGCAATAAATTTAAAATAAACCATTTCTTGATTGCACTTCATCCCTAATCTCGCACTAGTCACCATTCTTACATTTTTGAAATTTCAAACTTGCTTATTTCTCAACCATTTTCAAAAATGTAAGTATGAATGTTGTTCCATTTTCACCACGAATTCAACCATATAAATAACTAAAGCTATAAATCAAATATGAACATGAATTTTGTTTGGTACCAAATAAAACCTAGTTTTTTCAGAAAGTTCAAATTCAAAATTCACATCACTCAAGCAACATAAATGAAAACTAAGGGCATTGTTAGCTTCAAGGTAATGATGTCTACATTTTTCACTCACAAAGTAGCCATTATTGATGCTTGTATAGAGAGTTCAAAGTTAAGAAAACTTACCTCAAAACTGGAAATCGTGTTTGGAGTTGGAGCACTCCTGGAGGTGTGGTGATGATCTCGATAGCTTCACTGGACTCCTAGGAAGCTACTGCAACTCTTACTTTGTGCTGAAAGTGCCTGAATCTTCCTGGAGAAGTCAAGTTGCAGGTGACTGCTTTTTAGTTTGGCAAATGATGAAAATGGAGTTATAGTTATGAAACAAGGATGGGGATGAGTTGTATATGATGTGTGGAAGCTTTGTGGTTGATTAGAAGTGAAAACACACGAGTAGATTTTGAATTTGAAGTTCAAGGTCAGAATATACAACAATGAAGGTTTGAAATGCAAATTCTGAGTTCAGTGAGTTTGTGAGTGTTTCGGGGCTTGTGAAATCGTGTCTTGGCTTGCAAATGACTTCTCTATTTTTATAGGACAAAAAGTTAGGACAAAAATTTGCATAAACTTGCTAAAATATTCACTAAGTGTTTTTGTAAAAATGTCATGACTCCATCAGCTTATATCTTCAAACCTAAGCATTTTTTGGACCTCAACCCTAAGGGACAAATTTGTAGGATTCATCAAGATCTACAACTTTAATGTAGTAGAGAAATTGTCATGGAGTAGAGAAATCATCAAGGTAAAAAATACTGGGAATTTTTCTAAGTCTTTTAAATCTTGACTTTTTATGGACTTCTCTTGACTTTCTTGAATCTTGATGATCAAGTTTGATATTTTTGAAGGTCTTGATGTATTTTGATCTTTTAAATTCAATGTTGACCAAAAAGTCAAAGTTTGACTTTTTGTGTGTCAGTTGACTTTTCATCAATTGACCAGATTTCAACTATCAATCCATTGATCTTGAGAAATGATTTGAGCTATGAAATCAGGTCAAGATATTGTGTTTGAATCCTTAAGATCATGCTTCAAGCCATTAGGTCATGTACTAGGTCAAAGGTCAATGATCAGTCATTCTCAGTCAAAACCCTAATTTTTTACAATTTTGCCCCTTTGATGATTTAACTACTTTTCTTGAGGAATTATGATCAAACCTTGGTCAATTGATAAGTATCACTTCAAAATGTTAATGTTGGCCAAAAATCATGAAGTTTGACTATATGTTGACCACATTTGACTTTTGACCCAATATAGCTTACTTTTTACCCAATACATATGAAATGGAGAGGATGTCAAGATGAACCCAACGCCCAAAGACCCACTTAAAATTATTTTTCCCGTTAGAAGTTATGCATTTTTGAACATAAACCGTGAAATGTTGATTTTCAGTCGAAACTGTCTCAAATCAACTGAAACACTTGATTTTCTTTGCAATCGAATGCATGATAGAACACCTAAGAGCTTGGCGTGATGATGACTTGATGACTCACTGATTGAGTAGCTCGGAAAAATATATGGAGTGCACTTGAATCTCAAAAACCCTGAGTTTTTGCTTTGTTGTACTTCCTGATGGAACAATTGTTTTTGTAGTTTGACGCAGATAAACACTTTGACCACGTAACTATGGAATCACTATCATGTATGCATGAGAATGTTAAATAAAAATGATCCAATTAGGGTTAAACTGTAGAGGGAGAATTTTGGGGTGCAATAATCATCAGATGTTTCAGAGGTGGAATATTGAATGATTGAGAATCTTGGGGTGAAAATCTATTTTCCAAGTCTGAAGAAGATTGTATTATTGGAGGATATTCTAGTCACTTGGATTGTAATTAATTGAGTCATAATATATTCTGAAGATTAGGTATATTGCTTAAAGAATATGTGTTTTAAATTGGGTTGGTTACTAAAAGAGTGCAATGTCAAATTGGATGTCATGACATTATAGTGTGACATATTACTGCAATCAAGGTACAAGGAGTTTATTCTGCTTGTCGGAGAAAGTCATTGGTTTTGTCATCAGTATGTCAGGGGTCTTGCTACAGGGAAGTATTGTCACTCCTATACTTGGTATGGTTAAGAAGATTTTGAAGTATTTTTATCATAACTTGAGGTGCAAGTTACATTGAGAATATGATTGGTAATTTTGGAATTACACTACTAAAAAATTATTAGAATAACTGTTTGGATAGTCTGCCAACTATATTATTTTGCCTAGTGAAGTGTTCAATCTCAGAAGAATCATTTTCAATGGCATGTTATGTGTCATTTCGAATGTTGTAAAATTTTTCAAGAAGTCAAAGATTGGAAAGAGAGAAAGCTCAAAAATAATGTGGATCTCTCCTATGGTGAGTGGTTCACTTTTACTAAGGGTGATCTTATCTTCTGCCAAAAACTCTTTCATTGATTGAAGTATTGTTACATTGTTACAAGAAATGTTTTTTTACAACTTAGGCAACCTTCCTTGTATTTAAAGACCTTACAACCTCGTCATCCTCACAAGCTGCGTTTCAACCTTGTTGATGCTAAAGAAAACTCTTTTGCTAAAAATCAAGAAGGAAGTGGATTATGGTTTCAAAGAAAATAGTGTTCAACATTGTATTAGATGTTGTGACATCTACTAGAACATCCAGGAAAGGGAAAACACATAATTAAGGTGAAATCCCTCAAGAAGAACCATGTGCATATACATGATTCAGACTAAGAGGCTGATCAATATTAGGTGTGTGGGATATATGTTATATGCTATCTGTTATAAAAAATAAAAAAAAATAAAATAAAAATAGAAAAACAAAAAAAGGTGTGTTTGTTTTCTGTTTTGTTAAGTCAGTCTCATAGAGTCTTGGTTTCTTTTGTTTCGTTTTCTCTTTTCATCTAGATTGTCTCTTGAAGAGACTTAGTTTTATTTGAGTGAGTCATTTCCTTTCCTTTTACCCATAGCTTGATTCTCTTTGGATGAGTTTCATGTTATTTTTATTTCTTCATTCCTTTTAAGTCAGTTTGGTACAATTGGTCTTGTATCAAGCATAGGGTCTGTTTGTTAATATAGCCAGTTTCTTTAGAGTATTTAACTTGTGTCTTAAATCAATTTTTGCTTCTATTAATTCATTGTGTGTCTATAGATTTAGGTCTTTTAAGTGTTGATTGATAATTACAAAATTTTGGAGAGAGCATGATTCTCCATCATGTGAGTCTAGAGTCCATTCTTGCAGTTGGTTTATAAGAATGTTTCAAAGGATGTTCTAACATCGAGTGTTTAGGTCTTGTGTCTTGTGTCTTGTGTTCTAAGTTATGGAGCAGAATTGTGTCTTGTGTTGAGTTACGTATTATGCGTACTCTAAGTTACGTATTCTATATATGTTTCTTCTTAAGGGTTCTCTTGTGCTTCCAAAGAAGGTTCTTCTTTCTTCTGTGATGAGAATTGGTTATGGGTTTCAAGGGAAGTATCTGGTTATCTTCGTCTTCGTGTGCAAGCTGTTAGCCTGTGTTGTTGTATAAAGTTTGCATGTTTGACATGTAACTTGCGTTTGACTTATGTGGTTTCATATGTGATCTTTGTTTTCACTGGTTGTGTACATTTACTCTGTTTCTTGTTGTCAATAATTTGGATAAAAAAGGAGAGTAAAGTGTTGCGTTGTGATGTTACATCACATGTCTTGACATGTTGATTTAACATTGTGATAGGACTGTATGCGACTTCTTGTGAGAGAGTAGATATTTATGGTTGCTCATGAAACTATTTAGGGGAAGCATGTCTGTTCATGCTTGCGTATGCTGAAGCTGATGCTGCTTCTGCTATGTGTTTCGTTGCATGTGCTCTGTTGTGTGGGGTTTTCCCTTAAGGGGGAGAACTGATTGTGTATGACAGGGGGAGTACTAGACCTATATGATTGTACAAGCTTCTGAGTTGTGTTGTGTTTACAGAGATTACATGGTTTCATGTATCTTGTGTTTGTGGTTTTATTCCTCATTCAAAGATATTTGGTCTTTGGTTGTTTTAGCCAAAATTTTCCAAAGAGGAAGATTGTTAGTTCCATGTTTTCTATGGTTGGCTAAATTTTAGCTAAGTTTGTTTATGAACATGGTTCTATGTTGTTGTTGAGTAAGATGTTGCATCATCTTTATCAAATGTCATAATAGTTTTATTGTTGTGTTTTTCAGTCAGATGTCGAAGGCAAATGTCATGACATCTTGATCTGGTACTGCAGTACAACATGCAATGTTGTTTTAAATCTTAGCATATTTGATTTGATTATGGAATATTACTTTTGGATATGTTTCAATAAATTTCACAGGTCAAGAAGATTTTATTTGGAACAAGGTTTTGTATCTCCAGATGTACATTGGATACTAAATTGGGTCTTTAGACAATTTAGGAAACTTTAAATTGTTTTTTCCAAGATTTAATGAGATTTTACTTCACAACATATACAACTCTCAGCTTGTGAATCAAGAAATATTTGATGGATATTTCGAAGCTCATGAATTAAAGAAGTGTATTTTAAGTTTTCAACAATTGTAAAAATAGGAGAATCATAAGTTTTAGGTTTTGAGAGTCTCTTGTGTATTGTGTGGTGTAAGTCACCCTTGTAACTTTTGATACTTGTGGTCGACATTACGTTCTCACTCAGAATCCTTTAGGCAATGAGTTGAGTATTGTTGTTGGATGAAGCTTTTAAGTAAATCCAAGTATTGTTCTTGGTCAAAAGTCTTGACTGAGTTTTGTATTTGAAGTGTAATCTTTTAAATTGGGTTATATTTGTTACAGTCATTGGGATTGAGATTTTTAGATATCACTGCGGTGATTGGTAGTGAGATGGTGATTTTTCATATCTAGGAGGTGCGTTGGTAGAACTTGTATTGGGTAGAAATTAGGCGAGAAGTTGTAAACGGGGGAGTTTAGCCTTGAACTAGTACTACTGATAGTGAATTTCCTTCCTGACTTGGTAGTCCCCAGAGTAGGTGATGTTGCACCGAAATGGGTTAACAACTTCATGTGTTATTTATCATTCTGAAATTTACGTTTCAGTATCTATTATAAATTGATAAATTTGTTCTGGGTGTCAAATTAGATGTTATAACATCTTTCTTGATATTATTCTGATGTTGAGATATTAATATTTCAATGTGTTACCTGTACCAGAAGAATTTAACTAATAATACTTATTTTATGGTGCATCTTCAAAGTAGTAGAGTCCACCATTTGGCTTAGTAGTGTCAATGGTCTTCCCCGAAATCAAATCATGTAACACACTATGGGTATCAAAGAAATGAACATAACAATGTTTTATGTTAACTTACTGAGAAACGACAAGCTGCAAGAACATTTAATACATCTTAGATGATTATAAATAAAGACAAAACAATAGAAATTTTTTCTGCCACAGCTGAATGAACAACTTTAATTTTGAAATTTTCTGCACAAGATTTATATAAGGGAAATAAACTAGATTCTCTAGTCATATGGTCGGTGGCTCTTAAAAATATTATACTTAAACTTTTATATTAGATTCATAATTTCTTATAGGAACACCCATATTGATAATTTTATATGCTTCTCTATGGATCCATCTTAACTTTGAATGAGGATTCCAATCTAAAACAATGTTGGAACGTAGTCAGGTTTTAGGAGAATTGTGTTACGCTACTCATAAGTAGAGTTCTTAGAGATGGTGGAAATATTGGTAATCAAATTTACTCTTTTATTTGGAGTGGCTTCAAAGACATGAAAAGTGAATTCCAGCAAAACACGTCTTGGCTACATCGAAATGGTGGCAGTATTAACTTTTAGATTCACATTTGGTATAATCATCCTCCTATACAAATCATTCAAACCCTAGCTAAGGTGTACCATCAACTTAAGTCAAAAAGGAATTCTTATATTACTAATCATTAGCGACTAACCCTTGAAGCTTTGCATACTGTTTTTCCTCAGCTCATCAATTCTAATAACAATGTTGTTAGATAACACTTTAAAATTGAATGAATCTATGCTTGAATCCTAAATGAAACATTTTTTTTATAATATTTCAAGCATTCTTAAATATTTTAGAGTTTAAATGTAAGAATATCCAGAATAATTCAGCCTTCTTGAGTTTGCATAAAACGGGTGAAAATTTGAATTCAGCAAAGAGTGTCTGGAATTTATTCTAGAAGATATGTGTTTGTTGTTACTGAATTTCTCAATCCGTAATGAAATATTTATAGGCTACATTAGTATTGTTTCACAAGGTAGAGACCCTTGGTCAAACAATTTTCATTTACCAAAAGTTACAATGTTTGGTCTACAACAACATGTTTCATGATTTGCATGTTTTCTTTCTGTAACACTTCATGAACTGTTGGCATTTTAGAATTCAAAATTCAAAACACAAACAACGACCAAAATAAGAGCAACGGTAATAGTGCGGTCGAAGGCCGACCGCTAGTCGTAGCGCCACTGACACCACCTCTTAACGCCGGGAGTAGCCTGATTGCTATGATGCATCGTGCCTAAGTGCTCAAGTGTCGCCTACAAGCCGCCACTAGCACCTCTATACTCACACCCTCGGACCCGGTCCCAGAGCTGGAGTCAGTGTCATTGGTGGAGACACCTATAAGGGGTTGTATGGTTGAGACAAGTGACATAATGCTTGGGACCACCACACTTGTCCATGTGAAACTTTATCCTCTTTTGTCCTTTTGTTAAGTTAATGATCTTAACTCTTTATAAAGATTTTCAATGTAAGTAAATCTTTCTATTTGCGACTATTTCTCATGTATTTATTAGCATTTGCTCAGTTGCACTTACTTGTCATTTTGGAACATACTCTTTGTAATTAATACTTATATATTACAAGAATTTCCCACTTGTTTTAATAATGACAAGACCAATTCCAGAAAAAGAGAGAAAAAGAATGTTAATATAGTTAAGTATCTTTCTATTTGAACTTAACCTTAGTAAGAATAATGCAAAATTTAGTCGGAATATTATGTAGATATGCTTTGAATCGCTATCCCTTGTGATTATACCGACATTACCTTACACACATTATTTAATGGTTATTCGCCTACATCTCTTGCCTAACACTATTTATGACCATGTGTTTTTCTTGTTTTTCGTGAATCTTTCATGAGAGAAACTCCTACTCTCACTTTAAGACGACACCATCTCGAAATTCATATAGGTGAAGTTCAATTTGTATCTATTTCTTGATATATATATCCTCGCTATAAAACTTCATTAAGAGTTTGAAAACTAAACCCTCAATATGTAATCGTCAATATTTTCACAGAATGTTGAACAAACATCCAAATCAATGAATTGTTGTTACCCATTGAATCTTAGGTTAAGATTATTAACTTCATATTGGATTGTTATCATTGTCGAAATCCTTATTCAAGGAGTTTCAATCTCATACTTTTCGAGGTAGTCTTTACTAAGTCTCTGGCCAGCGGCTTAGTAAACGAATCGACTAAATTATAGCTTGTTTGTATATATGTCAGTGAAATAACCTCATCCTTAATCAAATTTCTCACGAGAGAGTGTCTAATACCTATGTGTCTAGAATTTCCATTGTATACTTTAGTGAATGTTCTAGCTAGGGTGGCTTGGTTGTCACAATGTATCAACACTTTCGAAACATTTCCTTTAGCTAATGGAACCTCAATAGAAGGTCCCTCAACCATTCTGCTTCTTGTCAAACGGGCGTAAGAGCCACAAACTCAGATTCCATGGTTGAGAGAGTAATGCATGTTTGTTTCTTGCTCTTCAAAGAAATCTGCCTCTAACTAATGTAAATATCCGCCCAGTTGTATATTTATAATCTCCAACACTCGATATCCAACTCGCATCGGTATATCCTTCTAGTATGGAAAAAACTACCATAATTAAGGCCAAGATTTTTGGTCTTTATAAGATAGCCGAAAAATCCTAGTTATGGCCTTTCAATATTCATCATTTGGATTGCTAGTAAATCTACTCATCTTACTAATTGAAAATGATATGTCATGTATGATGCATTGCATTAAGTACATTAGACATCCAATTGGACTTTCATATTCCAATTCGGCCACAATTCTTCCATTGTTCTTTTAAAGTTTGACACTAGGATCGAATGGAGTGTTTACTTCCTTAAAGTTTAGGTATTTTAATTTATCCAACATTTTCTAAATATAATGTGTCTAATTAAGTTCATAACCCCCACTATTTTGTTTTACTTTGATCCCTAATATAGTGTCAACTATCCCAAGATATTTCATCTTGAATGTGAAAGTTAGAAATCTCTTTGCTTCTAAGATTCCATTCATTTCATTGCTAATGATTAACATATAATCAACATATAGACACATAAACATTACAATATTTCTATGCACCTTTGTTTACAAACATTTTTTCATAGTAATTTGGAATAAAACCATTTGAAAGTATTGACGGAGTCAAATTTTCGATGCCATTAGGTTGGTGCTTGTTTCCAACCGTATAAGGATTTAATAAGTTTGCATACCTTTTGTTCATTTCCAGGAAGGACATAGCCTTCTGGTTGCTCCATGTAGATTTCCTCATCCAGATTTCCATTTAGGAATATTGTCTTGACATCCATTTGATGTACAATAAGGTAATTAAAGGAAGTTAGTGCAAACAATATTCTAATTGTCGTAGTTCTTGCTACTGGTGCATATGTGTCAAAGTAATCGACACCATCCTTTTATCTAAACCCTTTTACTACTAATCTAGACTTGTAGGTGTTTAATGTACCATTACTATGATATTTTTTTCTAAACACCAATTTGTATCCAATGGTTCTTGATCCATTAGGAATATCAACAAGTCCCCAAGTGTGGTTTGACATGATTAAATCCATTTCGTCTTGGATAACTTCCTTCTAAAAAGAAATGTCCCTTGAAGTTACTGCTTCTTTATAGGTTTTATGATCACCCTCCACTTGAAGAATAATATAAATCTTATGAACATCATTCTTGCAATTTCCTTCAATTAGATAAAAGGAAATAAGTTGAGAATCGATTCCATTTGGTCATAAATCCTTAGCTTTTCGGGCTCTTTTGCTTATCCTAGGCCCAGGTTGTGTTTCAATAATCCGCGGAGAATCTTTCTCACAAGACTCTTCATTCGTGGGATTCTCGTGTTCCTTGTCCTTTGTGATAAGATTTTTGAAGAATTCCACATCTCGGGATTCAATAATTACATTAGACTCCAGATTTAAAAGTCCATATGCTTTGTTGTTGGGTGCATATCTTATGAAAGCACATTTGATCCCTTGATGACCTAATTTAATTCTTTTAGGATCCATATTATTGCAATATGCTACACACCCTCACACTCTAAAATAACCAATATTTGGTGATCTTACTTTCCATATCTCATATGGTGAAATACCACTTGTTTTCAAAGGAATTGTGTTCATTATGTGACATGCAGATAATAATGCTTCACCCCACAAATTAAATTGCAATTCGAAATGCATTAACATAGAATTTATCATTTCTTGATATGTTCGATTCTTTCTCTCGGGCATGTTGTTTTGTTTTGGTGTACGAGGCAAGGAACACTCATGATAATGACATATTCTTCACAATATGCATCAGATTCTGCAGAAAAATACTCACATCCTCAATCACTTCTAATTAATTTTATACTTTTACTTAATTAATTTTCTACTTCCACTATATAAGCATTAAAAGCATCATTTTTATGATTTAAAAGGTATACGTGTATGAATCTAGAACAGATAAATGTTATGACATAACATTTTCCCCACAAGTTAGCATGCCATTAAATTCACATAAATCAGAATGCACAAATCAAGCACGTTTAATTTTCTTTCAACACTTTTGAAAGGTTTCTTGATTATTTTTTATTTAACACATATTTCACATTTTTTGAAATCATGAATGTTACATGAGATTAATCCAGATTTAATTAGTCTATTCATAGTAATAATACCAACATGTGCTAATCTAGTGTGCCATAAAGAAATAGATTCAAGCATATAAGCATGATTATAAATTTCATTAATAATATTGTCGGTAGTATAAAGTTTGATCATTCCTTCAGCATAATATGTTTTTCCTACAAATACTCTATTACGGGTCAATATTAGTCTGCCTGATTCATATATAGATTTAATACCAGGTTTTTCCAACAAGTCCCCATTAACAAGGTTCCTATTCAAGTCGAGGACATGAAGTACATTAACAAGAGTGACTTTCTTTTCTGAAGTAAAGTTGAGTTCGACGGATCCTGTTTCAACGACTCTAGATCTTACTTCATTTTCCATTTTTACTTCTTATCCATCTTTAACTTTAGAGTTTGTTTTAAAAGCTTCTTTGTCATAAGATACATGCACGGTTGCATATGTATCATACCATCATCCTTGCATTTTTCCTTTGATTGCCATAATTTATTCGCTCACCGTAACGATTATGTCATCATCAACATGAACAATATTAACCTCCTTTTTGGGCTTTGAAATTCTGGTATAGTCAGAGCTCACGTTTCCTATATAATGTTGAGATATATGGTCTAACAGAAACATCATGGTAAGGTATACACATTAAGAAACAATAGTGAAAAGTAAACAACACATCAAAATTGTTAACCCAGTTCGGAGACAACAACTCCTACTCTAGGGGCATACCAAGCCAGGAAAGAAATCAACTATCAGTAGTATCAATTCGAAGTTAAACTCCCATGTTTACAACTTCTCACTTAATCCCTATCCAATGCAAGTTCTACCTAGGAAATCTTAGATATGAGTATCCCCACTCACTTCCAATCACTGTAATGATTTGTAACAGTCAACAGCCCCAGTTATTGTATCGATGACTTTCTACCTTCATGAAGACCACTCTTCAAACACAAAAAAAAAACCAGGAACACACACTTCCATGACAATCCACTTAGCCAAGACTATTGACTAAGAACACAATTTTGAGTTGCTTACAAGCTTCATCTAAGAACAATACTCACTCTTGCTTCAAAGCTTCGAGGAGAACACAGTGACCATCTCACATCCCGAGAGGTTCACTTTCCCAACTCTCCTAGAGAGTGGCTACGGACTCAACCCTAATGAATACATCTTGATAATTCATGGTTGGTATTTTTTATTAGGTTACAATGATTTTGTTTATAACCTATTACCCAACTGGATTTGGGCCTTCAATCACAACAAATATGTTGTTACAAATATGCAAAAAATTCTGCACAACAATAGGTCTTCAATCATTTGTTTCCTAAATTATCTCCATAATTAGAAACTGCATAGTCTTCAATATTTTAACTTGATTCTTCATGACCTATAAAATAGAACCACATAATATAATATAATATCCTAAAATATATTATGTCATTATGACTTACCAGAATAAACAAATCTTTAGCTCAGGCGAGATGTCGAATGAACCTGCATAGGACATCTTCTTCAACATGTTACTCTAGATGTTGAAATACTTCAACTCAACATGTCTCAACGTAAAATAGGACTTGTTCCTGTTTAGCAAGTAGACACATCGTATCTAACATATTGTTGCTCTATTAGTTTTATCAAATATAATGTTAATTACATAATTTAGAGAATCAACAATCTCCCCCTTTGGCTTATTTTGGTTAAAACTAATAATACATATTTTTTTGCATACAAATTCAAAAATTACATCACGAGTAAAGATTAACACAATATAAATCAACAGTAATCTAAAAACCTCAAGCAGTAGGACTTCTTCCTGACAGTACAACACATATTATCTCCCCCCTTTTTTGCCAGAATATGACAAAGGCTTCTGACAAGGGGTGGCAACCACAATCTGAATGATGTCCATACATCACACTTAACATCACTTCACACCAGATCTAAACATTTACATTCCAATATGAAAGACTCAGCAGCCACAAACTGCTCTTTTTCATGTTCAGTCGAACCAGTCCTTTACAGCTGACACAGGATGTTGTCAATCCCAAAAAAATTCCTTACAAGCTGAGTTTTCTCCCCTTCAATCCAGAAACACTCCTCCCAGGGGAATAAATCTTCTACTCAAGGAGGCCAAGATAATCCTTAATAAGAAACCAACCACTTATCTGATCATCCCTTATGATGGTATAGAAGACCTCACTGTTACGCCTGGGGAGTCAGAAGACAAGACACAATTGTGTTCACAACTCAGAACACAAGACACATAGAAAACAAAAGAAAAATCACCCAAATACAAATATACTCTGAATAGGACATCCTATTCGACATCTTTGCAAAACAACTGCAAAAACTAACCTCAGACTTAACAACGTCTGAACACTACCCATTTTCCCTATGCTTGCCATGAATTGACAAATATAACCTTCACAAAACCAGACCCAAACAAAACTTACCCATACTCGAACAAAAGACATGAGAACTAGACAAACAACAGACACACACAAAGTGAAAGGAAAAAAATTGACATTAATAAATAACCAAGCAACTCCATAAGAATTAACGATCCTAGATGGGGTCAAATATTTTGGTTAAGGACTCAACGAAAACACAACCAAAGAAAACTGATGCACCTTCCAAAGAAGCTTTTGAATACTTTATGAATCCCAAAAAAACACATGCAAAGACTCAAGACACTTTTACATTAGATTCCTGGAAACACCGCCCATACTACTTCCTTGTTAGTCCTAAGACCACTAAATGTCTCGACTGATGTTCTGACAAGATATTAGAGCATCACATGTAGCATAGTCATTTAGAGAAGGAGAGTACATAGTAGCTTCTTCTGGCCAGGACATATAGACCCTGTTGAGGGCACAAATAGCCACACTTAGTAGTCATATGTTACTCAAGCGAGCCAAAAACAATATGCATTAGTGCAACAACAATCCATAAACAGATACTTCACTCCCCCTGTCATGGATAACTAGTGCTTCTGCTGAGGAAGAGAACTTTAACCAACAAATGAAAACACATAATGATTCTTCATTCTCTCACAATGAAGAACTGCACCTTCAAGCATTTGTTGAACACAAACTCAACGTGTAAATTCAGCCTGACTTTTACAGATTTAGATATACTAACTCTCTTAGAAAATATCCAATTTATTCTAAGCAATACACACAAGGACACAACATAATACACACTTGATTTGGAATTTCTCACATATTCCAGGATAAATGTTATTAGCTTGCTTTCTACACAAGTTCCAGATTGCCACTATCTTTTAACTTGTAGTAGAAAAAAACCACATCTTCGACATGCTTTTCGATCAGACCTCAGTTTTTTATTGCCTTCTTCTGTCCTTTCACTCACTAGCAATTGTTGATACTAGTGAAGATGTCAACATTGTAGTCATGTATTTCCAGAACATACTACCATTGACAAGATTAGATTCTGCATACTCTAATCCGTATAATCAGAACTGTCACTTCTGATGACCATACTTGAGCATATAATTCCACATGCTCAACCCAAAACATCTTCATAAACACACCCCAACATGATGTTACACCATCATTTAGGACAGCAGCTTCATAACACGGAACCCAACCACCATGGTTCTTCTGCAACTCACTAACATTTCAGAGATCAAAGTTGCATCCATTCTTCAGATAAGTACGTAGCTCCCGACAAGGTCTTTACCATCAGTAACATGTCCATCTTCACAAGATCATACTTATACCCAACTCCCGACAAGGTATTCATTATCAGAGGAAAAAAAACTTCCCCGTATACACGGCTGCAGATGATACTCCCTGTGATACAGTGGGAGAACTGACTTGAGTTTTTGCGTTTTGTGTTCGCAAATGTTTCGGTTTAGCAAGAGTCGCCACCGACTTTTTATTTTATCCTAAGGAAAGGTCAAAAAGCACAGGAAAGACCTTTGAGAGGTTTTCTTGGGTTCGGGGAGTAGATTATGAAAAGGGAAGGTGCAAGCACCCTTTTCATCCATGGTTATCCATGGGCTCTTAGTTACTTGTTTAGATCACTTGCTTTTGCTTTTCAATTGTTTGAAATGGTGCTTTGTGTGTGGTTTTAAAAGATGTTTTGAAAAGAGGCCATCATTGTGGCAACCTTTGTAATGATTCTTGTTTGAATGTATACAAATGTGTTTTTGTCTTTTGAAAAGATTTCAATGTTTGAAAGTTTGTTTTAGGAAATATTTTGAAATTGTGTTGTGAAGTGTGTTTGGAAATAGCAAGGATGTTTTTGCAAGCTTTTTGATCAAGTAACTAAGAGCTATCTACCCTATTTTACTCAAAGATCTTTCTTATGTTTTTAACCCTTTTGACAGTGTTGTTTCACCATTGCATTTGGTGAACAACCTTGTGTTAGGATGTTAAACGGGACAGGCGCGGGTCATCCTATAGACCATTATAGCAATTGTGTCAAGTATCTTTGGCAAATTTTTGAGGGACTTGATCATTTTTGTTTAGGAAACCAAGATAGCGTCATCGAGGGACTATGATCTTTTGTTTTGTTTTTGTTTTGTTTTGCCAAAGTACCTAACATGCATACCATGGCCCATTTTTGAAGGCAACAAGTGGATTGTAACCCTAGGGGTGCAAGTGTGTATTGTGTTTGATTTTCATGCATTTTGTCTTTGATTAGGTCAAACTATTTGTTGATTTGGATTTTTGCATACAAACCCTAATTCTCTAATCATGGCATAATTGGAAGCGTAAAGTGCGAGAATTAAAATTCTAAGCTATTACAACATGATTATGGGGATGGGGGTACAACTTTGAATGGGGGATATTTGACAAGTAATATAAACCCTAATTTACTAGTACATCCAAATTGAATCACAATGCATAAACATTTAAATGGACAATATTTGAATAAACAAAATAAATAAATATATCAAATAATATGAATTATGCAAAAGAGATTTTTTTGTTTATGTATGTAAAAATATTTAATGTAAAAAATGTATAAAGAAATAAATAAATAAAAAAGATTATTTTTATTTGTTTAAGGGTAAACCCTAATTTCTTTAAGAAAATAAACATATTATATTATTTATGTACAATAAAATATATTAATATATACAAAATAAAATATATTTTAAAAAAGATATTTTTTAGTATAAATAATAATAAAAATAAAATGTAATATTTTATATTTTTATTCTAAAGCATTTAATAAAATAAAAGTATATATGTATATTTTATTATATTCAATATATATAATATAAAATAAAATATGTACAAAAATAAATTATATTTTTAATAATATTTTCAGTGTGTATAAAAAATAAGAAATAAAAATAAAAGTATAAATTGTAAATATTTTTTAAGTCTTAATAATATAAAAGAATATTTAAATGCCTTTAATGTTAGAAAAAATTAAAATAAAATGCCAAATAAATGTAAAAAATTATGAAAATATTTTTTGAGCATTTTTTATATTTGGAAATAAATAAACAAAATCAGAAAAGAAATCAAAAATGCAAAAATGTGAAAATATAAGAAATTGGGCCAGGGGGTGCAAAAATGAAAGTGGGAGGTGTCAAAAGCAAGCCAGACCAAGCCCAACCCAAAACTTCATCTTCTACCTCCAGCTTTTGAAAATACGCGCGCGCCTGTACAAACTTGGGACATCCTGCATACGTGATCTTTTGCAAAAACTCACAACATCAAACTTGTAGAGAATTTCAAGACGATTCCAACCAAATAAAAAGCTAATCCTAACTCTCAAAGACCAGAGAGAATTTCTCTGGCCCTAAAATCTGACCTAGTTTTTTCAGCATGTTCATGGGTGAAATTCTCCTAGCACACTTAATATAAATGAAAACTGAGCATATGTACAGCTTCACGGCAATGAACACTACATTTTTCTTTCACAAACCTAATGTTAAATGTTCCTAAATAGAGAGATAGAAAGTGAAGAAAAACTTGTTTCAGTTGGATTCGTGTAGGGCAATGTAGTGTCTTTCAGCAAGGTTTGAGATATCTGGTAGCTTGCCTGAACTTCACTTGTCCTTTTCCAATAGCTAGCTTGCCTTGAATGTCCTTGAATCAGTCTATAGAACTCAACATGCACAAGCTCAAAATGAAAATGGTGAACACTGTAAATGGAGTTACAGTTGGTAATGGAGGTTTGGGATAGCTTGAGTGAGTTGAATGGAAAGTGTTTGAAGCAAAATGAGGCAAAACGCACGAGCCAAATGAGCTGGGGAACTCAAGTTGCAGCACCTGCCCTGTTTTGCCAAAGAAGTGTGATTTCTGGCTATGGGGTGTTTTGGGACTCAAGCACTCGTGTTTCTAGCTCAAAGGGTTGTGAGAAAGATGTTTTGAATGTTTGTGTAAGTTTGTCTTTGCTGGTTTTCAAGTTCTTAAGATTTGGACATTTTCTTGTCTTTGAAGTAAGAAGTGGAAGTGAGGTTACAGGCTTGTACATGCTATCTTATCCCCCTTCATACAATCCTATTGGCCCCTCTAATTAGTGGATTTGTTTAGCTGCAAGAGATTTGGCTCTATGCTCAAGGATTGGTGGTTTGACATAAAGCACACTTTTGCAAAAATGGAAATGTGCCTTTTACCATTTAGGGATTAAACTTGTGTACAATAACCTAATGACCAAGACAATGCATTAGCTCAATGCATTTGCATTAAATTATGGAGTGTGAAATGGTTTAGAGGCCTGCAAACTAGTGTAAGGCATGCTGGTTTGAAAATGCAACTTGAGTGAACATGATTTTGCCATGGATACAAAGTGATTTTTTGCCAACTTCAAGCATTTGATTCTCCCTAACCACAAATGTGTTTGAGGAGTTCTTGGACAATTTGGAAAGCTTGCAACATGCTCTATAATACATCTTTGAAATGAAAATTGAGACTCCAAGTGGAACTATGTGAAAAATGGCCAAGAAGATAGGTCAAAATCCTGCCTAAACTAGGGCAAAATTTCACTAAGTTAAAAGTTTTAGGGACCCTTGTTCCAAAACTCATAACTTGAGATCCAAGATTCTTTTGAGAAAAATTTGTGAATCAAAGTTGTATACTTTGTGGTGGACTACAACTTTTATGTTGTAAGTTTTGTTTGAATCCATTTTCATCATGTTGAAAATGTGGGACAAAGTTAGGAAAAATTAAGAAATTTTCATAACTTGGAAAAATTCTAAGTTATGAAAATTTTCAATTTCAAACCCTAATTTGCAATTTTGGGTTTCTTGATGAACAAGTTTAATAATTTGACACATCTTGATAAAAAATGACCCTTGGCACTTGATTTTGACCAAAAAGTCAAAGTTTGACTTTTCAATGTACAATCAAATTTTGATCAGTTGATTGAAAAATTCATCTGTCAATCTCATGCATTTGAGATCTTTTGAACTTGTTGAATAAGTCAAGATGATTCCATTGAGCCCTTGGGTCCTTGGTTGAGCTTGAATTTCCCTTGGCTAGGTCAAAAAGTCAGAAATTGCCTTTGTACAGTCAAAACCCTAAAAATGACCATTTTGCCCTTTTGGTGATCTGATCAAATTTCTTGTGGAGTTGTGGTCCAAACTTGATCAAATGGTTCATATGAGTTCATGATGTTGATGTGGATTAAAATTCATGAGGTTTGACTGTAAATTGGCCACAGTTGACTTTTTCCCCAATACAGTTGATTTCTAGGTCAATTGTCCAATTGACTGGGCAAAAATTTGATTCAAGGCTTGAAACTTGGTATGGACAAACTTATGAGTCCAATATGAAGTATGAAAGTCAATTTGAGAATTGAAGGTCCAAAAATCCTTGTGCAAACTCAAACCTTAATTTAGGTCATTAGTGCAAGGAGATGTCTTGAGCAGAGCAAACCCTAGCTTGATCTTGAGTTCCAAGAGCCTTGTGATGAGAAATGTTGATAAAATGAGAGAGAAAATTTTGGGGTACAACACTCCCTTTACACAGATGTTATAACACTTAATCTGACATCCTTTTTCTTCAACTTTCAGCACATGGGAATCCTTCGCACTATTCCAGACTTGATCAGAGAGTGGACTTCAAACTCCATCAGTTCTTCCATGGTGATCAACAATAATCACTCCATGATCTTCAACAAAAGCTTCCTTCTGAAGCATCAATCCCATATCCATGGATTTTACCAAACATTATGGTTCTGGAGATGATACCCATAGTAAGTCCAAACAAAAGCTCTTGAGGGAGAACACAAGAGGATCAACCACCAGTAGTTGATCAGTCTTCAACACTAGATCAAACATATGTAGAATATGCACATAACACATCTCAAGGAACTTCTCCTTAAGCACGAACTCCAGACCACATGTCTGAATTTGAAGTGTTTGATCACAAGCCTTCTACACCTAAGAGAATATTCCCTCTACCATACAGACCCCTACACACATGGTTTTCTATGACCATTAACCCTTCAAACACACTATCCTGGAGTAGTATAGCTTCTCCTAAAATTTATGGACAACACATCATAACCTATAAGTTAATTTTCCAGACTATTAACTTACCTCATGTTGTTGCATCTCCATTTCACACAACCCTAGAATGTCTCTTTCACTTTAGAAGAACAAGAGTTCAATGTTCACATAGACTTGATAAGTGATATCAAGTTAGAGTAAATAACCTATATCCTGTTTCAGAGAAACATTAGTCAGACCAAGTTGAGAAAAATAAATTCTCAACACAATGATGTCATGACATTATATTTTACATCTCAAGAATCTCCAACTCCATATTAGGGATTCTTCATCATTAACTGCTATGAACACCTTGAGAATTAAACATTATCCTCTTTAATAGCAGTACAATATGTGGTTAGTGCATGCCCACATAAATCTCTCAAAACACACCGAATTTGTTCCTTGGTCACATACAAGATTCCAAAATAAATCAGGCTTCTCTGATTAGAAGGATTTTTCCATGATACAGATAGAATAACCTTCTCATATGAGCTTGACCTTCACACATGAAAAACAACTAGCTGAGATAACAAATTTCTCCAAAGCATCAAAGTTAAGCCTCTACACTTCCTACTAACTTGACTCAAACAATTTGATCCTAAAAGTAAGCAATTGGTTGACCATTACTCAACCTACCAATATAAGATGTATTTTCTGGACAAAACATCTTAGATACACAACATCGATACCCCCTCTTCCAAATCAAAAGTAGGTTCCAAACACATGTGATCACCACACATTTGTCTGGAACCCAGAGCATCTGTTATGCAATAGGAATTTGTAGACCTGCTGACACAATGTCCCAACATCTTGAAGGATATTAGTTCCCTTCCTCTGGAACTCACAAAACAAAGCATAGTTTTGAATCCTAACACTGCTTCTAGAAAATAAATAACCCTTGATCACCTTCAAGGTCCACAAAATAAATCCAAGCTTCAGCAATTCCACCAACTGCAAGACTCAGAGTTACTTACCTGATTAGGTCAAGTATTAGGAAGACTCTTTATGAAACCAAAATATATGGCTCTCATCTATCTTCAACAAACTCATGAAAAGTGCCTTTATTAGTGGACTTGAGAGATAAAACTCAAGTATCATTGGCAACTTTACAAAGTTATTTGAGATTTCCTTTCACACACTACAACATCACACATCAAACCTACTGAGAAGACAAAACCCTAATGTATTTATTTTACTTGTAGATCAAGAAATAATCAAGGCTACACAAGATACCATGCAGGGAATACACAAAAACACAAAACTCCTCAACAATCTTCAGGCACAACAAATTGCACACAACCATCCAGGTGCAATCGAAAACATTCTAGGTTTGAAAATAAATCAAATCTAACACAGAAGCTCACCACCAAAGCTATACGCCTGAAGGCAATAAACAAGTCTAATACACACCCTGTCACGAATACTCCATCCTCCATTTCAAGGGACCATTAAAAACAATATTAACTACCCGAGTTCAAACAAATTTTCAGTAGATAACTTCTACCTCGACCATGAACTAGAAATATCTCCCAGGATCTTACCTAGAACAGAATATGATGCCTGCTCTGATACCAATTGAAGTTTTGGTATAGTCAGATCTCATATGTCCTATACAATGTTGAGACATTTGGTCTGACAGAAACGTCATGGTAAGGTATACACATTAAGAAACAATATTGAAAAGTAAACAACACATCAAAATTGTTAACCTAGTTCAGAGACAGCAACTCCTACTCTGGGGGCATACTAAGTCAAGAAGGAAATCCACTATCAGTAGTATCAATTCGAAGTTAAACTCCCACGTTTACAACTTCTCACTTAATCCCTATCCAATGCAACTTCTACCTAGGAACTCCTAGATATGAGTATCCCTACTCACTCTCAATCACCGCAATGATGTCTAACAGTCAACAATCCCAGTTTCTGTATTGACGGCTTTCTACCTCTATGAAGACCATTCTTCAAACACAAAAAAAAAACAGGAAGACACACTTCCATGAAAATTATCTTAGCCAAGACTCTTGACTAAGAATATGAATTGGATTTGCTTATAAGCTTTCCTCCAAGAACAATACTCACTCTTTCTTCAAAGCTTTGAGGAGAACACAGTGACCATCTCACATCCCGAGAGGTTCACTTTCACCAACTCTCCTAGAGAATGGATACGGACTCAACCCTAATGACTACATCTTGATAATTCACAACTAGTCTTTTTTTTAGGTTACAATGATTATATTCGTAACCTAGTATCCAACTAAATTTGGTCCTTCAATCACAGCAAATATGTTGTTACAAATCTGCAGACAATTTTGCTCAATAATAGGTCTTCAATTATTTGTTTCCTAAATTATCTCCATAATTAGAAACTACATAGTCTTCAATATTTTGACTTGATTCTTCATGACCTACAAAATAGCGCCACATAAGATAATATAATATCCTAAAATATATTTTGTCATTGTGACTTAACAAAATAAATAGATCTTTAACTCACGTGCGATGTCTTATGAACCTGCATATGACATCTTCTTCAACATGTTGCTCCAGATGTTGAAATACTTCAACACAACATGTCTCAACATAAAATAGGACTTGTTCCTGTTTAGCAAGTAGACACATCTTATCTAACATATTGTTGCTTTATTAGTTTTACCAAATATAATGCCAGTTGCATAATTCAGAGAATTAACAAGCTTGTTGTGCCTGCAATATCGAGCATAGTGGCCTGGTTTGTCGTATACATAACATCCATTTTTTGTACCCTTTGGTCCACCAGAATTTTTGTACTTGTTATGTTCCTTCTTAGGGCAAAAATGGTTCTTCATGCCATCATATTTTCAGTTTCCTTTTGAAGTAACATCATTGGCTTTAAAAATTCAGCATACTCATATTTTTCTCCATCCTTCGCCTCCTCCTTGATTCTAAGGTGTTTCTGAAGTTTTTCCAACAAGAAATCCTCAGAACTATGCAATAATTTTTCTGTATCCTTTCCACGAATTTGTCGTTAGAGAAACTTCAGATACACCTTTGAATCAAGGAGGAGATGAAGGATAGAGTAATATCCGAGTCTGTTGGATTTTCTAAAGCCAATGTTGTTACTGCAAAAAGAAAGAGAAACCATGAAGGCATGAAGAACCATCTTGTCCATAAGAAGGAACATAACAAGTTCAAAAAATCTGGCAGACCAAAGGGTACAAAAAACAGATGCTATGTATGGAAAACCAGGTCACTATGCTCGAGAGTGCAGGAACAACAAACCTAAAAAGGAGGTTAATGTTTTTCATGTTGATGATGACATAATCACTACGGTGAGCAAAATTATGGCAATCAAAGGAAAAATGAAAGGATAGTGGTATGATACATGTGCAAACATGAATGTATCTTATGACAAAGCGGCATTTAAAATATACTCTGAAGTTAATGATGGACAGGAAGTACAGATGAAAAATGAAGTACAATCTAGAGTCATTGGAACATGATCCGTCGAACTCAACTTCACTTCTGAAAAGAAAGCCACTCTTGTTAATGTACTTCATTCCCCCAACATGAATAGGAACCTTGTTGAGAAAACCTTGTACTAAATTTGTATATGAATTGACAAAATTAATATTGATCCGTAATGGTGTATTTGTAGGAAAAGAATATCTCGCTAAAGGAATGATCAAACTTTGTACTACCGACAATATTATTAATGAAATTGATACTTATTTTATGGTGCATCTTCAAAGTAGTAGAGTCCATCATTTGGTTAACAGTGCCAATCGTCTTCCCCAAAATAAATCATGTAACACACTATGGATACCAAAAAAAACGAGTTTGACAATTTTTATTTTGTGTTAGCTTACTGACAGACGACAAGCTACAAGAAAAAATTGGAACATGTAATACATCTTGGGTGGTTATAAATAGAGACAAAACAATAGAAACTTTTCCTGCCACAGCTGAATCAACATCTTTAATTTTGAATATTCCCACACAAGGTTTATATAAGGAAAACATATATATTATACTTTAACTTTTATATTAGATTCATAACTTCCTATAGTCGCACCCATATTGATAATCTTATAGGCTTCTATATGGATCCATCTTAACTTTGAATGAGGATTCCAATCTTAAACAATGTTGGAACATAGTTAATTTTTTGGAGCATTGTGTTAGGCTACTCATAAGTAGAGTTCTTAGAGATGGTGGAAATATTGGTAATCACATTTACTCTTCTGTTTGGAGTGGCTTCAAAGACATGTAAAGTGAATTCCAGCAAAACACATCTTGGTTCCATCGAAATTATGGCAATATTAGCTTTTGGATTGATAAGAGCCAAAAAAATTGGAACAGAAATGAAAAGATGAATACTGAAATTTATGTAGATAATATTGGATTATTACAACACAGGTTTTCGAGAGCCTGTCTCTCCACAATTCAAATTCTTCCTAATTTTCTGAATGTCTTCCTAATTCTGATTTGCTTCTATTTATACTAAATTTACATCTGTTCCCAATTGGCACAATTAATTTGAAGGGTTATAATTGTTAGATTTGATGCTGTTTGGTTCCAAGGGTCGCATCCTTTCGGGTGGGTGTGTCTGTTCACCAAGGGTCACGCCCCCTGATTCGCATCTCCTGATCCTGCACTCCTTGGGAGTCGCTGCCTGCGGGTGTAAAACTTGGTGATGGGTGGCCTAGGCTTATCAATACCCCCGCCTAAAAGATTCACCTTGTCCTCAAGGTGATAATTTGGAAAGACCTCTTGTAATTTAGCCACAGATTCCCAACTATTTTCACTTGTAGGCAGATTTTGCCACTTAACTAAGACTTCCACGTTGCCAAGTTGTAATTCACGAATATCTAAAACAGAGTCCAGATAAACCTGTAATTCCTGATCCTCAGATAGCATAGGTGGTAAAGGTTGAGATTACAAAGAATCACCAATGGCCTTCTTGAGGAGAGAGACATGAAATACTGGATGAATTTTACTATGAGATGGAAGATCCAATTTGTAAGCAACAACACCCACTTTTTTTAACACCTAGAAAGGACCATAAAATCGAGGCGAGAGTTTTTCATTAATCCTTTTAGCCAAGGATTTTCTCCTGTAAGGTTGCATCTTTAAGAACACCCAATCACCGATTTCATATGCTATATCTCGGCGGCGTTTGTTCGTATTTGTGCGCATGACATCTTGGGACTTCAACAAATTCTCTCTCAGAGCCGCCAATAATTCATCTCGAGCAATTGTAAGTTTGTTGACTTCTTCAAGGCGGGAAGGAATGGTGGATCCCTTAAGAATGTGAGGTGGATCATGTCCATACAATGCTTTGAAAGGGGACATTTTTCTTGAAGCATTATAATTGGTATTAAACCAGAATTCTGCCCAGGGAAGACAAGAGACCCATTTCTTAGGCTTAGTACCTGTTAAGCATCGTAAATAAACCTCCAAGCATCGATTGACAACTTCAGTTTGTCCATCCGTTTGAGGATGGTATGTCGAACTGAATTTTAGTTGTGTACCTGCTGCTTTAAAAAGGGCTTTCCAAAAATTACTTAAAAACAAAGGATCGCGGTCTGAAACAATGGAAGACGGAAATCCATGCAATCTTACAACTTCCTGTAGAAAAACTGCAGCAACATCGATAGCGGTGTAAGGATGCCCTAATGGTATGAAGTGTGCATATTTGGTGAGTCGGTCAACCACCACCAGAATTGTATCCTTCCCCATGGATTTGGGTAGTCCTCCAATAAAATCCAACGAAATGTCTGTCCATACTTGAGTAGGAATTGGTAATGGTTGTAGTAGTCCTGCCGGTGACAAGTTGTCGCTTTTGTTTCTTTGACAGACTTCGCAAGCTGCAACGAAATTTTTTATGTCGGTTTTCATCCCTTCCCAATAAACTAGATCGGCTATTCTTTTATAAGTCCTGAAGATTCCTGAGTGTCCTCCTACCAAAGATGAATGGAATTCTTTTAAAATGATGGGAATCCTGGAGGATGATTTTGACAACACCAATTTCTCCTTGTAAAATAGTTTTTGATCCCTTAACGTGTAGCCATCATGAGACATGGGATTGATAATTAGGTCTTGCATGATTTTTTGTAACTTGACATCTTGTTTGATCTCTTCAACCCATTCCTTGAAATCGTGAATTTTTAAGACTGTCATGGCACAATAAGAACTTCTCCTGGATAGGGCATTGGCGGCAGAGTTTTCCTTCCCTGGCTTGTACTGTATTTCAAAATCATATCCTTCTAATTTGGAAATCCATTTGTGTTGTTCCTCACCAATCATCCTCTGCTCTGTCAAGAATTTCAAACTTTTTTGGTCAGTTTTAATAATAAAATGGTTTCCCAACAAGTAGTGTCTCCATTTCTGGACTGCTTTTACGATTTCCATTAATTCGCGATCATACACTGATTTCCTCTGATTCCTTTCTAATAGGGTAGTGCTCCAAAAGGCTAGGGGTCTTCCTTCCTGCATTAGAACAGCCCCTAGTCTGGTTCCGCAAGCATCTGTTTCCACCACAAAAGGATTTGAAAAGTTGGGTACTGCTAATGTAGGCAATTTGGTCATGGCTTGCTTTAGTTTTTCGAACGCAAGTTCTGCCTCTGGACTCCATTCAAAGGCATTTTTCTTCAACAGGTTGGTCAATGGCCTTGCTATTCTTCCATAATCATGAACGAACCTCCTATAATAGCCAGTAAGGCCTAAGAATCCCCTTAAGCTAGTGACATCCTTGGGTGAAGGCCATAATGTCATTGCTTCCAACTTCTTAGGATTTGCGGATACTCCTCCAGCAGAAATAATATGTCCTAGATATTCCAAGTTATCTTAGCCAAATGAGCATTTCTTGCCGTTGATCTTCAATTCATTTTGTTGGAGTAACGTTAATACATTTTGCAGATGTTGCTTGTGTTCTTCCATAGAAGGGTTGTATATTAGGATATCATCGAAGAATACCAAAATGTATTTTCGGAGTACTGGCTTTAATACTTCATTCATTAATGATTGAAAATACGAAGGTGCGTTAGTAAGTCCAAATGGAAGTACCATAAATTCATAATGACCTTCATGTGTTCGGAAAGTAGTTTTTGCAATATCCTCTTCCTTCATTCTGATTTGGTGGTATCCGGATCTTAAATCCAGTTTTGAAAAGATGTTGGCCCTTCCTATTTCGTCTAACAACTCTTCAATCACTGGGATGGGAAATTTGTCGGGAACAATGATTTTGTTCAAGGCCCTGTAATCTACACAAAACCGCCAACTACCATCTTTCTTTCTGACTAGGATGACAGGACTAGAATAAGGACTCGTAGATGGTCAGACGATTCCTGCTTCTAACATTTCTGCAACCAATTTTTCAATTTTTGTTTTTTGATAGTGAGGATATCTGTATGGTCTGATATTCGGTATTTGGGCTCCTTCTTTGAGGTGAATGGCATGGTCTTCACGCCGATGAGAAGGAAGTCCATCTGGGGGTTCAAAGATGGAAGGGAAATCATGTAGCACATCTTTTAATTCTGACGGGATTGAATCCTTCCAATCTATCTCTGCTTGAATATGACGATAATCGATAAAGAACCCTTCTCCTTGCTGCAAAGCTTTCAACATAGAATTAAGTGAGGCATCTTTCTTTGAAAGTTCTGGCTCTCGCTTTAAACTTACCTTTCTTACATTGATCTTGAAGCCCAACGTCAGTTGTTCAAAGTTTGCACTAATCTCTCCCAGGCTTGCTAACCATTCCATGCCTAAAACCACATCCATGCCTCCAAGGCCAAACAAGAAGAACTGTTGTTGTACTTGTACTTCTTGCACTTTCAAGGGAACCTTTCTGCATACTCCCTTACATTTGATTTTGTGACCATCTTCGACTTCTACAACGTATGATGGGGTGTCTTCCACTTCTAATTGTAATTTTTCCACCAGTTCCTTTGAAATGAAATTATGGGTGGCACCGCAGTCTATCAATACTATGACTTTGTTATCATCAATACTTCCCCAAACCTTCAAGGATCGGCGAGAAGTAAATCCCATAATACTATTCATGGATAATTGGGGCGTTTCTCCAAATTCGGGTTCGGGCTCCTCTTCAGAGTTTTCAACATGCTCTTCATCTGTTACTAACATTATCCGAAGTTGTTTATTTCTACATACATGAGAAGTGCTCCATTTTTCTTCACAACAAAAACATTCTCCTTTCTTCCTCTTCTCTTGAAGTTCTGCTTCGGTTAACCGTTGAAATCCTCTGGGTCGGTTGTTGTTCTCTGGTTTGTTCACCGATACACTTCCCGCAAAAGAATTAGAAGGGCCATTACTTTTTCCTCCACCTTTCTGACCAACACCATAAGTAATAGTCTTTGAATAGGATGGGTTTCAATACGAGTTGTTAACTTTTGAATTTGAGTTAGAAGGAGCATTCGGTCCCACCTTCCAAATTGCTCTATTTGTTTGTTCGATCATTAATGCCTTCTTGACCATGATTGAAAAAGTGGGTGGTTCGTAGAGTTTAATTTCTGCCCCAATGTCTTCCTTTAATCCGTTTGCAAAAATTTCCTTTAAATGTTCTTCATCGATAGTTTTCAGCATACCTGCAAACTTTTCGAATTGTTCAACGTACTCTTCCACCGTTTCTTTCTGTTTAAGTGCAAGGAGAGCAGCAAAAGGGTTGAGAGTGGCTGAAGTTTGGAACCTTTCAAGAATGGTAAGTTTGAAATCTTCCCATCCAATATCAGAATTGCAATTTTCCCACCATTGGAACCAAGATAGTGCCTTTCCCTCTAGAGCCACCATAACTGCCTGAATTTTCTCTTCTTCTAGGATGTCTCTCATTTGAAAGAAGCGTTCCAATTTATTTATCCAGCCATAAGCATCGGAATCTCCATCATATATGGGGATTGCCAATTTTCTCCATCGTTCTGTTTTTCTTTCTCCGGTGTGGCCCTTGGTTGAACGTTCTCCATTGATGGAACCTTTGGGTGTGCCATCTTCTGAATGCTTGGATAAATTTTCCACCATGGCTTCTAGACGTGCAAAGCGTGTTTCGAATTGTTGTCGTTCTACCTCTCAGCTTTGTCAGTCCGCCATCAACATTTCTAAAATTCTCTCCATTGTGTCTGGGTTTTCGGGATTAGATCGAGTTGTCACCATTGTTGGAAGCAAAGCACCTGGACGGTGCTCTGATACCAATTGATAAGAGCCAAAAAAATTGGAACAGAAATGAAAAGATGAATACTGAAATTTATGTAGATAATATTGGATTATTACAACACAGGTTTTCGAGAGCCTGTCTCTCCACAATTCAAATTCTTCCTAATTTTTTGAATGTCTTCCTAATTCTGATTTGCTTCTATTTATACTACATTTACATCTGTTCCTAATTGGCACAATTAATTTGAAGGGTTATAATTGTTAGATTTGATGTTGTTTGGTTCCAAGGGTCGCATCCTTTTGGGTGGGTGTGTCTGTTCACCAAGGGTCACGCCCCCTGATTCGCATCTCCTGATACTGCACTCCTTGGGAGTCGCTGCCTGCGGGTGTAAAACTTGGTGATGGGTGGCCTAGGCTTATCATGGATTCACATTTGGTATAGTCATCCTCTTATGCAGATCATTCAAATCCTAGCTAAGGTGTATCATCAACTTAAGTCAAAAGGGTATTCTTATATTTCTAATCATTAGCGACTAACCCTTGAAACTTTGAATGATGTTTTTCATCATCTCATCAATTCTAATAACAATGTTACATTTCCTTTGGGTGATATTGAGGAGAAGAGAATCTTGATCCCTTATCCTATAGCTGAATTTACTCTAAAAATGCATACTCTTTTAAGGCTCTTATTTTTTTTATAACAAGCACTAGAGGAACTTAATTTGGAATGCTTCAATTCGGTCATCTAAATCTCTTCTCATATGGAGACTAATTCTTTACAGGTTGATCAAGATAGGTATGCACTTTTCTTCCATTTGTAACTTGTGTCACAAGCATGCATAAACTAATCAAAACCTACTTTTTATTTTATTATCAATATTCTCTAAACATATGGATCTGACTTTCTAATTTAATTAGTGTAGTTACTACTACTTCTTCCATTAAAGACTTTTAGAGGATTCTAAATCAATCATGGCCTTTTTAATGCAAGATTGGAATTTTAAGTGCCGTTATTAAGATATAAAGTTATATATCGTTTGATAGAGACCAAGCAAGATTTAGTAACAAGAGCATCTAGTGGAAATCTATTATTTCTTCAATCATTTTAAGGTTTGTCTTTCTAGAAATACAACATCTAAAACCTCTACTACCTATATGACTAACTTTTATATCCTAAAAGCTTTTAATGTTAAATTCACCCTCTTAATGCCCCTAACATTAAACCTTCTTTTGATTGGGTAAAATGCAAGAGAGATGGTGAAGTTATTGGTACCCCTAGCATGGATGCTTGTGGAGGGATTTGTAGAAACTAAACAACATATCACTTAGGCAGCTTTGCTTTTAATATTGGAGCTAAAAATGTTTTGCATGCTGAGTTCATGGGTTCTATTTTGGCTTTGGAGCATGCTTATTCTTATAATCAAAGTTGTGGTTGGAGACTGGTTCCAAATTAGTTTTTCTAAATTTTAGTACAAGTGGTGTAGTTCCATGGCGTCTCAAAAACCAATGGAATAATTAATTTACTTATCATAAAGTATATCAGCTCTATAGCTACTCATTTCTTCAAAGAAGATAATCATTATCCGCATAAGTTGTCAAATCTAGACTCAAATGTTCTAACTCGCACTGAGTAATGTTGGAACATACAATTATATAATTGATGAACAATGGAGGTTTCTGGCTTGTGAAGAAGAAGATAGTGAGAGAAAAAGGGAATTAGAGAGAGAGAGAGAGAGAGAGAGTAATTGAGGGTGACAATGATTTACTGCATTATTTTGAGACGAGGATGCCTCCAAGACATTTATACAAGAGTATTACAACAATTGAGACCTAAAATAAAACATTAAAATACAAGAAACAACCAAAACACAGGCTTGTAACTGGTTAACACATCTCGTTAACAGGTGTTGCAGCCCAAAGTTTATCCTGCGTTTTCTCATTCGCATTGATTTATATCCAATTTATTTTTATTCACATGTTTTTTATTTTAATGCATATTTGCATCTTATTCACATTTTGTACTGGTCTCGATTTGAACTTTTATCCAAACTTAATTTTTTTATTTAGTTTTTCTTTTTCATTTAGACATTTTTTTAAACTTATTTTATTATTAGTATTTAGTAAAAATATAAAAAATATATGAGTTTTATTAAGTTTTTTAGTTTAGTTTAAATTTATTAAAAAAATATGTGCATGTTGAGATAAGGCGGATATCTGAATCAAACTAAGTAAATAGATATGCAGAAGAGAGTGTGAGAGTGATTTATTTTTCTGAAGGAAATGTTGTGTTCTTTTATACACCTAAGGTATGATATTCATACTACATGAAATGTAACTATTTATCTAATGTAATAATACATGTAACTATTCTAAGTTGACAAAATTTTATATATAGTAGATATTCACTATTCACAATATATTTCAAATAGTAAATATAATAATTAATTATTATTATTATAACACTCCCCCTTTTGAAATATTTGTCATGGTGTTCTGTTGAAGTCTTGTTGAGGATAGTTATGGGAACACCTGCTGCCTCGTTAAAAACCTTAATAAGGGAAAAAGAGTACAACATCATGCTCCCCCTCAATAAGGCACATTAGTTCTTCTTCAAAGATTTTGAAGGTGTCGCATTCCAATATTTTGTAAGTGCTTCCTGAAAACTGGTGTGGAAAGTGTCTTTGTGAAGAGACCCGCCATATTATCACTTGAACGAATCTATTGAATATCAATATCTTTGTTTCTTACGAGTTCTTGTGTAAATGAGAAGAACTTTGGAGGGATGCGCTTGGTTCTATCAATTTTGATGTAACCTTCTTTCATCTGGGTAACACATGCAACATTGTCTTCATATAAAATCGTTGGATTTTTATCTGTTGTTAAACCAGATGCTCCTTGGATATGTTGAGTCACTGATCTTAACCATCTATATTCTTTTCTTGTTTCATGAATGACAATTACTTCAGTGTGGTTTAAAGAACTTGCTACAAGTGTTTGCTTTTGAGATCTCCATGATATTGCAGTGCCGCCATATGTGAACACATATCTAGTATGTGATTTAACATTATACGGATTTGACAAATATCCTACATCTGCATAACCAAGCAAAATTGGTTTTGTACCAAGATAAAATGTACCTATGAGATATCAAAATATTTGTTTTATTCTTTTCTAATGTCTCTTTGTAGGACATGTACTAAATCTTACAAGTAAATTCACTGCAAAAGATATATCAGATCTTGTATAGGTTGCAAGATACATGATTGCCCCAATAGCACTGAGGTATGGCACTTTTGGGGCATGATCCTCTTCATTACTTTCCTTAGGCCTAAAAGGATCCTTTTCAATATTAAGTGGCCTACCCATCATTGAACTACTCAAAGGGTTTTCCTTGTCCATGTTAAACCTTTTCAATACCCTTTTTATATAATTTGATTGATGTACAAATATACCATTTTTAATATACTCAATCTGTAAACTAAGACAAAATCTAGTTTTTCCTAGATCTTTCATTTCAAATTATTTCTTCAAATAATTTCTTGCTTCTTTGATTTCTTTATTAGTCCCAGTAATATTTATGTCATCAACATAAACAACAATTATTACAAATCCAGATATTATTTTTCTTATAAAAACACAAGGGCAAATGAGATTATTATCATATCCTTCTTTAGGAAAATATTCACTTAGTCTATTATACCACATGCGTCCTGATTGTTTTAGCCCATACAATGATTTTATAACTTAATCGCATACATTTCTTTCGGTTTTGATGTATCATGCCTTTTAAATCCTTCTGGGATTTTCATGTATATATCACTATCAAGTGATCCATAAAAATAAAAAGTAACAACATCCATAAGGTACATATCAAGATTATCAAATACTGATAAAACAATTAAATAACGAAAAGTAATGGCATCCATAACAGGAGAATATGTTACCTTATAATCGATCTCTATTCTTTGGTAAAAAACCTTGTGCAACAAGATGAGCTTTGTATTTGACAATCTTGTTTTTCTCATTTCGCTTTCTCACAAAAACCGACTTATACCCAACAGGTTTTACACCTTTAGGTATGGCCACAATAGGGCCAAATACTTTTAGGTTATTAAGAGAATTTAATTCAGTGTCTATAGCATCCTTCTAATTTTTTCAATCATGTCTATTTTGACATTCATTCATAGTTCGGGGTTCGGGAACATCATATTTATTCATAACTTCGCATGCAATTGAGAATGAAAATATCTCATCAATATTCATACCTTTTCGGTTCAATAAATTTCCTGTATTAACATAATTAATTGAAATCTCGAGATCATTCTTGTTTTCAGCTTCATTATCAATTATCTTATTATCATTATCTTGTACTTCTTCGAGAACACATTTTTTAATCATGCATTTATTATCATCTAGTGTCTTTTCAAGATCACTTTCAATCAAGATTACCTTTTCTATTTCCTTTCTTTTTCGAGCATTTTTGTATTTGGATCCCATAGGTCGGCCACGCTTCATGTGTGCCTTATATGTATTTTCTACATCATTTCGTTTCTAAATCTCAATTCGAGTTGGAACATTTACAGCTGGTACATGTGACTTTGTAACTCTTTTCAAATCAGTAAATGAATCTAGTAGTTGATTTTCGAAATTTTGTAAGTTCACAATTTTCTTCCCATGATTTATTATATGGGTCCAAATGTAATAAATATGGTACATACCATGATATTTCATTTTCTGATTGTTTATTTTCTCCCCCTAATGTTGGAAATTTTGTTTCGTCAAAATGACAATCATCAAATCTTTCCTAAAAAACATCACTCGTTAAAGGTTCAAGATATCTAATAATAGATGGTGATTCATACCCGACATATATTTCCAATCTCCTTTGAGGTCCCATCTTTCTTCTTTATGGTGGAGCTATTGTGACATATACTGCACAACAAAAAATCTTTAAATGTAAAAATTTAGGTTCCTTACCAATTGCAATTTGATAAGGGGTATGTTTATGATCGACACTTGGCCTTAAACGTATGAGTGTTGCAGCATGTAAAATTGCATGACCCCAAAAAGTAACTGGTAGTTTAGTTCTCATAATCAATGGTCTAGCAATATATTGAAGACGTTTAATTAGTGACTCAGCTAAACCATTTTGTGTATGCATATAAGGAACAGGGTGTTCAATAATAATTCTGATTGACATGCAATAATTATTAAATGATTCAGATGTAAATTCACCAGTATTGTCAAGTCTAATTTTATTTATGGTATAATCAGGGGATTGAGATCTTAGTTTAATTATTTGTGCAAGAAAATTTTCAAAATCCATATCAGTACTTGATAATAAACATACATATGACCATCTACTAGATGTATCAATTAATACCATAAATTACATGAATGGTCTTGACGGTGGATGAATAGGTCTACATATATCACCTTGAATTCTTTCAAGAAATATAGGTGATTATGTCTGAATATTTCCTGGTGAATGCTTTTCTATTAGTTTGCCAAGAGAGCAAGCTTCACATGGTCTATCTTCTTTTGTAAGTTTTAAACTTTTCAATGGATGATCATGTGTACTTTCAACTATTTTATGCATCATTGTTGAATCAGGGTGACCTAAATGTCATGCCATAAATTCACAATTTTGGGATATTCTTTTACTCTTAAATTGCATTCAATTTCATATCTATATGTATTATGTAATCCAGAAGGAAATTTTGGTAGTTTTTCTAAAGTTTTCTTCTTTCCCAAAATATTAGCAGTGATATTAATGTATTTCATGTTACCTTCAGTTGCAATTTCGGTATCATATCCTTGAAGATATATGTCATTAAAACTCAACAATTTCTTTTTGATTTTGGAGAGTATAAAGCATTGTTAATGACAAACTTTGTCCCATTTGGTAATATGAACGTAGTATTACATGTTCCTTCTATCAAATCTACAGGACCTGAGATTGTATTTATTACACCTTTAGTGGGATTTATTTTAGTAAAATATTTCTTACTTTTGAGGATTGTATGTGTAGTTTCACTGTCCAGAATGCAAATGTCTTTGACATGTTCCATGTCTAACCCTTTCGAAATAGAAATAAGATTAAATAGAGAGTAAATCAGCAACATATTTAACATTATCATATTGTATAAACATAAGATACACATACAAATTCTTAATACAATACGTAGTCCAAATGTAAAATCAATACAAGCACATCACTCATTATTCAAATAGTTATTTAATTCATTGGTCCTTCAACGAAATCAGCAGTCTCAAAATAGGTACTATCATCTCTGGATTCAATTTCATTAAAATTCACTTCTTTCCCCTTTTCCTCTACAGATGTCATTTGTCTTTTACACAAATGCTCTGGTGTTCTACACACCTTAGACCAGTGATCTTTCTTTCCACATATGTAGCATACATCTTCATAATTTCTCGAGGGACCTTCTTGGATATATCTACTATTTCATTGGTGATTACAATTATTTTGGTCATATCTGAGAGATCTATAATTATTCATATGACCTCGTCCACGTCCTCTACCACGAAAATGGTTTCGACCGTGGAAAAGGTTTTCACTATGGTATCTCCCTTGATTGTGACCATCAAAACGAGCACGACCTTTATTACCATCAAAACGAACATGTCCACCACGTCTCTTAATACGATTAAAGCTGCCACGTCCACGATTAAAGGTTGTGGTATTTGTTAGAACAAAGTTTGAATCTACTACCCTATATTTAAGTTTTGATGATAACAAAGTGAAAAGATATAGTATTTATAAGTTTCATGTATGAACTATCTGCTGCCTAAAATTATTATGTTCTGACTTGCAGATACTCTGATTGAAATAAGCAAGATCACATCTATTCAGCATCAGAACTTGATTTCAGACACCAGCATCAGAAGTTGCTATATCAGAATGTTAAAATAAGATGATCAACTCACGTACATGCTGAAGCCTGATGAACAAGACTGCGCTCAACACTCTGATAAAGAAACACAATAGTTCATCAGCAGCGAAGCAGAGTCAGAATGAGCCAAGCCAGAACTTGCATTAAGTAAGCAACGGTACTGTGCATTGAAAGCAAATTAATTCCAACGGCCTCATTCCAGACAAGATCTGCTCAATAAGGAAAGCTTGTTATTAGCATTGAATCAAGAATATTGCATCCAATGTTCATCATCTCAGTGCTATATAAACAAGGCTTTGAAGATTGGAATGGCTAATGCTCTCCAAATCTCTACACGCACAAAAGCTAAACCATAATCCTTGTTCTCTCAGTTTTGCTAAACCACACACTCTGATATTCTATTACTGTTTAGCAATCTAGTTTCTAAGCTTCAATTTGTGTATACATCACAGTTGTGATACAGTTTTGTAGAAAACATCCACACACATAGTTTTATCTCTTTGTAAGAAAGTGTTACCTTGACAAACCGGGTTGTGGTTTGAATCAAGAAGGCTTTAGCAGTTGTTAAAGCAGTCTGTAATATTCAGTTGAATATAGTGGATTAAGACCTCGTTGGAGAGAGGCGAAATCACCTTGACGGGTGGACTGGAGTAGTTTGAGATCAAACGAACCAGGATAAAAATATCTTGTTCATTGCATTAGATTTCAGTTTTACAATTCAACCCCCCTTCTTGTGTTTTTCACCACTTCAATTGGCATCAGAGCGCCTGGTTCTGAGCTAAAACACTTAACCGTGTCAGTACAAGATCCAACGTCAGAAAAACACAATGGCAGGAAACAATTCTCACATCAGCAATGACAACAATGAGGACAGAGACAGATTCAGTGGCAAACCTCCAGTCTTTGATGGAGAAAACTTTGATTACTGGAAAGACAGAATTGAAAGCTTCTTTCTGGCACATGATGCTGATCTGTGGGATATGGTGACAGATGGATACACGCACCCTGTGAATGCAAGTGGTCAGAAGATTGATAGAAAAACAATGTCTGATCAACAAAAGCGTGACTTCAAGAATCACCACAAGGCCAGAACCATCCTCCTCAGTGCCATCTCCTATACTGAATATGAAAAGATCTCCAACAGAGACACAGCAAAGAATATTTTTGATTCTCTCAGAATGACGCATGAGGGCAACGTTCAGGTCAAAGAAACAAAAGCTCTGGCGCTCATTCAGAAGTATGAGGCGTTCAAAATGGAAGAATCTGAATCCATTGAAACTATGTTCTCTAGATTCCAGATTCTGGTAGCTGGTCTCAAAGTTCTGGACAAAGGATACTCTACTGCTGACCATGTCAAGAAAATCGTCAGAAGTTTACCCAAGCAGTGGAGGCCTATGGTTACTTCTCTGAAGCTAGCTAAAGATCTCAACAAAATCACTCTGGAGGAACTTATCAGCTCCCTCAGAAGTCATGAGATAGAGCTAGAAGCTGATGAGCCTCAGAAGCAAGGTAAGCCTTTAGCATTAAAATCTAACAGAAAATTTGAGTCTAAAGTTTTGCAGGCAGTTGAAGAAACATCTGATGGATCCTCATCAGAAGAAGACGAACTTTCCCTTCTCTCCAGAAGAGTAAATCAACTGTGGAAGCAAAGACAAAGGAAGTTCAGGAATCCCAGAAGATCTGATCAGAACGAGTCCTCTTCCAGATACAGAAGGACAGATTCTTCCTCTGGATACAGAAGATCTGAAGGCTCCTCCAGTAGCAAAAAGCCAAACACCAAAGACATCATCTGCTATGAGTGCAATGAGCAAGGACACTACAAGAGTGACTGCCCAAAGCTTTAGAGGGAAAAGCCCAAAAAGAAGTTTGGAAGAGAGAAGAAGAAAAGTCTCATGGCTACATGGGATGACTCTGACTCGTCTGAAGCTGACTCAGAATCAGATGATGAAAGGGCAAACATAGCTCTCATGGCTAACATTTCAGAAGATAGTGAAGCTTCTGAATCAGACTCAGAATCAGACACTGAAGAGATATCTTTAGCAGCAAGTCAGAAACACCAGTCATGGTACCTGGACTCTGGCTGCTCACGACACATGACGGGAAGAAGGCATATGTTCCAAAGCCTGGAACTTAAGCCTGGAGGCCACGTTGGCTTTGGAGGCAATCAGAGGGGAAAGATAATTGGCTCTGGAACTGTAGGTAATGGAAATCTTCCCTCTATTAATAATGTTCTGCTAGTAGATGGATTGATGCATAATCTGTTATCCATAAGTCAATTAAGTGATAACGGTTATGATATAATCTTTAATCAAAAATCATGTAAAGCTGTTAGTCAGAAAGATGGGACTATCCTGTTTAATGGTAAGAGGAAAAACAACATTTACAAAATCAAACTTTCTGAACTAAAGAGTCAGAATGTAAAATGTCTTCTGTCTGTTAACAACGAGCAGTGGATCTGGCACAGAAGATTGGGGCATGTTAGTATGAGAAGAATATCTCAGATTAACAAACTCAATCTGGTCAGAGGACTTCCTAATTTGAAGTTCAATTCAGATGCTCTGTGTGAAGCATGTCAGAAAGGCAAATTTGCTAAACCTTCTTTTAAATCCAAAAATGTTGTTTCTACCTCTAAGCCATTAGAACTTCTGCACATTGACTTATTTGGACCAGTTAAAACTGCTTCAGTCAGTGGTAAGAAGTATGGGTTAGTAATCGTAGATGACTATAGCAGATGGACATGGGTAAAGTTCTTAAGACACAAGGATGAGTCACACTCTGTGTTTGTTACCTTCTGTAACCAAGTTCAGAATGAAAAGAATCTTAGAATCGTTAAAGTCAGAAGTGATCATGGTGGAGAATTTGAAAATAAAGATTTTGAGTCATTCTTTAATGACAGAGGCATTCTGCATGATTTCTCTTGTCCTAGAACTCCCCAACAAAATGGAGTTGTAGAACGAAAGAACAGAACATTGCAAGAAATGGCCAGAACCATGATCAATGAGACAAACGTTGCTAAGATCTTCTGGGCAGAGGCAATAAACACAGCGTGCTACATTCAGAATAGAATCTCAATAAGACCTATTCTGGAAAAGACTCCATATGAATTGTGGAAGAACAGAAAGCCCAACATTTCATATTTTCATCCATTTGGATGTACTTGCTTTATATTAAATACAAAGAATTATTTGAACAAGTTTGACTCTAAAGCACAGAAGTGTATTATGTTAGGATACTCTGAACGCTCAAGAGGGTACAGAGTATACAACACAGAAACACAGATTATGGAAGAATCAATCAGTGTTCGTTTTGATGACAAGCTTGACTCTGAAAAGTCAAAGCAGAATGAAGTTTTTGCAGGTATAGAAATTGAATTTGCAGGTTCTGAAGACAAGTCATCAGAAGCTCTCAACACAGACATTTCTTCAACGTCTGAAAGGAGCACTGCTAGAAATCCTACAACAGCTGCTGATCAACCTCAGAAGAGATTACCCAAAAGCAGCTTGGATCACCCAGAAGAGACTATCCTAGGAAGAAAGGAAGATCCAATCAGAACAAGAGCAAGCTTCAGAAACTCTGAAGAAACACTTATGGGACTGGTGTCTCTGATTGAACCTTCTTCAATTGATGAAGCACTTCTGGATAATGACTGGATTCTGGCAATGCAAGAAGAGTTGAATCAATTCACCAGAAATGACGTATGGGATCTCGTTCCCAGACCAAAAGGATTCAACGTCATTGGAACAAGATGGGTGTTCAGAAACAAGCTAAATGAACAAGGTGAAGTCATCAGAAACAAGGCACGACTGGTTGCACAAGGTTATAGTCAGCAAGAGGGGATAGACTATACAGAAACCTTTGCCCCAGTCGCCAGGTTAGAATCTATCAGACTTTTAATTTCATTTGCTGTTAATAGAGGCATCACTCTGTATCAGATGGATGTCAAAAGTGCATTCTTAAATGGTTATATAGAAGAAGAAGTTTATGTACACCAACCCCCAGGTTTTGAAAATACAAAACATCTAGAACATGTTTTCAAACTAAAGAAGTCACTGTATGGTCTGAAACAAGCTCCCAGAGCTTGGTATGAAAGGCTAAGTAACTTTCTGCTGGAAAATGAATTCACCAGAGGGAAAGTGGACACTACTCTATTCTGTAAATCAGTTAAGAGTGACATCTTAGTCTGTCAAATTTATGTTGATGATATTATTTTTGGTTCTACTAATCCTTCTCTTGGAAGAAAATTTGCTAAGTGTATGCAGGCAGAATTTGAGATGAGCCTCATGGGGGAACTGAAATTCTTTCTAGGAATTCAGATCAATCAAACTCCAGAAGGAACTTACATTCATCAGAGCAAATACATCAGAGATCTTCTGAAGAAATTTGACCTCTCAGAATGTAAGCCATCAAAGATTCCAATGCATCCCACGTGCATTCTGGAAAGAGAAGAGGTAAGCAAAAATGTAGAACAGAAAGTCTACAGAGGTATGATTGGTTCTCTCCTCTATCTGACGGCTTCAAGACCTGACATATTATTCAGTGTTTGTATCTGTGCTAGATTCCAATCAGATCCTAGAGAATCTCACTTAACAGTTGTTAAGCGAATTTTCAAGTATCTGAAAGGTACTACTAATCTGGGTTTGTTTTATAGAAAATCTAGTGATTACAGCTTAGTAGGCTACTGTGATGCTGATTTTGCTGGAGACAGAGTGGAACGTAAAAGTACTTCTGGAAGCTGCCAGTTTCTGGGAGAAAATCTGATTTCTTGGTCCAGCAGAAGGCAATCAACAATTGCTCTGTCAACAGCAGAAGCTGAGTACATAGCAGCAGCAGGATGTAGCACACAAATGCTCTGGATGAAAAGTCAGCTTGAAGACTTCCAGATTTTTGAGAGTAACATTCCTATACTTTGTGATAATACTTCTGCTATTTGCTTAAGTAAGAATCCCATTTTACATTCTAGAGCTAAGCATATAGAAATAAAACATCACTTCATTAGGGACTATATTCAGAAAGGTATTTTGAACTTAAAATTTATAGATACAGACCATCAATGGGCTGATATCTTTACTAAACCCCTTTCAGAAGATAGGTTTAATTTCATTCTGAAACATCTCAGCATGAAAGTGTGCCCAGAGTGAAAATGTTTTAATTCCATATATTTACCTTCAGAATGTAATTATTTTACTGTGAACTTCTGATCAATCTCCTTTCAGAAAGATAGAACATGCAGATTGTATCAGATGCAAGTCTAAAGATCTGAGAGTCTAAAGCTCAAAGACAGACGTGCTGATCACTACATCAAACAAGTGTCATCCAATCATCAGCATATCTCTGAAGCAGAACGCGTGCACGCTTCTGAGAAGGCAAAGCGCTGATTGGGTGCATTGAGACACATGTTTGGTAACCGTTTTTAAGTATCTTTCTCAAATCCCCCAAAATCAGCAAGCATTTAATGAAAAGTAATCATGCTTTTAAATGGCAATCATGATTTTTCTCTCTCTTAAAAACGTTTATCTTTTCAAAATAGTTTTGAAAACTCTATTTAAGCACATTAATCTCTCATTCTTATTCTTTACGCTTTCTCACTAATACTCAAGCATTTTCTGCATATTTCTGTGTTCATCTCTTGCAACCTATTTTCCTCAGTTTATTCTCAAAATCCTTTTTAGCGTGAACATGGCAACCTCCAGCAGCGTTTCTGCAGGTACTCAGAAGAAAGCATCATCTGAGCAATATCAAGTGCCACTCAGAACTCTCCTCACTCCGGTGAAGAATCTTGAAGTTCTTTCTGAATTAATCATTGACTTTGAAAGCCTGGAGGAGAACGGTTTTGACCTAACTGAAGAAGTTAGGGCTCAAAAGTGGGAAAGGTATTTCGATAGGTTGGTTGGACCAACATTCCCAATGCTGGTCAAGGAATTTTGGATTCACGCCAAGGCTTCAACACATCTAGTCACCTCCTTTGTTATGGGGAAGAAGATTGTGATTACTGAAGATCACATTGCAAGGCTAATCGGTCACAGTGGTGGTGGCGTCCGTTGTGTGGACATGGCTGAAAGATGTGTTGATATATGTGTGGTAGCTGACAGGATTTTCACTCTTGGGATGCCCAACAGCAAGATTAAAGATCTGAAGGATCATTGCAGAGTGTGGGCTAAGATTATTCTGGGGTGCTTCAATCACAGGAAACCAACCAGTTCTCCTGATTACATAAATGTGGATAAGCAGTTTCTGATCTACTTTATTGATCAGAAGGTAAAGATCAATCTGGCTCACTTCCTGTTCAACCACCTCAGAACCAGTGTGAAAGAAACAAGGGAAGAAGAAAGAACCAAGAGGGATTGGATACCTTTTGGAAGGTTGATATCAGATATTCTGACAGAGAATAGGCTGATTGAGCATCTGATAGAAGCTCAAGAGCTAAGCATTATTAAACCAACAATTGGGAAACCTCTGAACGCAAAGAACCTGAAAAAGATGAAACTGATAGAGAATATTCAGAAGGAACCCAGAGCTACTCCCCTTGCTGATATCTCCAGCAGAAGAGTGCCTCTGAGTGATTTTCCGTTATTTTCTGAAATTGAATCCAAACCAGAGGTGATTCTCAGGTACCTGGATGCGTGCAAGGCAGATGGTACAGATCCAAAGCTGAATATCAGAGATCTGCATCAACCTCAACCAGAAGTGACTCTGAAGAAGACCAAGAAGAGGAAGGCGCCATCAGAAGGATCATCTCAGCAGACTCCCAAGAAAAGAGGTAATTCATCTGCTGCCCCTGTTTTAAATTCTTCTACTATTCCAGCATCTATCCCTCCTCAAACCTCTCATAGAATCTCAATCCCCATCCCTACCATAGATGAAACTGTACAAGAAGAAGACCCTTCTGAGGCATTAAAACTCAGAAGACCCAGAACCAAACACCCCAAACAACCAACAATTTCAACAACATCAGCACTTAACCAAGTGCTGTCTGATATTGATCAACATACCTCTGATCAACCAAACTCTGAACCACAAAATGTTCCTCCTCCACAACCAGAACAACAGCAATCTGCTGAACAACCAGAACAACAGCAATCTGCTGAAGAACCAGAACAACAACAACCACTCTCAGAAGAACCTCTGATCCCTGAGCAATCAGAGATTCCAACTCCCTCTCCCCAACCAGAAATTAATCCACCATCACCACAAACAGAGTTTCACCACTCTGAAACTCCTTCCCCTCACCAGTCTGAACCTCATTCACCTCAACCATCACCGCTGGCAATCCAGCTGCCATGTGGAACAACTGTTATCATGCCCCAGTTACCATCCTCATCAGAATCGACACCATCAAATACTCCCAAAACACCACCCAGTCCAATCGTAATATCTGACTCTGATACTCCTTCTCCAAAACAAACAGCTTCTCAGAAAACCTCTGAAAACCCCAGCAGGACCTTCATAGACTTAACCAGTCTTGACCGTCTTGCTGATCTGAAACACAAAATTGCCATCCCAAAACCAAAGCAACCAGATGTTGGCTCTGGTATTATGAATTTTGAAACAGGTGTGCTGCAATGGATTGCTTCTTTGAAGCAAGTCTGTCCTGGAATGATTGACCCAGCTGCTTCTGATCAGCTCTGGTCACAATTCAGACTTTGGGTACGTGCTGAAGCCCTCAAGTTGCAGGATATCAACTATGAGCAGGCACAACAAAATTTCAGCAAGCTTCTGAATGAAGTTGGAAGTCAGCTCCTGAAAGAGGACGTGCTCCCTCTGGACAGTGAACCTTGGTCTGAGAAACAGCAAGCTGCAAAGGTGCAATCATCAGAAGAAGACAATACCATTCAAGCTGAAGAAAGTCAAGCAGAGGATGTTGCTGAAAGTTCTCAGAAGCCTCCTGTTTCTGATGCTTCTCAAGCTGCCTTGGACAGGCAGACTCTGAAAGAACTAAGGCTGAATGACATGCGTCTGCAGCAGCGGATGGATGAAAGCGATCAGAAGATGAAAGAGAGAATGGATGTGCAGGACAGCAAGATTGACACTGTTGTCAGCATGGTGCATAAGCAGAATGAGACTGCTGAAAAGATCCAAGCCATGCTGGAGAACCTGTTCACACGCTTGCCTCCTCAACCTTAGTCTCTTTTTTTTCATGCATGACCTTTTTCATGTTTTCCTTGATTTTCTGATGCACTGATTGAATATGTTTTGTAATATTTTCTTGTTTTGATTCTGAACTATCTTAATATGATTAGTTTTTCTGATCTTAATTGTTTTAGCACATCACCAACACTTTTTGATTGCTGACAAAAAGGGGGAGAACAAGAATGATATTTTAATCAATAACGGCTGACTAGACAGAAATTCTCAAACATTCTAACTCTATTACTTGAAATTTTTTTTTCTGTTTTGCTTAAAGTCTACAGGCACAAGGAAGCTCCTGGACACTCTGAAGACTAGAAGCTCTGATCACTATGAAGTTCTGATCCGCTCTAATATTCTGATCCAAAGCAAAGCTCTGACAAGATAAGCTCTGAAGCTCTGCTCTGACATAAAGCTTCTGATAAGTCAAAGACTCTGATACTCTGATGTTCAAAGAAAGGCAAAAAGATCTGATCCTGAAGAACACGTATAATCAAAGAGAAGTAATAAACTCAGGGGGAGTATCTCCTTACTCCTTATTCTTTTGCTTATTATTCTGATACATATTCCAGATACCTTTTCACGTTATTTTCATTTAAAATATCTAGTTTTTGTCATCATCAAAAAGGGGGAGATTGTTAGAACAAAGTTTGAATCTACTACCCTATATTTAAGTTTTGATGATAACAAAGTGAAAAGATATAGTATTTATAAGTTTCATGTATGAACTATCTGCTGCCTAAAATTATTATGTTCTGACTTGCAGATACTCTGATTGAAATAAGCAAGATCACATCTATTCAGCATCAGAACTTGATTTCAGACACCAGCATCAGAAGTTGCTATATCAGAATGTTAAAATCAGATGATCAACTCACGTACATGCTGAAGCCTGATGAATAAGACTGCGCTCAACACTCTGATAAAGAAACACAATAGTTCATCAGCAGCGAAGCAGAGTCAGAATGAGCCAAGCCAGAACTTGCATTAAGTAAGCAACGGTACTGTGCATTGAAAGCAAATTAATTCCAACGGCCTCATTCCAGACAAGATCTGCTCAATAAGGAAAGCTTGTTATTAGCATTGAATCAAGAATATTGCATCCAACGTTCATCATCTCAGTGCTATATAAACAAGGCTTTGAAGATTGGAATGGCTAATGCTCTCCAAATCTCTACACGCACAAAAGCTAAACCATAATCCTTGTTCTCTCAGTTTTGCTAAACCACACACTCTGATATTCTATTACTGTTTAGCAATCTAGTTTCTAAGCTTCAATTTGTGTATACATCACAGTTGTGATACAGTTTTGTAGAAAACATCCACACACATAGTTTTATCTCTTTGTAAGAAAGTGTTACCTTGACAAACCGGGTTGTGGTTTGAATCAAGAAGGCTTTAGCAGTTGTTAAAGCAGTCTGTAATATTCAGTTGAATATAGTGGATTAAGACCTCGTTGGAGAGAGGCGAAATCACCTTGACGGGTGGACTGGAGTAGTTTGAGATCAAACGAACCAGGATAAAAATATCTTGTTCATTGCATTAGATTTCAGTTTTACAATTCAACCCCCCTTCTTGTGTTTTTCACCACTTCAGTATTTATTTCAGGATATGCAATTGTTCCTATGGGTCGTGTCTGGTGGATTTTTATAAGGAGTTCATTATTTTGTTTTGTCACTAGAAAGACTTCAACTAAATTAGAACACTCAGCAAATTCCTCATTCTATATTATTGTTGCAATAATACCTGGAATGCATGGAAAGTTGAAAACGTTTTTTCCAATTTTTCTTTTTCAGTTATAATTTTCCATAAAATTCTAGTTGTGCTATAATTTGGTGCATAGTAGAGTTATATGCAACGACACTTTTGTAATCTTGGAACCTTAACTTATTCCATTGATCCATTAATTAGGGTAATAAGACTTTCTTCTGATGTCCAAATCTTGTTTTAATTTTGTCCCACAAAATCTTGGGATCTTTAGCATTTGAATATTCGGTTTACAATCCATCATTAAGATGATGTTTGATTATTATGTTCACTTTTGAATTTCTCTTTTCCATTTCACCTGGATCGTCTGTTAATTTTTCAAAATTGTCTCCTTCAAGTATTTCGTTAAGTCCCTCACATGTAAGGTATTCAATTAAATTATTGTTCCAGGTTATGAAGTTATCCCCAGTTATGCTTTGAATTTTGAATTGATGCTTAAGAATTTACATGATTATATCTGTAATTCAGATGAACACAAACAATATTAAATACATAAACAAAAACAAAATTCGTGACTGCATATTATTCAAAAATCTCTAATAATAAACCAAGTTAAGACTAGTAATGGTAAGACGATAATTATTATCAAAGCTACAAAATCATTACATAATTTTTCACATTTGATAACACTGATAATAAACAAAATAATTACAAGTAGAGTGATGAACAAAAGAAGAATTTTAGCCATTTGAAAAATATGGGTAGAAGTTTTGAGAATGATGTGAAAATTATGGAAAAAATTGAAATATTTATAGAGGTAATTTTTATTAAAAATAGCCGTTATATTATCGTTGAAGAAAGGAAAAAGAAAAAGGTAAAAGGTTAAGTGTGAAGAAAAAAATATTATTTAGCCAAAATTTAAGTGTGTAAAAAAAATAATTATATGGCCGTTATAAGTGTTGGAGATAATTAGCAGATAACACATAAGACAAAAGAACACATATGATAAATATTGTAATATACATATGAGATTTTAGACCTCTATTAAATATAAAAGCTAGTAACAATATGGGGTTTTAAACCTCCACTAAATATAAAAGCTAGCAACAATATGTAGTTTTAAACCTACACTAAATATAAAATTTAGTAACATCATATGTGGTTTTAAACCTCCACACAAAATATATAATAAGAATAGCTTTACTTATTATAGAGCATTTGAGGGGTTGCGAGTTTCCTATAACAAAAAGTAAAGTAATAATAACAATAATAATCACTCTAGTTATAAATTCCTTGATTGGTTGTTAGTTTTCTATAACCGGGACAAATAATAATAATAATAATAATAATAATAATAATAATAATAATAATTACTCTAGTTATAAATCACTTGACTGGTTGTCAGTTTTATATAACCGGGACAAATAATAATAATAATAATAATAATAATAATAATAATAATAATAATAATAATAATAATAATAATAATAATAATAATAATAATAATAGTAATAATAATAATAATAATTATTATTATTATTATTATTATTATTATTATTATTATTATATTAATAATAATAATAATAATAGTAATAATAGCCACTCTAGTTATAAATCACTTGATTGGTTGACAGTTTTCTATAACCGGAGCAAATAATAATATTAACAGTAATAGCCACTCTAGTTATAAATAATTTTACTGATTGTCAGTTTTCTATAATAGGGACAAATAATAATAAGAGTACTAATAAGATTAAAGTAATAAGTCTAGAATATATAACTAGAGTAGTAAAACTTTCGATAGAAACGATCGTGCTGATAACGTGTTGAGAAAAGAGTAGAAAAGAGTGTGAGAGTGATTTATTTCTCTGAAAGAAATGTTGTGTTCTTTCATACATATGAGATATGCTATTTATATTACATGAAATATAACTATTCATCTAATATAATAATACATGTAACTATTCTAAATTGAAAAAAAATTATATATAATAGATATTTACTATTCACAATATATTTCAAATAATAAATATGATAATTTATTATTATTATTATAACAGTGCATATTATATTTAGTTACTTAGTTTTCTATAGTTATTAAGAAAAGAAAAATGAGTAAGTTATAAAGTTGGTTTAATTTGTTTATATTTATTTATTTATAATATCTCATAAAGTAACAATAAGGTTTTTTTGTCATTTTAGCGACAATCTGCTGTGAAATGCAGCAACACCATCATCTCCGCCGATACTCTCTCTTCATGCCTACTAACACCCTTCAACATATTCCATCGCCAATCTCCAGAAACAACACAGTAACGACCCAACTTTTATATTCAATTTTAACCCACCACCTTGCTACTCCCTCCGTCCATTCATCTCAGACCTGGAATCTACCTCCCAAACACCACTGTCAACAATACTCCTCCAGTAACTCAAACTTTCTCCCTTGCAACCATCGCACAACATCATCTCACCATCTAATCACCCAATCCATTTCTGTACCCATCGGAACATGCTCTCATCCACCTTCCATGCAAGCTCCTTGTTCACGCCATACTCATTGTGTTCTTCCATCAACATCACTCCCTTCCTTGCAATCCATCCACTGTCAAAACACCATCGTTTCATACTCCCTCACGTCTCGCAAACCAACATCTTCTGTGTTACATTCTCCAACATAGTTAGACATAATACTCCTCTATTTAGTGAAATCCAAACAACACCATAACAATTATCATCTTCACATACACACACCGTCGCATATGGATTTCCATTCGCTACTGCACTTCTTTTCACTAGCGCCCAACGGAGTACAATTATACAGCCTCCACTCCGCAAGCTTTCGACGCCACACTGCCATTCACTATTAGCATAACAAAAGCAAAACCGTACTGCCCCTGTTTCTGTTTTTTTCTTTTAACTTTTTTTAATTCTTTTTTTATTTAAATTTTATTTTGTTGATATATATATATATATATATATATATATATATATATATATATATATATATATATATATATATATATATATATATATATATATATATATATATATATATATATATATATATATATATATATATTAGTTTAAGTTTTTGATCTGACCTGATCAGAGATTGACCGTCACGGTTGGCTCCGAGCTGAAAGCTTTTTGAACGAGGTGGGGGGGTACCTGCAAGACACTCCTATGCTGAAGTAAGTAGAAGTACGAGCAGGTAATAGCAAGTGTATGGGTAGAATAATGAATACCTGACCCTCTGGAAACAGAGGGTATTTATAGCCCTCAGCGCTGGGCCAAGGTTCCTCCATTGGGCCGGGCAGGTTTGGCCCAATGGAGAAACTGACAGGTTCTACGTGCGTAGTGGGGACCCGCACGTGGTCCCCTTCCTGGATGTTCTGCATGAAGTGCAGGCGGACGGAGACGCGGTCTTTTCGGGGTTTCGTTGGGAGTGCAGTGGACTGAGTCTGCCCTAGTTGGGGGTGCTCGAGGTGATGTCGAGCTGGACAGCAAGATGTCGAGCTGGAGATGTAGAGGTCGAGCACGTGGCCTCAGGGAGCACGTCGGGCACGACTGTGACCCTTTGGTCGGCGTGGTCCTCAGCAAGTCCATTTGGATTGAGCCTTAGGAATGCTATTGGGCCTGTCGGGCCCAGTCCAGAACAGGAGCCCTCCAAGTCGTGGTTCCTTTGTTAGGAGCCATGGCTTGATCTCAGGTCGTTTCCGCTTCGGGGTCTCGCACCCGGGTCGGAGATGCGGGCCCTCGAGGGCCTCCCCGTGTCGTGCTCGAAGATAAATCTTTCGCGGTGGCTGCTCGGAGGACCCTCGTCGGCGCGTGTCTGTCGAGCACGCGAGGTATCTTTTGGGAACTGTGCCGCCACCCTATGAAGATAGGGTCATCATTGTGTTGGGAGCAGTACGTCGAGGATAGAAACTCCGTGGTTGCCCGAGGTGACGTTTGGTATTCCACGTCATCACTATAAATAGGAACCTTGGACCCCATAACACGTTTCTACTCTTTGCGCTCCTACTGCTGCTGTTCTTCCAGATTTTTCACAGCTGCGATCTCTTGTTACAGATTCTTTTCTTCCGTAGCCGAATCCACTTTTTGATTCCAAGTAAGTTACTTATCTTCTTTATTTTCCTGTTGTAATGCATGATTTTCAGCGTTTGTAGACGTTTTAGGGACTGTGCGCGTGGGACTAGCCCGGTAAACTCATGCTTAGCTCGACATATTCATGCTTAGGACCGGCAAACACATGCTCGTGGCCGGTAGATTCATAGTTTTAGGTAATAATCAGCAGCGCTGCCCGGGGTCTTCATGATCCAGAGCGCCTGATTCATGATCGCGCCCGGTATGTTCATGGTCCTGGCCGTAGGTCTCATGATGTTGCTCGCCATGTTCATACCTTGGGTCGACATGTTGGAGAGTGGCCGCGTAGTCGGTTTGGAGAAGGACACATCGAGTTTTCTGGATGTCGGGGAGGCGACTACTTGTTGCAAACTAACTTTTGTGGTCGTGCATGGGACGACGTGGTTTGTCGTACACTACACTCGGTCCGCTAAGTCGAGCGTATGGTTTCGTGCCCAATTGACTGGTTTCCCGTGCTCTGCAGGTAACCATGGCGGACGAGCCGTGCTCCTCTGGACGCCACGAACATGAGGAACAAAGTGCCGATGAGGCGGTGAGCTTGATTGATACTGTCGACGACCCTTTGCTGGATTGGGTGGGCGCCGATCCACGAGGAATCGCGTCGATATATAGCCGGCGTGACCGAAATCCATATGCTGTCCTCGAAGCGGGCCAGGGCCAACCTGATTTCCAAAAGAATTTCGATGTCATGTGTCCGACCTCCCGTGCCCGGATCTACTCGGTGTACCCAGAGTATAGCTTCCCGATGTACGAGATCGCGTTCAAAGATCTTGGGCTGCAGCTGCCCTTCAGTGACTTTCAGACCGGGGTCTTCACCCATCTGGAGTTGGCCCCGTCGCAGCTACACCCGAACTCACTCGCCTTTATCCGGGCGTTTGAGCTGACATGTCGCTTTCTGAGGATCGGGGCGACCATACCACTCTTCTTTAGAATTTTTCATCTGTAGCGCCAGTCCCGAGGAGGGAAACACAGCTGGGTCTCCTTAAAACAGTCGAGGAGACTATTCAAAATGTACATAGACTCCGTAAGGGGTTTTAAAGACAAGTGGTATGTCGTGCGGCCAGTTACCACATCTGCTTTAGGATCCCTGTACGAGGAGGAGGCGCCCATAAGCGATGATGACGGGGAGGCGGTCTTAGGCAACGATGGGTATCCCGTGATGGCCCGTACAGCCAAGTTCCCTGTGCATTGGATGTTCAGGCACTACGAGCACGGGACTGGATACTACCATACTGCTGCGGGCGACATGTGTTCGGAGGACGAGGAGGTGTACGCCACTCTTTGTCGGTTCGTCGACAGCTTCCACCCTGCCCGGTGGGCCACGAGGGAAGGGGAAGATGTTTTGGATGCAGAGGGTTATCCGACATTTGAGTCCCGGCCGATTGATACTAAGGCACTCGTGGAGTGTCAGACGTTCAGGCAGGCTGCTCGTCTGCTAGGTCGTTTATTGCTTGAATTTCTTTGCTCGTCATTTATTTATGAACTTGCTCGACACTAACCCGTCTTTTATTTTACGCAGGCTCGATGGCCGGTCGAAGGGAAAGACTTTTGAAGTTGTCTTGCGACCAGAAGCGAGGCAGGAGGGTCGTGAAGGCTCCCCAGGCGACGAGGATGGGCCTGCCACATAGTTCGGGCGCTCCTCAGGTGGTGAGGTTGGACTCGTCGCCCAGCTCGGGGGCCGCGTCAGACGAGATCCCAGAGGTTCAAGAGGTCGATCCTAATGCCGACCTGATACAAAGAAAGAGGACCCGGGTGGAAAGCGGTCCGGCTGTCAGCGAGGACACCAGCGCCGTCAGGTCTTTCGGGTTTCCCCCTTGTTTCAAAGAGGAGGGTTTCTTCGAGATATTCCCTCTGTCAGTGGTTGCCGACGAGGCTGAGACTATCAAGAGGATGAGTAAGGAGGATCGGAAGAGGCATCTGGCCGCCAGCATGGACGGGCTGGTGAAAATGGCCGAAATGGCCCTGGTGTTGTCCGAGGAAGGGGGGGATCCTGTCCGTATTGAAGAACTTGAGCACGAGAAAGCGGCTCTCACCTCGAGCTCGCGGAAGCTAAGGACTGCCTTGGAACGCTCCGAGGAGATGTTCCGCGAGCAGGCAGTGCTGCTGGATGCTGAGAGGGAGATGCTGGTCCTAGAGAAGGAAAGGTCGGGGAAGCTGGCCGAGGAGGGAGAGCTTCTCCGTGCAGACAGGAATCGTCTGGAGACTGACATCGGGCGCTTGACCCAACCAGTCGAGGACATGAGAGTCGCCATGCTTCCTGCCGAGGACGAACTGGAGGACATAGCGACTTTGAAGAGTCGATCGGAGCTGGTCGCCCATATCCGGCTACTCGAGGCAGATTGCGTCGGTGCTCTGGAGGAGGGGTTCGACTCCGCAGTCGGCCATCTTTCCTTGTTAAACCCTGGTTTGGTCACTGAGGGGACGGGCCACACACATCAGATCGTGGATGGCGTGATCGTGCCCCCGCCCGACTCTCCAGTTGTCGACAATGATGGTTCTGGGGAAGCCTGATTGTAGGATAGCGGGCCTGCGTGCCTTTGATATTTGTATTTTTTGGGCCTGCGTGCCCGTCGGTTGTACGTTATAAACATCGCCGGCCTTCTTGGTCGGTTTATAATTGTTTGCTTTGTCGCCTTCGGGCATTTTTATTTGAATGAATGCTGTTTTACATTTGAATGTTTTGCCCATGTTTGAAATCTTATATATTTGCATAAAATTTAGCCTAAGTCATGGGCCCGAGGAGCGCCCGTAAGTGGCTGTGATTTAGTGGGCGAGTCTGCCCGTCTTCCGTTTGTATATGTGCCCGGCCCTCTTTCGCTGGCCAGAGTCACCTAAGTGTTGCGCTCGAGGGGAGAGACTTCCCTTTGACCCTTTTAGATGGCCCGTCATTCTTGACGACTTGTCGGGCATATGGAGCGAAGTTGCTCAGTCGGGCGCGAAGCCCGGTAGGGACTATTCGCCCTTGGCGTGAACTGCCCATCGCGAGCTGGGTGTTCTGCCTTACGGGTACAACGACGGTGGTGCTCGGTGTAGCTGTCCACGTCGGGCACTATCGATTATCCTCGTTTGCCGAGCGATGTTGTGCGATTTAGCCGTATGTCGGGCTTGTACCTCAGCCTTTATACGAAGTCAGACGTTTTTCCTCGTTGACCGAGCGCGGGTGCCGTTGGTCGAGGGTCCCAGGTGTTGGTAGTTTTTAACTGTAGTACTGCTTTAGCTTAGCAGCGTTCCAGGGTCGTGGTAATGGCTCTCCGTCTAATTGCTCGAGATAGTACGCTCCGGTACCAGTGGTGTCGTGGACGCGATAAGGTCCTTCCCAGTTCGCGGCCAGCTTCCCTTCGCGGGAATCCTTCTGGTTCCTACGTAATACCAGGATGACGATTTCGAACTCACGCTTGATGACCTTGTCGTTGTGGCGTAGAGCCACTCGTTGTTTTAGGGTGGCTTCGCGCAGGGCTGCACCCGATCGGATTTCCTCGACTAGGTCGAGTTCGTCCCTTAGTGCCTCGTCGTTCATTTCTTTGTCAAGGGGGTTCTCGGTTCGTCTTTGATCATCTTTATCTCCGCACCAATTGAAATTGGTAAAACCAAGTAAATTGCATTTTTTGCCCATACCCGCCGCGGGAAAGAGACTTCCGCAGTCAATAGACCCTTTGATGCATATTAGGTTTTTATTTATTGTTGTCAATTGAGACACCTTCAGTCTCTCCATTAATCTACTCGCAATACCGACACTAAACACCAAATTTGATTGTGTATTGCATAAGTAACATAATGATCCAATCAAACTTCTATATTGAGTAGGATTTATGTTTTGTTCCTCTTCATTCTTGGACAACTGCAACCTTGGTTCAGCTGATGTAATGACAACATTACAATGCTCCATATCACACCTCTTCAATATCTCAAGATCATATCTCCTTTGATGCATAAGTAGTCCCCTTGTTGACTTATGGAACTCTATGCCAATGAAGTATGTCATTATATCAAGGTCGATCATCTTGAATTCTTTCATAAGCTCAATCTTGAAATTATAAATACTATTCTTGCTGTTGTTTATGATCAATAAATTATCCATATATAGACAAAGAATGATCACACATTCTCTTACATCCGTCTTCACATAAATTCCATGCTCGAACACAAATTTCTTGAAGGAACCTCAACTAGGAAACCCATATATCCATTATTCAAAGCTCTAGGAGCTTGCTTCAAATCATATATCACTTTCTCAACTTGTAGAACCTTCCCTTTTGATTTTTCACAACAAAACAAGGGGTTGTTCTACATACACTTCTTCTTCAAGTGGACCGTTCAAAATGTAAATTTCACATCCATTTGATATATAAACCAATTATTTATATTCGCAATGCCAACAACTAGCCTTATGGTCTCGATTCTAGAAACAAGTGCAAATACCTTATCAAAGTGTATACATTCTCTTTACAAAAATCCATTTGCAACTAATCGAGCCTTATGCTTGATTATTTCACTTTTGGGATTTTCCTTTACCTTATAGACCCATCTTACTCTAATCGGCTTCTTACCTTTCGGTAGATCAACCAACCGCCAAGTACTATTTTCTTAATCAATTTCTACTCATCTTTCATTGCACAAACTCACTTTGGATCACTCAAAGCCTCTTCCATATTAAGGGGCTTAGATTTGGCCATCAGTGTAAAATTGACGAAATCACCATCATCATTGATCTCGTTGTCACGAAATGTCTCACAATCTTGGAGTATTTGAGGTAAACCTCTTTGCCTAGTTGGTCATCTCACATTTTCATCCGTTTTGGCATAAACGCACGGTAGTTCTATAGTTTTAGATTCTCTATAATCCAAAAAATCATACATGTAACGGGTTAACGTTTTCCTGTAATCGATTAATGTCTGCATGTAATCGATTAATGACTGCATGTAAATGGTTGCAGGTTGTTCCACTTGCTTCAATTTGTCGATTATAATATCCTGGCTGATCATAATCCTCCTCTTTTCAACATCAAGCAACTTCTAACCTCCATTAGGGTGATCCCCGACAAATATCATCATCTCACCCTTGTCATCCAACTTCTTTCTAAGTTGACCCGGAACATGTCGATACGCCACTGAAGAGAAAACTATCAAATGGTTTAGATTTGTCATGAATCCAGGCCATGCCTCTTTAGGTTATCTTCTCGAGCTTCTTTGTAGGACACCTATTCAAGAAATAGGAAGCAGTGGATACTACTTCTCCCCACAACTCTTTTAAGAAGTTCTTCCCTTTTAACATGCTTCTCACCATATTCATAATCGATAGATTTTTCCTCTCGGCAACGCTGCTTTGCTGTGGTGTATAGGGTGGTACTACCTCATGCATTATCCCCTATTTATCACAATACTTCCCAAATTCATTCGATACATACTTACCTCCACCATCCTTTTTGAGAACTTTGAGCTTGTGAACGCTTTGCCGCTTAACCATGGACTTAAACTTCTTGAACACTTCAAGTACCTCATCCTTTCTCTTGATTAGGCATGTCCATAGTTTCTACTAAAATCATTGATAAAAGTGACAAAATACCTATTGCCACCATACAAATCAACTTGCATCGACCCACACACATCAAAACACACCACCTTAAGGTGGTGCTTGGTTCTATAACCTGCATCCTTGTTGAATTTACTCTTGTGTTGCTTCCCTTTTACACACTCTTCACAAATCTCAGCTAGAATATTGATGGATATTTACCCAATTACCATTCAGTTCCTTTGCAATGCATTGAGATCCCTAAAACTGAGATGCCCAAGACAGTAGTGCCATAACCACTCTTCTCGACTTGCCGCTGTAGCAGGACACCTATGCTCCATCACCTTCAACTCAATTTTGAAAGTTCTATTGGTATCTGTAATACGGTTGGAGAACTGACTTGGGTGTTTTATGTTTTATCGCAAATGTTGCGGATAGCAAGAGTCACCACCGACTTTCTTATATCTAATAAAGAAAAGGGTGAAAAGAACAGGAAAGACCTTTCCAGAATTTTTCTTGAGTTCGGGGGGGGGGGGGGGGGGGGGGGTAGGTTATGAAAAGGGAATGTATTAGCACCCTCTTCATTCGTAGTTATCTATGGGCTCTTAGTTGCTTGATCACTTTTAAAATTCTTTGTTTATGCATACAAAGTTTTGGTTTTGAAAATAGTTCAAAGAGATGTTTGTTTTTGAAGATGTTTTGAAAGTGTGAGTGTGAAAATGGTTTTAATTTGTGAGCAAGCAACTACGAGCGTCCTACCTACTCAAAAGGTCTTTGTTCTTTTCCTCCTCCTTTAAAATTTGCTATCTTACCATTGATTGGTAAGAAGCCCCACCATTGGATGTGAAGGGACGGGCGTGGGTCGATCGTATAGTCATAGAAGGCAACTTATGAGATTCTTTAGCAATTTTTGTAGGGACTTAAGATCGTTTTACCGAAGGCAACATCGAAGGGTCATCGAGGGATTACGATATTTTTTTATCGAGGGTCTTTGCTAAAGCACTCATATTCGAGGGACATGACTATTTTCCAAGGCAACAAGCGAGGTTACCCTAGAGGTGCGCGTGTGAAAAGTGTGTTTGATTGCATGAATTTTTGTCTTTGAGATTAGGATTTTCTAAAGGTTGATTTTATCTTACCATACACACCCTAATTACTAACAATTATATGAAAAGCAATAAATTTGCGGAAATTAAAATTCTACGCTATTACATCATTAGGGGAGTGGGGGTACAATTTACAAATGGGGATGAAGTAGATGTCTAATTATTACAACCATATCGAATAGCTGGACAATAATGAAGAAAATCAGTGAAAAATGTAAAGACAATGTAAAAAGAAAGAAAAATTGCATTTTGAATTATTATGTGTTGACACAATGCTTCTATGCATCGACACATAACTCTTCTTGCTCCTGTAAAACAAAATCAACTCAGTATGAGTTGATGCATAATAGGATGTGTCGATTTATGCATCTGTCTGTGTCGACACATACTTGTTTTGTTTCGACTCATGCACCTATCATCCTTCTGTTTTGGGACTTGGATAACAGTATGAGTCGATGCATAAGGCCATGTTTCGACTCATATCCTGTTTTGTCACTAGAATGAGTCGACTGATGTGGGTATGTGTCGACTCATGTTGTAGTTTTTTTTGCTAACATTATTCTATTGTGTATACATGTCAGTTCACAGCATATGATTGATAATAAATGAATAGCAGGAAAATGATTAGCTCAAAGGGGCAATGATTACTACATTTTATCTTCAAGAATGAATCATTAGTGATGTATAAAAAATGCAAAGTAAAGAAGACTTACCTTGAGACAACACTTAGTGTTTTGAGTCTGAATACTTTTCAAGAAGCTGCGAGGGCCTTAGTGAACCTCCAGGAAGTTGTTCCAAGTTGTTTGAACCACACTAACCCAGTCAAGTTGTACAGTACGATTTTTGTGCTTGAAGGGTGAAGATAATGGAACTACAGAAATTGTTCTTGTGTTTGAACAATCTCTATGTGATGTAAAGTGTTTGGATGGTTAGTTTCTGGGATAATTTGTAAGATTGAATAATGGGTTGAGGTTCTGTTTTTGTGACTGAGAATAAAGATAAGTATGAGAATGGGTCTTTTGTGAATGAGCAGAGTTTACAAAGAATGCTATTTTTTCTCTCTCTTTTTTCTCTCTAAAAAACCCCACCTTGTGTGTTGTGAGAACAGTTTATTTTATAGATGAAGTTTGGCTGAGATTTGGGGGGAAACAAATAAGTTTTTGAAAAGTTTGGGTATGTTGTATCATTGTCTTTTAGATGTAGCTCTCATAAGCAAATTTGGTGCAAACATGGGACTGAGATAATGCAGGCTTGGACTGGGTTGGTAGTAGCATAGCAAGGCTGTTTTTTGCAATAGTTTTGAAGTGTTGTGGCAGCTTGGTGCAGGGCTGTTTCATAGCAGTACAACAGACTATTTTTGACATGGCTTTGGACTTGGAAGTATATTAGACTTTGTTCAGAAATAATTTGGACAACATTATTTGTAGCATGACATAAGTTTGGTTTTGTGGACAACATAGTGGCAAGGTTTGGACATTGAGTCAAAGGGAAAAATTCAAACAAGACAAAGCTTAGGGTTTGTAATCTTGCAAAAATGCAACCTTGTAATAACTTGAATTATTTGTAACACGTTGAATTATTTTGAATTATAATGAAAAAAGATTTCATGAGGTAATGAAATTAATTATGTATAGAAAATACTTATAAATTTTTCCCAAGTCTTGCAAAGTTTGATTTTTGACATTCTTAATTTTTTTTATGATCAAATTTCATATTTTGAATGTCTTGATGAAATGAGGGGGCAAGTTTTGGGGTACAACAGCTGCCCCTATTCAATCTTCTTAAACCTGAAAAGTTAGATTGGCGGGTCCGATATTCGTAACTTGAAGGCGAAAGATGATTGAACACTAGAGTGCCCAAAAATTTGCACTCGATGATATGTTAATTGGATCAGGAATGGACTTAGATATTCCATTTGGAGAAATGATGAAGAGATATCGGAGATGGGCTTATAGATGCCATCCAAAGTGACGGATGGTAAGTATAAAGCTTGACTGCGACATGTAATGAAGGAATCTTTGACGATTACTACTTCGAAATGTAATGAAGGAATCTTACGACTACTACTTCAACATGTAATGCAGGAATCTGACGACTACTACTTCAACGGGTAATGAAGGAATCCGACGACTACTACTTCAACAGGTAATGAAGGAATCTGCCGACTACTACTTTGACAAGTAATTAAGGAATCTGACGACTACTACTTCAATAGGTGATAAAGGAATCTTAGACGACTACTACTCCACTAGGTAATGAAGGAATCTGACGACTACTACTTCGACAAGTAATGAAGGAATCTTTAATGACTAATACTTCAACTGGTAATGAAGGAATCTTTGACGACTACTACTTCAACAGGTAATGAAAGAATCTGACGACTACTACTTCGACAAGTAATGAAGGAATATTTGACCACTACTACTTCAACAGGTAATGAAGGAATCTTTGATGGCTACTACTTCAACAGTTAATGAAGGAATATTGGACGACTACTACTTCAACAGGTAATGAAGGAATCTTTGACGAATATTACTTCAGCAGGTAATGAAGGAATCTTTAACGACTACTACTTCAACAGGTAATGAAGGAATCTTTGACGACTACTACTTCAACAGGTAATGAAGGATTCTTGGACGACTACTACTTCGACAAGTAATGAAGGAATATTTGACGACTACTACTTCAACAGGTAATGAAGGAATATTTGATGGCTACTACTTCAATAGGTAATGAAGGAATATTGGACGACTACTAATTTAACAGGTAATGAAGGAATCATTGACGAATACTACTTCAGTAGGTAATGAAGGAATCTTTGACGACTACTACTTCAACAGGTAATGAAGGAATCTTTGACAACTACTACTTCAATAGGTAATGAAGGAATCTTGGACGACTACTACTTCAACATATAATGAAGGAATCTTTTATGACTACTACTTCAATGGGTAATGAAGGAATCTTTGACGACTACTACTTTAACAGGTATCAGAAAAAATCCAAGCTTGATTTTGTCTCGGAGAAGTTTACAGATAGTTGATGACATTCATCTATTTTTTGATCTTTTCCTGCAAAGGTAACGAGTTAGTTGTATGCAATATCATAATGCATGCATTGCGTAATGATGTTCTAAAAATAAATGAGATTGTGTTATATGCATTTTGTATGTATATGTCATGATGTGTGAATGTGTAATGTTATTGAAATGTTTCTATGTTTGGGAAAATAAATCCATGACAATTGCTGGGGAGATTTGGGAAGCTCAAATCCAGGACTACTGCTGGAGATGAAGAGTATGTGTATCTTCCAACTTTCTTAGAGTGCTTCCGTTGGGAATTCTTGTTTGCTATGAGGAAACTCTGCAGGGGATATTGATTTCTTCTTTCGGGAGTAGATTTCAGGAATCTTAGTTGTTCGTTACTCTACTGGGGAATTTAATTCTTATTTACCCTCACTAGGGATAAAAGAGATGGTTAAACTTTCGACTTGTCTGGGGGAGGATGAAGTTAATTGTTATCTGGTCGGATTCCAGGCTTCGCAACAACTTTCTGGAGATAGTATCAACTTCATTGGGGAAAATGAATTTTGTTAATTGATATGTAGTAATTTGAGGAATAAACTCAAACTGGGGAGATTGTAATCCGTTGGGGAAATAAGCCTTGTTGAGGAAAATATCCTGACGATCTGCTGGGGAGGTGACTTCTTAAGGTAGAATTTTGTAATGCTTTTTCTTTTAATACCAACTCGGAGGGGGATTGGGTTTTCCGGAGATTGAAACTCTGGCTGGGGATTGCATGAATCCAACTTTGTAGGGATAATTCTATGGAGATATCCATGAATTTGGCCTTGTGGGGTTTGGACCCTTATCTGTGAAGATTATTCTGTGGGGATAACCTTATAGAGGTGGCTCCGGCGACTTCACTAGGGATCACCTTATAAAACGGACTTTGTGAGAATTTATCATTGTTCATAATAGTAAATGTTGTAGCACTGCAAGAAAATGTTTGCTTGGTCGTGCGTGGCCTTTTACTGGAATTCATGTTCGATGCCTCAAGTGATTCGGATAGAGACTTGCCCCCGGCTATGAGAGATTTCTTAGAATCTTGACTTGACTTCCCCAGATGAGTTGGACAACAACATGGCATACCCCTTGACTATGAGAGAGTTGTCATTGAGGTGTCTTTCCATTTGAAGTGATTCTGTTTCTTTGAGAGAATTTTTCGTTCATTAGATATTCACTACGCAAATTTCTCTGTTGTTGATCAATTGGCCAAATGCAAACAATGGTATTCAAATAATGAAAAGTTATATGTTTGTTTTAAAATTTCTGAAAATGTATTTTTGGTAAATCAAATAATTTTGTAAGAATATGAATTCAATTCAGGATTTACAATAAGCCTTACAGGAGTCAGGATACCTTTTGTAACAGTATGCTTTCAGACTAACTCATGCTTCAATTAGGACTTATAAAAGGTTGTGACGTGGACTGGTTCACGGTTTAAGAAACAAAGGATAAAGCTCGAAGTTTATTTTCATCCACCTGTTCTTCATGATGTTCTACAATCCTAAACTCAGTTAATTGTACGTTTGAACTCCTATTGAATCTGGAATGACATTTTGCTAATGGTTCGGATAAATTAAGTTTATTTATGAAGGAAGTCTTTTTTGCAACATTTTTAAGTTGTCGAGGATTTCTAGCGACTTCTTTTTGATTTATTATCCCTAATTTTTGCCTGGCTATTTTTGTTTTGTTTTGAGACTACAGTCAGCAGGATGCCCTCGTTTTTTAAGTCTCCTTCATAGGTTTTGACCTAGTGGGCTTTTCTTTTTTAGAGGTAAAAAATTCCTATTTTATGGGGAACCAACACCATCTTTTGATTTAGAAGGATATTTTCTTTGTGAATGGACAACTTGTGACATAATGCGCATTTGAATTAACTGAGAAACTATCCTGCCCCAGGTTCTGACTAAAGGTTTCAAATTGTGTGAAAAAGAAAACTCCTACTTCTTTGTCTCAAAGGGGTTGACTAAGGATTATCTTCCCTATAAATCCACTATTTAGGAATTGAAACAACGTCTTTACATCGCCAGCAAGGTCTGTCCAAAAGCATACTGTATGAGATTATGGCATTGTTTTCGTCATCCTCCCTCTAAAGGCTTACAACTTTTAACGAGAGTTGAATATCACAAAAAGGGAATAAAAGCACGGTTTAAATATAGTGAAAACGATTGGATTAATTCAAGACAAACATATGCAATGCATTAATGAAACAAAGTTTGACATAATAGATAAGTGTTCGAACAAAGAAAAGAAATTACAAATGAAAATTCAAAATGAACTGAGCGCTTTCAATGATTTGGCATGGGAGTAGTGATTACGTTGGGAGTTTTCGGAGGGTTAAATTAAATTGTCTTGTTATCAATTAGGTCTTGGATTTTATTCTTTAGAGTCCAACAATCATTGGTATTTTATCTGGGGCTATTTGAATGGTAAGCACATTTGGCAATGGGGTTGTGAAATGAGCTCAGCTTTCAGTAAATGTTGTAGGGCTTGTGGTAAGGACATACCAATCTTGGTGTATTGTTTTTCTTGAAATTCCGTCCTACGTCTACCCTCTCGTTATGATTGAGTAGATGTAGGATTAGAAATTAAAGTTGCCTCCACTGAGTGATGGCGATCAGTCTTAGCACGACTTCTTGATCCATACACAACACTAGTCTCTTTTTTACCAGTAAAGGGCATCTTTACAGAGTTGGACGCAGAAGCAGATGTCATGAGAATTTTTCCACTCTTAATGCCACTTTCGACCCTTTCACCAGTTAGGATTAACTCGGTGAAACCAGACTAAGAATTCCCAATTATCAAGTTGAAAAAGGGGCCAATTAACATACCCATGAACATATCAACTAGTTCTCTATCAGTTAGTGGTGGTTGGATCCTACCAGCAAGATCCCTCCATTTTTGCGTGTACTCTTTAAACCCTTCATTAGTACCCATTATCATTTCTTGAAGTTGAACTCTTGTTGGTGCTAAATCAGCGTTGTACTTATATCGATGATAAAAATCAGTGGCTAGATCTTCCCACGTGTGAATGCGGGATCCCTTCAATTGATAAAACCATTCTAACTGAGTCCCAGCTAGACTCTCTTGGAAGAAATGGACCCAGAGCTTCTTGTCAATAGTGTGAGATTGTATCTTGCGGACATAGGACCTCAGATTAAGTTTCGGGCATGAAACCTCATCATACTTAGCAAATATTGGAATTTTTAACTTATGGGGAATGACGACCCCAAGTACTAAGCCCAAATCACCAAAATCCAAACCATGTACGGCTTGAATTTCAACAACTTTCAGTCTATCCTCTAACTGCTTGTATTTATCCTTAGCCGATGGGTATTGTTCATCAAAGTAGTCTTCATCCTCAGAAGCTTGATCAGTTTCACCCCTAGAACGGGTGTTCTTTGCCTCTTCCACCTGGTTCTCGTCTTCCTCGGATGACTCTTCAACTATCTGCACCTGACGGACTGGGCCTTTAAACCTTTTCCCATGTTGATAAGGGCCTTCTTTTTAGTCTTCTTTTTGGCCACCAGCAGTGTCATCAGCTCTTTTTGTCCCTTGGCCATGGTCAGCAAGGTCTCTTGGAACTGGAAATTATGTCCTTGCAAATCTTTCACGGTTTGTTCGATATCCATCTTACTAAAATAAACCGTAGAAAGATGAGGAAACCTGTATGAGGAAAACATGTCATGAGATAATGCATGGTATGTGTGTTGCACCCCAAAATTTGCCCTCCCATTTTATTCCAGGCATGCTCATTAAGGTCCTCAATTTCTCAAGGTTGACCAAGAATTGACTAGACAAATTCTGCTCCTAAGCAATGGATTTCCAACTAGGGTTTCATTTCTCACAAAGAATTTTGGTTTGCAAAAGCTTCAAATAATTTCTATGGCACCCTATACGCATCAGCATAATGGCATAGCTGAAAGAAATAAAAGAAGTGTACAGAACATGACGAGGTGTATGTCGAAATCTAAGAATATGACTAAGAGATTTGGGCTGAAGCAGCTTCGGCAGTAGTATGCATTCTAATTAGATGCCCAATGAAGCAGTGTTAGCTGGGAATTTCGATTACACAAGTTTTGAATAATTGACACTATGATCGAAGAAAGAATAGTTTGAAAGAAAGTGTAAGGAGGTTTTTATTAAGTCTTCGATTGATAAAGACCTAGTAAAGAGCTTCACTATGTTGAACCATTATCATAGGTTTCATTTTCGAACTATTGAAATATAAGTTATTCGAAGCATTAAAAGGAAAGACATTTCGACTGTCATGTTGATTGAATTGGCGCTTCAAAAAGAAGATGATTTTGAATTCAAAAGCTTTGATCTTATCCAAAGAAGCACGTGGAAGTATAATGGTTTGAAGGACATGCAATCTTCAAACGTGGCGTGATTTCATAGAAGGACCGTTAGGGTCGAATCAGCCAAATATAAGTCATCTTAGAGTTTTTGGATCAATGTGTTTCAGGCATGTACCTGAACAAGTGAGGAAGAAGTTGGATGGTCGAAGAGAAGTCATGGTGCTCATAGGTTATCCTTCGACCGGTGCATACAACTTGTATTCACTGACTGAAGATAAACTAGTGATCAGTAGAGATGTGCTTGAAGACGAAAGCAAAAGGTGGGATTGGAGTTGAAGTTCAGTTCGACAAGAATCAGACACAGTCACAACTGTGTTTGAAGGAGATGAACATAACGAATCTTCGACAAGTCAAAATGAACAAGTTGATACTTCGACTTGTCGAATCGAAGAACCAATTGTGCAACTGTGTTCGAAGGAGATGAATAGAATGAAGCTTCGATAAGTCAAAATGAACAAGTTGATACTTCGACTGGTCGAATCGAAGAATCACCTTTGCAACTTTGTTTGAAGAAGATGAACAGAATGAAGCTTCGATAAGTCAAAATGAACAAGGTGATACTTCGATTGGTCGAATCGAAGAACCACCTGTGCAGAAGGAAAGAAGATCCACAAGAGCAAGAACTGAGTTCGACTAGGCTGATTGGATATGAGAGGTTTCCAGATCAAGCAATCGATGTATATGGTGACTTAATAGAAGAAGCCATGATGGTGAAGCCTTGAGCAATTTGAATTGGTGTGAAGCCGTGAAAGAAGAACTTAGAGCCATCGAAAAGAATAAAACTTGGGAGCTTGTCGAAAGAAACAATAAGAAACCAATTGATGTAAAATGGAGCTACAAGTCAAAATGAAAACCTAAGGGGATGAAGCTTGTTGGGCTTGGACTGATTAGCTTGAGGCCCAAATTCGACAAGACACCAACCATAACATGTCTAGGTTCATTATGTTTCAAGAATGGCAAGAAAATTATCAAAATGGCAACTTTTCAAATCTTTTTATTTTGCTTTCAAATCCATGGTTAATGGCTGATTCATGCCATATTTGTTCACCACTACACCCCTATATAAATACAAGACCAAATCAGAAGCAGGGGACAAGCACACATTTCCTGAAAAAGCCACACAGAATTCACAAAATTTCCATAAGTTGTCTTTGCAAGCATCCTCAGTCCAAACCAAGCCCACTAATCACTCCCTAAAAGTCCTAGGAGTGTTTCCCATGCCTTAAGCAGTTCCAACACGCATGAAAGCTCCCTCACCCGATCTCACTAAAAATTCATCAATCTCAAACTCATAAAATACACGATTTAAATTCATATTGATCATATTTACATATTGTTGCTGATGTTTATGTTTGATCGAACGTGTTACATGTGAGCAAAGATGCAAGGATGAGATCGTGCCATTGTTAGGGAACGATCTGAGATTTCCTTCGAATCTCTGGAATTAGGCCGTTTTAAGCTAAATTAAGATTGGATTTGAGATCAAGGGAGTCAAATCAAAGGGAATAGACTTGGGTTCGATACCCAGGTCGTGCGTTTTATTTTTTTCTAACAATTATCTTGCAGATCTAATGCTAGCAGATTCCACGTGCACACCATGCACCACATGTTCAACACCAGTAGATCCCATCTGATCATATCCAACGCTCCCATACACGAACTAACCATACATCCTCAACAAATTCCCTCACTAGATCCAATTGTAGATCTGGGCTCATCTTACTTGGGCCCAATGAATGTCAATTTGCACCCCCTGTTTACTTTTGCTACTAGGCCCATCTTTATTTTCTTGTTTTATTCATTTTATTTATTTCTTTTAATTCCTTTTTTTAACCAATAAACAAATATAAAAATCACATAAAAATAGATTTAGGATTTTTCTTAATTAAATTTTAATTTTGGTAAATTAATTAACTAATCACTTTAACATTTTCTTAACAGAACTTAGGTTTAATTTCATTTTAATTCATTTTTCTTTTCATAACAAAAATACTAAAAAAACACATAATTAATTTCTTTTCTTTAAATTTCATGTTTTTTTAATAATTAACCTTTTTTTTCTATAAATATAGATCTAGATCAATTATTTTTTTTAACTTAAACCATTTTCATAAATTAAAACAAAAAACAAACAAAACATTTTCTCTTAGGATTTTTTTAGACGTCCTTTCAGCTCGCGCGTGTTATTATCTTTCGCATTCTATTCTTCATACTATTGTAACTGCCTATTGGATGTAATAGAATAACTAGGAATTTTACTTTTTCTGCTTTATTCCCCATTTTGGACATGTAATTAATCCCCCTCCTCGAAGCCTTGTGATAGTTTAGAATTTATATTTATGCACTTTTAATTTTTGCAAACTATTAACTGTTAGATGTATGCCTAATAGGATTGTATGACAAGAATAACGAACAAACGCTAGCAAACATAACACAAGACAAAAATAACTAAATACAACCCAATTGCACATATACACCTCTAGGGTATCCCACTTTGGTTGCCTTCGGAGAAAACAGTCACATCTCTCAAAACGTGAGAGATTTTAGTGGCTATCCTCCGGTTTAAAGATCATAAGTCCCTTCATGACCCTCTCAATGTTGCCTCAGTAAAATGATCTTAAAATCCTAGGGTAATTACTAAAGTTTCTTTCCCAATTGTCTTTGTGACTGTATAAACGTCCCTTTGAATGTCCCCCAAACATCCAACGACTAGGGCTACCTACTCACTAATAGTAGGATAGCACCGTCTAAAGGAAAAGAGGAAAAGAACAACCTTTCGAGTAAAGTAGATAGTTGTTAGATGCTTGCTTAAACAATTTTTACACTTACACAAAACTTCTTTCAAAAACATTTTCAAACACTTTGTATACGTTCTCTATCATTCCGAGAAAAATTACAAAGTTCGCCGCACTAAGGCGCTTTCAAAAATACTTTTCAAAAACACACAAAGCACAAGGTATTTCAAAATGAGCTAGCATCTAAGAGCCCATAGAAAACTACGGATGGAAATGGTGCTAACACCTTCCCTTTCCATAATCTACCCCCTTACAGAAAACTCTCAAAAGGTCTTTTTCTATTCTTTTCACCCTTTCCTTTGTTGGATAAAAGAAAAGTCGGTGGCGACTCTTGCTTACCGCAACATTTATGAATACAAATGCAAAACTAGTATAACAGCCAGTTCTCCCACCATATTACAGAAATGGCGACTCGTCTGGGGATAGACTTATAAAGTGGGGTTACCTTAGAGTTTAGTTCATTTTTAATTGTGTGTTTTGTATGCTTTACTTTTGAGGGCTTGTTTGGCTTGTTACTAAAAGATCATACACCCGGATCTTGGGCACCTTTAAGGTAAGAAGTAATAGATCGTGGAGACTGTACGGCATAGACCGATATGGTTGAAGCGATGGTTGCGTTAGTGTGACACATTTATTAGTACCGATATCCCTTGTGTTAAATAAGGGAGAATACGGGGCCGCTGTGTGGTGTCATAAAGCACTAATGCACCTTAGAACCTTAGTTGAACAAACTTGGCCATTAGAAAGTAGTGAGATAGCCGACCTTGGTATAAAGCTGAGGATTGGTTGATACTCGATACTACACTCATTGAGATCAGACTTTCGAGATATTTCGGCCACGAGAAAAGATCGCCTGAGCTGAAACAATGACTGGTAAAGAAAGATCAGTGATATTGAGACTCCTTAGAACACAGTTACTTTTCTAGGACAGGTTGAACCAACTAAACTTCAAGAGGGTACTTACCTATAAACCCCATGCAAGCTTAAACCTAAGGTCTTGTGTGATTTGCTTGTGTGTGATTAAATTGTTCAAACATAACATCATGCATCATAACATCAACTTTCATTTCACTAACCATTTCAAGGAACAAGGGAATTTATCTTTGTTCTGTTTTGCAGATCATGGCTTCCTTTCATATAAATACCATCTGAATTAGCTTTGTGAGAATACTTCTCCAACTCAAAGAACTAGTATCAAGGGTTCCTAATACTTCTTCGTTCACCAAGAAATATGGTCGACTTCTCAAAATGGTTACCTCAAACTTTAATGAGAAGATGATGGGAGTACTCTTTCAGTTCTTTGACCCCAAACAACATTAGTTCACATTTCTCGATTATCAGTTGGTACCCATTATGGAAGAGTTCTCTCAATTATTGGGTATACATATTCTTGATCAGATGCCTTTTATCGATTTAGAGGAAGCTCCAAATCTAGAGGTCATTGCAGCAGCCTTGCATCTGAAACGGTCCGACATTGTATCCCACTGGGAAACAAGAAGCAAAGTCAAGGGTTTCCTAGTCAAGTTCCTATTAGAAAAGGCTCAGTTGTTTTGGGATGACTTGGATTTTCAAGCTTCCGAGGAAGTCCTAGCTCTTCTAATCTATGGATTAGTACTATTCCCTAACCCAGACTTACTCATAGATGTGAATTCTGTCAAGGTTTCCTCTCTTGTAACCCCGTGCCTACTTTACTCGGAGATATCTTACATTCCATCCACAATCGTACCATGAAGAGAAGAGGGGCTCTTATGTGTTATATACCATTGCTGTCTAGGTGGTTTATTTCGCAACTTCCTCAATCAGTATTGAAGAATGAAGAAAGTTTGGGTTGGTCGCAAAGGATAATGTCACTTTCTCACTCGAATATTCTTTGGTACTCCCGGTCTATGGGAGATATTTCTGTCATCGACCGCTGTGGTAAATTTCCTAACGTCCCACTCCTTGGCATTAGGGGGGGTATAACTTATAATACCTTTCTGGCTATGCAAAAATTTAGTTATGCTCGAAGGATGGTCCCCATGATATGCTTATCCAAGGCATTATGTTCAATTACGAGGATGATGTTCAAGGGTATCATCAAAGGTTCATACGGGCTTAGGGAATGGTAAACATATTTGATTGCAAGTCTTTGGGGCCTAAGACTTCCATCCCTATGGAGCCTTATCTCAAATGGGTACGAGCTCGCCCCTAAAACCTTATAATGTCGTATACAACCATCTTTCCAATAATTGTGGAGCCTATCACCTAAGGGGATGTTCCTTATACAGTTCTCCACCCCGACATGCCCACTGATCTTGAAGAGTTGCACAGGTCCTAGATTCAGTTGAATAAAGAACGTGATACCTTTAGAGATCAAATCTACACCAATGAGAAGAAAGTGTTGGAGCTCATGAAGCGACTTCACGAAGAAAAAAATCTTAATGTCTACCTCGGCACGAAGAGGAAACACCCATGGGAAACCTAATTTGTTTAGAATTTTTTTTAAATTGTAAGCCTGAAAGGATGTTATAATTTGAATTCTACTAATAAAATATTTGTTTTATTTTGGTTTGCAAATTTAAATTTCCAGAAGTCCTTGAAAACATTGCATAAGCATATCATACATATACACACATATACACACATAAACAGGTTTCAGGACAGGTTTCTTATCTTTTCGCTGTTTATTTCAGCAAAAATAAATGGCTCTCAAACAAAATATAAAGGACCTTCAAGCCCAGAATGCTCAATTCCAGCAGATGTTTCTGGCTTTGGCTAAGGGACAAGAAGACCTGAAGGCTCTGATTCTCAAAGATAAGAAGAAGAAGAAGACAAAGAATCCAGTGGGTGTCCTGAATAGGGGAAGAAGATTCAGAGGACCAGCAAAGTGGGCTCTAGATTTCGCAACTCCGTCAAATGAGGGGGACAATCAGGGAGAGAAGCCAAAAGAAAAAGAAAACAACCCAGGGACTGATGAAGAGGAAGCTGATTACTTTGAGGAACAATATCCCATTGCTGATGACCAATACAAACAACTAGAGGATCGTCTCAATGCAATGGAAAGTCAGAGGGCACCTAGTCTGGATTTCAAAGAATTAGGGCTGGTTTCTGGAGTGGTTATCCCACAAAAATTAAAAGTTCCCACTTTTGCAAAATATGATGGTGTTTCATGTCCCAAGCTTCATCTAAGATCTTATGTCAGAAAGATCCAGCCTCACACTACTTATAGGAATTTTTGGGTGCATTTCTTCCAGGAAAGTTTATTAAGGACTCATTTGGAATGGTTCTATCAGCTGGAGGGAACCAACATTCGTAACTGGGAGGATTTGACTGCTGCTTTCTATAGGAAGTACCAATACAATGTTGACCTTGCTCCAACCTATACACAACTTTAAAGAATGTTTATGAGTTCTAGCGAGGGCTTCAAAGATTATGCCCAGAAGTGGAGAGATCTTGCGGGAAGAGTCCAGCCTCCTCTGTCTGATAGAGAGCTGGTAGATGTGTTCTTCGGTACTTTGTCTAGTCCATTTTTCAACCATTTGATTGGAAGCTTTTCAGCTGGGTTTACTGAGCTGATATTGACTAGTGAACAAGTAGAAGCTGGTATCAAGAGCGGTAAGATTCAGAGAGATGCATCTTCAAGTACAGTGAAAAAATCATTCTCTGGGAAGAAGGAAGTAAGTGTTGCCTATGGTCAGATGAATCAAAGAAAAATGAACGCCATCCAATGGTAGGAGCCGTGATGATCTCCAAACCTGTATCAAATCAACAACAAAAAAATCAACGCAAACAGGATGCACCCAGAAAATAGTTCACCCGTATTAACATGTCCTTATCTCAGGTTTTGCCACACCTGTGAAAGTCTAATTTGGTTACTCTAAGGGAGGCTCCTAAAAATACAAATACTACATCTCCCCGATATAATTTAAATGCTCGATGTGCCTACCTTTCCGACAGTCCAGGAATAATACAAACGATTGTTGGGCTCTGAAAAACAAAGTGCAAGATCTCATTCAGGCAAAGGAGATTGAATTTGACCATCCGGAAACCCCTAAAGTAATAACTGCACCAATGCCCAAGCATGGCCAGGGTGTTAACGTTGTTGATGATGACCTGTTTGTTTCTTCTGTTGATGAACTAGCTACTCCTCTTCCGATTATTAAAAAGAATCTCTTGTGAGCCGGTTTATTTTCGGGCTGTGATGAAGGTTTCCACTTGTGTACTTCTCTACCCAATGGTTGTTTTTTGTTGAAGATAGGTGTCCAACGCCTGATGAACAAAAAAGAAATTATGTTTGAAAAGACTCCATATACAAGAAGTTTGTGTGAAGATATATCAATAATTAACATTTCCAACAATCCTCCCAGGGTCTCCTCCAAAAGACCCTTTAGGATTACATCCGTTCTTAAGGTTGCTCCTTTAATTATCACTTTTCCTGGGACAATACAATATTCCTCTAATAAAGTTGTTCCTTGGAATAATGGGGATGACGTTTACTACCATGGCATCAAGAAAGACTTACTGGCCATTAAGAATGAAGATATTGAAGAGACTGGTCCTAACATCGACAACATTGTTAGGACCAATAAAATTACCAGAAGCAGAAGGATTTTCTCTCCCTAAATTTCTTCGAAGACTATTGCCACTCCTTTGGTTATTCCTGTTTTCACTCCTGCTACTACTCCTGTTGCTATTCCTGTTATTACTCCTATTGCTACTCCTACTATCATTCCTGCTACTGAGTCAGTTGAGACTCGAGGCAAAACAGTACTGGTTGAGCCTGCCTGGACAGAGGCACCTAAAGAAACCATTCCCGAGGCCTTTTAAAAAGAAATGGAGGAGATTCTAAAAATCATATGGAAAAGTGACTACAATGTTGTGGAACAATTGGGGCAGACCCCGTCAAAAATTTCAATATTGGACTTATTGTTATGCTTTGAAGCCCATGTTATGGCTTTGGTAAAGTTCCTGAAGTCTACTCATGTGCCTCAAGAGACTTCTGTCGACCAATTCGAGAATTGCGTTGCTAGTTTGACAGTTGATAATGGATTTGGTTTCTCTGATGTTAATTTAACGTCCAGAGGAAGAAAGCATAATGATGCATTGCATGTCTCTATTGAGTGCAGGGGCACTGCCCTAGCTCATGTTCTGGTGGATACAGGTTGATCATTGAATGTCTTACCTAAGAATGCTTTGGAAAGATTGGACTGCGAAGGACTAACTTTGAAGCCCAGTAATATTGTGGTGAGGGCTTTTAAAGGTTATAAAATAATGGTGCACGGAGAGGTGGACATCTCTATTAAAGTTGGTTCTCATACCTTTGACTCCACCTTTTACATAACAGACATCCGCCTGTCTTACTCCTGTTTATTGGGTCGCCCTTTGATCCATGGGGCCAGTGCTGTTACTTCTTCTTTGCATCAAATGCTGGAGTACCCAATTAATGTAAAGATTGTTATAGTCCATGGCGAGGAAGAATATATGGTGAGCCACCTGAACTCTTTCAGGTATGTTGAGATGTACGGCGAGTTCATTGAGACCCCCTGCCAAAATTTTGAAGAGGTTCCTCAGACAATTGCTACAACCAAGATTGCTATCGATATCCCAAAGATTACTAGACCTCCCTTGAAGATGGCTTCTCTAAAGGATTCCAAATCAGTAGTCGAAGAAGGTGGGTATATCATTTAGGGCCAACTCCCTGATATCCCCTACAAATTAGACAAGTTTGGCTTGGATTTTACTTTAGGATCCTAAAGAGTTGTTCATCGTGCTCGCGCCGGAGGACCACCACTACGCATCAGCAACCATGGAATCAATGCTTTGGAGGATAGTGATAGTGACTATGACATGGACAAATGGATCTTCCAAACTATCAACGGTGGACTCAACAATTGGGAGGCCAAGGATTTTGTTCCCATTAATTTTATCCAGGAGTAATTGTATTTTTGTTTTTGGAATATGTAATATTTAAAAAATTTAAACTCTAAATCCTTGTTCTTCACCTGAGGCACAATGGTCTATTTGTGAGGGTTATTGCTTCATCTTCATATGTCATTAATAAATCATTGGACGTTTTGCGTACAAGTTTTATACTCTGTCTTTCTTTTCTGCTTTTTTTTAAACAGATATGCTCTCTTACACACACCCACATATCAAACTGCAGATCCACGTCCACTCTGGATCCCATTGATAACGGTTCTGCTATTGCCAATTATGACTTTGAAAATCTGACCTACCAATCCGAGGACGAATGTGAGGAAGATTGTGAAGTACCGGGAGAACTTGCCAGACTATTACAACAGGAGGAAAGAGAAATACAGCCTCATGAAGAGCCAATTGAGACAGTAAACTTGGTACTGAAAAGGATAAAAAGGAAGTCAGGATAGGTGCCAACATGGAGCATAATGTCAAAGAGCGGTTAATACAGATGTTACATGACTATGTTGAGATCTTTTTCTGGTCATACGAAGACATGCCAGGGCTAGACAGTGATATTGTGGTTCATCATCTGCCAACGAAAGAAGACTACCCTCCAGTAAAGCAAAAGGTTCGTTATATGTGTCCAGAGATGTCAGAAAAGATCAAAGTTGAAGTTATGAAACAGTTCAATGTCGGTTTCTTAGCTATTACCTCTTATCCATAATGGGTTGCTTATTTTGTTTTTGTACCTAACAAGGACGTTAAAGTACGTATGTGTGTGGATTGCAGAGACTTGAATAGAGCAAGCCCCAAGAATGACTTCCCGCTTCCCCATATTGATGTTCTGGGTGACAACACCGCATAACATAAGATATTCTCCTTCATGGACGGTGTGATAGGGTGGCAGCACCGACTGTTAAACTGGTTTTTCATTTTGTATTTGCAAATGTCACGGTAAGCAAGAGTCGCCACTGAATTTTCTTTTATCCAGATTAAGGAAAGGGTGGAAAGAACAGAAAAAAGACATTTTCAAGAGTTTTATGAGTAAAGGGGTAGATTATGGAAAGGAAAGGTGTTAGCACCCTTTCCATCCGTAGTTATCTATGGTCTCTTAGAGGTTTGCTCATTTTAAAATACCTTTGTGCTTTGCGTGTTTGAAAATGTTTTGAGAATGCCTTAGCACGGCGAACTTTGTAATGTTTCTCGGGATAGTGGAGAAAGTATACAAAGTGTTTTGAAAAACATTTTTGAAAAGTAGTATTTGTGTAAGTGCAAAATGTTTTGAGCAAAATTCTAACAGCTATCTACTTTGTACTCAAAAAGGGTTATTCTTTTCCTCCTTTCCTTTAGATAATACAATCCTACTATTAGTGAGTAGGTAGCCTTGTCGTTGGATGTATAAGGGACATTTTAAGGGACGTTACAGTCACGAAGGCAACTTATGGAGACGCTTTAGCAATTTTGTTTAGGGACTAGATCAATTACCGAGAGGTAACTGTAGGGTCATCGAGGGACTATGATCTTTTTGATTTACGGGTCTTTGTTAGAGCGTCCCTGTTTCGAGGGACATGACTGCTTTATTTCCGAAGGCAACCAAAGTGGGGTACCCTAGAGGTGCATATGTGCAATTGTGTTTAATTCAGTTATTTATCTTGTGTTATTAGGTTTGCTAACGTTTTGGTTTTTCAGTCTTTTCATGCAATCCTAGTTACTAGCAGTAAAATTTTGCAGGAAATAAAATGCAGAAGGTAAAAACCTAGACTATTACATGGCTTCGGGGATGAGGATTTACATTCCAAAATAATTGGAGAAAGGAAAATAGGGAAAACAGTAAAGTCCGATTAATTATTACATTCGTATGCAGATACAATAATATAAAATGCGAAAAATAAATAACGCGCGAAAGGTTGAAAATTAGTCTAAAAAAACCTAATAAGAAAAATCTTTTTTTGTTGTTTTTTTATTTAAGAAAATAATTAAATTGAAATTATCATAAAGTCTATTTAGAAAATAAAATTAATCAAGAAAAATAGTCTAAATTCTTTTTTAGTATTTTTTTTTATTATTTAAAGAAAATAATTAATCATGAATTAAGTCCTAAGTTCTAATTTATTTTTAATTGAAGAAAAATAGTTGAAATAGTTATTAATTAATTCACAAAATTAATTTAATTTAAAAAAAATAAAACTATATTTTTTGCGATTTTATTATTATATTATACTAATTAAATAAATGAAGAAAACAAATTAAAATTAAAAATATATATATAAAGCAAAGTGACAAAAAACAATGCAAAATAGGCTAGGATAATTAGAAATTGGGGGGGTGCTGAAATTGAATTTTGCTAAGCCTAAGTGAATGTTAAGCCCAGGCCACACTGGATCAGGTGTAGAGTAGTCTTGAAGGTGCATGGTGGACTATGTCTTGGTATGCATTGGATCTGAATCATCTATGATCTGATGGTTCAGATTGGTGGTCCACGATGCCCGTGCAGGATGTATCAACATTGAATCTGCAAAGTAATAGAGAAAACAAAAACACGGAATTGCAAAAGGGCTGGATCGAACCCGGCTCCTCTGGCCCTGCAAACGCTTTAAAACACACTCATCCAACCATTGGGACGGTCTTACATCCGTTAGTATAAGCATAAAGAAATGTATATAATGTAAAACAAGAGAACAAACTGATTTAGCAAACACGCGCGCTCCAGTGGGGCCACTCTATTTTGAATGGGCGAATCAGAATATAACTTTTTGACACGCAAGCTCTGGGGAGGTCAGAACACTGTTCACGGTGGCTCACCACCATCGTCTCTGGCGAAGCCAAAGTCATCACCTGCAAGATACGATGATTCAAAACTTGAAACTTTGGCTACCCCCCCACCCCCCTTAAAACCTAGGCTGCGAGTTTAACCATGGTCCTAGTTTGAGTTAAAACCATCTCCATCCCTGAAAATGAAAACCTCAATGTTTCCAAACCCTAACAATGGTGATATGTGGTTCTGGCACTATTGCTCACATGAGACACGTTAGAAAATTCAGAAACAATGATAACAATATGAATGTGCTAGCAAAAGGGATTTATATTACGAATTAAACAAGTTTGAGATCCAAAAAATTTACCAAAATAGGAGGATCGGATGAGGGCAATTCTGCGTGAGTTGGACTTGTTTAAGGCCTGGGAATCACTCCTGGGACCTTCAAGGAATGAATGGTTGGCTTGGTTTGGATTAAGAAAGGCTAGAATTTTCTTTTTTTTTCAAAATTTACGATTTTTGACAATTCCTTGCAAATTTGTGTGGCTCCTCCCAGACTGTGTAGGCGTGTTGAAATGCTTGCTAATATCTTGTTCATATAAAGAGGAGTAAGGAGACAAGATATTATAGGATTAAATAGCCTTGATTATGTGTTTGAAAGCCATGAATCAAAATTTGTAACTTTGGCAAATACATGGAATCTTGTCCTTTTTTTGAATTTTGAATGTATGTGGACATCAACGGCTTTCGAATGCCTTCTGTTCCTGCCATTCGATTGGACTTCTTGTATAGCCTTCGAATGGGTCTTTTGAATGGACCATTTTTGTACCCTACGAATGGGCCTTTGGTTGCTTCCTTCGAATGGACTTTTTGAGTACCCTTCGACTGGCTCATGTTCTCATCACTGGGGCTTCTTCGTTTGAACCCCTATTTAGTTAGCCCAAACAAAACTCTTTCCTGGCCAATCAAAACTTCTTTTGGCACAAATGTGCTTGTGCACGTTGGTTTGAAACTGGCAGTATGTTGGCTTTTGGGCCAGCGGGCCTCTTTGAATATTTTTATTTCGTTTTGGCTAGCAATATGTGTATCCTTTGTTTTGAACCAATGTGTGTGCTCTTTTGAAGGGACCTCGTGCATCACTTGTATGCATCACTTGCCATTCCTTCGGATGGGCCAACAAAGTAAGTCCTTCGAATGGAACATCCACGTATTCCCCTTTGAATCCATCAATACATGTCTTTCGAATGAGGCCAATATATGTCCTTCGAATGGACCATGCGCCTGTCCTTCGAATGCGTCCATTATGTACCTTCTGAAAGGGGAATCCGGGTACGTCATAATGCAGAAACTATGTGCGTTGAAGGGTCTTGGAATTAATAGAAATCACAGAAGAAGTCTTTGCCTTATGCTTTGAAGGTAGTTATAGAAGAAGTCTTTGCCTTGTGCATCCAACGCCAACATGGGGGGACTTTTGGCCTAGTGAATCAAAGGCATGCTGATGGGTCTTTGCCTTGTAAAACCAAGGCAAGCATGAAGAGGCATATGTGCGCTGGTGATAAGTTAAGGGGCCTTTTGCCCACTGGATCAAAGGAAAACATGAAGAGGCATTTCTCAATCGAAGCTAGACAACCATTGCTTTGTGAATCGAAGGCCAGTTAAAAGGGGCCTTTTTCCTTGTGGATCGAAGGCAAGTCTGAAGAAGTTTTTGCCATTGTGAATCTAAGGCAAGCATGAAGAAGCCTTTTCCCTATTGATCGAAGGCAAGTTGGAGTGGCCTTGGTCTAGTGCGCTGAAGGCACGCACAGAAGAAGTCATTTCCTTGTGGGTCGAAGCACACATGAAAGAAGCTTTTTTACCTTGGGAATAGAAGGCAAGCATGAAGAGGGGTCTTTGCCTTATACGCTGAAGGCAAGTTGAAGGGAAGGCACTTTTGGAGTGATACTTGTGGACCCAAAGTTTGATCGAAGGGTACAAAATACCCAATCGAAGCTTACTAATCAAAGCATGATAGAAAAGTGACAAATGCCCAATCGAAGTACCTTGTTCATATGCCAATCGAAATACACTTGATTATCTTCAAAATATTTATATTTCTCTAAGCAAGTGTTTGTAACCACCCTTGTAAGAGACAATCTTGGAAAACATGAGAGGGAAAATTTTGGGGTACAACAGCTGCCCCTGTTCAATCTTCTTAAACCTGAGGATTTAGATTGGCTTGTATGCCTTTCGTGATCTGAAGGTGGAAGATGATTGAACATTAGAGTGCCCAGAACATTGCACTCGCATGAAATAGCACTATTAGCTGATGATGACGGGAATGAGCTTACAGATGCCATTTAGAGAAGATGATAGAGCATTGTCGGAGATGGGCTTAAAGATGCCATCCTAAATAGATGTTGATTTCATACATGGTCCCTTTGGGGGTTCCTGTTCCCTGCTGTCTGAGGAGGAGTCTGTTGGGGAATGTGGGTTTCTGTTATTCTCCTGCTTGAGGAAAACTCTATGGGGAATAGAGTTTAGGAACTTCAGTTGTCCGAGTCTCTGTTGAGGAGTCATCTCTGGAGAGATGACAGTTTGTTGTATTCTAGTTGAAGTTCAGGCTTCCAGTAATTTGTTGGGGATAATGGAATTAACCATTATCTGGAAATGTATTAGAAAGAGCATGTGTAGGGTTGTTTCAAGTTGAGCTCGTGTTAGACTGCATGAGAAGAAACCCGTGTAAGATTGCTTCATCTGGTCATATAGATAGCTTTCCTGTCTTGTTTCAGGTGTTAATCTACAATCAACTCATTCGCAGATAGTTGTTCTGTCTGGTTTTAGGTATTAATCTGGAATTTGAAAATTATCGGTCGTTGAGATAGTTGTCCTGGCTGGTTTCAGGTATTAATCCACAGTCATTCGTCCACAGATAGTTCTCATGTCTTGTTACAGGTATTAATCTAGAACTTAAAAATTGTCGGTCGTTAAGATAGTTGTCCTGGCTTGTTATAGGAATTAATCTTTTACCTGAGAAAGAAAGATAGTTTTCTGGCTTGTTACAGGTAATAATCTTCAATCTCTTCATGTAGATAGTTCTCCTGGCTTATTACAGGTATTAATCCACAGTCGATCATCCACAGATAGTTATCCTGGCTTGTTATAGGTATTAATCTAAAACTTGTTTTACTGGTCACATAAATAGTTTCCCCATCTAGTTTCGGGCATTAATCTGTGTCCTTCTGTATTTGTTGGTAAACCCGTCTTATTTTGGGAGTTCATACCACTTGGTCATGTAGATAGTTTCCCCGTCTGGTTTCGGGCATTAATCTTTGACCTGCTGTAAAAGTTGATAGTGTTTGTTTGTCTGCTAGTTTAACCTGAGAAGGTAAAATCAGTTTCATGCGATGTCATGATGTATGAATTGCATTATTCTCCCAAAATAAATGAGATTGTGATATATGTATTTTTATGCACGTGCCATGATGTATGAACATCTAATGTTGTTGCACAATATCTTTGTCTGGGAAAATGAATCCCTGACTGCTGCTAAAGAGTACCGGGAAGCTGAATCCCGGACTATTGTTGGTGAGTGAAGAAAGTATTTCTTCAATTTCTACTGGGGATAATGAATGGAGATAGTTTTGTTGGTGATTCATTTTCTCTGCTGAGGATCTTAAACTTCTATTTGAGAATGATTTTGCCTAGGGGGAGAGTTCTGTTGGAAGATTTCACCAATTTGGAGAGATAAACTCCGCTGGGGGATGAACTTCCGTAGCTAGAGAAATAAACTCTACTGGGGATAAGGCTTTATTAACTACTTGAGATTTATAAAACTCTGTTGCGGAAGGTTACTACTTGGGGATTTATGTTGAAATCCTGTAGGGGAATCTTGAGAAGCTTGGTGACTTCACTGGGGGATTTTGGAGCAGTAATTGGAGATTTTTGCTCTGTCAGGGATGTGAGAACAACTGACATCAATAGGCTACATGCTGAGAATATGGAAGTGACCTTGTAGTAGAATTCCCCTGCATCTGTACTTGTTGGAGAAGGTATCTTCTGGGGAAGATATCTGTGGGGATCTTGTGGATGGCCCTTAGATATTGTCTTGTTCCTTAAAGTAATTATAAATTATCTTTCTGTTTTTATGCGTGTATTTGTAAGAAGTAATCATACTCAAATGCATATGTTCAAAAATAATCACGGCGTTTTCGCACACAAAACAGAAAAATAAAAACAAAAGTTTTACACTTTTAACGGGATAGTTTTGTATTAACTTGAGTAAGCATTTTTGTACAAGGAGACAAACATCCTAGTAGGAGAATGTCGTCATAAGAATAAAAAAATAGTATAAAAATAAAAACAGCTATGTAATAATCCCATTGGGTTCCCATTCTGCTATTGCCTTTATGTCTTTGTGTGTCTCATCCCTTTCGCTGTTTGTCCAAAGCTGATTGGACTGATTAGTACCACTTGAGCTTGACAATTGATACTGAAGATTGGATGTAAGGTGATCCAACGGGACATAGTTATTCTCTTTAAATCCCTAACTTTTTCCTGGACCGCCCTTTCGGGTTTTCAGTCCATCGGGATACCCTTTTTTGCCCAAGCCTCCTTTTCAGGTTTTCGACTTGCCGGGTGTACAATTTTTTTTATGTATATCCCTAATTTTTGCCCGAACCCCTTTGGTTCACCGTAATGCCCTTATTTTTGCCTAGGCCAGTGGACCTAACGAGTCTTTGTTTATGCGTGGTATCTTTTAACTATGTCCGCGTTTACATGGTGTGGAAGGTCGTCACCGTCCATAGTGGTTAGAATCATTGCTCCACCATAAAATATGTTCTTGATCACAAATGGCCCTTCGTATGTGGGAGTCCATTTTCCCCTGGGATCACCATATGGCATTATGATGCACTTGATTACCAGGTCACCATCCTGATATACATGACGTCTGACCTTCTTATTAAAAGCTTTGATCATATATTTTTGGTACATCTGACCATGATAGACAACCGTGAGCCTCTTCTCGTCAATCAAGTTTAACTGGTCAAGTCGAGTCTGGACCCATTCGTCTTCATTCAGCCCTGCATCCTTCATGATTCTCAGGGAAGGGATCTGGACTTCAATGGGCAGGACAACTTCCATACTGTATACCAAAGAGAAAGGAGTTTCCCCTGTTGATGTGCGCATCATGGTGCGGTAACCATGAAGAGAAAATGGTAGCATCTCATGCCAATCTTTATATGTCACCGTCATCTTCTGTATGATTCTCTTGATGTTTTTATTAGCAGCTTCTACAACGCCATTTATCTTCGACCGGTAGGAAGAGGAGTTTTGATGTTGAATCTTGAATTGCATGCAAAGCTCGGTGATCATAGTGTTGTTGAGATTGGTACAATTATCTGTAATGATTCTTTCTAGAATACCGTATCGATAGATAATGTTATGTTTGATGAATCGGACCACAATGTTCTTGGTAACAGAAGCGAATGAAGTTGCCTCGACCCACTTCGTGAAGTAATCAATGGCAACCAGGATGAAGCGGTGCCCATTAGAAGTTGTCGGTCTAATTTCTCCAATCATGTCGATGACCCCCACATTTCGAATGGCCAAGGAGCAGTCAAGACGTTTAGAGGAACTAGAGGCACATGTATCTTGTCAGCATAGATCTGGCATTTGTGACAACTCCACGAATGTTGATAACAGTCTGCTTCTATGGTGGACCAATAGTATTCTACCCGTATGATCTTTTTAGCCATCGAGTTCCCACGGGAATGAGTGCGAAAGGTACCTTCGTGTAAATCAGCCATAATATTTTCTGCCTCACTCTTGTCCACACACCAAAGTAAGGTAGAATCATGATTGCGCTTGTAGAGGATCCTGTTACTGAGAAAGAACTTAGCAGAGAACCTTCTTAGGAACTTCTTAACATTGACTGAAGCTCCCTCAGGATACTCTTGGGCTTCAAGATATCTTTTGACTTCATGGAACTAAGGTTTGTTCATTAATTCTTTAGTATCAATATTGTGACAGTATGTTGGCTCGTCCATCCTCTTTATGGTGATCTAAGGAGCCTCATTATCCCACCTGACCTTGAACATGGATGAGATTGTAGCTAGCGCGTCCGCTAGTTGATTTTCCTCTCGTAAAAAATGCTCAAAGTGATTTCTTTAGAGTGTGGGATTAGTGTTAGCACATGCTCTTTGTACGAGATGAGATTAGGATGCTTCGTGTCCCATTCTCCTTTGATCTGGCTGATTACCAAAGCCTAGTCTCCAAACACACTTAAGAACTTGATCCTTAAATAAATTGCAACTTTGAGACCCATGATACACGCTTCATACTCATCCATGTTCTTGGTACAGTTGAAACATAGCCTGACAGTGAAAGGAGTATGACAGCCCTCAGGAGATATGATCACAGCGTCGATGCCATTGCCAAGAGCGTTGGAAGCTCCGTTAAAAACCATAGTCCATCGGGATCCTTTTTCAAGTCCTTCATCTGGTCCGGGCTCATCACAATCAGTTACTAACATGATGTTCTCATTCGGGAATTGAAAATTCATGGATTGGTAGTCGTCCACAGTCTGATGAGCCAAATGATCAGCTAGTACACTTCCCTTAATTGCCTTATGGGTTGTATACTAAATGTCGTATTCGGTCAGGATCATTTTCCATCTTGCTATTCTTCCGGAGAGAGTGGGCTTCTCAAAGATGTACTTGAAGGATCCATTTTAGATATCAACAAGGTAGTGTGAGTCAACATATATTGTCTTAGTCGGCGAGCAACCCATGCCAAAGCACAACAAGTTTTCTCGAGCAGTGAGTATCTTGTTTCAAAGTCGGTAAACTTTTTGCTAAGGTAGTATATTGCATGCTCTTTTCGACCAGACTCGTCATGCTGCCCCAACACACACCCTATTGAGTTCTCTAATACTATTAAGTACATGATCAGAGGTCTTCCTTCAACTTGCGACATCAAAATTAGAGGCTCTTGGAGATATTCCTTGATTTTGTCAAAGGCGTTCTGGCAGCCGTCATTCCACTTCACTGCTTGATCTTTCTTCACTAATTTGAAGATTGGCTCACAAGTAGCGGTCAGATGTGAAATGGACCTGGAAATGTAGTTCAGACGTCCCAAAAATCCTCTAACTTCTTTCTCAGTGCGAGGAGCTGGCATCTCTTGCATAGCTTTGACCTTTGCAGGATCCACTTCAATGTCTTTGCCGCTGACAACGGAGCCTAAGAGCTTACCAGATCTCACCCCAAAGGTGCACTTGTTCGGATTCAGCCTTAATTTGTATTTCTTCAGCCTGTCAAATAGCTTCTGTAGGCGATCAAGGTGCTCCTCTTCAGTCTGAGACCTGGCTATCATGTCATCAACGTAGACCTCTTTCTCGTGATGGGTCATATCATGAAATAAATCTACCATGGCACGCTGATAGGTTGTCCCGGCATTCATTAACCCAAATGGCATAACTTTGTAGCAGAAAGTGCCTCATTGTGTGACAAAGGTCGTCTTCTCCATGTTCTCAGGTGCCATTTTGATCTGATTGCATCCGGAGAAACCATCCATGAAGGAGAATACTTTATGTTGTGCGGTGTTGTCAACCAGAACATCAATATGGGGAAGCGGAAAGTCATCCTTGGGGATTCCCTATTCAAGTCTCTGTAATCCACACACATACGTACCTTACCATCCTTCTTAGGTACTAGAACAACATTGGCGACTCATTATGGATAAGATGTGATAGCTAAGAAGTCAACATTGAACTATTTCATGACTTCAGCTTTGATCTTTTCTGACATATCCGGCCGCATACGCCGAACCTTCTATTTCACTGGAGGGCAGTCCTCTTTTGTAGGTAGGCAATGAACCACAATATTTGTGTCAAGTCCCGACATGTCTTCATATTACCAGGAAAAAAACTCAACATGGTTATGTAGCATATGAATTAACCGTTCCTTGACACTATGTTCCAGATCGACACCTATCTTGACTTCTTTCTTGTTCTATTCAGTACCCAAGTTCACTGTCTCAACTGGATCCTCATGAGGCTGTATTTCCCTTTCTTCCTGTTGTAACAGTCTGGCAAGCTCTCCTGGTACCTCACAATCTTCCTCACCTTTATCCTCGGCTCGGTAGATTGAATTTTCAAAGTCATAATTGGCAATAGCAGAACCGTTATCAATGGGATCCAGAGTGGATGTGGATCTGCAGTTGGATACGTGGGTATGTGTAAGAGCATATCTGTATATTTTTGATAAAGTAAAGAGGCAGAAAAAGAAAAACAAAAAGCGTAAAATTTGTATGTGGAACGTCCAATGTTTTATTGATGACATATGAAAATGAAATAATGATCCTCACAAATAGACCATTGTGCCTCAGTTAAGACACAAGGTTTTAATGTTTCAATTGTTCAAATATTAAATTTCCTTAAAACAAAAAGACAAATTACTCTTGAATAAAATTAATTGGTGCAAAGCCTTTAGCCTCCCAATTGTTGAGCCCACCTCTGATGGTTGGGAAAATTCACTTGTCTAGGTCATAATCACTATCACTGTCTTCCAGGACATTGACTCCAAGGTTGTTGATCTGTAAAGGTGGTCCCCCGGCACGAGCATGACGAACATCTCTCTGGGCTCCTAAAGTAAAACCCAAACCAAATTTGTCAGATTTGTAGGGAATATTCGGAAGTTGGCCCCAAATTGTACACCCACCTTCTTCAATTACTACCTTGGCATCATTTAGAGAAGCCATCTACAGCGGAGGCCTAGTAGTCTTAGGAACACTAGTAGTTGTCTTGGTTGTATCAACATTCTGTGGAACCTCCTCAAAGTTCTGACAGGGGGTTTCAATGAACTCGCCATCCATTTCAACGTAACTGAAAGAGTTTAGGTGGCTCACCATGTACTCTGCCTCCCTATGAACTATGATAATTTTCCCATTGAATGGGTACTTCAGCATCTGATGTAAGGTGGAAGTCACAACACCATCCCCATGGATCCATGGTCGACCCAATAAACAGGAGTAAGATGGGCGGATGTCTATCACATAGAAAGTAGAATTAAAAGTCTAAGTACCCACTTTGATAGGGATGTCCACCTCTCCATGCACCATTCTTTTGGAGCCATCGAAAGCCCTCACCACAATGTTACAGGGCTTCAGAGTCAATCCTTGGCAATCCAATTTGTCAAGGGCCTTCTTGGGCAGAACATTCAACAATAAACCTGTATCCACTAGAACATGGGCCAAAGTAGTGCCCTGCACTCGATAGAGACATGTAGAGCATCATTATGTTTCCTTCCTCTAGGTGTTAAATCAGCATCAAAGAAACCTAGCCCATTATCAGCAATCAAATTGGCAACATAGTCTTCGAATTGATCAGCGGAGGTTTCTCGTGGCACATGAGCAGACTTTAAGAATTTTACTAAAGCCTTGGCATGGGCTTCAGAGCATAGTAAGAGGGCCATCAATGAGATTTTTTAAGGGGTCTGCCTCAGTTGTTCAACCATATTGTAGTCACTCTTCTTGATTATTTTCAATATCTCTTCCATCTCCTTTTTAGAAGCTTCAGGGATGGCTTCTAGATATTCCCTCATCCGGACAGGCTTAACCAATACCTCTTTGCCCCGAGTCTCAACCGACTTGATAGCAGGGATAACAGTAGGACTAACAACAGGAGTAGCTATGGGAATATTGACATGAGTAACAGGGATAATCACAAGAGTAACATTAGTTTTAGGAGGAGAGATCTCGGAAGAGAAAACTCTTCCTCTTCTTGTTATCTTACTAGTCTCGGCGATATTACTAATGTCAGGATCAGAGTCTTCGACATCTTTATCTTTAACAACCAGTAAATCTTGCTTGACGCCATGGTAATAGACGTCAACCCCATAGTTCCAGGGAACAAATTTATCCGAGGAATATGGTATAGGTATAGGGAAAGTAATTATCAATGGAGCAACTTTCGGAACAGATGTAATCCTGATAGGTCTTTTGAAGGAGACCTTGGGAGGATTGGCGGAAATGGTAATGATAGAAACATCTTCACATGGAGCACTTGTAACTGGAGTTTTTTCAAACAAAATTTCTTTATCATCCATCAGGCGCTGAACACCTCCCTTCAACAAATGGAAACCATTAGGTAGAAACAAACATACGTGGAAATCTTCACCACGACCCGAAAATAAACCGACTTGCAAGAGATTCTTTTTAGCAGTCAGGAGTGGAGTAGCTAATTCATCAACAGAAGCAACAAGCATGTCATCATCAATAGCATTAACACCACGGCCATGCTTGGGCATAGGGGCAGTTATAACAGTAGGGGTCTCAGGAGCGTAAAATTCAATCTCCTTTACTTCAATCAAATCCTGCACCTTGTTATTCAAAGCCCAACAGTCGTTTGTAACATGGCCTGGACTTTCAGAATGGTAAGCATACCGAGCATTTGCATTATAGTGAGGAGATGTAGTGTTGGGGTTTTTGGGAGCCTCTTTTAGGGTAACCAAATTGGACTTCAGCAGGTGTGGTAAAACTTGGGATAAGGTCATGTTGATCCAGGTAAACTGTCTGCTTGGCTTATCTGTTCTAGAATGATTATTCTGTTGTCGGTTTGATGCAGGATTGGAAATCATAACAGCCCCTATCGTCAGACGACACTCAGTTTTATTAAGATTTCTTTGGCTATAAGCAGCACTGACCTCCTTCTTCCCTGTGAATGGTTTATTTGCAGTGTTGGAGGATGCATCCCTCTGTATCTTACCACTTTTAATGCCAGCCTCTACTCGTTCACCCGTCAAGATCAATTCATTAAATCCAGCAGAAGAACTTCCAATCAGATGGTTAAAGAATGGCTCGGATAATGTGCCCAAGAACATGTCCACCAGCTCCCTATCAGACAATGGAGGTTGGACTCTTCCCGCGAGGTCTCTCAATTTTGGGCATAGTCCTTAAAACCCTCTCCGGAACCCATAGACATGATTTGTAACTGTGTACGAGTTGGGGCGAGGTCATCATTATATTGGTATTGTTTGTAGAAAGCAGCAGCTAGATCTTCCCAATTACGCACATTGGTTCTTTCTAGTTGATAGAACCATTCTAGCTGAGTCCCTACCAAACTTTCCTGGAAGAAGTGTACCCATAAATCCCTATAAGTAGTGTGGGGGTAAATTTTCCTGACATACGATCTTAAATGTAGCTTAGGACAGGAGACACCATTGTATTTAGCAAATGCAGGGACCTTGAACTTCCGCGGGATGACCACCTCTGAGACCAATCCTAGCTCTTCAAGATCCAACCTGGATATCCTTTGGATCTCCATGGCATTGAGCCGATCCTACAGATGTTTGTATTTATCATCAGGAGGAGGATACTGCTCCTCAGAATAGTCAGGTTCATCTTCTTCAGACTCCCATGTACTGTGGTCTTCTTCTCTTGGCTCTCCTTCCTGATTGTATCTCTCTTGACGGAGTTGCGAGCTCTGAAACTTGCCTCACTGGCCCTTTGAACCTTCTTCCCAGATTCAGAATGCCCACTGGTTTCTTTTTCTTCTTCTTGTCCTTGAGAATCAGTGCTTTCAAATCTTCTTGTCCCTTAGCCAGATTCAGGAACATTTCTGGAATTGAGCATTTTGTGCCTGAAGATCCTTAACTGTTTATTCAAGAGCCATTGTTGAAATAAACAGCGAAGAAAATAAGAAGCCTGTCCTGAAACCTGTTTATGCAATGGTATGTATAATATATGTATGCAATGTTTTCAAGAATTTCTAAGACTTAAATTTGCTTAGCCAAAGGGAAAACAAATATTAATCGCATTAAAAAGTTTAAGCCGTTACAATGATGCCTCTTGGGCTTACAAAGGAAGTAACAAAGAAAAAACGAACTCTCAAAGAAAAAAAGGACTCAAGCTTCCCATAGGCGCATCCTCTTTGGTGCAATGTAGGCATTTATACTCCTATCTTCATGAAGTAGCCTGGTGAGCTCTAAAACATTCTTCTCGCTGGAGTAGAATTGGGTTTCAAAAGTATATCGTTCCTCTTTGAGTTGAATCCAGGATTTTTTAACTCCTCAAAATTAGTCGGCGTGTCAGGATGAAGAACAATGTAAGGAGTGTCTCCCTCAACAACTCACTCCATGATGATGGGTAGAATGGCCTCATAAGGCATCTTGAGACTTTGAGCGCTGGCTCGTACCCACTTAAGATAAGGCTCCAAAAAATGGAGTTCTTATGCCTTAGTGTTTTGCTATCAACTTTGTTCACCATGCCCCAAGCTCTTATGAACCTCTGGCGATAACCCTGAACATCATTCTCATAGTCGAATACGATTCCTTAGACAAGTGTATCATGAGGACCGTCCCTCCTAACATAACCAAATTTTTGCAACGCCAAACAAGGATTATAAGTGATTCCTCCCATAATGCCTAGGAGAGGGACATTAAGGAATTCCCCACAGCGGTCAATGATGGTAACATTCTCCAAGGATCGAGGACACTAATGAATGCTGGAATGTGTGAGGGACATCAACCTATTAAACCATCTGAAGCCCTGCTCATTCTTCAACACAGATCGAGGTAGGTGAAAAATAAACCACCTAGCCAACAGAGGAGTGCAACACCGCAGGGTCCCTCTTCTCTTTACAGTGTGGGTATGCAGAGAGTGTAGGATGTCTCCAAGTAAAGTAGGCACCGGATTATGTGACAAAAATAACCTTGACCGTATTCACATCTATGAGTTGGTCCGAATTAGGAAATAGTATCATCCCATAGATGAGAGGGCTAACACTTCTTCAAAATATTGTAAATCCAGGGTATCCCAAAAATAATGAGCCTTCTCAAATAGAAACTTAGCTAGAAACCCTTTGACGCCTCTTCTTGTTTCCTAATTTGCCACTACATCGGACCATTGTAAAGACAGAGCATGAGCAATCTCTTCAGGTTTTGGGTCTCTTTCCATACCATTGAAGGGTAACTGATCAAGAATGGACACCCCCTAATAATTGAGAAAACTCATCCAATGTAGGCACCAATTGGTAATCAGGAAAGGTGAAGTAGTGATGTAAAGGGTCGAAGAACTGAAAGAGAAACTTCAACATTTCTTCATTAGGGCTTGAGGTGACCAGATTGAGAAGTCAACCATGTCTTTCAGTGAACGGAGAGCTCTCAAGAACCCTTGATGCTAATTCCTTGAGTTGAGGAGATACCCTTATGAGGTTGACTTGGATAGTATTCCTGCGAGTGGATGTTGTAACACCCTCAAACTCTACCCGGTAATTATAACGAAAAATCAGAGTAATTAAAAATTTCCAACACATTTGGGACATCACAATTCAACATGTTGTAACACATAAACAGATACATAACACTTTAGTTTTCAGAGGATCATATAACAACTTGCATCAACTTTTAAAACAAAACCACTTCATTTATTAATAACGCAGCATAATCATAATTACAACTTCAAGTAGCATCATATGTTTCATTCAACTAAAACAACTTGAGAGGCAACATATTATTTCATATAATTAAACTTAGGATTCAACAACTAAAACAATTTCAACAAGTAAACAACTATTCGATCATTTCCCCCCGAGTTCTACATATCAGAGCGACCAACCGACTTTGAACTAATAAGGCTAAGCAAAATTTCATTCTTGATTACCTGCACGTTACCAACAGAGGGAAACATTCAAACAGTAAGGGGTTAGATTCTCAATCGTATAAGTGAGCGAATGATAAATCATATATTAGAATTCAGGAATATAAAATCACCACTTCACAACTTTCAAACATCTTTAATCTCAACAACGCATCAACACAATATAACAACTAATTCACAACATTTAAATAATATTTGTCACAGTAAGTCAACAACATAAAGCAACAATAAATCTATCTTCACCGCAACTCAAGATGCAACATCGAATGCAACTCAATTACAATTTACATGCATGTGGTACCATTGGATCATAACTACCAACTTAAAAATCTGTCAATAATTAGAGGCATCAAAAAGGCATAAGCCTTCAACTTAATATTTTGCCAATCCAGGCCAACATGGTGCCAATCCAGGCCAACTTAATAATACAAATGTATGTGACTCAATGAATTCAACAATCATATACAACAACAACAATCACCATCACAAAGGCATAAGCCTACATCGTCACTTTACCAATAATTAGAGGTACTCATCGTTGCTTCAACACTGGCCATAGGCCTACAACTTAATCGACTTATCAATCATAACATATAAACAACGACATATTCAATAACAACAATGTATTCGACAATGACTTATTCACAATAATAACCAACAACACAATTCCATAAACCGGAACCATTCAACTTATTTCGACTTCACCTGTAAATCAACTTTATTCTACATAATTCTAACCAAAACAAACCAAATAAAAATACCTATATGCATATACGACTTATTCCGACAATTTCAACTAATTCTGGTTAACTACTTTTACGGCTCAAATCTACAACTTCTACCGATAACTCTCTGCTAAATTATTACATCTGCCACTAATATACTACTCTGTTAAATTATTTATTACCAACTCCGCAACTAAAACCATCACTGCTATTTTAATTTCTACATCTACTATTAACATAATTCTACTAATTATTAACTCTGCTACTTTATTCTACTATTCATCTAAATTTACCACTTATTATTATTTATGTCATTATCCTCTATCACATAAAACAACTCTACAAAAAAATATGCTACTACTACTAATGTTCCTTATGCTATAACATGCTACTGATAAGAATTGTTTAATTTGTTCTCAAACTTCTTTTGTGTTTAATAAACTCCAGATTGATAACACATTAACAGTTATATAGAATAGTGCCACAGAAATGAAAAACTGAAACAAGTGCCCCTACCTAACACTCAATGCCTACGGCACTTTCCTTCCAGCATCACCCTAATGTCGAACGACACATCCTCTTTCTTCTCAAGGTTGCCGAACGACAACTTCCCATATACAACAAGTGACGAGCGGCACTCTCTACCAACAATAATACCCAGTGTTGAACGACACTCTTCTTCCATAAATGTCCAGTGTCGAACGACACTCTTCTCCCTTTCAAGGTTGCCGACCGGCAGCACTCACCACTAACAAGGTGATGATTGGCATGCCTCCCCTTCTTATGATTTCCAATCTTTCTGTTACTTCTTCAGTTTCCTTCGACCCATATATTTTCAACAAAACAATCAATCAACAACACACAGGAATACAAAAGTTTCACCAATATTCATCACTAATTAATTCATAACATCAATTGCCACAAACAAACACAAACAGTAATAAATTTACACCATAAATCCCCACTAACAATTCCTCATAAGCCCCATTGTAGGATAAGAAAATCCACCCTTACCTTGGGTTGACAGTTCTCTATAATTTCCGGTCGAATCCCGATTGCCATCCATTGCTGCCATAGCTCCAAACCTTTACTCTTCTTCTTTTCTCCATGTACTGCATCCTTTTCTTTTCTCTTTCTCTAAAACCCTTATTCTTCCTTACAGCCACTTCTTATTCTCTCTTCTACTTTACAAAACCTAATTCTTTCTTATTCAACTTTAACATATAATTTTTATTATTCTTAATAATTCTATTGGGCCTAATCTTAGCACACCCACTTTTACCACTTTCACAACATAAGCCAATTAGATAAATAGTCACATAATATAATATAATATTATTTCCAATAATATTCTTCAACTATGATCGATCCACACTTTAAAATAATACTAACTCGCAATTAATATTCTAATAATAGTTCTCCGACTAAACCGTCTAATTTATCCGACCATCAATTTACCGCTCAACTCAACATATTTATCCATTTATGCTTCTTAGAATAATACTGATAATTCTCAAATTAATTCCACAAAATTAAATCCGATTATTTATCATGCCACTAAATAATTCCGACTTCGACGATAAAAATTCGAATTAATATAAAATATTCAAAACAATATATAATTAAATTAAATAATTAAATATCGGGGCGTTACAAATTCCATTTCCTACAAAAACAACACAAAGATAAGTCCTAAAAATCCTTGAAATGGTTAGTATGATATGCCATGTTATGATGTTATGATACCCTGATTATGCTAAGAAAACACAAATATAGCAAGCACAAGCAAATCACACAAAGACCTTAGGTTTAAGGCTTGCATGGGTTTTAAGGTAAGTACCCTTTTGAAGTTTAGTTGGCTCAACCTGTCCTATCAATAGTAACCGGGTTCTAAGGGATCTCAATATCACTGATATTTCCCACAAGTTTCATTCTGATCGACAACTGACTTGCCGCCAAACAAAACTCGGGAGTCAAATCACAATGAGTGTAGTATCGAGTATCAATCGACTTCGGGCTACACCAAAGACGGCTATCTCACTACTTCCTAATGGCCAGGTTGTTCAATTAAAGGTTCTAAGGTCAGTTGATGTTTCATGACACCATGTAGCGGCCCCGTATTCTCCTTGACTACTCAAGAGCTACTGGTACCAACCAAAGTGTCGCATCAACGTAGCTATCTCTTTGACCGTGTCAGTATACCCCGTACAGTTTCCACGATCTATTTCTACTTACCTAAAAGGTGCCCCAGATCCGGGTGTCGGATCTATAGTAACCCAAACAAAGCCCTCAAAAGTAAAGCAAACAAAGAATACAAGGTAAAGCAATTTACAATGAAATAGAACTCTAAGGTAACCCCACTTTTTATTATTCCCCAACAGAGTCGCCAGTTCTGTGATACGGTGGTAGAACTGACTGTTAAACTAGTTTTGCATTTTGTATTCACAAATGTTGCGGTAAGCAAGAGTCACCACCGAATTTTCTTTTATCCATATTAAGGAAAGGGTGGTGTAATACGGTGGCAGAACTGACTATTTTTTAGTTACTACTGGTTTTGTATTTTTTGTTCGCAAATGTCGCAGTAAGCAAGAGTCGTCACCGTATTTTATTTTATCCAACAAAGGAAAAGGGAAAAATAAAAGAAAAAACCTTTTTTGAGATGTTTTGAGTACGGGGGGTAGATTATAGAAAGGGAAGGTGTTTGCACCCTTTCTATCAGTGGTTTTCCATGGGCTCTTAGGTACTTGCTCATTTTTTAAAACTGTTTTCGTGTTTGTGTGCTTTTAAAAAGTTTTGAAATTGCCTTAGTGCGGCGATTCACTTTATGGTAACTCTTGTATCAGTCCTCAAGAGTGTGACAAATTTTTTTTGAAAAGTTTGTTTGAAAGTGTATGGTGTAAAAATTTGTTTGAGCAAGTACTTAAGAGTTTCTACCTACTCGAAAAAGACGGTTTGTTTTTCTTATTTCCTTTAGACAGCGTTATCCTACTATTAAGGAGTAGGTAGCTCCATCGTTGAAGTTTGAGGGACAATCGAAAGGGACGATTACGATCACTAAAGCCATGGTCAGGAAACCTTAGTAGTTACCCTAGAGTCCTAAAGATCTTTTCGAGACAACATTTGAATGGGTCATCTTTGATCTTTTGGGACTAGAGGGCAACCACTAAAACTCCCTATACTTCATGACCGTTTACCGAAGGCAATCGGAGTGGGGAAAAACCCTAGGAGTGAGCATGTGTAAGCGTTTGTTTTTCAGTCAATTATCTTTGCACAGTTAGGGTTTTCTAATGTTTTAAACATTGATTTATCTTTCGCATACAATCCTATTATCAATCATCTAACAATTTATAATGACAGAAAGTAAAAGTGAGGGAAGTTTAAACCTAGCTATTATAAGGCCTTGGGGAGGGGGTTACATAACCAAACTTGGGGAAAACAGTAAAAGAAAATAATAATAAACCTAATTTAAAACTATTACAACTTTGGAGCAGATACATTAATTTTAAAAATAATGGAAAAAGAATATGCGCGACAAAATTAAATACGGGGATTTAACAATTAAATTCAAAGACGTTTAATTAGTGAATAAAGAAAAAATATATATTTTTTGGATTTTTGAGAAAGTAATTAATTTTGCAAATTAACCTAATTTCTAATTAATTTTAGTTATGAAAAAGGAATTTAAATTATCCTAATTAACCTAATTAATTAATTAATTTAAATATTTTATAAAAAAACCTAATTCTAATGTTTTTTTGTGCTTTTATGATTTTAAGATTTAATTTATAAAAAAAAGATTTTTAAAACAATTAAAAATAAATAAAACAATAAAAAAAGTTAAAGAAATTAAAACAAAAATTAAAAATGGGCCTGATATGAGAAGCAATTTGGGGGTGTGGAATTGAATTTGTGTTAGGCCCAAGCTTGCTGGCCCTTCTATCTGCGCATGATCCAATGGGGATCACCTTTGGAGGGTCTACCATGTTCTTGAGCTTGTTGTATGTTGGATTTGATCAGTGGATGATCCAAGGTATGAGATTTTGAGGTGTATGGTGAACACGTTGGAATGGTACTACTGAATCTGCAGATAAACGTTAAGAAAAATATTATGTAGCAGGCAGGGATCTAACCCCTGACCTCCTACCCGCACGCGCCCTGAAACCCTTCGCATGTACCACTGACCCAGCTTTCTATTCGTTGATATAAACAAACAACATATAATTTAATTAATAATGAGTCAGTGTTATAAGAAAAAATGCGTGCCATTCAAACAGGCCACTCAGGTATTTACACGCCTTCATCTTCCTTGTTATAATTGTCGTTTTAGACCCAGACATGTACCTACGGACATGTCCATTGCTATGAACCTGTATATCTCCAAAACGCAGCATAGGCATGATAAATCCCAACCAAGGGCATGGGTCGATTGGAAATTAACCACTGAGCCTGAATATACCCTTGGTTTGGCCTAATTTAACCTATATCAAAAAGCCCTAAAACATGCTTTGAAACCCTAGGAATGGTGTTTCATGATTCCTGCGTGTAAACTCGAATCAAATCATCCAAACATATTACAAACATGATAATAAGCATGAATAAATGATTAAAACATGTTGATAATGCCAGAATTAAGGAGAACGATTTTCAAAAAAAGAGCAAATCATGATTGTTATTGTGCTTGATTCTTGATGCTTTGAGGCTTGGGAACGAGTGGGATAACTTCATTGAAGGTCCAGGAGTGTTGTTGTGTCCTTAGAATTGCTTGAAACGGCCTATGGAGGGATATGTGATCAACACTTTTTGACAAAAAGTTTGAACTTTGTTCTTGCTTTGTGGGAGGAAGGTTGCGCATAAAAAAAATTGTCCTTAGGGTTGCAAATGCCTTGTTATAAGTAGTAGAATCAATCTAGGTCATTAGAATTAGAAAGAATATAAAATATAATGGTCATGAATTTTGATTCCAATCTTTCCACATTTGAAGATTTCCTCTTGTTTTGGAGCTTGCGCGATTTTGTTCTTTATTTGACAGCTCATGAGATATTCAATCAATGCCAAAACAAATCTTATCCTATTTATTTGATTTATTTTTTATTTAATTTGATTTTATTTGAATTTTAAATAAATAAAATCAAAATAAATAAGTGAATAAGGAATGGGGGGTCCCATAGGTCTTGGACCATGCTAGGACTGAGATTCAATCTTGAAAAGATGGGCCCGTGTGGAAAAATGCAATTTTAGGCATTGTTGACTTTGTGAAAATTTCCAAAAATGGTCAACTTTGACAATACATATCTTTCTCAATTTTGACCCTAAGAAGGTGTTCTTTGACTTTTTATAAAGCTCAGTATGTCCTCTAAACAACCCTTTTGGTTTCATCTCCATTGGATCTTCCATGTTCATGTAAGGAGCTTTGACCCAAAAGGGGTTTTTGTTGACTTTTTGAAATGACCTATAATGTATGAACTTGTATCTTTTGATTGAGGCATTTCATTACCTTGAGGGATGAATAGGAGTTGTAGGTAATTGGATTCTCTTCAAAATTATCCTTGGATGAGAATTTTCTAATAAAGTATAAGAAATTTATGCCTAGTCAAGTTTGGTTGACTTTTTCTAGAGGAACCCTAATTTAGCAACTTTTCAGTTTTGATGAATTAGGAGAATTCCTTGAGGAATCATGATCAAACCTTGATCAAATGATGGATATCACTTCTAAATGTTGATGTTCACCAAAAATATTGAAGTTTGACTATATGTGGGACACAGTTGACTTTTGACCTAGTACAAGTAATTTTCAGGCATTTGAGCAGTTGACTAAGCAAACTTCTTGTGCAAGGCATGAAACTTGGAATGGGTGATCTTGGGGACATATTAGGGAAGTGGGGACCATTTAGGACCCTTGGAACTCAACCATCTTTCTTGAAATTGAAACCCTAGTTTGAGGCTCATTGTCTGAGGAGGAGGATTTTTCTGGTCAATCCTTAGTCAACTCGAGCAATTGAGGACCTCTAGAAGTATGTTTTGCATAGAATGAGAGGGAAAATTTTGGGGTACAACAGGTGGAAAGAACAGAAAAATACCTTTTTGAGAGTTTTCCAAGTAAGGGGGTAGATTATGGAAAGGGAAGGTGTTAGCACCCTTTCCATCCGTAGTTATCTACGGGCTTCTAGAGGTTTGCTCATTTTGAAATACCTTTGTGCTTTGCGTGTTTGAAAATGTTTTGAGTATTCCTTAGTACGGAGAACTTTGTCATGTTTCTCGGGATATATGTATACAAAGTGTTTTGAAAAATGTTTTTGAAAAGTAGTATTTGTGTAAGTGCAAAATGTTTTGAGCAAACTTCTAACAACTATCTACTTTGTACTCGAAAAAGGGTTATTCTTTTCCTCCTTTCCTTTAGACAATACTATCCTACTATTAGTGAGTAGGTAGCCTTGTCGTTGGATGTATAAGGGACATTTGAAGGAACGTTACAGTCACGAAGGCAACTTGTGGAGACGCTTTAGCATTTTTGTTTAGGGACTAGATCATTTACCGAGAGGCAACAGTAGGGTCATCGAGGGACTATGATCTTTTTAATTTACGAGTCTTTGCTAAAGCGTTCCCATTTCGAGGGACATGACTGCTTTATTTCCAAAGGCAACCAAAGTGGGGTATCCTAGAGGTGCATATGTGCAATTGTGTTCAATTCAGTTATTTATCTTGTGTTATTAGGTTTTCTAACATTTTTTTTCCAGTATTATCATGCAATCCTAGTTACTAGCAGTAAAATTTTGCAGGAAATAAAATGCAGAAGGTAAGAACCTAGACTATTACATGGCTTCGGGGAGGAGGATTTACATTCCAAAATAATTGGGGATAGGAAAATAGGGAAAACAATAAAGTCCTATTAATTATTACATTCCAGGATGCAAATACACTAATATAAAATGCAAAAAATAAATAATGCGCGAAAGGTTGAAAATTAGTCTAAAAAAACCTAATAAGAAAAATCTTTTTTTGTTGTTTTTTGATTCAAGAAAATAATTAAATTGAAATTATCCTAAAGTCTATTTAGAAAATAAAATTAATCAAGAAAAATAGTCTAAATTCTTTTTTAGTTTTTTATTTATTATTTAAAGAAAATAATTAAACATGAATTAAGTTCTAAGTTCTAATTTATTTTTAATTGAAGAAAAATAGTTGAAATAGTTATTAATTAATTCACCAAATTAATTTAATTTTAAAAAACTAAAACTATATTTTTTGTGATTTTATTATTATATTATACTAATTAAATAAATGAAGAAAAAAAATTAAAATTAAACAAAAAATATAAAAGCAAAGTGACAAAAAACAATACAAAATGGGCTAGGATAATTAGAAATTGGGGGTGCTGAAATTGAATTTTACTAGGCCTAAGTGAATGTTAAGCCCAGGCCACGCTGGATCAGATGTAGAGTAGTCTTGAAGGTGCATGGTGGACTATGTCTTGGTATGCATTAGATATGAATTAGCTACGATCTGATGGTTCAGATTGGTGGTCCATGATGCGCGCACAGGATGTATCACCATTGAATCTGCAAAGCAATAGAGAAAACAAAAACAAGGAATTGCAAAAGGGATGGATCAAACCCGATACCTCTAGCCCTACAAACGCTTTAACACACACTCATCCAACCGTTGAGACGGCCTTACATATGTTAGTATAAGCACAAAGAAATGTATATAATGTGAAATAAGTGAAATGCTGATTTGGCAAACACGCGCTCTCCAGTGGGGCCTCTCTATTTTGAATGGGAGAATCAGAATATAAAGTTTTCACACGCAAGCTCTGGGGAGGTCAAAACACCATTCAGGGTGGATGACCACCATCGTCTCCGGCGAGGCCAAAGTCATCACCTACAAGGTACGAGGATTCAAAACCTGAAACTTTGGCTACGCCTCCCCCCCCCCCTAAAACCTAGGTTGCGAGTTCAACCATGGTCCTAGTTTAAGTTAAAACCATCTCCATCCCTGAAAACAATAACCTCCATATTTCCAAACCATAACAATGGTGATCTATGGTTCTGGCACTGTTTCTCACATGAAACACGTTAGAAAATTCGCAAACCATTATAACAATATGAATATGCAAGCAAAAGGGATTTATATTACGAATTAAACAAGTTTGAGATCCAAGAATTTTACCAAAATAGGAGGATCAGATGAGTGAAATTATGAGTGAGTTGGACTTGTTTAAGGCCTGGGAATCACTCTTGGGACCTTCAAGGAATGAATGGTTGGCTTGGTTTGGATTAAGAAAGGCTGGAATTTGATTTTTTTTCAAAATTCACGATTTTTGACAATTCCTTGCAAATTTGTGTGGCTCCTCCCAGACTGTGTAGGCGTGTTGAAATGCTTGCTAATATCTTGTTTATATAGAGAGGAGTAAGGAGACAAGATATCATAGGATTAAACAACCTTGATTATGTGTTTGAAATCCATGAATGAAAATTTGTAACTTTGGCCAAAAACATGGAATCTTGTCCTTTTTTTGAATTTTTGATGTATGTGGACATCAACGACTTTTGATTTCCTTCAGTTCTTGCCAATCGATAGGACTTCTTGTATAGCCTTCGAATGGGTATTTTGAATGGACCATTTGTGTACCATTTGAATGGGCCTTTGGTTTCTTCCTTCGAATGGACTTTTTGAGTACCCTTCGAATGGCTTATGTTCTCATCATTGGGGCTTCTTCGTTTGAACCCCTATTCAGCTAGCCTAAACGAAAACTATTTCCTGGCCAATCGAAGCTTCTTTTGGCATGAATGTGCTTGTGCTTGTTGGTTTGAAACTGGCAGTATGTTGGCTTTTGGGCCAGCAGGCCTCTTTGAATATTTTTATTTCATTTTGGCTAGAAATATGTGTATCCTTCGTTTTGAACTAATGTGTGTGCTCTTTTGAAGGGACCTCATGTATCACTTGTATGCATCACTTGCCATTCCTTTGAATGGTCCAACAAATGAAGTCCTTCGAATGGAACACCCACGTATGCCCCCATCAATACATGTCTTTCGAATGGGGCAAACATATGTCCTTCGAATGGACCATGCGCCTGTCCTTCGAATGCGCCAGTTGTGTACCTTCTAAACAGGGCATCTGGGTACGTCATAGTGCAGAAACTATATGCATTAAAGGGTCTTGGCATTAAGAGCAAGCACGGGAGAAGTCTTTACCTTATGATTTAAAGGCAGTTATAGAAGAAGTCTTTGCCTTGTGCATCCAACACCGGCATGGAGATACTTTTGGCCTAGTGAATCGAAGGCATGCTGATGGGTCTTTGCCTCATGAAACCAAGGTAAGCATGAAGAGGCATGTGTGCGCTGGTGAGAAGATGAGGGGACTTTTTCCCAGTGGATCAAAGGAAAACATGAAGAGGAATTGCTCAATCTAAGCTAGACAGCCATTGCTTTGTTAATCGAAGGCCAGTTAAAAGGGGCCTTTTGCCTTGTGGATCAAAGGCAAGTCTGAAGAAGTTTTTGCCATTGTGAATCCAAGGCAAACATGAAGAAGCCTTTTGCCCTGTTGATCAAAGGCAAGTTGGAGGGGCCTTGGTCTAGTGCGCTGAAGGCACGCACCCAAGAAGTCATTTCCTTGTGGGTTTAAGCACACATGAAAGATGCTTTTTTGCCTTGGGAATCAAAGGCAAGCATGAAGAGGGGTCTTTGCCTTATGTGCTGAAGGCAAGTTGAAGGGAAGGCACTGCTGGAATGATACTTGTGGACCCAAAGTTTGATCGAAGGGTTCCAAATACCCAATCGAAGCTTACTAATCAAAGCATGATCGAAAAGTGCCAAATGCCCAATCGAAGTATCTTCAAAAAATTTATATTTCTCTAAGCAAGTGTTTGTAACCACCCCTATAAGAGATAATCTTGTAAAACATGAGAGGGAAAATTTTGGGGTACAACAGACGGTTTCTCTGGTTATAATCAGATCAAAATGGCACCTAAAGACATGGAGAAAACAACCTTCATTACACAGTAGGGTACTTTCTGTTATAAAGTCATGCCATTTGGATTGAAGAACGTCGGGGCAACCTATCAGCATGCTATGGTAGCTTTGTTTCATGATATGATCCATCATGAGATAGAGGTATATGTCGATGATATGATAGCCATGTCTCAGACTGATGAAGAGCACCTTGATCATCTGTAAAAGCTGTTTGAAAGATTGAAGAAGTACAAGCTGAGACTGAACCCGAACAAGTGCACCTTTGGAGTAAGATTTGGTAAGCTCTTAGGCTTCGTTGTCAGCGGCAAAGGTATTGAAGTAGACCATGCAAAGGTTACAGCTATACAATAAATGCCAACTCCCCGCACTGAGAAGGATGTTAGGGGATTCTTGGGACGTCTAAACTACATTGCCAGATTCATTTCCCATCTAACTGATACTTGTGAGCCAATCTTCAAATTATTGAAGAAGGATCACGTCGTAAAGTGGAATGACGATTGCCAGACCACCTTTGACAAAATCAAGGAATATCGTCAAGAGCCTCCAATTTTGATGTCGCCATTTGAAGTAAGACCTCTGGTCATGTACTTAACAGTATTACAAAATTCGATGGGGTATGTGCTGGGGCAGCATGACGAGTCTGGTCAAAAAGAGCATGCAATATACTACCTTAGAAAAAAGTTTACCTACTATGAAACAAGATACTCACTACTCGAGAAACCTTGTTGCGCTTTGCCATGGGCTGCTCGCCGACTGAGACAGTATATGTTGACTCACACTACCGTGTTGATATCTAAAATGGATTCTATCAAATACATCTTTGAGAAGCCCGCTCTCTCTGGAAGAATAGCAAGATGGAAAATGCTCCTGACTGAATATGATATTTAGTATACAACCCAGAAAGCAATCAAGGGAAGTGTATTAGCTGATCATTTGGATCATCAAGCTGTAGACGACTACCAATCCATGAACTTTGAGTTTCCGGACGAGAACATCATGTTAGTGACTGATTATGAAAAACCTGGACCGAATGAAGGACCTGAAAAGGGATCCCGATGGACTATGGTTTTTGACTGAGCTTCCAACATACTTGGCAATGGCATCAGTGTTGTGATTATCTCCCCCGAGGGCTGCATACACCCTTCACTGCCTGGTTATGTTTCAATTGTACCAATAATATGGCTGAATATGAAGCATGTATCATAGGTCTCAAGGCTGCTATCGATTTGAGAATCAAATTCCTAAGCATATATGGAGACCCGACCTTGGTAATACGTCAAATCAAAGGAGAATGGGACACGAAGCATCCTAATCTCATCCCTTATTGAGAGCATGTGTTGACATTGATTCCACACTTTAAAGAAGTTACCTTTGAGCATTTCCCACGAGAGGAAAATCAACTAGCAAACGCGCTAGCTACTATATCATCCATGTTTAAGATCAGATGGGATAATGAAGCTCCTTAAATCACTATTGAGAAAATGGACGAACCGGTATACTGTTATGAGATTTATACTGAAGAAGTAGTGGAAAAACCTTGGTCCCACGAGTGAAAAGGTACCTCGAAGCCCAAGAGTAACCTGAGGGAGCTTCCGTCAATGATAAGAAGTTCCTAACAAGGTTCTCTGCCATGTTTTTCCTCAGTATTGGAATTCTCTACAAGCGCAACCACGATTCTACTTTTCTTCAGTGTGTAGAAAAGATTGAAGTAGAGAAGATTATGGCAGACATACACGGAGGCACCTTTGGAACCCATTCTAGTGGGCACACAATGGATAAAAAGATCCTACAGGCAGGATACTACTGGTCCACTATGGAAGCAGACTGTTATCAGCATTCCCAAACTTGTCACAAGGGCCAGATCTATGCTGATAAAGTATATGCACCTCTGGTTCCCTTGAACGTCTTGAATGCTTCCTGGACTTTCGCAATGTGGGGCATTGATATGATCGGAGAAATTAGACCTACCACTTCTAATGGGCATCGCTTCATCTTGGTTGCCATTGATTACTTCACAAAGTGGGTCGAGGCAGCCTCATTTGCGTCTATTACCAAGAATATGCTGGCCCGATTCATTATACATAACCTTGTCTGTCGGTATGGTATTCCAAAAATAATCATTACAGATAATGGTACCAATCTCAATAATACTATTATCACCGAACTATGTATGCAATTCAAAATACAGCATCATAACTTTTCTCCTTACCGGCCGAAGGTGAATGGCGTTGTAAAGGCCGCTAATAAAAATATTAAGAATATCATACAGAAGATGGCGGTGACATACAAAGACTGGCATGAGATGCTACCATTTGCTCTTCATGGTTACCGTACCTCAGTATGTATGTCAATAGGGGAAATTCCTTTCTCTCTGGTATACGGTATGGAAGTTATCCTACCCATCAAAGTCCAGATCCCTTCCTTGAGAATCATGAAGGATGCAGGTTTAAATGAAGACGAATGGGTCCAGACTCGACTTGACCAGTTGAACCTGATTGACGAGAAGAGGCTCGTGGTTGTCTGTCTTGGTCAGATGTACCAAAAACGTATGATTAAAGCTTTTAACAAGAAGGTCAGGCATCAGGTATATCAGGTAGGTGACCTAATAATCAAGCGCATTATCCTGCCGCAAGGTGATCCCATGGGCAAATGGACTCCCATGTACAAAGGGCTATTTGTGATCAAGAACATATTTTCTGGTGGAGCTATGAACTTAAATACTATGGACGGTGACGACCTTCCACACCTTGTGAACGCGGACATAGTTAAAAGATACTACGCATGAAAAGAGACCCTCTAGGTTAACTTGCCTGGGTAAAAATAAGGGCATCCCAGCGAACCAAAAGGGTTTGGGCAATACATATAGGAAAAATCTGTACACTCGGCAAGTCGAAAATCTGAAAAGGCAGCTTGGGCAAAAAAGGGTATCCCGTTGGACTGAAAACTCAAAAGGGAGGTCCAGGAAAAAGTTAGGGATTAAAAGCGTATAACTATGTCCCGTCGGATCACCTTACAGACAGACTTCGGTAACAAGTGTCAATTTCAAATGGTACTGATCAATCTAGTCAGCTTCGGACAAGCAGCAAAGGGATGAGAAGCTCAAAGATATAAAGGCAATAGCAGAATGGGAACCCAATGGGATCGTTTCACATACCTATTTTTCTTTGTATACTATTTGTGTATAGTTTTAATTTTTACGACGGCATTCTCTTACTAGAATGTCTTTGTTGTACCCCAAAATTTGCCCTCTCATTTCTCAAGAATTTTCTCACAAGATCTCTATTGGGTCAAGACTGCACAAGGTTTTATCAGCTCAAGATACTTCCTCAACACTGGTGCTCAAATTAAGGTTTGGGTTTGGATGAGTACAATTGGACTTTTAAATTCCCCATATAATTTCCATGGATCACATTGGGCTCTCAAGCATTAGGTCAAATAAAGGAGAAAAAGGAAACTATCGAAAGGGAAAAACTGATCGAAAAGGAGTGGTGGGCAGATTTTGACAAATCGAAGAAGAGCAAGCTTGCTTTGATCCACAAGCTTCGATTAGGCAATGGCTACCTTCGAGCAACCTGCTTTGATCCACATGCTTCAATTAGGAAATGGTTTCCTTCATGCTTTCTTCGATCCACAAGCATCCATTGGGCAATGTCTTCCTTCATGCTTGCTTTGATCCACTTCTCAACCTGCTTCGACCCACAAGCTTTGACTGGGCTTTGGTTTCCTTCAAGCTTGCTTCGATCCACAAGCTTCAATTGGGCAAGGGCTTCCTTCGAGCAACCTGCTTCAATCCACATACTAAATCCTTCGACAAACATAGTTTCTACACTATGAATTACAATTTGAGGTTTGGACATTTGAACTTTCGACCACTTAATCAACTGATGGTTACTGGTAGAAAAGCAATCCAGAATTTCTTTCGTTTTGACTATACCAATGAGATCATATTGCATACTCAAAGTGGTACATTCAGATGAATGTGCTCCATTCTAAGAACATATAATTGGAGGTCCATTCGAAGAACATACAATTGGTGGTCCATTCGGAGAACATACAATTGGTGGTCCATTCGAAGAACATACAATTGGTGGATTCGAAGAACGTACATTTGGTGGTCCATTCGAAGAAAATACAATTGATGTATTTGAAGAACATACAATTGTTGGTCCATTCGAAGAACACATAATTGGTGGAAATAGATATTGTTTTGTCTGTTGATGAGTTTGGTCAAAATTTGTGGATCATTGTGATCAAATCAAAGGGATGGAGTATTCGATTCAAGGAATAAAACTGAAGACAAAATGTTGAAAGAAAACATTGATCAAATCCATAGGCCATGCCACCTGATCTTTCTTTGCAGGCCTCATTGCTTGTGTTTCACTCCATAATTAATTGTTTACACAATTAATTAAGCTCTTACCTAAGTATTTAAAGTAATGTCCAAGCCAATTTTCCCTTAATGGCACAAAGTTACCATTGCCATTTTTAGGAAAAAAAGCAGGCTTTATGCAAATTGTCAATGCATTGAGCCTTGTGACCTTTATCTCTGATTGCAAGCAATATCAAAAGCATGAGTCAAATCTCCTACGCCTAACAAACATCAGGCCATGCTTGTACTTGAACTTGGGAACCATGAAAACCCATTCAACTGGATTTTTCGTTTTCAACCAAACCATAATTTTTTATCTTACAAATCTGGTTACTCCAATTTCCTAAACCTTTTATCTATAAATAGAGAGACCATTTGCAAGCTAAGGGGGCCAGATTCTTGTGTGTTGAAAAATCCTCAAACACTCCTAAACTCTCAAGGAACTCAGAACCTGCACCCAAGCACAAAACTTGGCACATTCTAACTTCACACACAAAAATCTCAAATCCCTTTGTGAGCTTTTGGCCTTTCGATTCATTAAGCTTCCATACACCACATAGGAGATCCCATCCTTAAAACACTCTCAAATCCATCAAAAAACCTCTCAAGGAAGATAGTGATCCTTTCGATTCACTCCTAGCTTCCATATACCAGCCTTTCGATTCAGTGACTTTTAAAGCAAATTAATGATCCCACTAGCTCAAGGAAAGTCCAGGAAATCTTAATCCATCATCTAACCACTTCTGGAAGTTATACAGAGGTCATTCGAATTTCACTTCAAGAGGTAAGATTTCATAACTATGATATCTTGATATAAGCATTTTCAGCACATACAAATAAAAGAAAAGATGTAGATATCATGTCTAGGAAGCTGACCATGTCCATAGTTTTGATTATATTTGCTTGTACATTGAGAATTTCTTCATTGATCAGTTAGGTTTTAGTTTTAGTAATGAACAAAATTCATGCTAACCTTCGACCCAGAATATTTGAAAATTATGTGGTTAGATTCATATTCAAATTTTAGGCAGGTTTGATGTTTACATTTTTTCGATTTGGCTGAGAAATGAAGCTTTTCGAAGCTTGACAATGGTAATATGCATCCCTACACGCGCAAGAAGGAAGAAGTTGGCATTTCAAACATTCAGAAACGAGTTCATTTCATATTTAATTGAAGTTATCTTACTAACGGATGAAACAGACCACCCCAGTGGTACAAACAGCGCGCGCTAAAGCCTTGCCATGTAGAAGGTCTTGGGTTCAAACCTCAGTGAGACCTTTTGTATTTATTTTGTCATTTTTTTCCAGAACTAATATGTAGGTTTATAACATATTGAGTGTTGGTTGTTTTGAATGGAAGGTGTGGAGAACCTGGCTTCAAACCTTGGCAAGACCAAAACAAGTTTTTATCACTTGTTTGTTTTCATCTTTTTTTAACAAACTTCCACATTTTTCCTACCAATCAAAACAACTCCTTTTGAGTTGATTTTTTGCACACTATTTATTTACAATGTCTATTTTATGAATATATAAAAATATCACAAAAGATATTTTATTTTCATATTTATTTATTTTTTTAAAAACAAAATCCATTCCCTTTCCATTTATATCCTTGTGCATCATATACATTTTAATTCCTGTACATTATTCAAGTTCAATATGGTTGTAATAGATAATTAGATTTAATTTCTTGTAATCCCCATTTGTAAATTTGTACACCCCATCCCCAAATGATGTAATAGCGTATGATATTTATTTTCCACAATTTACCGCTTTCATATAAATGCTAGTAACTTAGGGTTTGTATGGAAAGATAAAATCAATGCTTAGAAAACCTTAATCCAAGATAAAATCACGCATGAAATACAAAAACTTTCACACTTGCACCTCTAGGGTTAACTCCACTTTTTTCCTTGATAAAATGGTCATAGTTTCCATGTGAGGCGTCTGAGCAAAAACAATCAAAAAAATACAAGATCATAGTCCCTAGATGACGCTATGGATGTTTCCTTACAAATGATCTTAGTCCCTCAAGATAAATACTAAAATATCTCACAACATTGCTATTCATGACCATACAATGACCCACGCCCGTCCCTTTACATCCAAAGGTAAGGCTTCTTACCAATCAGCGGTAAGATAGCAATATCAAAGGAAGAGAGAAATGAACAAAAGACTTTTGAGTACGTAGAACGTTCTTAGTTGCTTGCTCACAATCCATCTTCAAAAACAAAAACATCTTTTCAAGCACATCAAACACTTTCAAAACATGAAATGTTTTCAAAAAGTCCAACACTCTTTATGCATTCTTATAGATACGAGAATCATTACAAAGTTTGCCTAAACGAAGGTTCTTTTCAAAAATACTTTCAAAACCCACCACAAACACATTTCAAACAAAGCAATTTCAAAAGTGATCTAGAAAGCAACTAAGAGCCCATAGATAAATATGAATTAAAAGGGTTCTAACACCTTCCCTTTTTATAACCTACCCCATGAACTCAAGAAAACATCTCAAAGGTCTTTTCTATTATTTTCATCCCTTTCCTTATTGGATAAAAGAAAAGTCGGTGGCGACTCTTGCTATCCACAACAATTGCGATAAAATGCAAAGCAACCAAGTCAGTTCTCCCACCGCATTACAGTTCATCTCTTTGTACAAAAACACTTGTTATAGGCAAAATTCTTCAGATTAATACATAACTATCTCTTTGAAAATGCAAAACTATTTGTTTTTGTTTTTCTTTTTTTGTTTGCAAAAATGTCCAGTAATTATTTTTGAACATATGCATTTGAATCTGATTACCGTTTACAAATACACGCATAAAAATAGAAAGGCGATTACTAATGGCTTTAAGAAACGTGACGGTGTCTAAAAAAGGCCATCTGCAAATCCCCGCGGATACTTTCTCCAACAGGTACAGAGGCAGAGACATCCTACTATAAAGTAACTACCATATCCTCAGTATACAGCCTAATGATGTTAAAGTTTCTGATATCCCTGATAGAGCAAGAATTTCCAATTATTTCCCCGGCATCTCAAAGAATTCCCTAGTCTGATTCACAAACTTCTTGGGTTTCCCAACATGGCTTCTTAAAAAATCCCCAAGTAGTTTACGGAGTCTTTCTTTCCCCAATGGAGTTTATTTCTCTAATCACGAAAATTCATCTCCTAGCAATTTCAACTTCAACAAAATTTGAAGATTTACATTCTTCATCCCCAGTAACAATCAGGGGTTTATTTTCCCTAGTTCAATAACACTGCAATAGAACAATTGATACATTCACATATTGCATTCATACATCATTTTACAAACGTCATAGCATATGCAATACAAATGCATATATCATAGTCTCATTTATTTTTATAACCTTATTAACCAATGCATTTCATGCATCATGACATTGCATACAGCTAATTCTTTACCTTTTCAAGAAAGTTCACAAGCAGACAAATACCATCATCAATTTTCAACAGTTCCAGATTAATTCCTGAAACCAAATAGGGAAGATATCTGTGAACAACTTATTGTGGATCAATTCCCGAAACAAGATGGGGAAACTATCTATAAGACCAGGTTAGAGATTAATTCCTGAAACCAGACAGGGCAACTATCTCAACGACCAACAAAATCAAGTTCCTGATTAGTTCCTGAAACCAGACAGAGCAACTATCTATGAATAACTGCATGTGGATCAATTCCCGAAACAAGACGGGGCAACTATCTACAAGACCAGGTTAGAGAGTAATTCCTGAAACCAGACAGGGCAACTATCTCAATGACCAACAAAAGCAAATCCCAGATTAATTCCTGAAACCAGACAGGGCAGCTATCTGTGAACAACTGACTCTGGATCAATTCTTGAAATAAGACGGGGTGACTATCTACAAGACTAGGTTAGAGAGTAATTCCTGAAACCAGACAGGGCAACTATCTCAACGACCAACAAAAGCAAGTTCCAGATTAATTCCTGAAACCAGATAGGGAAACTATATGTGAATAACTAATTATGGATCAATTCCCGAAACAAGACGGGGCGACTATCTACAAGACCAGGTTAGAGAGTAATTCCTGAAGCTAGACAGGTCAACTATCTCAATAAAAGTAGGTTCCAGTTTAATACCTAAAACAAAACATGGTAGCTATCTGAAGTAACAGCTCATCACACACTGTGAAGCCTGGACACGACCAGATGACACTTAACCTTAAAGTTAAGTTGAAGCCTAGACCCGACCAGATAACAACTTAATTTCTTCAAAACATTGAAACCTGGACCCGACCAGATAATAGTTTACAACTATTGCAAAGCCTAGACCCGACCAGATGACAACATACCTCAAGTTCAAGTTGAAGCCTAGACCCGACCAGATAACAACTTTATTTCTAAAGCCTGGACACGACCGGATAACAGTTCAACCTCTTCAATTACTGCAAAGCCTAGAAATCGACCAGATAACAGTTAATTTCATTTTCCCTAGTAAGTCGTGGTAAAGCCTGGATTTTGACCAGAAAACAACCAACTTTCATCTCTCCAGTCTAGAGATAACTCCTCAATAAAGCTATGGACAACTAAAGCTCCTAGACTCTATTCCCCACAGATTTTTCCTCAAGCAAAAGAACATAAAATCAGCATTCCCCAATGGAGTCCTCCTCAGGCAACAGGAACGGGAATCCCCATAAAGAGACCTTTTATGATGTCAGCATCTACTTTGGATGGAATCTTTAAGCCCATCTCCGACAACTCTCAATCGTTTTCTCCAAATGGCATCCGTAATCCTATTCCCGACATCATCAATCAACGATGTTACTTCATGCGAGTGCAAATTTCTGGGCACTTTAGTGTTCAATCATCTTCCACCTTCAGATCATGAAACGAAGACAAGCCAATCTAAATCTTCATGTTTAAGAAGATTGAACATGGGCAGCTGTTGCACCCCAAACTTTTCCCTCCCATTTTATTCCAGGAATGCTCATTAAGGTCCTCAATTGCTCAAGGTTGACCAAGAATTGACCATACAAATTCTCCTCCTAAGCAATGGATTTCCAACTAGGGTTTCATTTTTCACAAAGAATTTTAGTTTGCAAAAGCTTCAAATGATTTCCATGGCACCATATACGCCTCAGCGTAATGGCATAGCTGTAAGAAAGAAAAGAAGTGTACATAACATGACGAGGTGTATGTCGAAAGCTAAGAATATATCTAAGAGATTTTTGGCTGAAGCAACTTCGACAACAATATGCATTCTAATTAGATGCCCAACGAAGCAGTGTTAGCTGGGAATTTCGATTACACAAGTTTTGAATAATTGGCACTATGATCAAAGAAAGAATAGTTCGGAAGAAAGTGCGAGGAGGCTTTTATGAATTCTTCGCTTGATGAAGAGCTAGTAAAGAGCTTCACTATGTTGAACCGTTATCAAAGGGTTCATTGTAGAACTATTGAAATATAAGTTATTCGAAGCATTACAAGGAAAGACATTTCGACTGTTGTAACGCGGTGGGAGAACTGACTTGGTTGTTTTGCGTTTGATCACAAATGTTGTGGTTAGCAAGAGTCGCCACCGACTTTTCTTTTATCCAAAAGGAAAGGTTGAAAAGAACAGGAAAGACCTTTGAGATGTTTTCCTGAGTTCGGGGGGTAGATTATGAAAAGGGAAGATATTAGAACCCTTTTAATTCGTAGTTATCTACGGGCTCTTAGTTTCTTTCTAGATTAATTGCTTTTGTTTGAATGTGTTCTTGTGGTGTGTGTTTTTGAAAGTATTTTGAAAATATCTTTGTAATGATTCTCGTTTCTATAAGAACGCGTACAAAGTGTTGTTTCAAAAATAGCTCAAAGAGGTGTTTGTGAAATGTGTTTTTTGAAAGTGATTTTGAAAAGGTGTCTTTGTAATGGCAAACTTTGTAACGATTCTCGTTCGTAAGAATGTATACAAAGCGTTGATCTTTTGCAAATGTCTCTAGTTTGAAATGTGTTTTGAAAGTGTTGGTGTTTGTTTTGAAAATAGCAAGGATGTTTTTGGTTTGAAAATGAGAAAGAAACTAGGAACATTATACCTACTCAAAAGTCTTTCATGTTTATTTCCTCTTTCCTTTGACATTGTTATCTCACCATTGATTTGGTAAGAAACCCTATCTTTGGATGTAAAAAGGGACGGGCAAGGGTCATCGTATAGCCATGATTAGCAATGTTGTAAGGTATCTTAGCATTTTTTTAAGGGACTAAGATCATTTTTGAAAGGCAACTTTAATAACATCATCGAGGGACTATGATCTTGTATTTTTGTTTGTTTTTGATAAGATACCTCACATGCTCAATATGGCCATTTTCATAAGGCAACAAGTGGATTTACCCTAAGGGTGTAAGTGGGCAAGTGTAATGATTTACATGCATTGTTTTGTTTTTGAATTAGGGTTTTCTATTTTGTTGATTTTAATCTTTCCATACAAACCCTAATTTACTAGCATTTATATATAAAGCATTAAATTGCGGAAAATAAAAATACTAAGCTATTACATCATTAGGGGAGGGGTGTACAAATTTACAAATGGGAAAATTGCAAGAAAATTAAATCTAAATAATTATTACAACCATATAGAATAATATACAAGAATTGAATAAATAACAATGTACAAATGCAAATGAAAAAGAAATGATTTTTGTTTGGTTATTTATGAAAAGTTTTTAAATTAATAAAAATAATATGGATATTAATTAATTAAAAGAAATCTAAGTTCTAAATTAATTTTAATTACAAGAAAATATATGATGGTTAAACCTAAACCTAAATATTAATTATTAAGAAAGAAATTAATTTATTAAGAAAATGTTTTTTGTTCTTTTAGTTTTATAAAACAAAATAAACTAAATAAATGTAAAAATAATAAATAAAATATTTTTTTGGGTTTTTTATTAATAACAATAAAAAATAATATTAATAATAATACTAATAATAATATTAATAATAATAAAGGAAAAAGAAATAAAATAAAATAAGAAAAAGAAAATAATAATGAAAATATGGACCAGCGGAGTGCTGAAGCAAAACCAGGGGTAGAAGCCAGCAAAATAAAGAGAAGGCTCAAAGTTGGGCCCAGGCGCTATAAAGAAAACAAAAAATGTAACAAAAGTGTGAAAAATAACAAAAGGCAGCACGCTGGGTGTTGAACCCACGCCCTCTTAGTTGCCAGCGTGCTGCCTTACCACTGGGGTGACTATACATTCATTAACATTGGCACAAAAATAAATACATAATATAAAACTTGCCCTGACTATACTTCATCTTTAACCTCCAGTAAAAGGATCTGTAACTTGCTCATTCTTCAACCATTTTCAAAAATGTAAACATGAAACATGTGTATTTTTTCATCACGAATCCAACCATGTAACTAATTTAAGCTAACATTCAAAGATAAAGATGAATTTATAAAAGTACCAAATTCTGACCTAATTGTTTCAGCAAGTTTAAACTCAAAATTCTTCATGCTCAAGCAACATAAATGAAATCTATGGACATGTATAGTTTTAAGTTAATGATATCCACATTCTATCTTCACAAATGCAAGCCTAACAATGCATATATGAATAGTTCAAAAGTTAGAAAACTCACCTTGCAAGAGGGTATCGTGTTTTGTGTTTGAGCAGCTTTTGATGAGTTCCAGTGATTGGGTTAGCTTTCTCAAGTTCCCAGGAAGCTAATATGATGCTTGGCTTGAGCTGAAAGTGGTTGAGGAGTTTTGGAGAAGTCAACTTGAAGAGCTCTGTATTTGGTTATGGAGGTTGATGAAGATGGAGTTATAGTTATGAAGCAGGGTCAGGGATGAGTTGTATTTGATGTTTAGAAGCTTTAGGAACCAAAAGGCTTAGGAACGCACGAGGGAGATGTGAGTTTCAAGTTTTTGGTCAGATTATGCAACCACCAAGTTTTTTTTTATACAGTTCTGAGCTTTTGTGTGTTTTTGAGCTTGTGGATTCGTCTGTTTTGATGCAAATGACTTGTGCATAAGTAAGGAAAAGGTTGTGAGGCTTGAGAGGGTTAGAATCACACAAGTATAAGATATGTCTATGTTACTTGATTTTAAAGAAAAGTGAAAACATGGTTTCAAGGAAAAGTACAAGCATGGGTTGAGTTGTTTAGAAGCTTTAGACAAGTTTCCTTTGGGTTATAGATTGTGTATGATCAGAAGAAAACAAGTGCAAAGCTCAAGACTTGATTTTGTGTATAAAGCTACTTTTCCAAAATGGCAATGTGCACTTTCTCCCCAAAATGGAAATAAGCATGGGCAATGCATTGAATGCTTGAGTTGAAGCCTCTAACAGTTGTGAAAAACATTAATTATGGAGTGCCAAGCAAGTTTGAGGCCTACAAAGCAAAGATTGTGCATCCTAGCATGGATTTGAATTCTTGTTCATCATGAAAATGACCTATAATTCAAGAATGAAATGCCAACTTCATGCCTTCGATTCTCCTTGCTCAAACATGATCTCAATGAGTTCTAGGACATTTTAGAAAGCTTGTAATGTGATATACAACCCCTATTTGAATCACTTTTGAAAATTCCCCTTGGAACTATGTGAAAAATTTCCATGAAGTTAGGTCAAAACCCTGCCTAAACTAGGGCAAAATTTTCACTAAGTGTTTAATTTCATGAACATGTATTCACAAAATCATAACTTGAAATCCATGCATTTCTAGGAGAAGTTGTGTAAAGCAGTGTTTTACATGTTTTAATTGTAATCTTTGACACTTGATTTTGACCAAAAAGTCAAAGTTTGACTTTTCAGTGTACAATTGACTTTTGATCAGTTGACTGAACATCAACTATCAATCAATTGATCTTGAGGGATGCTTTGAGTCATTCCATTAGGTCAAATGTTGCAATTGAATCCTTGAGATCATGTCTCAAACCAATTAACCATTTGCTAGGTCAAAAATCAGAAATTGCCCTTTCCTAGTCAAAACCCTAATTTTGACCATTTTGCCCTTTTGATGATCTGATCAAATTTCTTGAGGAATTGTGGTCCAAACTTGATCAAATGACATATATGAATTCATAATGTTTATATGGATCAAAAATTATGAAGTTTGACTGTAAATTGACCACAGTTGGCTTTTTCCCCAATATAGTTTATTTTTAGGACAACTGATCAATTGACTGGGGAAAATGTGATCCAAGACTTGAAACTTGTCATGAGAAATCTTGGGGGTCCATAATGATCCATGAAATTAATATGAGGCATTAAAATTTCAATTATCCTTGTGCAATATCAAACCTTAATTTCAGTCATCAGTGCTTAAGGAGGTGTCTTGAGGTGATCAACCCTTGTGCACTCTTGAACCAAAGAAGATCTTGTGAGAAAATGCTTGATAAATGAGAGGGAACATTTTGGGGTATAACAACTGTCATGTTGATTGAATTGGCGCTTCAAAAAGAAGAATATTTTGAATTCAAAAGCTTTGATCTTATCCAAAGAAGCATGTGTTAGTCTAATGGTTCGAAGGACATGTATTCTTCAAACGTGGCGTGATTTCATAGAAGGACCATTAGGGTCGAATCAAACAAATATAAGTCATGTTAGAGTTTTTGGATCAATGTGTTTCAGGCATGTACCTGAACAAGTAAGGAAGAAGTTGGATGGTCGAAGTGAAGTCATGGTGCTCATAGGTTATCCTTTGACTGGTGCATACAAGTTGTATTCATTGACTGAAGATAAACTAGTGATCAGTAGAAATGTGCTTGAAGATGAAAGCAAAAGGTGGGATTAGAGTCGAAGTTCAGTTCGACAAGAATCAGACACAGTCACAACTGTGTTGGAAGGAGATGAACAGAATGAAGCTTCGACAAGTCAAAATGAACAAGTTGATACTTCAACTGGTCGAATCGAGGAACCACCCGTGTGTAATACGGTGGTAGAACTGACTGTTTAGTTACTACTGGTTTTGTGTTTTTTGTTTGCAAATTTCGCGGTAAGCAAGAGTCACCACCGTCTTTTATTTTATCCAACAAAGGAAAAGGGAAAAATAACAGAAAAAACCTTTTTCGAGATGTTTCTGAGTACGGGGGTAGACTATAGAAAGGGAAGGTGTTAGCACCCTTTCTATCTGTGGTTTTCCACGGGCTCTTAGGTACTTGCTCATTTTTAAATTTCTATTGTGTGTTTGTGTGCTTTTAAAAAGTTTTCAAATTGCCTTAGTGCGACGATTCATTTTATGGTAACCCTTGTATCAGTCCTCAAGAGTGTGATAAAGTGTTTTTGAAAATTTTAGTTAAAAAGATTGTGAAAGTGTAGGGTGTAAAAAGTTGTTTGAGCAAGTACCTAACAGTTATCTACCTACTCGAAAAAGACTGTTCATTTTCTTATTTCCTTTAGACAGCGCTATCCTACTATTAAGGAGTAGGTAGCTCCATCGTTGGATTTTAAAGGACAATTGAAAGGGACGATTACGGTCACTTAAGGCAATAGGGCAAGATCTCTTAGTAATTGTCCTAAAGTTCTAAGATCGCAGTTTGTTTTACCGAGGCAACTTTTGAAAGGGACTTGCGATCTCTGAATTAGAGGACAGTCACTAAGAATTCTCATGTTCGAGAATAGTGACCGTATTTTTCTCAGGCAACCGAAGTGGGAGATACCCTAGGAGTGAGCATGTGCAAGTGTTTGATTTCAGTTTGTTTATCTTTGCACAGTTAGGGTTTTCTACTGTTTTAAATTATTTATCTTTTGCATACAATCCTACACATACATCTAACAGTTTATAATTGCATAAATTAAAAGCGGAAAAGAAAACCTAATTATTCCAGGGCTTCGGGGGATGGGGATTACATAACCAAAAACTTTGGGGATTTGAACAGTAAAATAGGAAAGGACAGTAAGTAACCTAATTAACTATTACAAACCTCGGAGCAATTACATTAATTGGAAAAATAAATAAATAATGCGCGCGAGAATAAGGGGCGCGTGTTGGACGTTTGATGGTAAGGAACATGGGATCTGCAGGAAATAACTCATAAAATAGGAAAATGTTGAGACCTGGGATCGAACCCAGGTCTTTCCTATCAAAGGGTAATACCTGGACCAACTGCGCTGGAAAGCTATGTTGTATATATAATAAGTAGATAACAACATGAGCCAAACAAAACATTATGCCCAGAAAGCACGCGTGGATTCAAACCCTCCAATGGGATGCTGCCACCTGATCTTCTTCTTCAAGGGGTTATCGCTTTTGATACCAGACCTTTACCTACGGACAAAATTGTCACTAAAAGCCATATTGACATTTTTTGTCCATAGCTATAACCCTGCAACATCTCAAAACTCAATAAAAGCAATATTAATCAGAACCAAAGGCATGAATCAATTGCTCATGACTTCCTGAATATAATACCACCCATAATGTGGTCCAATTTGGCATGTATCTGAAGTTCCAAATTTGGGACCTAAAAACCCTAGTAATGGCACAGCTTATTCCTGTACTAAACATCAAATTAAACCATCCAGAATCATTGCAAGTATGATAATAAACATGAATATATAGCTAAAACTTTTTTATGCTAGATAAATCATCGAAATCGAATTTAAGAAAATATGCAAACCGTGATGAAGGTTGGGCACAATTCTGCAGGCTTCAGGCTTTGGGAATGCTTGCAACGGCTTCAGTGAATGTTCAGGAACGTGATTTGATCCTTGGAATGGGTTGAATCGGTTTGTGGAGGAGAATGGGCTCTGCACTTTTTTGACAAAAAGTTTGAACTTTGTTCTTGATGTAGCGGCAGGCTGCACAATTTTTATTTTTTTTAGGGTTAACAACGCTTGTGTATATGTACTAAATCACATTATGGCAACTAGTTTGGCAAGAATCCAAAGATATCAATGCCTTTCAATTTTGCTTCAAATCTTTCCAATTTTGAATATCCTTGCCCATTCATAGCTTGCACTGTTTCTTTGGCTATTCACAGCACATGAGATCTCCATTCAATGCAAAAATCATTCCTAAAACAAATTATGTGATTTATTTGGATTTATTTGATTTATTTGAGTTTTAAATGAATAAAAATCAAAATAAATTAAATAAATAAATAAATAAGGCATGGAGGGTCCCATAGGTCGTGGACCATGTTTGGAATGAGATTCAATCTTGAAAAGATGGGCCCATGTGGAAAAAATGCAATTTTGGGCACTGTTGACTTTGTGCAAATTTCCAAAAATGGCCAACTTTGACAATGCATATCTCTCTCAACTTTGACCCTAAGAGGGTGTTCTTGGACTTTTTAGAATGCTTAGGATGTCCTCTAAACAACCCTTTTGATTTCATCTCCATTGGATCTTCCATGCTCATGTAAGAAGCTTTGACCAAAAAGGTGTTTTTATTGACTTTTAAAAAGGCCCTATAATGTCTGAATTTATATCTTTTCATGAGTGCATTTCTTGAACTTGAGGGCTGAAGATGAGTTGTAGGGAATTGGATTCTCTTAAAAATGAGGCTTGGATGAGAAATTTATGATAAAGTATGAGAAAGTTATGTCTGGTTAAAGTTTGGTTGACTTTACCTATAGGAACCCTAATTTAGCAACTTTTGAGTTTTGATGAATTAGGAGCATTCCTTGAGGAATCATGATCAACCTTTGATCAAATGATGGATATCACTTCAAAATGTTGATGTTGACCAAAAATCTTGAAGTTTGACTATATGTGGGTCACAGTTGACTTTTGACCTAGTATAGTTGATTTTCAGGCATTTGAGCAGTTGACTGAGCAAACTTGTTATGCAAGGCATGAAACTTCGCATAGATGTTATTGGAGGAATAACAGGACCATGGAAAGATATTGAAGTCTTTAAAGCTCATACATCTTGATGAAAAGTGAAACCCTATTTGGAGGTTCATTGCCTTAAGAAGAGAACTTGTCTGGTCAATTCTTGGGCATCCTTGGGCAAGTTGGGGACCTTAATGGGCATGTGTTGAATAAAATGAGAGGGAAAATTTTGGGGTACAACAGCTTCCCCTGTTCAATCTTCTTAAACCTGAGGTTGTAGATTGGCTCATTTGCCTTTCATGATCTGAATGTGGAAAATGATTAAATAATAGAGTGCCCAGAAATTTGCACTCGCATGAAGTGAATGTCGATTGATAATATTAGGAATGGGCTTACAGATTCCATTTGGAAGGTGACGGAGAATCGTCGGGGATGGGCTTAAAGATGCCATCTAAAAAAGATATCGGTTGCATATGAGATTCCTTTGCGAGAATTCATGTATCTGCCGTTGAGGAGGACTTCGCTGGGGAATGTTGATTTATGTCCTGGGAAATAAAGTCTAGGAGCTTCGATTTTCCATTACTCTACTGGGGAATTAACTCTTGATTGATGAGACAAAAGTGAGTTGTTATCTGGTCGAGACCAGGCTTCACAGTGACTGGTTGAGGATGATAAGGTTGACTATTATTTGGTCGTATTCCAGGCTTCATAGCGACTTATTAGGGAAATGTGACATTGACCGTATCTGGTCGGGTCCAGGTTTTACAGTGTTGTAAACTGTTGTCCGGAGATAAAAGGGAAGGAGCCTGTATAGGGATTTCTCGGGACAAGTCCATGTAAAACTGCGTCAGGTAATTCATAAAAAGGAGCCTGGATAGTAGGTCTATGAGAAGGAACCTAGGTAGTGAGGTTACTTAGAAATAAAGCCTGCGTAGTGGGGTTTCTTCGGAATAAATCCTGGGTGGTAGGGCTGTGAGAAGGAACCTGGGTAGTATGGTTACTTCGAAATAAAAGCCTGGGTAGTAGGGCTATGAGAAGGAACCTGGGTAGTAGGGTTACTTTGAAATAAAGCTTGGGTAGTAGGGATGCTTTGGAATAAAGCCTGGGTGGTAGGGTTGTGAGAAGGAACCTGGGTAATAGGGTTAATTCGAAATAAAAGCCTGGATAGTAGGGCTATGAGAAGGAACCTGGGTAGTAGGGTTACTTCGAAATAAAGCCTGGGTAGTAGGGCTGCTTCGAAATAAATCCTGGGTGGTAGGGCTGTGAGAAGGAACCTGGGTGGTAGGGTTGTGAGAAGGAACCTGGGTAGTAGGGTTACATCGAAATAAAGCCTGGGTAGTAGGGCTGTGAGAAGGAACCTGGGTAGTAAGGTTACTTCGAAAACAAAGCCTAGGTAGTAGGGCTGTAAGAAGGAACCTGGGTAGTAAGGTTACTTCGAAAATAAAGCCTGGGTAATAGGGTTGTGAGAAGGAACCTGGGTAGTAGGGTTACTTCGAATTAAATCCTGGGTATTAGGGTTGTGAGAAGGAACCTGAGTAGTAGGGTTACTTTGAAATAAAGCCTGGGTAGTAGGGCTGCCTCATTTGATCACGTAGATTAGTTGACCCGATTGGTTTCGGGAACTGATTTTCCATTAGTTGTCTGCAGATATGACATGTATAGCTTCATGGATTTAATCTTGAACTGTTGGAATTGTTGATGGTAACCATCTTTCCTGAAAAGGTACAAGATTAATTATATGCGATGCATGAAATGCATTGTGTGATGATGTTCTCAAAATAAATGAGATTATATTGTTAGCAATATCTATGCGCATGTCATGATGTATGAACATGAAATGCTATTGTGGCATATCCGTGTCTAGGAAAATAAATCCCTGACTGCTGCTGGAGAGTACTGGAAATTGAATTCCTGACTGTTGTAGAAAAGTGGTTCTTCTACTTCCGCTGGGGATGGTGAACAAAGATGACTATGTCGTGGATTTACTCCTTTCTGTTTGTGAATATACTGTCGGGGAGAGACTCTTCTTGAGAATAACTTTGTGGGGGAATAACTCTGTTTGAGAGAGGAGATGCTTTGCTCGAAGATTTTTCCGATTCGGAGAAATAAACTCCGCCAGGGGATGAGCTTTCGTAGCTGGAGGAATAAACTTTGTTGGGGATTGAGATTTTGTATTCAGAGAGATAAACTCTGCTTGGGAGACAACTTTATGAACCACTTGCGATTATAAAATTTGGCTGGGGAATATATATGTCAGCTCTCTGAAGGAACTTTGCTGGGGAAAGTAGCTCCTATTTGGGGAAGCCGATGTCAAAACTTTGGTTGCCTCTACTCTGTAGGGAGTGTAGACATCACGGGGTCGCAAGTAATGGTGACCTTATATCAAAACTGTACCTGCCCATGTACCTGCTGGAAGGAGTAACTATCGAGCTTGACATGGTTTTTTAGTTTTTGTCCCTGTTTCTTAAGTTATAAGCAACTATCTTTTCGTTTATTATGCGAATATTTGTGAATAGAAATCATATTCAAATGCATATGTCAAGAATAAATCATTGGACGATTTTGAAAAACAAAACAGAAAAAGAAAAACAAATGGTTTTGTAAAAATGACTTGTATTAATTTATGAAGTTGGCCTATAATAGGCTTTTTGTACAAGGAAGTTGACGCTCTAGTAAGAGAACACCGTCGTGAAAATGAAAGATATACAATATTGTGTACAAAGATAAGAAAACAGCTATGTGTAATAATCCCATTGAGTTTCAATTTTGCTATTGTCGCTATGTCTTCGAGCGTCTCATCACTTTGTTGCTTGTCCGAAGCTGACTAGATTGATTGGTGTCGTTCGAGCTTGATAGATGATGCTGAAGTCTGGTCGCAAGGTGATCCAATGGGACATAGTTATACGCTTCAAATCCCTAACTTTTTCATGGACCGCCCTTTCGGGTTTTCAATCCACCGAGATACCCTTTTTTGCCCAAGTCACCTTTTCAGGTTTTTGACTTGCCAGGTGTATAGATTTTTTTATTTTCATCCCTAATTTTTGCCCGAATCCTTTTGGTTCGCAGGGAAGCCCTTATTTTTTCCTAGGCCAATCAACCGAGTGGGTCTTATTTATGCGTAGTATCTTTTCATTGTGTCCACATTGACAGGGTAAGGAAGGTTGTCACCTTCCATGGTGGTCAGAATCATGGCTCCACCAGAAAATATACTTTTGATTACAAATGGCCCTTCGTATGTGGGAGTCCATTTTCCCTTGGGATCACCTTGCAACAATATGATGCGCTTGATCACTAGATCCCCGACTTGATATGCTTGGCGCATGACCTTTTTATTGAAAGCCTTGATCATCTATTTTTGATACATTTGACCATGACAGACAGCAGTAAGTCTCTTCTCATCGGTCAGATTCAGTTAATCAAGTCGAGTATGGATCCAATCATCCTTATTCAGACCTGCATCCTTCATGATTCTCAGAGAAGGGATTTGGACCTTAATAGGTAGGACAGCCTCCATGCCATATACCAGAGAGTAGGGTGTTTCCCCTGCCGATGTTCGCACTAAGGTGCGGTAACCATGAAGAGCAAATGGTAACATCTCATGCCAGTCTTTGTATGTCACTGTCATCTTCTGTATGATCTTCTTAATGTTCTTGTTAGTAGCTTCAACAGCCATTCATCTTCGGCCGGTAAGGGGAAGAATTATGGTGCTGGATCTTGAATTGTTCACAGATCTCGGTGATCATTGTGTTGTTGAGATTTGTACCATTGTCAATGATGATTCTCTCTGGCACACCATACCGACAGATCGTGTTATGCTTGATAAACCACGCCACAACATTCTTGGTAACAGTAGCAAAAGAGGCAGCTTCAACCCACTTCGTGAAATAATCAATGGCCACCAGGATGAAGCGATGCCCATTGGAAGAGGTAGGTTTAATATCTCCGATCATGTCAATGCCTCACATTGCAAAGGGCCAAGGAGCTGTCAAGACATTAAAAGAAACCGGGGGCACATGCACCTTATCAGCATAGATCTGGCATTTGTGACAAGTTCGGGAATGCTAATAGCAGTCTGGTTCCATAGTGGACAATAGTATCCTGCCCGTAGGATCCTTTTAGCCATGGTATGTCCACTTGAATGGATTCCGAAGGTACCTTCGTGTAAATCTGTCATAATCCTCTTCGCTTCGCTCTTGTCTATGCACCGAAGTAGAGTAGAGTCATGGTTGCACTTGTAGAGGATTCCATTACTGAGGAAGAATTTTGAGGTGAACCTTCTCAGAAACTTTTTATCATTGACAGACGCCCCCTCGGGATACTCTTGAGCCTCGATATATCTCCTCACCTCATAAAACCAAGGTTTGTCTGCTACTCCTTCAGTGTCAATCTCGTAGCAATATGTCGGTTCATCCAACCTTTCAATAGTGATCTGAGGGGCCTCGTTATCCCACCTGACCTTGAACATAGTAGACATGGTAGCTAGCATGTCCACTAACTGATTCTCTTCTCGTGGAAAATGTTTAAAGGTTACCTCCTCAAAGTGTGGAAGCAATGTCAGCACGTGCTCTTTGTACGAGATGAGATTCGGGTGCTCCGTATCCCACTCTCCTTTGATCTGAATTATCACTAAGGCTGAATCCTCGAAAATGTTTAAGAACTTGATCCTCAGGTCGATAGCAGCTTTGAGGCCCATGATGCATGCTTCATATTCTGCCATGTTGTTGGTACAGTTGAAGCATAGTCAGGCAGTGAAAGGATTATGGAAGCCCTCGGGAGATATGATTACGGCGCCAATGCCATTACCGAGTGCGTTGGAGGCTCCGTCAAAAACCATGGTCCATTGGGATCCTTCTTCAGGTCCTTCATCCGGTCCAAGTTCTTCATAGTCAGTCACTAGCATAATATTCTCGTCCGAGAACTCAAAATTCATGGACTGGTAGTCATTCACAGCCTGATGAGCCAAATGATCAGCTAATACACTTCCCTTGATTGCTTTCTGGGTTGTATATTAGATATCGTATTCGGCTAAGATCATCTTCCATCTTGCTTTCTTCGGGAGAGAGCGGGCTTCTCGAAGATGTACTTGATCGGATCCATCTTAGATATCAGCAAAGTTGTGTGGGTCGACATATATTGTCTTAGTCGGCGAGCAGCCCATGCCAAAGTGCAGCAAGTTTTCTCGAGCAGTGAGTATCTTGTCTCACAGTTGGTAAACTTTTTGCTAAGGTAGTATATTGTGTGCTCTTTTCGACCAGACTCGTCATGCTGCGCCAGCACATACCTCATTGAATTGTCTAACATTGTTAAGTACATTATTAAAGGTCTTCCTTCTATCGGAGGCATCAGAATTGGTGGTTCTTGAAGATATTCCTTGATTCTTTCGGAAGAAGTCTGGCATTCGTCATTCCATTTTACTACTTGATCTTTCTTCAGGAGCTTGAAGATTGGCTCACAAGTAGCAGTTAAATGGGAAATGAACCTGGCAATGTAGTTTAGGCGTCCCAAAAAGCCTCTGACCTCCTTCTCAGTGCGAGGAGCTGGCATCTCTTGTATAGCCTTTACTTTTGCGGGGTCCACTTGAATGCCCTTGTCACTGACAATGAAACCTAGGAGTTTACCGGACCTTACCCCAAAGGTGAACTTGTTCGGATTTAACCTCAGCTTGTACGTCTTCAACCTATCAAACAGCTTTTGTAGATGATCAAGGTGTTCTTCCTCAGTTTGAGACCTGGCTATCATGTCATCAACATAAACCTCTATCTCATGGTGAACCATGTCATGGAACAAAGCTACCATGGCTCGCTGATAAGTTACCCCAACATTCTTCAACCCAAAAGGCATCACCTTGTAACAGAAAGTTCCCCACTGTGTGACGAAGGTTGTCTTCTTCATGTCTTCAGGTGCCTTCTTGATCTGGTTTTAGCCAGAGAAACCATCCATGAAGTAAAAGATTTTGTGTTGTGCGGTGTTGTCAACCAGAACATCGATGTGGGGAAGCGGGAAGTCATCCTTGGAGCTTGCTTTGTTCAGGTCTCTGTAGTCCACACACATTCGTACTTTTCCGTCTTTCTTAGGTATCAGGACCACGTTATCAATCCACTGCGGATAGGAGGTGACATCTAAGAACCCAAGGTTGAACTACTTCATAACCTCTGCTTTGATCTTCTCCGACATTTCAGGGCGCATGCGACAGACCTTCTGCTTTACCGATGGGAAATATTCTTTAGTTGGTAGTTGGTGGATCACAATATCTGTATCCAGTCCTGACATGTCTTCATATGACCAGGCGAAGATCTCAACATAATCGTGCAACATCTGTACCAATCGCTGTGTGACACCAAGCTCCAGATTTGCACCAATCTTGACCTCTTTTCTATCTACCTTTGTGCCCAATTTTATTGTCTCAACTGGCTCTTCATGAGGATGTATAGCCCTCTCTTCCTGTTGTAACAGTCTAGCAAGTTCTCCAGGTAACTCACAATCTTCCTCACCTTCGTCCTCGGCTTGGTTGATCAGATTTTTGAAGTTATAACTGGAAATAGCGGAACTGTTATCAATGGGATCCAGAGTGGATATGGATCTGCAGTTTGATATGTGAGTGTGTGTAAGAGCATATTTGTATTAATAAAGTGAAAAGCATAAAAGAAAATAGAGAGCGCAAAATTTGTATGCAAGAACGTCCAATGTTTTATTGATGACATATGATAATGACATATAATAACCCTCACAAATAAACCATTGTGCCTCGGGTAAGACACAAGGTCGTACAGTTTATATTGTTTATTACAAATCTGAAAAACAAGCAAGACAATTACTTCTGAACAAAAGTAATCGGCACAAGATCTTTGACCGTCCAGTTGTTAGGTCCACCATTGGTAGTAGGTAGATCCAGCTGTCAATATCAGAATCCTCATTATTGTCTCCTATAGCATTGACCCCATGATTTCTAATGCGTAGGGGAGATCCTCTAGCCCGAGCACGTCGAACAACCCTTTGAGCTCCTTCTTCAACTACTGCTCTGGCGTCCTTGAGAGAATCCATCTTCAAAGGAGGTCTGGTGATCTTTGGCACACTGGTGATAGTCTCGGTTGATGCCATAGTCTAGGGAACCTCTTCAAAATTTTGACAAGGGGTCTCTATGAACTCACCGTCCATCTCCACATACTTGAAAGAGTTCAGATGGCTTACCATGTACTCCTCTTCACCATGCACGGTGATAATCTTTCCCTTCACTGGATACTTCAGCATTTGGTGCAGCGTAGAAGTAACGGCCCCAACTTCATGGATCCAAGGATGACCTAACAAACAAGAATAAGATGGCCTGATATCCATCATATAGAAGGTGGGTTCAAAGGTCTGGGAACCCACTTTGACAGGGATGTCCACCTCCCCTTGGACCATTCTTTTTGAACCGTCGAAAGCCCTCACCACAATGTTACTGAGCTTTAAGGTCAAACCTTCACAATCTAGCCTATCAAGAGCCTTCTTGCGCAGAACATTTAGTGACAATCCAGTGTCCACTAGCACATGGGCCATAGTAGTGCCCTTGCATTTGATCGAGACATGCAGAGCATCATTATGCTTTCTCCCCTTGGGTCTCAAATCAGCATCAGAAAAACCCAACCCATTATTAGAAGTCAAACTGGACACACAGTCCTTGAATTGGTCAGCGGAGGTTTCTTACGGAACATGCGCAATCTTGAGAAATGTAACCAAAGCCTTTGCATGGGCCTCGGAACACAATAGCATAGCCAACATTCATATCTTCGAAGGGGTCTGTCCCAGTTGTTCGACCATATTGTAGTCGCTCTTCCTGATTATCTTCAAAATCTCCTCCATTTCTTGTTTAGAGGATTCCAAAATAACTTCTCTAGGTGCCTCCGCCTGGGCAGGCTCACCTACAGCTTCTTTGCCCCGAGTCCCAGATGACTCATCGGCAGGGGTAACAACTGGAGTAAGGATGGGAGTAGTAGCAGAAGTACTAGCCAGAACAACAGATGGAACAACAACAGGCTTAGCAACAGTCTTCAGGGAGATCTCGGGAGAGAAAACCCTTCCACTTCGAGTAATTTTACTGGTCCCAAAAATGTTACTGATATCGGGATTAGCCTCTTCAGTTTATTCGTCTTTAATGGTTAACAAATCCTGCTTGACGCCATGGTAGTAAGCGTCAGCACCATAGTTCCAAGGAATGACTTTGTCCAAGGAGTATGGTACAGGGCCATGAAAATTGATTATTAATGGAGCAATTCTTGGAGCAGATGTAATCCTAACAGGTCTTTTAGAGGAGGCCTTGGAAGTATTGGCGGAAATGGTTATGATAGAAACATCTTCATGTAGAACAGTTGGAACCGGAGTCTTTTCAAACAAAATCTCTTTGTTATCCATCAGGCATTGAACACCTGCTTTCAGCAAATAACAACCAGAAGGCAGAGATAAACACATGTGGCAACCTTCACCATAGCCCAGAAATAAACCGGCTAGCAACAAATTCGACGTAACGGTCATGAGAGGAGTAGAAACTTCATCAGCAGAAGTAACAAATAGATCAGTATCAACGGCATTAACACCACAGTTGTGCTTGAGCACGGGAGCAGTTATGACATTATGCATCTCAGGAGCATCAAGCTCAATCTCCTTTGCTTTGATCAGATCCTGTATCTTATTCTTCAAAGCCCAACTGTCATTTGTATCATGGCCTGGACTCTCAGAATGGTAAACACACCGAGCGTTTGGATTGTAACGAGGAGATGTGGTGTTGGGTTCTTGGGAGCCTCCCTTAAGTTTTCCAAATTAGATTTTAACAGATGGGGTAAAACCTCAGACAACGTCATATTGATCTGGGTGAACTGACTTTAAGGTCTTTCTACCCTTGGCTGATTGTTTCGTTCTTGAGTAGCCACAGGCCTAGGTAGCATCACAGCCCCTACCGTTGGACGGTGCTCGGTTCTATTCTGACTTCGTAGATTTTAAATAGCTTTGACCTCCTTCTTACCCATGAATGGCTTTTTCACTGTACTTGAAGAGGTGTCTTTTTGGATCTTGCCACTTCGGATCCCAACTTCTACCCTTTCTCCAGCCAATATCAACTCAGTAAAACCAACTGAGGAGCTACCAATCAAGTGATTAAAGAACGGTCCAGATAGCGTACCAAGAAACATGTCTACCAAATTCCTATCAGACAAAGGGGGTTGGACTCTCCCTGCCAAATATCTCCATTTCTGAGCGTAGTCCTTAAAACCTTTGCTTGCACCCATAGACATACTCTGGAGTTGAGTACAGGTAAGAGCAAGGTCAGTGTTATATTGATACTACTTATAAAAAGCAGCGGAAAGATCTTCCCTGTTGCGGACATGGATTCCCTCCAGCTGATAGAACCACTCAAGCTGAGTCCCGGACAGACTGTCTTGAAAGAAATGGACCCATAAGTTCCTGTCAGTAGTGTGAGGTTGGATCTTCCTCACATAAGAACGGAGATGAAGCTTGGGATAAGAAACCCCATCATACTTTACAAATACCACAACCTTGAACTTCTGTGGGATGACAACCCCAGATACCAGACCCAGCTCTTCAAAATCCAGCCCTGGTACTCTTTGGATCTCCATTACATTCAGACGATCCTCTGGCTGCTTGTACCTTTCATCAGCCGGAGGATACTGCTATTCGTTGTAATCAGTGTCATTATCAAATTCCCCTGGACTAGGGTCTTCCTCCCTTGTCTCACCCTCTTGATTCTCTCCTTCCTTGGATGAAGCGGTCAGATTAACCATTTGCTTCAATGGTCCCTTGAATCTTCTTCCCAGGTTTACCATACCAGCGGTCTTCTTCGCCTTCTTCTTTCTATCTTTCAGAATAAGGGCATTCAGATCTTCCTTCCCTTTAGCCAATGCTACAAACATTTGCTGAAATTGGGCATTTTGTGCCTGGAGATCCTTGATACTTTGTTCATAAGTCATTATTGCTGAAATAAACAGCGAAGAAGATGAGAATCCTACTTTGAAACTTGTTTATGCAATGTCATGGATGATATGTGTATGCAATGATTTCAAGGATTCTTAAAGACTCAAATTTGCGTAAACAAAAGAAACACACGTTAATTATATTAATAAGTTCGAATTGTTACAAAGAGTTCCCTTTAGGCTTATAATCAAACAAAATAAAACTTAAAGAAAGAAGAAAATTAGGTTTCCCATAAGCGCATCCTCTCTAGTGCAATGTAGGCGTTTGTATTCCTCTCTTCATGAAGTAGCCTAGTGAGTTCCAAGACTTTCTTCTCGCTAGCGTAGAATTTAGCTTCAAATGTATCTCGCTCCTTCTTGAGTTGAACCCAGGATTTTGGTAACTCCTCATGATCAGTTGGCATGTCAGGATGAAGAACAAGATAAGGAGTGTCTCCTTCAGCAACCGGTTCCATAATCATGAGTAGGATGGCGAGGTAAGGAATCATAAGACTTTGAGCATGGTCTCGTACCCATTTGAGATAAGGCTCAAGAGGGATTGAATTCTTGTGCCCCAGTGTCTTGCTATCAACCCTATGTACCATGCCCCAAGCTCGCATGAACCTTTTGCGGTAACCCTGAGCATCATTCTCATAGTCGAAGGGGATTCCTTGGATAAGTGTATCATGAGGACCATCCCTTCTCGCATATCCAAACTGTCGCAGTGCCAAAAAAGGATTATAAGTGATTCCTCCCCTAATTCCTGGGAGAGGGACATTAGGGAATTCTCTGCATCAATCAATGATGGTAACATTCTCCGAGGATCGAGGAGACCAATGAATACCTAAATGTGTAAGAGTCATTAGCCTATGAGACCATCTCAAACCCTATTCATTCTTCAAGATGGATCAGGGTAGGTGCGAAATAAACCACCTAGCCAAAAGAGGAGTGCAACACAGAAGGGTCCCTCTTTTCTTTATAGTGCGAGTATGTAGAGAATGTAGGATATCTCCAAGCAGAGTAGGTACCAGATTGCGTGACATGAAAACCTTAATCGCGTTCACGTCTATGAGCTGGTCCGGATTGGGAAACAGTTCCAACCTATATATGAGAAGGGCTAAGACCTCTTCAAAATCTTGTAAGTCCAGGGTATCCCAAAAATGATGAGCTTTCTCAAACAAGAACTTAGCCAAAAAAAACCTTGACACCTCTCCCGGTTTCCCAATTTGCTACTACATCAGACCATTGTAGGGACAGAGCTTTAGCAATATCTTCAGCTTTAGGGTCTCTTTCCATACTATTGAAAGGTACCTTGTTAAGGATAGACACCCCCAATAACAAAGAAAACTCCTCCATAGTAGGCACTAACTGGTAATCCAGAAAGGTGAAGCAGTGATGTAGAGGGTCAAAGAATTGAAAGAGCACTTTTAACATTTCTTCATCAGGTTTGAGGTGACCAAGCTGAGAAGTCAACCATGTCTTTCAGTGAAGGGAGATCTTTCAGGAACCCTTGATACCAATTCCTTAAGCTGAGGAGGTACATTTACCAGACTAATTTGGATAGTGAATCTGCAGGCGAGGGCCATGTCCTACAAAACAAGACAAAAATAAACCCTAAGAATCCTTGAAATGGTTAGTATGATATTCTATGTTATGATGTCATGATTATGCTCAGATATAGATATAGAAAACACAAGCAAATCACACAAAGACCTTAGGTTTAAGGCTTGCATGGATTTTAAGGTAATACCCTCTTAAAGCTGGGTTAGTTCAATCGTCCTAAATATAGTAGCCGGGTTCTAAGGAATCTCAATATCATCGATCTTTCCCCCAAATTTCGTTTCGATAGACAATTGACTTGCCAGCAAACAAAACTCAAGAGTTAAACCTCACTGAGTGTAGCATCGAGTATCAACCGACTTTGGGTTTATACCAAAGACGGCTATCTCACAATGTCCTAAAAAGCCAAGTTGGTCAATTAAGGTGCTAAGGTCAGTTAACGCTTTATGAAACCACGCAGCGGCCCCGTACTCTCCTTGATTACTCAAGGGCTACTGGTACACACCAAAGTATCGCATCAACATAGCTACTGTGATCGGTGGAAATAGAACTGACTGTTTTGGAATGCTGGTTCGCGAAATGTCGCGGTAAGCAAGAGTCGCCACCGTCTTTTATTTTCTCCAACAAGGAAAGGACAAAAGCACAGCAAAATTCCTTTTCGAGATGTTTCTCGGTTCGGGAGGTAGATTATAGAAAGGGAAGGTGTTAGAACCCTTTCTATCCATGGTTATCCACGGGCTCTTAGGTACTTTCTCACTATGTTTTCAAAAATGTTTGCTTTTCTTGTGTTTGTGGGTTTTGAAAAAGTTTGTTTTGAAAACTTCTAGGCAACTCTTGTATCAGTCCTCAAGAGTGTATGAAGTATTTGTTTGAAAACTTTTGTCAGAAAAGTGTAAGTGCGAAAAGTAGTTTTGTTTTTTTGAAAGAGCAAGTACCCAGGAGAAATCTACCTACTCAAAAGAAATTAAGCTGTGTAAATGCCCTTGAGACAATACTATCCCACTATTGAGAAGTAGGTAGCACCGTCATTGGAGTTATTCGGGTCAATTCGATTATAGGGACATGTGGTCACCAAAGCAATAGTAGGACGCCTTAGCGGTAATCCTAATGTCCTAGATCCTTTTTATCTGAGGCAACCGTTTCGAGGCAACTTGGACCTTTAGACAGGAGGGCGACCTCTAAAACACAATATACTCAATGACCACGTCGAGGCAACCAAGTGAGGCATACCCTAGGAGTGGCATGTGCGAGTGTGTCAGGATTCAGTTAAATTATCTTTGCACATGTTATTGTGAGCTACGAGTTGATTTTAATTTTCAGGCAAGTCTTGTCATGCATAATTAACAGTTATTAATTTGCGGAAAGTAAATTGCGGAAAGTAAATCTACGCTATTACAAGGCGTCGGGTATTTACATCGCCAAAAACATAACCCTTGAAAAGATAAATCGCGGGAAAATAAAGAAAGCGATAAAAGATCCTAATTAACGCTATTACATCCTCGGAGCAATTACATAATAATGATCAAAAATAATATGTGCGAAAAGAAATTAAATCGGAGAAGTCCTTAGGGTTTTGACCCTTTTTGAGAAAAGAATGAATTTTTGGTTATTTTGCATTAAATTAAACCTAATTCTAATTAATTAAATAATTAAAAGAAAAAAGTATTTTTTTAGTTTTTTTAATGTTTTAAGGAAATAAATAAAAAGAAATTAAAATTGTCAAGAAAACCCTAATTCTATTTTATTTTATTTGTTATGAAAATAATTAAAGTTAACCTAATTAAAACAACTAAATTAATTAATTACATTTATTTACAAAAAAATAAAGTGAAATTAATAAATAATAATAATAATAAAAATATTTACATTTTTAGTTTTCTGATATTATTATGAAAATAATAATTATGTTAATTAAATAATAATAATAATAATAATAATAATAATTAGTAAACTAAAATAAAAAGGAAAAGAAAATAAAAAGGAATAATAAACCAGGGGGTGATGGGCCATTATGGAGGTGTTCATTGTAATTTGAGGCCCAATAAGCACACACGCCTGTTTGACCTTGGGGAATTGTCCACGCGCATGGTTGACTGAGAGTATGGTGGTCATCCAGCTTTGGACCACCAGATTCATGCTTGTGGCCACTTGGTGCCTGGGATGTGAAAGTGCATGGTGGACATCTTGTTGGAAAGCTGCATATGAACCTGTAAGGAAAAATAATAGAAGTGTTTTTGGGGGACCTGGGAATCGAACCCAGGTCCCAATGATCACCAGCCAGCGCATCATCCACCAAGCCATTTGCACGCGTTTGCATTATAACAATAAGTAAATATAATATATAAAAACAATCCCATATGTTGTACAAACAAATAAACGCGCGCCCTTTTTGAATTACCCAATGGTATGCCAACAGCTCATCGTCTTCCTCATATTTCCTGTAAAAACACAAACAGATAGCGGGGGTTTTTAACACCCACAACCTACAACAACGAAAAATAGCAATTAGCTCTAGGATTTACATAAATGTTTCGCGAGGGTCCCCTTGGATTCGTCTGGTCTCGACGATTTTAACCATAGGTCTCTCAAGGCTTAATTTTTCCTGTACTGTAAAGCCCTAATTTAAAGGCTTATGAACCCTAGAATTCATCAATGGCATCTTGTGATTCTGTGCGTTTTAATTCAATTAAATTATGCCAATAGCTTCATGAGGTCTCTAGCAACACAAAACAAACAAGAAATCATGTTAATGATGCATGAATCATGAATTACGATTATGAGAAGAAATGTCAAACCGTGCGACTGTAAGTGATGATTTCTTGAGCCTTAGCGTTTGGTTTTGATTGCAATACGTCTCTGGGAACCCCTGCAATAGATTAGAATCAATAAAAGCCTTTGAATCGTGCTAGAATATGGAAATCAATTTTCAAGTTTCTTGAGTTTTTTTCAATGTGGTTATGGCTTTCTTGCAGCAGCTTTCACGTATGCATGATTAGGATTAGCTTGTGTACTTATAGGAGAATGAAACTAGGTCACAATCTTGCAAAGAAATCCATGGAATTGATGTTTGAATATTTGATTAAAAATCAAATATTTTTGAATCTTTTTTATTGGAAAAAGTTTCTAAATTGAGATATTTTGATATCCTTTATTGGTACACGAAATTGCCAGCATGATTAGGTCATTCTTGCTTCACAAAAAGATTGAAAAATCAAATCTTTGTATTTCCTACAATTTAAATTAATTAAATGAATTAAAATCAATTAAAAATCCAATTAATTAATAAAAAATGATAAAATACTTCAATTAATCTTAATAGGTCGTGCATAAGTCATGGATGAAGTTTCAAGAAGAAATTTGAGGCCCATTAGCAAAAACAAGATGTTTTGAGCAAAGTTGACTTTTGGAAATTCATGAAAATTTCTCAACTTCTCCAATGCATATCTTGCTCAATTTTGATCATATGGACATGTTCTTGAACATTTTGGAAAGGTCTTGAAGTCCTCTAACCAATGCCTTTGGTCCCATGTCATTTGGATTTACCAATCTCAAGTTATGGTCTTTGACTTAAAGTGCACTTTTGTTGACTTTTGAAATTGACCTATAATGTAGAAATTGATAACTTTTTGTGAGAGCATTTCTTGGACTTGGAGTGTGAAGATGGATTGTAGGAAATGTCATCCCCTTGAAAATTAGCATTGGATGGGATTTTTCTGATGAACCATGAAAAAGTTATGCCCTGGTCAAGATACAGTTGACTTTTCTACTGTCCAAAAATAGTAACTTTTTGCATCTTGATGATTTTTGAACCATGCTTGAGGAATCATAATCAAGACTTGCTCAAATGATGATTGTGACCTCAAAATAAGATGTTGACCAAAAATTCTGACTTTTGACTGTAAAATGGCCATTTTACCCTTGTAGTTGACTGTTGATCAAATAGGGCCTTTGACTGTGCAAATTGGCATTGTAAGCCTTGAGACTTGACATGTAGGTGCTTGAGCATGCATATAGGCTTATGAGACTTGATTGAGCCATTGAAAACCCCAAATTCCTTGAAAGAAAGAAAACCCTAATTTTGACTGGCTTATGAGGCATTTGGACTGTGCAACCTCTTGAGTAAACCTGGACCATTTGAGGATGATTCTTGACAAACCTTGAAGAATATGGGAGGGCAAATTTTAGGGTACAACAGTTGCCCCTGTTTAATTTTCTTAAACTTGAGGATATAGATTGGTTTGTGTGCCTTTCGTGATCCGAAGGTGGAAGATGATTGAACACTAAAGTGCCCAGAAATTTGCACTCGCATGGTGTAGTATCAGCAATGTGATGTCGGGAAGGGGCTTACAGATGCCATTTGGAGAGATGATGGATAGGAGGATGGGCTTATAGATGCCATCTGGAGATGTGAAAGATAGTTGTGGAGATGGGCTTATAGATGCCATCCAGGGGTGTCGACCGCGTAAGAGATTCCTTAGCGAGAACTTGCATACCTGTAGTTTGTAGAATTGCAACTTGGTAGGTTGGAAGAAGGAACCTGTGTAGAGTTGCCTGATGATGGTCAAGTAGATAGTTGTCCTGTCTGGTTTTAGGTATTAATCTTCAGTCTCTTCCTGTAGATAACTTTCCTGTCTGGTTTTAGGTATAGGTCTATAATCAATCATCCACAGATACTTCCTGGCTAGATACAGGTGTTGATCTGGGACTTGAAAAGGTTTTTGATAATGATGTGATGAAGGAATCTGAGATGATTGTTACTCCAAAATAGATGATGAAGGAATCTGGGACGATTACTACCTCAGCAGGATGATGAAGGAATCTGGGACGATTACTACCTCAGCAGGATGATGAAGGAATCTGGGACGATTACTACCTCAGCAGGATGATGAAGGAATCTGGGACGATTACTACCTCAGCAGGATAATGAAGGAATCTGGGACGATTACTACCTCAGCAGGATGATGAAGGAATCTGGGACGATTACTACCTCAGCAGGATGATGAAGGAATCAGGGACGATTACTACCTCAGTAGGAATGATGAAGGAATCAGGGACGATTACTACCTCAGCAGGATGATGAAGGAATCAGGGATGATTACTACCTCAGCAGGATAATGAAGGAATCAGGGACGATTACTACCTCAGCAGGATGATAAAGGAATCTTGGACGATTACTACCTCAGCGGGATGATGAAGGAATCTTGATGACTTCTACCTCAACGGGATGATGAAGGAATCTTGATGACTTTTACCTCAACGGGATGATGAAGGAATCTTGATGACTTCTACCTCAACGGGATGATGAAGGAATATTGATGACTTCTACCTCAACGGGATGATGAAGGAATCTTGATGACTTCTACCTCAACGGGATGATGAAGGAATCTTGATGACTTCTACCTCAACGGGATGATGAAGGAATCTTGATGACTTCTACCTCAACGGTAATGGTTTTTATCTGTTGATCAATCTTTTCCTGAAAAGGTAAAGAGTTAGTTGTATGCAATGTCATGACGTATGAGATGCATGATGTCATGATGTTCTCCAGAGTAAATGAGGTCGTGTCGTATGCACTTTATCATGTATGTAACTAGGAGATGTGAAATGTGATATATTTATGAATGTATTTTCGTCCGGGAAAATAAATCCTAGACGAATGCCAGGAGCTTGTTAAATCCTGGGCTGATGTTGAAGAGTAGAGTTCTTCGTTTCCGCTGGGGATAATGAACGAAGATGATTGCAAGAATAAACCGGTAGGAGGAGATGACTCCGTTGGGGAATAAACCTGGTGGTGAGATTACTCTGCGGGGAATTACTCTGTGGGGAAAAGGTACTTCGCTGAGATTTTAACGATAACTCTGCTGGGGGTTCCGTTGATAAGCTCTGTTGGGGATTTTGATGAACTCCGCTGGGGGATAGAAAGAACTTTGTTGGGGACGTCTTTCCGTTGTAATTTGTTGAGGATAACCCAGTTAGACTCTGGTGGGAATAAACTTCTGAATAAGGCTGGGGAGACACATTTGCACTCTGCAGGGGATAAGCTTCCAGAATCTACTGGGGAGGATGATTCAACTCTCCTGGGGAAACTTTTGAGGAAATGGCTCCACTGGGATATCCGTATTCTGCCGGGGAACAATAATCTTATATTTCTGTCGAGGAATATTAAGACTGTCGGGGATGCTTGCTGAGGAATATCTTTATACTCTGCTAGGGAATATTAAGATCTTCCGGGGATACCCAACTTTTCAGGACTGATGGTAGGCCAACTCTGCTTAGGGGAGAGTATTGCTGACTTGCTGGGGATATTGTGCCTTTTTAGGGCTGATGGGAGACCAACTCTGCTTGGGGAGAGTATCGCTGATTCTTGTCTTCCTCTGCAGGAAATGAAGGTATCTTGGTCATATCCTTCAACTGAACCCACCTTGGTACCTTGTGGACAGAGTAACTTGTACAGTTCGGACAATTCTTATTGCCCCCGTTTCCGTGGGAGAAGGTACCTATGGAGGCCTTGATAACTGCTGATTGACAAATCTTCTTCTAGTAAGCAAATGACGAGATGCCGGGACATAGTCGTACGCTGTGATCGCTAACTTTTGCCTGGACCGCCCTTTCGGGTTTTCAGTCCATCGGGATACCCTTTTTTTGCCCAAGCCGCCTTTTCAGGTTTTCGACTTGTCGGGTGTACATATTTTTTTTTATCCCTTATTTTTTCCCGAACCCTTTTGGTTCGCCGGGAAGCCCTTATTTTTTCCTAGGCCAGTCGACCTAGCGGGTCTTTGATTATGCGTAGTATTTTTTCGACTATGTCCACGCTCTCAGAATGTAGGGAGTTGTCACTGTCAGTAGTGTTGTGTTACCATACTACCGAAAGATCTTCATTTGATCATGCAAGATTCGTTGCTGGAATTCATGTCCAATGCCCCAAGTGATTCAGACGGAGATCTGCCCCTGGCTATTTGGCATTTTGAGAGACTCCTTGAATCTTGACTTGACTGCCCCAGATGATGGACAATGATCATGTCGTACCCCTTGATTGGAAGTGCTTTTGTTCACTAGATATTCTTCGTGCGAATTTCTCTGTTGTTCGAACAAATAGTCATATGCAAACAATGTTATTTTAAGAATGCAAAGCTTATGTCTGTCTTGAAATTTTTGAAAATGAAGTTTTCAATAAAACAAGTGAATTTTTGTAAAATGTGATGTCAACTCAGTATTTTACAGCAAGCCTTAAGGAGTCAGGATACCTTTTGTAACAGTATGCTTTCGAACTAACCCATGCTTCAGCTAGGAATTTTTAAGGGTTATAATGTGGCCTGGTTCACGGTTTAAGAAACAAAGGATAAAGGCTCAAAGTATATTTGTTCCCACCCGCTCTTCGTGATGTTCTTCAATCCTAAACTCAGTTAATCGTGCATTAGATCGTGTTTGAATCTTTGCTCTGATATTCCGGTGATGGTTCAGATACCGATAGTTTATTTTGAATAGGCAGACATTTCTTTTTTTGTTGAGAGTCTGTAGGACCTCTTTATTTTTTGATTTTATTATCTCTGTTTTTTTTTTTGCCTGAACAGTTTCTTTTGTGATTACAGTCAGAGGGATGTCCCAGTTTTTGTAAGTCTCCTTCATAGGTTTTGACTTATTGGGCTTTTGTTTTTGAAAGACAATGACTGCCTGCCTTTATGATTATTCGGAACCATCACTGTCTTTTGTTTCGGAAGGACTCCTTTGATGCCATTCATTGTGCACCTGGATCAACTGAGAGAACTACCCTGCCCCAGGTTATAATTAAGGGTTTTAATTTTTGCGTGAAAAGAAAAAACTCCAACTTCTTTGGCTCAAAGGGGTTAACGAGGGGTTATCTTCCTTATATTTTGAGGAGGATCCTTTAGTGTGATCAGTTTCACCTTCAGCAATTATTGTAATTCTTGAGACAAAGGCATGTTGATGTCAGTATACTTCCTATCTTGATATCTTACCCTACGCCTATTGCTCCGTCTTTGTTGAACAGGCGTGGGATCGGAGATCTGGGTTGCCCCTACCTGTTGATCACGATGACTCTCTTTACCAGACACAGTATTGGACTCTTTTTTTCCATTGTGGAGCTTTTTCTGAGTATCAGAAGGTGCAGTCTCTTGAATCTTCCCGCTTTTGATGCCAGCTTCAATTCTTTCACCAGTCAAGATAAGGTCTGTAAACCCGGCTGAAGAATTTCCAATCAAATGGTTGAAGAACGGACCAGACAGGGTCCCCAAGAACATATCCACAAGTTCACGATCAGTTAAGGGTGGCTGCACCCGTCCAGCAAGGTCTCTCCACTTTTGAGCATATTCTTTAAATCCTTCACCCGTCCCTAGTGACATACCCTGGAGTTGTGTACGCGTAGGAGCGAGGTCAGAATTATATTGATACTGCTTATAGAACGCAGTAGCCAAGTCCTCCCAGTTACGGATGCTGGCCCCATCCAGCTGATAGAACCATTCAAGTTGAGTCCCTGAAAGACTATCCTGGAAGAAATGGATCCACAAATTCTTGTCAGCTGTGTAAGGTTGGATCTTCCTTACATACGATCGGAGGTGCAGCTTAGGATAGGAAGCTTCGTCGTACTTTGCAAAAGCAGGCGCCTTAAACTTATGGGGAATCACCACCCCAGAGGATAAGCCTAGGTCTCCAAAGTCCAACCCGGGCACATGTTGAATTTCCATAGCACTTAAGCGGTCCTCCAGCTGTTTGTTCCTATCCTCGGCAGGAGGATACTGTTCATCATTATAATCCGTCTCGTTGTCAGAGACCACGGAACTAGGAACCCCTCTCTCTTGCGGGCTATCTTTTCCTACAGATGAAGTAGTCAGCTCAACCTCATTCTGCGGTCCATTCCCAGATCTACGTCTAGTGTTGAACAAAACGGTCCTCTTCTTCTTCTTCTTCCTCTCTTTCAGAATCAGAGTTTTCAAATCCTGTTGACCCTGGGCTAGGCTCATAACCAACTCCTCGAATTAGGCATTCTGGGCCTGGAGGGCCTTGATAGCTTGTTCAGTGGAAGGTTCGGTAGACATGATGACTGCTGAAATAAACTGCGAAGAAGATAAGTGACCTATAAAAAGGGTACCTTTAATGCAATGATATGTATGATATATGTATGCAATGTTTTCAAGGATCTCGCGGGGTAAACAAGAAAATTGTTAGAATTTGAATTTTGTAGCTTGATTGAAGGAACTTCATGTTGCTGAGAGTCCTTCTTCAAGAGTCAAGGCTCACCATATCGAGTGGGTCATAGCCCCTGACTCAAGTCATCATGTTTTGATCTCCAAAGAACCTTGGCTAGAGGAAAATAAATCCCCTTTTCCCCTTGCTAGACAGTTGGTTCATCATGACCTACATCACAAACCCTTGAGATCCTTGAAATGGGTTAGTCCTTATGCAGGATGTATGCAATGTTATGATGTTATGATGTTATGTACATGGATGCAAAAGTAAGCAGGTGTATATACAGACAATCATATTCACACAAAGAAAACAAGTCCTTAGGTTTAGGCTTGCATGGGGTTCATAGGTAAGTACCCTTTTGAAGTTAGTTGGCTCAAAACCTGTCCTATAAATAGTAACCGGGTTCTAAGGAGCTCAATATCATTGGATTGTTTTCTATGTTCATTGTTTGGATTTAGCCACTTAACTGGCGACCAAAATATTCCAAGAAAATAACCCTCAATGAGTGTAGTATCGAGTATCTACCAACTTCGGACTGCACCAAAGTCGGTCATCTCACTACCCCTAAAAGGCCAGGATGGTCAAGTAAGGTTCTAAGGTCAGTTGATGCTTCGCGACACCACGCGGCGGCCCCGTACTCTCCTTGACTTGACTCAAGGGTTACCGGTACTCACCAAAGTGCCACATCAATGTAGCAACTGCTTCAACCATGTCGGTGTACCCCGCACAGTTCCCTCACAGTTTGTTGCTACCTCTAAAGGGTATCCCCAGATCCGGGTTAGGATCTATAAAACTCCGATTCAAGCCCACAATATTAAAGCATTCAAGGCATACAATTGAAAACATGGTGATCTAATCCTAAGGTACACCTCACTTATAATTTAATTCCCCAGCAGAGTCGCCAGTTTTGTGATCGGTGGAAATAGAACTGACTATTTTGGAATGCTGGTTCTCGAAATGTCGCGGTAAGCAAGAGTCGCCACCGTCTTTTATTTTCTCCAACAAGGAAAGGACAAAAGCACAGCAAAATTCCTTTTCGAGATGTTTCTCGGTTCGGGAGGTAGATTATAGAAAGGGGAGGTGTTAGCACCCTTTCTATCTGTGGTTATCCACGGGCTCTTAGGTACTTGCTCACTATGTTTTCAAAAATGTTTGCTTTTCTTGTGTTTGTGGGTTTTGAAAAAGTTTATTTTGAAAACTTCTAGGTAACTCTTGTATCAGTCCTCAAGAGTGTATGAAGTATTTTTTTGAAAACTTTTGTCAGAAAAGTGTAAGTGCGAAAAGTAGTTTTGTTTTTTTGAAAGGGCAAGTACCCAGGAGAAATCTACCTACTCAAAAGAAATTAAGCTGTGTAAATTCCCTTGAGACAATACTATCCCACTATTGAGAAGTAGGTAGCACCGTCATTGGAGTTATTCGGGTCAATTCGATTATAGGGACATGTGGTCACCAAAGCAATAGTAGGACGCCTTAGCGGTAACCCTAATGTCCTAGATCCTTTTTATCCGAGGCAACCGTTTCGAGGCAACTTGGACCTTTAGACAGGAGGGCGACCTCTAAAACACCCTATACTCAATGACCACGTTGAGGCAACCAAGTGAGGCGTACCCTAGGAGTGGCATGTGCGAGTGTGTCAGGATTCAGTTAAATTATCTTTGCACATGTTATTGTGAGCTACGAGTTGATTTTAATTTTCAGGCAAGTCTTGTCATGCATAATTAACAGTTATTAATTTGCGGAAAGTAAATTGCAGAAAGTAAATCTACGCTATTACAAGGCGTCGGGTATTTACATCGCCAAAAACATAACCCTTGAAAAGATAAATTGCGGGAAAATAAAGAAAGCGATAAAAGATCCTAATTAACGCTATTACATCCTCGGAGCAATTACATAATAATGATAAAAAATAATATGTGCGAAAAGAAATTAAATCGGAGAAGTCCTTAGGGTTTTGACCCTTTTTGAGAAAAGAATGAATTTTTGGTTATTTTGCATTAAATTAAACCTAATTCTAATTAATTAAATAATTAAAAGAAAAAAGTATTTTTTTTAGTTTTTTTAATGTTTTAAGGAAATAAATAAAAAGAAATTAAAATTGTCAAGAAAACCCTAATTCTATTTTATTTTATTTGTTATGAAAATAATTAAAGTTAACCTAATTAAAACAACTAAATTAATTAATTACATTTATTTACAAAAAAATAAAGTGAAATTAATAAATAATAATAATAATAATAATATTTACATTTTTAGTTTTCTGAATTTATTATGAAAATAATAATTATGTTAATTAAATAATAATAATAATAATAATAATAATAATAATTAGTAAACTAAAATAAAAAGGAAAAGAAAATAAAAAGGAATAATAAACCAGGGGGTGATGGGCCATTATGGAGGTGTTGATTGTAATTTGAGGCCCAATAAGCACACAAGCCTGTTTGACCTTGGGGAATTGTCCACGCGCATGGTTGACTGGGAGTATGGTGGTCATCCAGCTTTGGACCACCAGATTTATGCTTATGGCCACTTGGCGCCTGGGATGTGAAAGTGCATGGTGGACATCTTGTTGGAAAGTTGCATATGAACCTGTAAGGAAAAATAATAGAAGTGTTTTTGGGGGACCTGGGAATCGAACCCAGGTCCCAATGATCACCAGCCAGCGCATCATCCACCAAGCCATTTGCACGCGTTTGCATTATAATAATAAGTAAATATAATATATAAAAACAATCCCATATGTTGTACAAACAAATAAACGCGCGCCCTTTTTGAATTACCCAATGGTATGCCAACAGCTCATCGTCTTCCTCATATTTCCTGTAAAAACACAAACAGATAGCGGGGGTTTTTAACCCCCACAACCTACAACAACGAGACATAGCGATTAGCTCTAGGATTTACATAAATGTTTCGCGAGGGTCCCCTTGGATTCGTTTGGTCTCGACGATTTCAACCATAGGTCTCTCAAGGCTTAATTTTTGTTGTACTGTAAAGCCCTAATTTAAAGGCTTATGAACCCTAGAATTCATCAATGGCATCTTGTCATTCTGTGCGTTTTAATTCAATAAAACTATGCCAATAGCTTCATGAGGTCTCTAGCAACATAAAACAAACAAGAAATCATGTTAATGATGCATGAATCATGAATTACGATTATGAGAAGAAATGTCAAATCGTGCGACTGTAAGTGATGATTTCTTGAGCCTTAGCGTTTGGTTTTGATTGCAATACGTCTCTGGGAACCCCTGCAATAGATTAGAATCAATAAAAGCCTTTGAATCGTGCTAGAATATGGAAATCAGTTTTCAAGTTTCTTGAGTTTTTTTCAATGTGGTTATGGCTTTCTTGCAGCAGCTTTCACGTATGCATGATTAGGATTAGCTTGTGTACTTATAGGAGAATGAAACTAGGTCACAATCTTGCAAAGAAATCCATGGAATTGATGTTTGAATATTTTTGATTGGAAAAAGTTTCTAAATTGGGAGATTTTGATATCCTTGATTGGTACACGAAATTGCCAGCATGATTAGGTCATTCTTGCTTCACAAAAAGATTGAAAAATCAAATCTTTGTATTTCCTACAATTTAAACTAATTAAATGAATTAAAATCAATTAAAAATCCAATTAATTAATAAAAAATGAGAAAATAATTCAATTAATATTAATGGGTCGTGCATAAGTCATGGATGAAGTTTCAAGAATAAATTTGAGGCCCATTAGCAAAAACAAGATGTTTTGAGCAAAGTTGACTTTTGGAAATTCATGAAAATTTCCCAACTTCTCCAATGCATATCTTGCTCAATTTTGATAATATGGACATGTTCTTGGACATTTTGGAAATGTCTTGAAGTCCTCTAACCAATGCCTTTGGTCCCATGTCATTTGGATTTACCAATCTCAAGTTATGGTCTTTGACTTAAAGTGCACTTTTGTTGACTTTTAAAATTGACCTATAATGTAGAAATTGATAACTTTTTGTGAGAGCATTTCTTGGACTTGGAGTGTGAAGATGGATTGTAGGAAATGTCATCCCCTTAAAAATGAGCATTGGATGGGATTTTTCTGATGAACCATGAAAAAGTTATGCCCTGGTCAAGATACAGTTGACTTTTCTACTGTCCAAAAATAGTAACTTTTTGCATCTTGATGATTTTTGAACCATGCTTGAGGAATCATGATGAAGACTTGATCAAATGATTATTGTGACCTCAAAATAAGATGTTGACCAAAAATTCTGACTTTTGACTGTAAAATGACCATTTTACCCTTGCAGTTGACTGTTGATCAAATAGGGCCTTTGACTGTGCAAATTGGCATTGTGAGCCTTGAGACTTGACATGTAGGTGCTTGAGCATGCATATAGGCTTATGAGACTTGATTGAGCCATTGAAAACCCCAAATTCCTTGAAAGAAACAAAACCCTAATTTTGACTGGCTTATGAGGCATTTGGATTGTGCAACCTCTTGAGTAAACCTGAACCATTTGAGGATGATTCTTGACAAACCTTGAAGAATATGGGAGGGAAAATTTTGGGGTACAACAGCTACTGTTTCGACCGTGTCGGTATACCCCGCACAGCTCTATCACAGTTTATTGCTACTTACCTATAAGGAATTCCCTTATCTGGGTTTAGGATCCAAACAACCCAAACAGATACCCTTAAAAGTAAATCAAACAAGATAATCCAAACAAGAAATTAAAATGACCTAGATCCTAAGGTAAACCCCACTTTTTATTGTCCCCAGCAGAGTCTCCAGTTCTGTAATACGGTGGCAGAACTGACTGTATAGGTACTACTAGTTTTGCATTTTTTGTTCACAAATGTCGTGGTAAGCAAGAGTCGCCACCATCTTTTATTTTAACCAACAAAGGAAAAGGGAAAAAGAACAGAAAAAACCTTTTTCGAGATGTTTCTGAGTACGGAGGGGGGGGGGGGGGGTAGATTATAGAAAGGGAAGGTGTTAGCACCCTTTCTATCTGTGGTTTTCCATGGGCTCTTAGGTACTTGCTCATTTTTAAATTGATTTTATGTGTTTGCGTACTTTTAAAAAATTTTGAAATTGTCTTAGTGCGACGATTCATTTTATGGTAACCCTTGTATCAGTCCTCAAGAGTGTGATAAAGTGTTTTTGAAAACTTTAGTTAAAAAGAGTGTGAAAGTGTAGGGAGTAAAAAGTTGTTTGAGCAAGTACCTAACAATTATCTACCTAATCGAAAAATATTGTTCGTTTTCTTATTTCCTTTAGACAGCGTTATCCTACTATTAAGGAGTAAGTAGCTCCATTGTTGGAGTTTAAGGTACAATTGAAAGGGACGATTATGGTCAATTAAGGCAACAGGGCAAGATCTCTTAGTAATTGTCCTAAAGTTATAAGATCGCAGTTTGTTTTACCAAGGCAACTTTCAAAAGGGACTTGTGATCTCTGAATTAGAGGACAGTCACTAAGAATTCTCACGTTCGAGAATAGTGACCGTATTTTTCCGAGGCAACTGAAGTGGGAGATGCCATAGGGGTGAGCATGTGCAAGTGTTTGATTTCAATTTTTTTATCTTTGCACAGTTAGGGTTTTCTACTATTTTAAATTATTTATCTTTTGCATACAATCCTACACATACATCTAACAGTTTATAATTGCAGAAAATAAAAGCAGAAAAGAAAACCTAATTATTCCAGGGCTTCGGGGGATGGGGATTACATAACCAAGAACTTTGGGGATTTGAACAGTAAAACAGGAAAGGACAGTAAATAACCTAATTAACTATTACAAACCTCGGAGCAAATTACATTAATTGGAAAAATAAATAAATAATGCGCACGAGAATAAATTAAATATCCTAAAGAATCTACTTAAATAAAGAAAATATTTTTGATTTTTTTATTGAGAAAACTAAATATTTGTGAATTAAACCTAATTTTTTCTAATTAACTTTACTTAATGAAAACAAATCAATTCAATATCATTAAATTAATTAATTTTCAAAAAAACTAATTTTAATAAAAAAACCTAATTCTATATTTTTTGTGATTTTATTAATTTTATGATTTAATATTAAAATATGATTTTTAAAACTATAAAACAAATAACACAAAATAATGAAATAAATAAGAAAACCAAGAATGGGCCTGATGCTGGAAGTGATTTTGGTGGTGCATGGCTGAATTTTGCAAAGCCCAGAATAGCTGGCCCATCTGCCTTACGCGTGATTCAGTGAGGCTCTCATCTGGGGGTTCACCATGCGCTGCTTTGCTAGACGTTTAGATCTGATCACGTGATAAACTTGATGGTTGAGATCAGGGGCGCATGCTGGACATTTGATGGTGAGGCACATGGGATCTGCAGGAAATAACTCAGAAAATAGGAAAATGTTGAGACCTTGGATCGAACCCAGGTCTTTCCTCTCAAAGGCTAACATCTGGACCAACTGTGCTGGAAAGCCATGTTGTATATATAATAATTAAATAACAATATAAGCCAAACAAAACACTATTCCCAGAAAGCGCGCGTGGATTCCAACCCTCAAATGGGATGCTGCCACCAGATCTTCTTCTTCATGGGGCTGTCGCTTTTGATACCAAACCTTTACCTATAGAAAAAATTGTCACTAAAAGCTATAGTGACAGTTTTTGCCCATAGCTATAACCCTGCAAAATCTCAAAATACACTAGAAGCAATATTAATCAGAACCAAAGGCATGAACCAATTTCTCATGACCTCCTGAATACAATACCACCAATAATGTGGTCCAATTTGGCCTGTATCTGGAGTTCCCAATTTGGGACCTCAAAACCGTAGTAATGGCGCAGGCTTATTCATGTACTAAACATCAAACTAAATCATCCAGAATCATTGCGAGTGTGATAATAAACATGAATATATAGCTAAAACTTGTTTATGCTGGATAAATCAACGAAATCAAATTTAAGAAAATATGTAAACTGTGATGAAGGTTGGGCGCGATTCTGCAGGCTTCAGGCTTTAGGAATGCTTGCAACGGCTTTAGTGAATGTTCAGAAACCTGGTTTGATCCTTGGAATGGCTTGAATTGGTCTGTGAAGGAGAATGGGCTCTGCACTTTTTGACAAAAAGTTTGAACTTTGTTCTTGATGTAGAGGCAGGCTGCGCAGTTTTTCTTCTTTTTTAGGGTTAACAATGCTTGTGTATATGTACTGAATCACATTGTGGCAACTAGTATGGAAAGAATCCAAAGATATCAATGCCTTTCAATTTTGTTTCATTTCTTTCCAATTTTGAATATCCTTTCCCATTCATAGCTTGCACAGTTTATTTGGCTATTGACACCACATGAGATCTCCATTCAATGCAAAAATCATTCCTAAAACAAATTATGTGAGTTATTTTGATTTATTTGATTTTATTTGAGTTTTAAATGAATAAAAATCAAAATAAATTATATAAATAAATAAATAAGGCATGGAGGGTCGCATAGGTCGTGGACCATGTTAGAACTGAGATTCAATCTTAAAAAGATGGGCCCATGTGGGAAAAAATTCAATTTTGGGCACTGTTGACTTTGTGCAAATTTCCAAAAATGGCCAACTTTGTCAATGGATATCTCTCTCAATTTTGACCCTAAGAGGGTGTTCTTGGACTTTTTAGAATGCTTAGGATGCCCTATAAACAACCCTTTTGGTTTCATCTCCATTGGAGCTTCCATGTTCATGTAAGAAACTTTGACCCAAAAAGTGTTTTTGTTGACTTTTGAAAAGGACCTATAATGTCTGAATTTATATCTTTTCATGAGTGCATTTCTTGAACTTGAGGGATGAATATGAGTTGTGGGGAATTAGATTCTCTTAAAAATGAGCCTTGGATGAGAAATTTATGATAAAGTATGAGAAAGTTATGCCTGGTCAAATTTTGGTTGACTTTACCTATAGGAACCCTAATTTAGCAACTTTTGAGTTTTGATGAATTAGGAGCATTCCTTGAGGAATCATGATCAACCCTTGACCAAATGATGGATATAACTTCAAAATGTTGATGTTGACCAAAAATCTTGAAGTTTGACTGTATGTGGGTCACAGTTGACTTTTGACCTAATATACTTGATTTTCAAGCATTTGAGCAGTTGACTGGGCAAACTTGTTGTGCAAGGCATGAAACTTGGAATAGATGTTCTTGGAGGCATAATAGGACCATGGAAAGCAATTTAAGTCTTTGAAGCTCATACAACTTTATGAAAAGTGAAACCCTAGTTGGAGGTTCATTTCCTTAAGAAGAGAACTTGTCTGGTCAATTCTTGGGCATCCTTGGGCAAGGTTGGGACCTCAATGGGCATGTATTGAATAAAATGAGAGGGAAAATTTTGGGATACAACACTGTGCAACTATGTTCGAAGGAGATGAACAAAATGAAGATTTGACAAGTCAAAATGAACAAGTTGATACTTCTACTGGTCGAATCGAATAATCACTTGTGCAACTTTGTTCGAAGAAGATGAACAAGATGAAGCTTCGACAAGTCAAAATGAACAAGGTGATACTTCGACTGGTCGAATCGAAGAACCACATGTTCAAAAGGAAAGAAGATCCACAAGAACAAGAACTGAGTTATACTAGGCTAATTGGATATGAGAGGTTTCCAGATCAAGCAATCGATACATATGGTGACTTAATTGAAGAAGCCGTGATGGTGAAGCCTTGAGCAATTCGAATTGGTGTGAAGTCGTGAAAGAAGAACTTAGAGCCATCGAAAAGAAAAAAAACTTGGGAGCTTGTCGAAAAAAACAATAAGAAACCAATTGATGTGAAATATAGCTACAAGTCAAAACGAAAACCCAAGAGGATGAAGCCTGTTGGGCTTGGACTGATTAGCTTTAGGCCCAAATTCGAGCAAGACACCAACCATAACATGTATAGGTTCATTATGTTTCAAGAATGTCAATAAAATTATCAAAATGTCAACTTTTCAAATATTTTGATTTCGCTTTCAAAGCCATGTTTAATGGATGATTCATGCCATATTTGTTCACAACTACACCCCTATATAAATACAAGACCAGATCAGAAGCAGGGGACACACACACATTGCCTGAAAAAGCCACACAGAATTCACAAAATTTCCATAAGTTGTCTTTGCAAGCATCCTCAGTCCAAACCAAGCCCACTACTCACTCCCTGAAAGTCCCAGGAGTGTTTCCCAGGCCTTAAGCACATCCAACACGTGTAAAATCTCCCTCACTCGATCTCACCATTTGGTAAAAATTCCTTAATCTCAAACTCATAGAGCACACGATTTAAATTCATATTGATCATATTTACATATTGTTGCTGATATTTATGTTTAATCGAACGTGTTACATGTGAGCAAAGATGCAGGGATGAGATCGTGCAATTGTTAGGGCACGATCTGAGATTTCCTTTGAATATCTAGAATTAGGTCGTTTTAAGCTAAACTGAGATTGGATTTGAGATCAAGGGAGTCGAATCAAAGGGAAGAAACCTGATTTCAAGACCCAGGTCGTGCGTTTTGTTTTTTCAGACAATTGTCTTGCAGATCCAATGCTTGCAGATTCCACGTGCACACCATGCACCACGTGGTCAACACCACTAGATCCCATCTTTTCAGATCCAGCGCTCTCAGACGCGCAACTCACCATGCACCCTCAACAGATTCCCTCACTAGATCCAATTGCATATTTGGACTCATCTTACTTGGGCCCAATGAATGTCAATTTGCACCCCCTATTTACTTTTGCTACTAGGCCCATCTTTATTTTCTTTTTTTATTCATTTTGTTTATTTCTTTTAATTCCTTTTTTTATTTTAACCAATAAACAAATATAAAATTCACATAAAAATAGATTTAGGATTTTTCTTAATTAAATTTTAATTTTGGTAAATTAATTAACTAACCACTTTAACATTTTCTTAATAGAACTTAGGTTTAATTTTATTTTAATTCATTTTCCTTTTCATAACAAAAATACCAAAAAAACACAGAATTAATTTATTTTCTTTAAATTTCATGTTTCTTTAATAATTAACCTTTTTATCTTTAAATATAGATCTTGATCAATTATTTTTTTAACTTAAACCATTTTCATAAATTAAAACAAAAAACAAACAAAAAATTTTCTCTTAAGATTTTTTTAGACGTCCTTTCAGCTCGCGCGTGTTATCATCTTTCACATTCTATTTTTCATACTATTGTAACTTCCTACTTGATGTAATAGAATAACTAGGACTTTTACTTTTTCTGCTTTATTCCCCATTTTGGACATGTAATTAATCCCCCTCCCCGAAGCCTTGTTATAGTTTAGAATTTACACTTCCGCACTTTTAATTTCTGCAAACTATTAATTGTTAGATGTAGGCCTAATAGGATTGTATGACAATAATAACAAATAAACGCTAGAAAACCTAACACAAGACAAAAATAACTGAATACAACACAATTGCACATATATACCTCTAGGGTATCCCACTTTGGTTGCCTTCGGAAAAAATAGTCACATCTCTCGAAACGTGAGAGATTTTAGTGGCTATCCTCCGGTATAAAGATCATAAGTCCCTCGATGACCCTCTCGACGTTGCCTTGGTAAAATGATCTTAAAACCCTAGGGTAATTACTAAATTATATTTCCCAGTTGTCTTTGTGACTGTATAAACGTCCCTTCGAATGTCCCTCAAACATCCAACGAATAGGGCTACCTACTCACTAATATTAGGATAGCACCGTCTAAAGGAAAAGCGGAAAAGAACAACCTTTCGAGTAAAGTAGATAGTTGTTAGATGCTTGCTCAAACAATTTTTACACTTACACAAAACTTCTTTCAAAAACATTTTCAAACACTTTGTATACGTTCTCTACCATTCCGGGAAGCATTACAAAGTTTGCCGCACTAAGGTGCTTTCAAAAATGCTTTTCAAAAACACACAAAGCACAAGGTATTTCAAAATGAGCTAGCATCTAAGAGCCCGTAGAAAACTACGGATGGAAAGGGTGCTAACACCTTCCCTTTCCATAATCTACCCCCTTACTCAGAAAACTCTTGAAAGTTCTTTTTCTTTTCTTTTCACCCTTTCCTTTGTTGGATAAAAGAAAAGTCAGTGGCGACTCTTGCTTACTGCAACATTTGCGAATACAAACACAAAACCAGTATAACAGTCAGTTCTCCCACCATATTACAGAACTGGCGACTCTGCTAGGGATAGACTTATAAAATGGGGTTAGCTTAGAGTTTAGTTCATTTTTAATTGTGTGTTTATTATGCTTTAGTTTTAAGGGCTTGTTTGGCTTGTTACTAAAAGATCCTACACCCGAATCTGGGGCACCTTTTAGGTAAGCAGCAATAGATCGTGGAGACTGTATGCCGTAGACTGATATGGTTGAAGTGATGGCTGAGTTAGTGTGACACATTTGTTGGTGCCGATATCCCTTGTGTTAAATCGAGGAGAATATGGGGTCGTTGTGTGGTGTCATAAAGCACTAACGGACCTTAGAACCTTAGTTGAACAAACATGTCCATTAGAAAGTAGTGAGATAGTTGGCCTCAGTATAAAGCTAAGGATTGGTTGATACTCGATACTACACTCATTGAGATTGGACTTTCGGGATATTTCAGCCGCGAGAAAAGATCTCCCGAGATGAAATAATGCCTGATAAAGAAAGATCAGTGATATTGAGACTCCTTAGAACCCGGTTATTTTTCTAGGACAGGTTGAACCAACTAAACTTCAAGAGGGTACTTATCTATAAACCTCATGCAATCCTAAACCTAAGGTCTTGTGTGGTTTTCTTGTGTATGATTAAATTGTTCAAACATAACATCATGCATCATAAGATAAATTTTCATTTCACTAACCATTTCAAGGATCAAGGGAATTTATCTTTATTCTGTTTTGTAGATCATGGCTTCCGTTTGTAGAAATACCATCTGAATCAGCTTTGTGATAATACCTCTCCAACTCAAAGAACTAGTATCAAGGGTTCCTAAGACTTCTTCGTTCACCAAGAAATATGGTCGACTTCTGAACCTGGTTACCTCAAACTCTGATGAGAAGATGATGGGTGTACTCTTTCAGTTCTTTGACCCCAAACACCATTGCTTCACATTTCTCGATTATCAGTTGGTACCCACTATGGAAGAGTTCTCTAAATTATTGGGTATACCTATTCTTGATCATATTCCTTTTATCGGTTTAGAGGAACCTCCAAATCTAGAGTTCATTGCAGTAGCCTTGCATCTGAAACGGTCAGACATTGTATCCAACTGGGAAACAAGAAGCGGAGTCAAGGGTTTCCTAGTCAAGTTCCTATTAGAAAAGGCTCAGTTGTTTTAGGATGACTTATATTTTCAAGTTTAGAGGAAGTCTTGGCTCTTCTAATCTATGGATTAGTATTATTCCCTAACCTGGTCTTACTCATAAATGTGAATGCTGTCAAGGTTTTCCTCTCTCGTAACCTCGTGCCTACTTTACTCGGAGATATCTTGCATTCCCTCCACACTCGTACCATGAAGAGAAGAGGGTCTCTTATATGTTATATACCATTACTATCTAGGTGGTTTATTTCGCAACTTCCTCAATCAGTATTGAAGAATGAAGAAAGTTTGGGTTGGTCGCAAAGGATAATGTCACTTTCTCACTCGAATATTCATTGGTACTCCCGGTCTATGGGAGATATTTCTGTCATCGACTGCTGTAGGGAATTCCCTAACGTCCCAGTCCTTGGAATTAGGGGAGGTATGACTTATAATCCCTCTCTGGCTCTGCGAAAATTCGGTTATGCTCGAAGGGATGGTCCCCATGATATGCTTATCCAAGGCATTATATTCAACTACGAGGGTGATGTTCAAGGGTATCATCAAAGGTTCATACGGGCTTGGGGCATGGTAAACAGGTTTAATAGCAAGACTTTGGGGCCTAAGACTTCCATCCCTATGGAGCCTTATCTCAAATGGGTACGAGCTCACACCCAAAACCTTATGATGTCGTATACAGCCATCTTGCCAATAATTGTGGAACCTATCACCGAAGGGGATATTCCTTATACAGTTATCCACCCTGACATGCCCACTGATCTTGAAGAGTTGCAGAGGTCTTGGATTCAGTTGAAGAAAGAACGGGATACCTTTAGAGATCAATTCTACACCAATGAGAAGAAAGTGTTGGAGCTCACGAAGCGACTTCACAAAGAAAAAAATCTTAATTTCTAGCTCGACACGAAGAGGAAACACCCATGGGAAACCTGATTTTTTTAGAATTTTTTTTAAATTGTAAGCCTAAAAGACAGTTGTAATTTGAATTCTACTAATAAAATCTTTTTTTATTTTGGTTCGCAAATTTAAATTTCCCGAAGTCCTTGAAAACATTGCATAAGCATATCATGCATATCATCACATAAACAGGTTTCAGGACAGGTTTCTTTTCTTTTCGTTGTTTATTTCAGCAAAAAGAAATGGCTCTTGAACAAAATATCAAGGACCTTCAAGCCCAGAATTCTCAATTCCAGCAGATGTTCCTGTCTCTGGCTAAGGGACAAGAAGACCTGAAGGATCTGATTCTCAAAGATAAGAAGAAAAAAACAAAGAAGCCAGTGGGTGTCCTGAATATGGGAAGGAGATTCAGAGGACCATCAAAGTGGGCTCTAGACTTTGCAACTCCATCAAATGAGTGGGACAATCAGGAAGAGAAGCCAAAAGAAGAAGAAAACAAACCGGGGGCTAATTAAGAAGAAGCTGATTACTCTGAGGAACAATATCCCCCTGTTGATGACAAATACAAACAGCTGGAGGATCGTCTCAATAGAATGGAAATTCAGAGGGTACCTGGTCTGGATTTTGAAGAATTAGGTCTGGTTTCTGGAGTGGTCATCCCACAAAAATTCAAATTTCCAACTTTTGCAAAATATGATGGTGTTTCATGTCCCAAGCTTAATTTAAGATCTTATGTCAGGAAGATCCAGCCTCACACGGCTGATAGAAATTTGTAGGTGCATTTCTTCCAGGAAAGTTTATCAGGGACTCAATTGGAATGGTTCTATCAGCTGGAGGGAACCAACATTCGTAACTGGGAGGATTTGGCTGCTGCTTTCTACAGCCAGTACCAATATAATGCTGACCTCTCTCCAACTTGTACACAACTTCAAAGCATGTCTATGGGTTCTAGCGAGGGCTTTAAATATTATGCCCAGAAGTGGAGAGATATTGCGGGAAGAGTCCAACCTCCTTTGTCTGATAGAGAGCTTGTAGATATGTTCTTGGGTACTTTGTCTGGTCCATTTTTCAACAATTTGATTGGAAGCTCTTCAGCTGGGTTTATTGAGCTGATATTGACTGGTGAGCAAGTAGAATATGGTATCAAGTGCAGTAATATTCAGAGAGATGCATCTTTAAGTACAGTGAAAAAAACATTCTCTGGGAAGAAGGAAGTAAGTGTTGCCTACGGCCAGAGGAATCAAAGCAAAACTGAACACCATTTAATGTTAGAAGTTGTGATGATCTCCAACCCTGCATCAAATCAAAAACAAAATAATCAGCACAGACAGGATGCGCCCAAAAGACAGTTCACCCGGATTAACATGTCATTATCTCAGGTTCTGCCACACCTGTTAAAGTTTAATTTCTTTACTCTAAGGGAGGCTCCTAAAAATCCAAATACTACTTCTCCCCGATATAATCCAAAAGCTCGATGTGCCTACCATTTCGACAATCCGGGGCATGATACAAACGATTATTGGGCTCTGAAAAACAAAGTGCAAGATCTCATTGAGACAAAGGAGATTGAATTTTACCCTCCGGAAACCCCCAATGTAATAACTGCACCAATGCCCAAGCATGGCCAGGGTGTTAATGTTGTTGATGATGACATGTTTGTTTCTTCTGTTGACGAACTAGTTACTCCTTTTCCGATTGTTAAAAAGAATCTCTTGCAAGCCTGTTTATTTTCGGGTTGTGATGAAGGTTGCCACTTGTGTACGTCTCTACCCAATGGTTAATTGTTTTTGAAGATAGGTGTCCAACGCTTGATGAACAAAAGAGAAATTTTGTTTGAAAAGACTCCCTCTACAAGAAATTTGTGTGAAGATATATCAATAATTACCATTTCCGACAATCCTCCCAGGGTCTCCTCCAAAAGACCCATTAGGATTACATCTGTTCTTAAGGTTTCTCCTTTAATTATCACTTTTCTTGGGCCGATACCATATTCCTCCGATAAAGTTATTCCTTGGAATTATGGGACTGACGTTTACTACCATGGCTTCAAGAAAGACTTACTGGCCATTAAGAATGAAGATACTAAAGAGACTGATCCTAACATCGACAATATTGTTAGGACCAATAAAATTAATAGAAGCGGGAGGATTTTCTCTCCCAAAATTTCTCTGAAGATTATTGTCACTCCTTTGGTTATTCATGTTGCCACTCTTGCTGCTACTCCTATTGCTACTCTTGTTATTACTCATATTGCTACTCCTACTGTCATTCTTACTACTGAGTCAGCTGAGACTCGAGGCGAAACAATATTGGTTGAGCCTACCCAGACGGAGGCACCTAAAGAAACCATTCCTGAGGCCTCTAAAAAAGAAATGGAGGAGATCTTGAAAATCATACGGAAAAGGGACTATAATGTTTTGGAATAATTAGGGTTGACCCCGTCAAAAATTTCAATGCTAGCCTTATTGATATGCTCTAAAGCCCATGCTAAGGCTTTGGTAAAGTTCCTGAAGTCTTCTCATGTGCCTCAAGAACTTCTTCCAACCAATTCAAGAATTGGGTTGCTAGTTTGACAGTTGATAATGGACTTGGTTTCTCTGATGCTGATTTAACATCCAGAAGAAGAAAGCATAATGATGCCCTTCATCTCTCTATTGAGTTCAAGGGAACTACCCTAGCTCATGTTCTAGTGGATACAGGTTCATCATTGAATGTCTTACCTAATACTGCTTTGGACAGATTGGACTGTGAAAGACTGACTTTGAAGCCCAGTAATATTGTGGTGAGTGATTTTGATGGTTCTAAAATAATGGTACACGGGGAGGTGGACATCCCTATTAAAGTTGGTTCTCATACCTTTGACTCAACCTTTTACGTAATGGGCATTCGCCCATCTTACTCTTGTTTATTGGGTCGCCCTTGGATCCATGGGGCCAATGATGTTACTTCTACTCTGTGTCAAATGCTGAAGTACCTAGTTAATGGAAAGATTGTTACAGTCCATGGCGAGGAAGAGTATATGGTGAGCCACCTGAACTCTTTCAGGTATGTTGAGATGGACGGCGAGTTCATTGAGACCCCCTGCCAAAAGTTTGAAGAGGTTCCTCAGACAATTGTTTCAACCAAGATTGCTATAGATATCCCAAAGATTACCAGACCTCCCTTGAAGATGGCTTCTCTAAAGGATGCCAAAGCAGTAGTCAAAGAAGGTGGGTGTACCATTTAGGGCCAACTCCCTGATATCCCCTACAAATCTGACAAGTTTGGCTTGGATTTTACTTTAGGAGCCCAAAGAGGTTTTCGTCGTGCTCGCGCCGGAGGACCACCGCTACGCATCAGCAACCATGGAATCAATGCTTTGAAGGACAGTGATAGTTAATGCGACATGGACAAATGGATCTTCCCAACTATCAACGGTGGACTCAACAATTAGGAGGCCAAGGATTTTGTTCCTATTATTTTTATCCAGGAGTAATTGTCTTTTTATTTTTGGAATATAATATTTAAACAATTTAAACTCTAAAGCCTTGTGCTTTATCCGAGGCACAATGGTCTATTTGTGAGGGTTATTGCTTCATCTTCATATGTCATTAATAAATCATTGGACGTTTTGCATACAAATTTTACGCTCTTTGTCTTTCTTTTCTGCTTTCATTTTAAACAGCTATGCTCTCTTACACACACCCATATATCAAACTACAGATCCACATCCACTCTGGATCCCATTGATAACAGATCTGCTATTGCCAATTATAACTTTGAAAATCCGATCTACCAAGCCGAGCACGAAGGTGAGGAATATTGCGAAGTACCGGGATAACTTGCCAAACTGTTACAACAGGAGGAAAGGGCAATACAGCCTCATGAAGAGTCGATTGAGACAGTAAACTTGGGTACTGAAAAGGATAAAAAGGAAGTCAAGATAGGTGCCAACTTGGAGCATAATGTCAAAGAGCGGTTAAAACAGATGTTACATGACTATGTTGAGATCTTTACCTGGTCATACAAAGACATGCCAGGGCTAGAAACTGATATTGTGGTTCATCGTCTACCAACGAAAGAAGACTGCCCTCTAGTAAAGCAAAAGGTTCTTCGTATGCGTCCAGAGATGTCAGAAATGATCAAAGCTGAAGTTATGAAATAGTTCAACATCGGTTTCTTGGTTGTTACCTCTTATCCATAATGGGTTGCTAATGTTGTTCCGGTACCTAAGAAGGACGGTAAGGTACGTATGTGTGTGGATTACAAAGACTTAAATAGGGTAAGCCCTAAGGATGACTTCCCGCTTCCCCATATTGATGTTTTGGTTGACAATACTGCACAACATAAGACATTCTCCTTCATGGACGATTTATATGGTTATAATCAGATCAAAATGGCACCTGAAGACATGGAGAAAACAACCTTCGTTACACAGTGGGGTACTTTGTATTATAAAGTCGTGCCATTTGGATTGAAGAACACCGGGGCAACCTATCAGTGTGTTATGGTATCTTTATTTCATGATATGATCCATCACGAGATAGAGGTCTATGTCGATGATATGATATCCAAGTCTCAAACTGAAGAAGAGCACCTTGATCATCTGCAAAAGTTGTTTGAAAGATTTAAGAATTACAAGCTGAGACTGAACTTGAACAAGTGCACCTTTGGAGTAAGATCTGGTAAGCTCTTAGGCTTCATTGTCAGCGTCAAAGGTATGGAAGTAGACCCTGCAAAGGTTAAAGATATACAAGAAATGCCAACTCCCCGCACTGAGAAGGAGGTTAGGGGATTCTTGGGGCGTCTAAACTACATTGTCAGATTCATTTCCCAACTAACCGCTACTTGTGAGCCAATCTTCAAATTATTGAAGAAAGATCAAGTCGTAAAATGGAATGACAATTTTCAAACCTCCTTTGAAAAAATCATGGAATATCTTCAAGAGCCTCCAATTTTGATGCCGCCAATTGAAGAAAGACCTATGATCATGTACTTAACAATATTAGAGAATTCGATAAGGTGTGTGTTGGGGAAGCATGACGAGTCTGGTCGAAAAGAGCACGCAATATACTACCTTAACAAAAAGTTTACCGACTGTGAAACAAGATACTCATTGCTCGAGAAAACTTGTTGCGCTTTGGCATGGGCTGCTCGCCGACTGAGACAGTATATGTTGACTCACACTACCTTGTTGATATCTAAAATGGATCCTATCAAATACATCTTTGAGAAGCCCGCTCTCTCTAGAAGAATAGCAAGATGGAAAATGATCCTGACCGAATATGATATTCAGTACACAACCTAAAAAGTAATCAAGGGAAGTGTATTAGCTTATCATTTGGCTCATCAAGCTGTGGACGACTACCAATCCATGAACTTAGAGTTTATGGACGAGAATATCATGTTAGTGACTGATTGTGAAAAACCTGGACCGGGTGAAGGACCTGAAAAAGGGATCCCAATGGACTATGGTTTTTGACAGAGCTACGAACACACTTGGTAATGGCATCGGTGTTGTGATTATCTCCCCCGAGGGCTGCCATACACCCTTCACTGTCAGGTTATGTTTCAATTGTACCAACAATGTGGCTGAATATGAAGCATGTATTATGGGTCCCAAGGCTGCAATCGATTTGAGAATCAAATTCCTAAGCATATATGGAGACTCGTCCTTGGTAATCAGTCAAATCAAAGGAGAATGGGACACGAAGCATCCTAATCTCATCCCTTATCGAGAGCATGTGTTGACACTGATTCCACACTTTAAAGAAGTTACCTTTGAGCATTTCCCACGAGAGGAAAATCAACTAGAGGACGCGCTAGATACTATGTCATCCATGTTTAAGGTCAGATGGGATAATGAAGCTCCTCATATCACTATTGAGAGAATGGACAAACCGGCATACTGTTATGAGATTGATACTGAAGAAGTAGTGGAAAAACCTTGGTTCCACGAAGTGAAAAGGTACCTCGAAGCCCAAGAGTATCCCGAGGGAGCTTTCGTCAATGATAAGAAGTTTCTAAGAAGGTTCTCTGCCAAGTTTTTCCTCAGTAACGGAATTCTCTACAAGCGCAACCACGATTCTACTTTGCTTCGGTGTATAGACAAGATTGAAGCAGAGAATATTATGGAAGACATACACGAAGGCACCTTTGGCACCCATTCTAGTGGGCACATAATGGCTAAAAAGATCCTACGGGAAGGATACTACTGGTCAACTCTAGAAGCAGACTGTTATCAGCATTCTCGAACTTATCACAAATGTCAGATCTACGCTGATAAAGTACATGTACCTCTGATTCCCTTGAACATCTTGACTGCTCCCTGGCCTTTCACAATGTGGGGCACTGATATGATCAGAGAAATTTTACCTACCACTTCTAATGGGCATTGCTTCATCCTGGTTGCCATTGATTACTTTACAAAGTGGGTCGAGGCAGCCTCATTTGCTTCTGTTACCAAGAATGTGGTGGCCTGGTTCATTAGACATAATCTTGTCTGTCGGCACAGTATTCCAGAAAGAATCATTACGGATAATGGTACCAATCTCAATAATACTATGATCATCGAACTATTTGCGCAATTCAAAATTCAACATCATAACTCTTCTCCTTATTGGCCAAAGATGAATGGCGCTGTAGAGGCTGCTAATAAAAACATCAATAAGATCATACAGAAGATGATAGTGACATACAAATACTGGTATGAGATGTTACCATTTGCTCTTCATGGTTACCGTACCTCAATACGTACGTCAATAGGGGTAACTCCTTTCTCTCTGGTATACGATATGGAAGCTGTCCTACCCATCAAATTCCAGATCCCTTCCTTGAGAATCATGAAGGATGCAGGTTTGAATGAAGACGAATGGGTCCAGACTCGACTTGGCCAGTTGAACCTGATTAACGAGAAGAGGCTTGCGGCTGCCTGTCATGGTCATATGTACCAAAAACGTATGATTAAAGCTTTTAACAAGAAGGTCAGACGTCAGGTATATCAGGTAAGTGACCTAATAATCAAGCGCATTATCCTGGCACAAGGTGATCCTAGGGGAAAATGGACTCCCGCATACGAAGGGCCATTTGTAATCAAGAAAATATTTTCTGGTGGAGCTATGATCTTAACTACTATGGACAGTGACGACCTTCCACACCCCGTGAACGCGGACATAGTTAAAAGATACTACGCATGAAAATAGACCTGCTAGGTTAACTGGCCTAGGAAAAAATAAGGGCATCCCAGCGAACGAAAATGGTTCACGCAAAAGTTAGGGATACATATAGGAAAAATATGTTCACCCTGTAAGTTGAAAACCTGAAAAGGCGACTTGGGCAAAAAAGGGTATCCCGATAGATTGAAAACCCGAAAGGGCGGTCCAGGAAAAAGTTAGGGATTAAAAGCGTATAACTATATCCCATCGGATCACCTTACAGCCAGACTTCGGTAATAAGTGTCAAGTTCAAATGGTACTAATCAATCTAGTCAGCTTTGGACAAGCAGCAAAGGGATGAGAAGCTCAAAGATATAAAGGCAATAGCAGAATGGGAACCCAATGGTATCGTTTCACATAGTTGTTTTTCCTTGTATACTATTTTTGTATAGTTTTCTTTTTTACGATGGCAACCTCTTACTAGAATGTTTGTGTTGTACCCCAAAATTTTCCCTCTCATTTCTCAAGAATTTTCTCACAATATCTCTATTGGGTCAAGACTGCACAAGGTTTGATCAGCTCAAGATACTTCCTCAACATTGGTGGCTCAAATTAAGGTTTGGGTTTGGACAAGTACAATTGGACTTTTAAATGCCCCATATAGTTTCCATGGATCATATTGGTCTCTCAAGCATCAGGTCAAAGAAAGGAGAAAGAGGAAACTATCGAAAGGGAAAAACTGATCGAAAAGGAGTGGTGATCAGATTTTGACAAATAGAAGAAGAGCAAGCTTGCTTCAATCCACAAGCTTCGATTGGTAAAGGGATATCTTCGAGAAACCTGCTTCAATCCACAAGCTTCGATTTGGCAATGGTTTCCTTCATGCTTGCTTTGATCCACAGGCTTCGACTGGGCAATGGCTTCCTTCATGCTTGCTTTTATCCACTTCTCAAATTGCTTCGACCCACAAGCTTCGACTGGGATTTGGTTTCCTTCAAGCTTGCTTAGATCCAAAAGCTTCGATTAGGCAAGGGCTTCCTTCGAGCAACCTGCTTCGATCCATATACTACACCCTTCGACACACATAGTTTCTACATTATGAATTATAATTTGAGGTTTGGACATTTGAACTTTCGACCACTTAATCAACTGATGGTTACTGGTAGGAAAGCAATCCATAATTTATTTAGTTTTGACTATACCAATGAGATCATCTTGGATACTCAAAGTGGTACTTTCAGATGAATGTGGTCCATTCGAAGAACATATAATTGGTGGTCCATTCGAAGAACATACAATTGATGGTCCATTCGAAGAACATACAATTTGTGGTCCATTCGGAGAATATACAATTGGTGGTACATTCGAAGAACATACAATTGGTGGATTTAGAGAATATACATTTGGTGGTCCATTCGAAGAACATACAATTGATGGATTCGAAGAACATACAATTGTTGGTCCGTTCGAAGAACACACAATTGGTGGAAACAAATATTGTTTTGTCTGTTGATGAGTTTGGTCAAAAGTTGTGGATCATTGTGATCAAAATAAAGGGATGGAGTATTCTATTCAAGGAATCAAATTGAAGACAGAATGTTGAAAGAAAACATTGATAAAATCCATAGGCAATGCCAGAGGATCTTGCTTTGCAGACCTCATTGCTTGTGTTTCACTCCATAATTAATTGTTTACACAATGAATTATGCTCTTACTAAAGTATTTAAAGTATTGTCCAAGCCAATTTTCCCTTAATGGCACAAAGTTACCATTGCCATTTTTAGAAGAAAAAAACAAGCTTTATGCAAATTGTCAATGCATTGAGCCTTATGACCTTTATCTCTGATTGCAAGCAATATCAAAAGCATGAGTCAAATCTCCTGCGCCCAACAAACATCAGGCCATGCTTGCACTTGAACTTGGGAACCATGAAAACCCATTCAATTGGATTTTTCATTTTCAACCAAACCATATTTTGTCATCTTACAAATCTGGTTACTCCAATTTCCCAAACCTTTTCTCTATAAATAGAGATACCATTTGTAAGCTAAGAGGGTCAGATTCTTGTATGTTGAAAAATCCTCAAACACTCCTAAACTCTCAAAAAAAACTCAGAACCTGCACCCAAGCACAAAACTTGGCACATTCTAACTTCACACACAAAAATCTCAAATCCCTTTGTGCACTTTTGGCCTTTCGATTCATTAAACTTCCATACACCACATAGGAGATCCCGTCCTTAGAACACTCCCAAAGCCCTCAAAAAACCTCTCAAGGAAGATTGTGATCCTTTTAATTCACTCCCAGCTTCCATATACCAGCCTTTCAATTCAATGACTTTTAAAGCAAAGTAGTGATCCCACTAGCTCAAGGAAACTCCAGGCAAGCTTAATCCATCATCGAACCATTTCTAGAAGTCACACGGAGGTCATTTGAATTGCACTTCAAGAGGTAAGATTTCTTAACTGTGATATTTTGATATAAGCATTTTTAGCACATACAAATAAAAGAAAAGATGTAGATATCATGTCTAGGAAGCTGACCATGTCCATAGTTTTGATTATCTTTGCTTGTACATTCAAAATTTATTCTCTGATCAGTTAGGTTTTAGTTTTAGTACTGAACAAGATTCATGTTAACCTTTGACCCAGAATTTTTGAAAATTATGTGGTTAGATTCATATTCAAATTTTAGGCAGGTTTGATGTTTACATTTTTTTGATTTTGCTGAGAAATGAAGCTTTTCGAAGCTTGATGATGGTGATATGCACCCCTGCACACGCAAGGAAGAAGAAGCTAGGCATTTCAAACATTCAGAAACGAGTTCATTTTATATTTAATTGAAGTTATCTTACTAACAGATGAAACAGACCACCCCAGTGGTACAAACAGCGCATGCTAAAGCCTTGCCATGTAGAAGGTCTTGGGTTCAAGCCCCAACAAGACCTTTTGTATTTATTTTGTCATTTTTTTCCATAACTAACATGCAGGTTTATAACATATTGAGTGTTGGCTGTTTTGAATGGAAGGTGTGGAGAACCTGGGTTCAAACCTTGGCAGGACCAAAACAAGTTTTTATCACTTGTTTGTTTTCATTTTTTTTTAACAAACTTGAACATTTTTCCAACCAATCAAAACAACTCCTTTTGAGTTTATTTTTTTGCACACTATTTATTTACAATGTCTATTTTATGAATATATAAAAATATCACAAAAAAATATTTTATTTTCATATTTATTTTTAAAAAAACCAAAATCCATTCCCTTTCCATTTCTATCCTTGTACATCATATACATTTTAATTCTTGTACATTATTCAAGTTCAATATGGTTGTAATAGATAATTAGATTTAATTACTTGCAATCCCCATTTGTAAATTTGTACACCCCATCCCCAAATGATGTAATAGCGTAGGATATTTATTTTTCACAATTTATCGCTTTCATATAAATGCTAGTAACTCAGGGTTTGTATGAAAAGATGAAATCAATGCTTAGAAAACCTTAATCCAAGACAAAATCAAGCATGAAATACAAACACTTGCACACTTGCACCTCTAGGGTTAACTTCATTTTTTGCCTTGAGAAAATGGTCATAGTATGCATGTGAGACGCCTTAGAAAAAACAATAAAAAAATACAAGATCATAGTCCCTAGATGGCGCTATGAATGTTGCCTTACAAATGATCTTAGTGCCTCAAGAGAAATGCTAAAATATCTCGCAACATTGATATTCATGACCATACGATGGCCCACGCTCGTCCCTTTACATCCAAAGATAAGGCTTCTTACCAATCAATGGTAAGATAGCAATATCAAAGGAAGAGAGAAATGAAGAAAAGAATTTTGAGTAGGTAGAACGTTCTTAGTTGCTTGCTCACAATCCATCTTCAAAAACAAAAACATCTTTTCAAACACATCAAACACTTTCAAAACATGAAATATTTTCAAAAAGTCCAACACTTTGTATGCATTCTTATAGAGACGAGAAACATTACAAAGTTTGCCTAAACGAAGACGCTTTTCAAAAATACTTTCAAAACCCACCACAAACACATTTCAAACAAAGAAATTTCAAAAGTGATCTAGCAAGAAACTAAGAGCCCATAGATAACTATGGATGAAAAGGGTGCTAACACATTCCTTTTTCATTACCTACCCCCCGAACTCAAGAAAACATCTCAAAGGTCTTTCCTGTTCTTTTCACCCTTTCCTTATTGGATAAAAGAAAAGTCAGTGCCGACTCTTGCTATCTGTAACAATCATGATAAAACACAAAATAACCAAATAAGTTCTCTCACCGTATTAAAATGTGTCTCTTTGTTGGGGATGAATTAAAAGTAGGGTTGCCTTAGAGATAGATCACATTTAATTGCTTTCATTGTTTGACTTGATTGCTTTACATTTATGGGTCCTTGTTTGGGTTTGTATTGATCCTCTACCCGAATCGGGGAACACCATTAGGTAAGTAGAAATAGATTATGGAAACTGTGCGGGGTATACCGATATGGTTGAAGCGATGGCTACATTAGTGTGACACATTTGTTGGCACCGGTAGACCTTGAGTTTAGTCAAGGAGAATACGGGGCCACTGTGTGGTGTCATGAAGCACTAACTGACCTTAGAACCTTTAATTGAACAACTTGGCCATTAGGAAGTAGTGAGATAGCCGACTTTCGTTTCGAACGAAGATTGGTTGATACTCGATGCTACGCTCATTGAGATCAGACTTTTGGGATATTTCGATTGCCAATAAAGAGGCTTGCGCTGTAACAATTCCCAATGAAGAAAGATCAGTGATATTGAGATTCCCTAGAACCCAGTTACTTTCTAGGATAGGTTAAACCAACTAAACTTCAAGAGGGTACTTACCTATAAACTCCATGCAAGCCTAAACCTAAGGATTTGTTTGCTTTGTTTGTACATAACGATTTGTTTGCTTTTGCTTACTTGTATATAACATCATGGCATCATACCATAGCATTGTCAATAACCATTTCAAGGATCTCAAAGGCCTATGATGCAGGGTCATGTTGAACCAGACGTCTATCAAGGGGCAAGAGGATTTATTCTCCTCTAACCAAATGTTGTCAAAGACCAAAGCACGGTAACTTGACTCAAGGGCTATGACCAACTTGACATGGTGAGCTTGATTCTCGTGGAAGGACATTCAACAATACAAAGTTCTTCACTCAAAGTTGTGATTAAAGTTCAACCCCTAACATTTTATTGTGTCTGCCCCGCGAGATCCTTGAAAACATTGCATTTTTACGTATCATGCATGTCATCACATAACAGGTGTTTCCCAGACAGGTTTCTCATTTTTCTCGCTGTTTATTTCAGTAAGAAAATGGCTCTAGAGAAAACAGTTAAAGATCTCCAAGCTCAGAATGCCCAGTTCCAACAAATGTTCCTGAACTTAGCCAAGGGGCGGGAAGATCTGAAAAGACTCTTCACCAAAGGGAGCAAGAAGAAGACTAAGAAGAAGGCTGGCATCCTAAACATGGGGAAAAGGTTTAAAGGCCCAGTCCGTCAGGTGCAGATAGTTGAAGAGTCATTAGAGGAAGACGAGAACCAGGATGAAGAGGCAAGGGGCACTCGTGCTGGGGTGCAAATGATCAAGCTTCCGAGGATGAAGACTACTTTGATGACCAGTATCCACCCGCAGATGAAAAATAAAAACTACTTGAAGATAGACTAAAGGTTGTGGAGATCCAAGTTATGCCTGGCTTGGACTTTGGAGACTTGGTTTTGATTCCTGGGGTGGTCATTCCCTATAAATTCAAGATCCTTATCTTTGCTAAGTATGACGGGGTCTCTTGTCCTAAGATGCATCTGAGATCTTATCTCCGCAAGATTCATCCACACACCTGATCAGAAGTTATGGGTTCACATCTTCCAAGAGAGTCTATCTGGGACTCAACTTGAGTGGTTCTATCAATTGGAGGGTTCCCGCATCCACACCTGAGAAGATCTAGTTGTTGCTTTCTACAAGCAGTACCAATACAATGTTGATCTTGCACCAACTCGTATACAGTTGCAGAACATGGCCATGGGTTCCACCGAGGGCTTCAAAGAGCACGCCTAAAAATGGAGAGACCTGGCTGGCAGGGTGCAGCCACCTTTAACTGACAGGGAGTCAATTGATATCTTTATGAGAACTTTGACATGACATTTCTTCAATCACCTAATTAGAAGCTCCTCAGCTGGGTTCATCGAGCTGATTCTAACTGGGGAACAAGTTGAAAATGGAATCAGAAGCGGAAAGATCCAAGGAGCTACATCCTCCGATACTCAGAAGAGGCCATATAATGGGAAGAAAGAGTCCAATGTTGTGTATGGCCAAAAGGGTCGTAACAAGAGTAACCACAATCAATATGTGGGGGCAGTCCTGATCTCTAGTCCTGCATTAGTGCGACAACAACAATGGCGAAATCAGCGAAGGAAAGACAAGCCTAAAAGACAGTTTACCAAAATTAACATGCCAATGTATCAAGCCTTGCAACACATGTTGAGGATGAACTTGACCACGTTGATAGAACCACATCCAAACCCCAAAACTTCTTCTCCTAACTACAATCCCGACGCAATATGTATGCCTATCATTCCGGAAGTCTGGGGCATGATACTAACGATTGTTGGGCGCTGAAATACAAGATTCAAAACATGATTGACGCCAAGGAGATTGAATTCGGCCCTCCAGAGACTCCCAATATGATCACTGCTCCCATGCCAAATCATTGAGAGTGTCCAGTTCATTTTGAATTTTCAATTGTAATTTCTATTGTTTGTTCAAACACTTATCCATTATGTCAAACTTTATTTTAATGCATTACATATGTTTGTCTTGAGTTAATCCATTTGTTTTCACTATATTTAAAATGTGCTTTTTACTCCCTTTTGTGATATTCAACTCTCGTTAAAAGTTGTAAGCCTTTAGAGGGAGGATGACGAAAATAATGCCATAATCTCATATAGTGTGCTTTTGGACAGACCTTGCTGACGATGTACATGCATTATTTTAATTCCTAAACATTGGAGTTATAAGGAAGATGATCCCTAGTCAACCCCTTTGAGCCAAAGAAGTAGGAGTTTTCTTTTTCACACAAATTGAAACCTTTAATCAAAACCTAGGGCAGGATAGTTTCTCAGTTAATTCAAATGCGCGTTCAATCGCAAGCTTTCACTTCGTACACAACGAGTGACATCAAGAACATCCTTCTGAATCAAAAGATGGTGATGGTTCCCCGTAAAATAGGAAGTCATTATCTCTCAAAAGAAAAAGCCCACTAAGTCAAAACCTACGAAGGAGACTTAATAAAAACTAGGGTATCCCGCTGACTTTAATCTAAAAACAGCCAGGCAAAAATTAGGGATAGTAAATCAAAAAAAAGGAGGTCGCTACGAATCCTCAACAACATGAAAAATGTTTCAAAACTTATTTCCTTCTCAAACAAACTTCCAGTATCCGAACCATCACCAAAACTTCATTCCATATTCAATTGGAATCCAAATGCGCAATTAACTTAGTATAGGACTGGAGAACATCATGAAGAACGGGTGGATACAAATAAAATTTGAGCCTTATCCTTTATTTCTTAAACCGTGAACAAGGCCATGTTACAACCCTTTAAAAGTACTAATTGAAGCGTAGGTTAGTTCGAAAGCATATTGTTACAAAAGGTATCCTGACTCTTGTAAGGCTTACTGTAAATCCTGAGTTGAATCCATATTCTTACAAAATTAATTTATTTGCTAAAAATGCATTTTCAAAACTTCAAGACAAACATAAACTTTGCGTTGTTTGCATTTGGATATTTGTTTGACAACAGAGAAATTCGCACGGCGAACATCCAATGAACAGAAATTCTCCCAAGAAACAGAACCACTTCAAAACTGGAAGACGGTTCCATTGACAAATCTCCTATAATCAAGGGGGCATGACACGTTATTTTCTAGCACATCTGGGGAAGTCAAGTCGAGATTCAAAGAATCTCTCAAGAAATGTTGAATAGCCAGGGACAGGTCTGCATCTGAATCACTTGGGGCATTGAACTTGAATTCCAGCAAAAAGGTCATATACGACCACGCACACATTTTCTAGCAGCGCTAAGAAACTTACTATTATGGACAGCGACAAATCCCTACAAAGTCTCTTTCATAAGGTGATCCATGTTGAATTCGTCGGAGCTACCTCTATAAGGTTATCCCCACATAATAATCTTCGCAGATAAGGGTACAAACCCCACAAGGCCAAATTCATGGATATCCCTATAAAATTGGATCCATGCCATCCCTGGCCAGAGTTTCAGTCTCTGGAAAACCTCTCCCCAGCTGAGTTGGTCTCAAGAAAATTCCTCGAGGAGTTTTACCAAAAGAAAACACCTCCCCAGCAGTTTATCAAATGTTCTCTTCAATAGGGTTTATTTCCCCAACAAACTACAGATTCCCCAGCTTGAGTTTTCCTCTCATACTATTACAAACCAAGGAACTACAACCCCTAGTCCCCAGTGAAGTCGTCAACATAGTCATTGTTATCTCGGAAGGTTACTACAAAGCCTGGACCCGACCAGATAGTATTTTAAAAGCTCCTCTTCCACAGTAGAGTTTGCCACTATCCCCAGTGAGTTATTGTGAAGCATGGAATCCGACCAGATAACAGTTAACTTCTTTATCCTGAACAAGTTGTTAACTTCCATTCTCTCCAATCAAGAGATAATTGCCCAGTAGAGCAATGGACAACTAAAAATCCTGAACTTTTTTCCCCAAGCAGAAATCAACACTCTCCATGGAGTTTCCTTCAAGCAGAAATCAACACTCTTCATGGAGTTTCCTTCAAGCAGAAGCCAATATTCCCCAGTGAAGTTCTCCTCAAACAATAGAACAGGAATCCCCGACAGAAACATCCTAAAAACAAGGTCTGAAGAGGAGCATACTCTTCATCACCAGCAGTAGTCTGGGATTTCATTTCCCAAGGCTCACCAGCATTTGTCAAGGATTTATTTTATGGACAAAGATACACTTCAACAAAATTTCAATTTCATACGTCATAGCATATGCATACGAAACACATATAGCATAATCTCATTTATTTTGAGAATACCATTACACAATGCATTTCATACATCATGACATTGCATACAGCTAAAGCTTTACCTTTTCAGGAAAAGATCAATCAACAGATAGTATCATCAACAATTTTCAACAGGTCCAAGATTAGTTTCTGAAGCAAGACAAAGCAACTACCTACGTAATCAGATGCAGCTTCATACTGGCTCATCATGAAGCAATCTTACACGGGTTCCTTCTGACTTCCAAATGTAGCTTTACACGGGCTCATACTGAAGCAATCTTACACGGATTCCTTCTCAAAATTTACAGATACAGCTTCACACAGGCTCATCATGAGATAAAGTTTCACACGGACTCATCCTGAAGCAGCCCTACCCAGGCTCCTTCTCATATATTTCCAGATGAAGTTTCACACTGACTCATCCTGAAGCAACCTTACCCAGGTTCCTTCTCATAATTTCCAGATGAAGTTTCACACGGGCTCATCCTGAAGCAACCCTACCCAGGTTCCCTCTCATAATTTCCATATGAAGTTTCAGACTGACTCATCCTGAAGCAACCCTACCCAGGTTCCTTCTCATAATTTCCAGATGAAGTTTCACAAGGACTCATCCTGAAGCAACCCTACCAAGGTTCCTTCTCATAATTTCCAGATGAAGTTTCACACGGACTCATCCTGAAGCAACCCTACCCAGGTTCCTTCTCATAATTTCCATATGAAGTTTCACACGGACTCATCCTGAAGCAGCCCTACCCAGGCTCCTTCTCATATATTTCCAGATGAAGTTTCACACGGACTCATCCTGAAGCAACCTTACCCAGGTTCCTTCTCATAATTTCCAGACGAAGTTTCACACGGACTCATCCCGAAACATCCCTACCCAGGTTCCTTCTCATAATTTCCAGATGAAGTTTCACACGGACTCATCCTGAAGCAACCCTACCCAGGTTCCTTCTCATACATTTCTAGATGAAGTTTCACACTGACTCATCCTGAAGCAGCCCTACCCAGGCTCCTTTTCATACATTTCTAGATAAAGTTTCACATTGACTCATCTCGAAGAAGCCCTACACAGGTTCCTTCTCATGAATTTCTAGATACAGTCTCACGCGGATTCATCCTGAAGCAGTCTTACACGGATTCCTTCTAATACATTTTCAGACACGGCTTAACACGGGTCCGTTCTAGCATGTCAGTCAGAATTAAATTGACCAAAGATTTATTCTGATACTTCTCCCAGTTACACTCAAGCTTAGAATTAGTCTAAATTGTATCAACAATCACCTTTGGATGGCATCTGTAAGCCCATCTATGACAACTCTCCATCATCTCTCCAAATGGAATCTTTAAGCCTATTCCCTACACAATCAACTAACACATAGTCGAGTGTAAATTTTTGGGCACTCTAGTGTTCAATCATCTTCTACCTTCAAGCTACGAACGACGACGTGCCATTCTCGCTTTTCAGGTTTAATAAGATTGAATAGGGGCAGCTGTTGTACCCAAAAATTTGCCCTCTCATTTCTCAAGAGTTTTCTCACAAGATCTCTATTGGATCAAGACTGCACAAGGTTTGATCAACTCAAGATACTTCCTTAACACTAGTGGCTCAAATTAAGGTTTGGGTTTGGACAAGTACAATTGGACTTTTAAATGCCCCATATAGTTTCCGTGGATCATATTGGGATCTCAAGCATCAGGTCGAAGAAAGGAGAAAGAGGAAACTGTCAAAAGGGCAAAACTAATCGGAAAGGAGTGGCGGGCAGATTTTGACAAATTGAAGAAGAGCAAGCTTGCTTCGATCCACAGGCTTCGATTGGGCAATTTCTATCTTCGAGCAACCTTCTTAGATCCATAAGCTTCGATTAGGAAATGGTTTCCTTCATGCTTGCTTCGATCCACAAGCTTTGACTGGGAAATGGCTTCCTTTATGCTTGCTTTGATCCACCTCTCAACCTGCTTCCACCCACAAGCTTCGACTGGGCTTTGGTTTCCTTCAATCTTGCTTCGATCCACAAGCTTCAATTGGGCAAGGGATTCCTTCGAGCAACCTACTTCGATCAACATACTAAACCCTTCGACACACATAGTTTCTACACTATGAATTACAATTTGAGGTTTGGACATTTGAACATTCGACCACTTAATCAACTGATGGTTACTGGTAGGAAAGCAATCCAAAATTTCTTTCATTTTGACTATACCAATAAGATCATCGTGCATACTCAAAATGGTACATTCAGATGAATGTGGTCCATTCGAAGAACATATAATTGGTGGTCCATTCGAAGAACATACAATTGGTGGTCCATTCGAAGAACATACAATTGGTGATCCATTCGGAGAACATACAATTTGTGGTCCATTTGAAGAACATACAATTGGTGGATTCGAAAAACATACATTTGGTGGTCCATTCGAAGAGCATACAATTGATGGATTCGGCGAACATACAATTGTTGGTCCATTCGAAGAACACACAATTGGTGGAAACAGATATTGTTTTGTCTGTTGATGAGTTTGGTTGAAAATTGTGGATCATTATGATCAAAACAAAGGGATGGAGTATTTGATTCAAGGAATCAAATTGAAGACAAAATGTTAAAAGAAAACATTGATCAAATCCATAGTCCATGCTACAATATCTTGCTTTACATGCCTCATTACTTGTGTTTGACTCCATAATTAATTGTTTACACAATGAATTAAGCTCTTACCCAAGTATTTAAATTATTGCCCAAGCCAATTTTCCCTTAATGGCACAAAGTTACCATTGCCATTTTTAGAAGAAAAAAAGCAAGCTCTATGCAAATTGTCAATGCATTGAGCCTTGTGAGCTTTATCTCTGATTGCAAGCAATATCAAAATCATGAGTCAAATCTCCTGCACCCAACAAACATCAGGCCATGCTTTTACTTGAACTTGGGAACCATGAAAACCCATTCAACTGGATTTTTTGTTTTCAACCAAACCATGATTTGTTATCTCACGAATCTGGTTACTCCAATTTCCCAAACCTTTTCTCTATAAATAGAGAGACCACTTGCAAGCTAAGAGGGCCAGATTCTTGGGTATTGAAAAATCCTGAAACACTCCCAAACTCTCAAAAAACTCAGAACCTGCACCCAAGCACAAAACTTGGCACATTCTAACTTCACACACAAAAATCTCAAATCCCTTTGTGCGCTTTTTGCCTTTTGATTCATTAAGCTTCCATACACCATAGGAGATCCCATCCTTATAACACTCCCAAAGCCATCAAAAAAACCTCTCAGGGAAGGTAGTGATCCTTTCGATTCACTCCCAGTTTCCATATACCAGCCTTTCGATTCAGTGATTTTTAAAGCAAAGTAGTGATCCCATTAGCTCAAGGAAAGTCCAGGCAAGCTTAATCCATCATCGAACCATTTCTGGAAGTCATACAGAGGTCATTCGAATTGCACTTAAAGAGGTAAGATTTCTTAACTATGATATCTTGATATAAGATTTTCAGCAAATACAAATAAAAGAAAAGATGTAGATATCATGTCTAGGAAGCTGACCATGTCCATAGTTTTGATTATATTTGCTTGTACATTGAGAATTTCTTCTCTTATCAGTTAGGTTTGAGTTTTAGTACTGAATAAAATTCATGCTAACCTTCGACCTAGAATTTTTGAAAATTATGTGGTTAGATTCGTATTCAAATTTTAGGCAGGTTTGATGTTTACATTTTTTTCAATTTGGCTGAGAAATGAAGCTTTTCGAAGCTTAACAATGGTGATATGCATCCCTGCATGCACAAGAAAGAAGAAGCTGGACATTTCAAACATTCAGAAATGAGTTCATTTTATATTTAATTGAAGTTATCTTACTAACGGATGAAACAGACCACCCCAGTGGTACAAACAGCGTGCGCTAAAGCCTTACCATGTAGAAGGTCCTGGGTTCAAGCCCCAATGAGACCTTTTGTATTTATTTTGGAATTTTTTTCCAGAACTAACATGCAGATTTATAATATATTGAGTGTTGGCTGTTTTGAATGGAAGGTGTGGAGAACCTAGGTTCAAACCTTGGCAGGACCAAAACAAGTTTTTATCACTTGTTTGTTTTCATCTTTTTTTAACAAACTTCAACATTTTTCCAACCAATCAAAACAACTCCTTTTGAGTTGAATTTTTTGCACACTATTTATTTACAATGTTTATTTTATGAATATATATAAAAATATCACAAAAAAATATTTTACTTTCATATTAATTTAAAAAAATAAAAAAAATCCATTCCCTTTCCATTTCTATCCTTGTACATCATATACATTTTAATTCTTGTACATTATTCAAGTACAATATGGTTGTAATAGATAATTAGATTTAATTTCTTGCAATCCCCATTTATAAATTTGTACACCACATCACCAAATGATGTAATAGCATAGGATATTTATTTTCCATAATTTATCGCTTTCATATAAATGCTAGTAAGTTAGGGTTTGTATGGAAAGATAAAATCAATGCTTAGAAAACCTTAATCCAAGACAAAATCAAGCATGAAATACAAACACTTGCACACTTGCACCTCTAGGGTTAACTCCACTTGTTGCCTTGAGAAAATGGTCATAGTATGTATGTGAGACGTCTTAGCAAAAACAATAAAAAAATACAAGATCATAGTCCCTCGATGACGCTACGAATGTTGCCTTACAAATGATCTTAGTCCCTCAAGAGAAATGCTAAATATCTCACAACATTTCTATTCATAACCATACGATGACCCATGCTCGTCCCTTTACATCTAAAGATAAGGCTTCTTACTGATCAATGGTAATATAGCAATATCAAAGAAAGAGAGAAATGAACAAAAGACTTTTGAGTAGGTAGAACGTTCTTAGTTGCTTGCTCACAATCCATCTTCAAAAACAAAAACATCTTTTCAAACACATCAAACACTTTCAAAACATGAAATATTTTCCAAAAGTCTAACACTTTGTATGCATTCTTATAGAGACGAGAATCATTACAAAGTTTGCCTAAACGAAGGCGCTTTTCAAAAATACTTTCAAAACCCACCACAAACAGATTTCAAACAAAGCAATTTCAAAAGTGATCTAGCAAGCAACTAAGAGCCCATAGATAACTATGGATGAAAAGGGTGCTAACACCTTCCCTTTTCATAACCTATCCCCCGAACTCAAGAAAACATCTCAAAGGTCTTTCCTGTTCTTTTCACCCTTTCCTTATTGGATAAAAGAAAAGTCGGTGGCGACTCTTGCTATCTGCAACAATTGCGATAAAACGCAAAACAACAAAGTCAGTTCTCCCACCGTATTACAGTCTGTCCATTTATACAAAAACACCTGTTATAGGCAGAATTCTTCAGATTAATACAAAACTATCTCTTTGAAAGTGCAAAACTATTTGTTTTTGTTTTTGTTTTTTTGTTTTCAAAAACGTCCAGTAATTACTTTTGAACATATGCATTTGAATGTGATTACCGCTTACAAATACACACATAAAAAACAGAAAGACAATTACTAATGGCTTTAAGAAACGGGACGGTGTCTAAAAAAGGCCATCTGCAAATCCCCGCAGATACTTTCTCCAGCAGGTACAGAGGCAGAGACATCCTACTATAAAGTCACTACCATATCCTCAGTATACAACCTAATGATGTCAGAGTTTCTTATATCCCTGACAGAGCAAGAATCTCCAATTATTTCCCCAGTATCTTAAAGAATTACCTAGCCTGGTTCACAAACTTCTTGGGTTTCCCAACAGGGCTTCTTAAAAAATCCCCAAACAGTTTACAGAGTCTTTATTTCCCCAGTGGATTTTATTTCTGTAATCATGGAAATCCATCTCCTAGAAATTTCAACTTCAACAAAATTTGAAGACTTACATTCTTCATCCCCAGCAACAATCAAGGATTTATTTTCCCTATTTCAACAACACTGCAATAGAACCACTGATACGTTCACATATTTCATTCATACATCATTTTACAAACGTCGTAGCATATGCAGTATAGATGCATATATCGTAGTCTCATTTATTTTGAGAGCATCATTACCTAATGCATTTCATGCATCATGACATTGCATACAGCTAATTCTTTACCTTTCCAGGAAAGTTCGCAAGCAGACAAATACCATCATCAATTTTCAACAGTTCCAGGTTAATTCTGGAAACTAGATAGGGCAGCTATCTGTGAACAACTAACTATGGATCAATTCTCGAAACAAGACGGGGTGACTAACTACAAGACTAGGTTAGAGATTAATTCTTGAAACCAGACAGGGAAATTATCTCAACGACCAACAAAAGCAAGTTCCAGATTAATTCCTGATACCAAAAAGGGCATCTATCCGTGAACAACTGACTGTGGATCAATTCTAGAAATAAGACGGGGTGACTATCTACAAGACCAGGTTAGAGAGTAATTCCTGAAACCAGACATGGCAACTATCTCAATGACCAACAAAAGCAAATTCCAGATTAATTCCTGAAACCAGACAGGGCATTTATCTGTGAACAACTAACTGTGGATCAATTCCTGAAACAAGACGGGGTGACTATCTACAAGACCAAGTTAGAGAGTAATTCCTAAAAACAGATGGGGCAACTATCTCAATGACCAATAAAAGCAAGTTCCAAATTAATTCCTGAAACCAGACATGGAAACTATCTATAAACAACTGACTTTGGATCAATTCCCGAAACAAGACAGCGCAACTATCTACAAGACCAGGTTAAAGAGTAATCCCTGAAGCCAGACAGGGCAACTATCTCAACAAAAGCAGGTTCCAGATTAATACCTGAAACAAGACGGGGAGACTATCTGAAGTAATAGCTCATCAAACATTGTGAAGCCTGGACACGACCAGATGACCGTTAACCTCAAATTCAAGTAAGAGCCTGGACCCGACCAGATAACAGCTTAACTTCTCCAAAACATTGAAACCTGGACCCTACCAGATAACAGTTTACAACTATTGCAAAGCCTAGACCCGACCAAATGACAGCATACCTCAAGTTCAAGTTGAAGCCTGGACCCGACCAGATAACAGCTTAATTTCTAAAGCTTGGACCCGATCGGATAACAGTCCAACCTCTTCAATTACTGTAAAGCCTGGAAACTGACCAGATAATAGTTAATTTCATTTTCCCCAGTAAGTCGCGGTGAAGCCTGGATTTCGACTAGAAAACAACCAACTTTCATCTCTCTAGTCCAGAGATAACTTCTTAAAAGAGTTATAGAGAACTAAAGCTCCTAGACTCTATTTCCCATAGAGTTTTCCTCAAGCAAAAGAATAGAAAATCAACATTCCCCAGTGGAGTCCTCCTCAGACAACAGGAATAGGAATCCCCACAAAGAGACCTCTTATGAAGTCAGCATCTACTTTGGATGGCATCTTTAAGCGCATCTCCGGCAACTCTCAGTCATCTTCTCCAAATGGAGTCAGTAAGCCCATTTCCGACATCATCAATCAACGACGTTACTTCATGCGAGTGCAAATTTCTGGGCACTCTAGTGTTCAATCATCTTCCACCTTCAGATCACGAAAGGCAGACAAGCCAATATAAATCTTCAGGTTTAAGAAGATTGAACAGAGGCAGATGTTGCACCCAAAATTTTCCCTGCCATTTTATTCTAGGCATGCTCATAAAGGTCCTCAATTGCTCAAGGTTGACCAAGAATTGACCAAACAAATTCTCCTCCTAAGCAATGGATTTCCAACTAGGGTTTCATTTCTCACAAAGAATTTTGGTTTGTAAAATCTTCAAATGATTTCCATGGCACCCTATACGCCTCAGCATAATGGCATAGTTGAAAGAAAGAAAAAAAAGTGTACGGAACGAAGTAGTGTTAGCTGAAAATTTTGATTACATAAGTTTTGAATAATTGAAACTATGATCGAAGAAAGAATAGTTTGAAAGAAAGTGTGAGGAGGCTTTTATGAAGTCTTCGATTGATTAATAACTAGTAAAGAGTTTTACTATGTTGAACCTTTATCGAAGGGTTCGTTTTCGAACTATTGAAATATAAGTTATTCAAAGCATTACAAGGAAAGACATTTTGATTGTCATGTTGATTGAATTGGCGCTTCGAAAAGAAGAAGATTTTGAATTCAAAAGCTTTAATCTTATCCAAATAAGCATGTGGAAGTCTAATGGTTCGAAGGACATGTAATCTTCAAACGTGGCATGATTTCATAGAAGGATGGTTAGGGTCGAATCATCCAAGTATAAGTCATCTTAGAGTTTTTGGATCAATGTGTTTCAGGCATGTACCTGAACAAGTGAGGAAGAAGTTGGATGGTAGAAGTGAAGTCATGGTTCTCATAGGTTATCCTTCGACTGGTGCATACAAGTTGTATTCACTGACTGAAGATAAACTAGTGATCAGTAGAGATATGCTTGAAGATTAAAGCAAAAGGTGGGATTGGGGTCAAAGTTCAGTTCGACAAGAATCAGACACATTCACAACTATGTTCGAAGGAGATGAATAGAATGAAGCTTCGACAAGTCAAAATGAACAAGTTGATACTTCGACTGGTCGAATCGAAGAACCACATGTGCAACTGTCTTCGAAGGAGATGAACAGAACAAAATTTCGACAAGTCAAAATGAACAAGTTGATACTTCGACTGGTTGAATCGAAGAATCACCTGTGCAACTTTGTTGAAGAAGATGAACAGAACGAAGCTTCGACAAGTCAAAATGAACAAGGTGATACTTCGAATGGTCGAATCAAAGAACCACTTGTGTAGACGGGAAGAAGATCCACAAGAACAAGAACTGAGTTCGACTAGGCTGATTGGATATAAGAGGTTTCCAGATCAAGCAATCGATGCAGATGGTGACTTAATTGAAGAAGCCATGATGGTGAAGCCTTGAGCAATTCGAATTAGTGTGAAGTTGTGAAAGAAGAACTTAGAGCCATCGAAAAGAACAAAACTTGGGAGCTTGTCGAAAGAAACAATAAGAAACCAATTGATGTGAAATGGAGCTACAAGTCGAAATGAAAACCCAAGGGGATGAAGCTTGTTGGGCTTGGACTGATTAGCTTGAGGCCCAAATTCGAGCAAGACACCAACCATAACATGTCTAGGTTCATTATGTTTCAAGAATGGAAAGAAAATTATCAAAATGGCAACTTTTCAAATCTTTTGATTTTGCTTTCGAAGCCATGGTTAATGGCTGATTCATGCCATATGTGTTCACCACTACACCCCTATATAAACACAAGACCAAATCAGAAGAAGGGGACACCCACACATTTCCTTAAAAAGCCACACAGAATTCACAAAATTTCCGTAAGTTGTCTTTCAAGCATCCTCAGTCCAAACCAAGCCCACTACTCACTCCCTGAAAGTCCTAGGAGTGTTTCCCATGCCTTAAGCAATTCCAGCACACGCGAAAGCTCCCTCACCCGATCTCACAATTTGGTAAAAATTCCTCGATCTCAAACTCATAGAATACACGATTTAAATTCATATTGATCATATTTACATATTGTTGCTAATGTTTATGTTTGATCAAACATGTTACATGTGAGTAAAGATGCAGGTATGAGATCGTGCCATTGTTAGGGCACGATCAGAGATTTCCTTCGAATCTCTAGAATTAGGCCGTTTTAAGATAAACTGAGATTGGATTTGAGATCAAGGCAGTCGAATTAAAGGGAGGAGACCTGGGTTCGATACCCAGGTCGTGCATTTTGTTTTTTCTAATAATTGTCTTGCAGATTCAATGCTTGCAGATTCCACGTGCACACCATGCACCACGTGGTCAACACTAGTAGATCCCATCTGGTCAGATCCAGTGCTCTCAGACGCGCAACTCACCATGCACCCTCAACGGATTCCCTCACTGGATCCAATTGCAGATCTGGGCTCATCTTACTTGGGCCCAATGGATGTCAATTTTCACCCCCTGTTTACTTTTGCTACTAGGCCCATCTTTATTTTCTTGTTTTATTCATTTTATTTATTTCTTTTAATTTCTTTTTTAAAATTTTAACCAATAAACAAATATAAAAATCACATAAAAATAGATTTAAGATTTTTCTTAATTAAATTTTAATTTTGGTAAATTAATTAACTAATCACTTTAACATTTTCTTAATAGAACTTAGGTTTAATTTCATTTTAATTCATTTTCATTTTCATAACAAAAATACTAAAAAAACACATAATTAATTTCTTTTCTTTAAATTTCATGTTTCTTTAATAATTAACCTTTTTTTATTTAAATATAGATCTAGATCAATTATTTTTTTAAATTAAATCATTTTCATAAATTAAAACAAAAAACAAACAAAAGATTTTCTCTTAGGATTTTTTTAGACGTCCTTTCAACTCGCGCGTGCTATTTTCTTCCGTATTCTATTTTTCATACTATTCTAACTGCCTACTAGATGTAATAGAATAACTAGGACTTTTACTTTTTCTGCTTTATTCCCCATTTTAGATATGTAATTAATCACCCTCCCCGAAGCCTTGTAATAGTTTAAAATTTACATTTCCGCACTTTTAATTTCTGCAAACTATTAACTATTAGATATATGCCTAATAGGATTGTATGGCAAGAATAACAAACAAACGCTAGTAAACCTAACACAAGACAAAAATAACTGAATACAACACAATTGCACATATACACCTCTAGGGTATCCCACTTTGGTTGCCTTCAGGAAAAAATTCACATCTCTCGAAACGTGAGAGATTTTAGTGGCTATCCTCCGGTTTAAAGATCATAAGTCCCTCGATGACCCTCTCGATGTTGCCTCGGTAAAATGATCTTAAAACCCTAGGGTATTTACTAAAGTTTCTTGCCTAATTGTCTTCGTAACTGTATAAACGTCCCTTCGAAGGTCCCTTAAACATCCAATTACTAAGGCTACCTACTCACTAATAGTAGGATAGCACCATCTAAAGGAAAAGAGGAAAAGAACAATCTTTCGAGTAAAGTAGATTGTTGTTAGATGCTTGCTCAAATTTTTTTTAAACTTACACAAAAATTCTTTCAAACATATTTTCAAACACTTTGTATACGTTCTCCACCATTCCGAGAAACATTACAAAGTTCGCCGCACTAAGGCGCTTTCAAAAATACTTTTCAAAAACATACAAAGCACAAGGTATTTCAAAATGAGCTAGCATCTAAGAGCCCGTAGAAAACTACAGATGGAAAGGGTGCTAACACCTTCCCTTTCCATAATCTACCCCCCTTACTCAGAAAATCTCGAAAGGTCTTATTCAGTTCTTTTCACCCTTTCCTTTGTTAGATAAAAGAAAAGTCGGTGGCGACTCTTGCTTACCGCAACATTTGCGAATACAAATGCAAAACTAGTATAACAGCCAGTTCTCCCACCATATTACAATGTGGATGTAATATTTTCAAGGATCTCGCGGGGTAAGCACAAGAAGATGTTAGAAGTTGAACTTTGATTACAGCTTTCGCATCGTTGAATGTCCTTCTATGAGAATCAAGCTCACCATGTCAAGTGGGTCATAGCCCTTGACTCGAGTTATTATGCTTTGGGTTCTTTGACAGCATTTTGCTAGAGGAAAATAAATCCTCTTGCCCCTTGATAGACGTATGGTTCAATATATCTCTGCATTACAAACCCTTGAGATCCTTGAAATGGTTATTGAAAATGCTATGGTATGATGTCATGATATTTTGTACAAATAATCATATACAAGCAAAGCAAACAAGTCCTTAGGTTTAGGCTTGCATGAGGTTTCATTGGTAAGTACCCTCTTGAAGATTAGTTGGTTCAACCTGTCCTAGAAAATAATCGGATTCTAAGGGATCTCAATATCACTGATCTTTCTCCATCGGCCATTGTTTCAGTCCAAGCCTCTTTATTGGAGACTGAAATATCCTGAAAGTCCGATCTCAATGAGTATATTATCGAGTATCAACCAACTTCGGACTGCACCAAAGCCGACTATCTCACTACTTCCTAATGGCCAAGTTGTTCAATTAAAGGTTCTAAGGTCAGTTAGTGCTTCATGACACCATACAGCGGCCCCGTATTCTCCTTGATTAAACTCAAGGGATACTGGTGCCAACAAATGTGTCACACTAACGTAGCTATCGCTTCAACCATGTCTGTATACCTGCATAGTCCCCACGATTTATTGCTACTTACCTAATGACGTTCCCAAATCCGGGTGGAGGATCAACAAAAACCCAAACAAGGACCCATAAGTGTAAAGCAAACAAATCAAACAATGAAAGCATTTAAAGGTGATATAGCTCTAAGGTAACCCCACTTTTAAATTAATTCCCCAGCAGAATCGCCAGTTCTGTAATACGGTGGGAGAACTGACTTGGGTGTTTTGCGTTTTATCGCAAATGTTGCAGATAGCAAGAGTCGCCACCAAATTTTCTTTTATCCAATAAAGCAAAGGGTGAAAAGAACAGGAAATACCTTTTGATATTTTTTCTTGAGTTCGGGGGGGGGGGGGGGGGGGGCAGGTTATGAAAAGGGAAGGTATTAGCACCCTTTTCATCTGTAGTTATCTACGGGCTCTTAGTTGCTTGATCACTTTGAAAATGCTTTATTTGAAATGTGTTTGTGATTGGTGTAAGTTTGAAAATATTTTGAAAACGCCTTTGTTGCGGCAAACTTTGTAATGATTCTCGTCTCTATAAGAATGCATACAAAGTGTTGGTTTTGAAAATAGTTCAAAGAGATATTTGTTTTTGAATATGTTTTTAAAGTGTAAGTGTGAATATGGTTTTAATTTGTGAGCAACCAACTACGAGCGTCCTACCTACTCAAAAGGTCTTTGTTCTTTTCCTCCTCCTTTAGATGTTGCTATATTACCATTGATTTGGTAAGAAGCCCCATCATTGGATGTAAAGGGACGGGTGTGGGTCAATCGTATAGTCATAGAAGGAAACTTATGAGACGCTTTAGAAATTTTTGTAGGGACTTAAGATCGTTTTACCGAAGGTAACATCAAAGGGTCATCGAGGGACTACGGTCTTTTTTTATCGAGGGTCTTTGCTAAAGCGCTCATATTCGAGGGACATGACTATTTTCTGAGGCAACAAGCGAGGTTACCCTAGAGGTGCACGTGTGAAAAGTGTGTTTGATTGCATGAATTTTTATCTTTGAGATTAGGATTTTCTAAAGGTTGATTTTATCTTACCATACACACCCTAATTACTAACAATTATATGAAAAGCGATAAATTTGCAGAAATTAAAATCCTATGCTATTACATCATTAGGGGAGTGGGGGTACAATTTACAAATGGGGATGAAGTAGATGTCTAATTATTACAACCATATTGAATAGCTGGAGAGTAATGAAGAAAATCAGTGAAAAATGTAAAGACAGTGTAAAAAGAAAGAAAATTTGCATTTTTAACTATTATGTGTCGACACAATGCTACCATGCATCGACACATAACTCTTCTTGCTCATGTAAAACAAAATCAACTCAGCATGAGTCTATGCATAATGGAATGTGTCGACTCATGCACATGTTTGTGTCGACACATACGCATTTTGTGTCGACTCATGCACCTTTCATCCTTCTGTTTTTGGACTTGGATAATAGTATGAGTCGATGCATAAGGCCATGTGTCGACTCATATCCTATATTGTCACTAGAATGAGTCGAATCACGTGGATATGTGTCGACTCATGTTGTAGTTTTTTTGCCTCTAACATTATTCTATTTTGTATACAAGTGAGTTCACAGCATATGATTGATAAAAAAATGAATAGCAAAAAAATGGTTAAATCAAAGGGGCAATTATTACCACATTTTATCTTCAAGAATGAATCATTAGTAATGTATAAAAAATGCAAAGTCAAGAAGACTTACCTTGAGACTGCACTTAGTGCTTTGAGTCTGAATACTTTTCAAGAAGCTATAAGGGCCTTAGTGAACCTCCAGGAAGTTGTTCCAAGCTGTTTGAACCACACTGTGATCGGTGGAAATAGAACTGACTGTTTTTGAAATGATGGTTCGTGAAATGTCGCGGTAAGCAAGAGTCGCCACCGTCTTTTATGTTCTCCAACATGGAAAGGACAAAAGCACAGCAAAATTCCTTATTCGAGATGTTTCTCGGTTCGGGAGGTAGATTTATAGAAAGGGAAGGTATTAGCACCCTTTCTATCTGTGGTTATCCACGGGCTCTTAGGTACTTGCTCTTATGTTTTCAAAATTGTTTGCTTTTCAAGTGTGTGTGGGTTTTGAAAAAGTTTCGTTTGAAAAATTTCTAAGTAACTCTTGTATCTGTCCTCAAGAGTGTATGAAAAATTTGTTTGAAAACTTTTGAAAGTGTAGGTGTGAAAAGTTGTTTTTGTTTGTTTTTGAAAAGAGCAAGTACCCAGGAGAATCTACCTACTCTAAGGAATTAGGCTGTGTAAGAGTCCTTTAGATAGTGTTATCCCACCATTGAGAGGTAGGTAGTACCATCATTGGAGTTGTTCGGGTCAATTCGATTAAGGGACAATGTGGTCACCGAAGCAATAGTAGGACACCTTAGAAGTAACCCTAATTTCCTAGATCCTTTTTATTCGAGGCAACCGTTTCGAGGCAACTGGATCTTTAGACAAAAGGGCGACCTCTAAGACACCCTATACTTGATGACCATGTTCGAGGAAACCAGTGAGGCGTACCCTAGGGGTGGTATGTGCATGTGTGTTGTTTTTCAGTTAATGTTTGTCTTTGCATGTTATTTGTGAGCTAAAGATTGATTTTATTTGTCATACATTCTTGCAGGCATAATTAACAGTTAGGAGTGCGGAAAATAAATTGCAGAAATGTAAATCTAGCTATTACAAGGTGCGGGTCTATACATCGCCAAAAAAAAACCCGTTTTAAAAATAAGAATGCGAGAAATAGTAAATAAAGAGATAAACCTAATTAACTATTACATTTCCGGAAGCAGTTACATAAATATAATGAATTAAAATAAACTGCGCGCGAAAGAATAAATTGGGACGTCCTAAGGGTTTTGACCCTTTTGAGAAATAAAGAATTTAAGTTTGTCCTTTTTTATTAAATTAATGAAATTAAGCCTAATTACTAATTAATTAATTAATTAAAGAAAAAAATATTTTTGTGTTTTTGTGTTTTTAATGGAAATAAAGAAAAAATAAATAGAAATTAAAAGTTAGCAAAAACCTAATTCTAAATTGTTTTTATTTATTATGAAAAAATTAAAGTTGACCTAATTTTTAAAAGACTAAATTAATTAACCATATTTATTTACAAAAAATAAAAGAGTGAAATTAATAATAAATGAAATATTTACATTTTTTAGTTTTTGAATTTTTATTATGAAAAGTGTTAATTAATTGATTAATTAAATAATACTAATAATAATTACTAAAGAAAATAAAAAGAAAAGGAAAATAGAAAAAGAAATAGAAACCAATGGGGGTGTTGACCCAAGAATGGAGGTGGATCTGGAAATTTAGGCCCATTAAGAAGCAAGCCTGTTTGACCTTCCTAGTTGTCCATGCCTGCGTTGACTCATGAACATCAGGATCTTCATCCTTTGACCCTTGGATTGAGGATTGTGGACACTTGGCAAGTTGCAGCGTGAGGCGCATGATAGGTATCACTTGAGAGCCTGCACATGATCAGGTAAAGAAAAACAATATGGAAATTTTGGGGGACCTGGGAATCGAACCCAGGTCCCAGTAGTTACCAAGCACGTCATCAACCACCAAGCCACTGCATTGCATTTGTTAATATAATAACAAACAAATATATTATAAGAAAAATAAGTCACATGCTGAAACCAAAAAAAAAAGAGGCGCGTGTGTTTGAATGATCCAATGGGGTATTGCCAGCTCACCGTCTTCTTCATGAAACTTGCAAAAAACATGTCAAATAGCGGGGGTTTTTAACCCCCACAACATGGAAGCACAGTTAATAGCGATTAGGTCTACATGTAATATAAATTGAGCGCGAAGGTAGCAATGTCTTCGTCTCATTCAGACGGTTTCAACCATGGGTATCATTGGTTCTGATTTTACTTATGCTGTAAAGCCCTAAATTGAGATCTTTGAAAACCTAGAATTCGTCCATGGTAGTTTACGTTTCAGGGCACCATAATGCAATTAACCTATATCATCAGCTTCAAAAAGGTCATAGCAATGCAAAGCAACAATTATATCATGTGAAATATGCAAGAATTATGAGTTTCGATTTTAGGAAAATTAGGCAAACCGTGTGACTGAAGTGGGCGATTCTTTGAGTGTTGGAGCTTGTTTGTGATTGCAATAGGTTCCTCAGTGTCCCAGCAACGTATTGGAATCACTATAAGGCTTTGAATTGATCTGCAATATGAAAAACAGTTTTTGGTTTTTCTTTGAATTTTTGAAATTTGTTTATGGCTCTGTAGCAGCTTTTTGCACGTGAATTGGGTATGGCTTACTTGCATATGTATATGTGAATGAGATTAGGTTAGCAGCTAGGCCAATGATCCATGGAATTGATGTCTTGAGATTTTTCTTTAACCACCATTGAAAGCTTTCCATATTTGGTTCAAAATCAAGATTTTGTGCACAAAAAGCCTTAGCACGAAATTGTGAGCTGGCATATCATACATAAAAGCTATTCAAACCAAAAATATGCCATTCAATTAATTTTTTAGATTTATTTGAATTATTATGGATTTAAAATGAATTAAATCCATAAAAATTAAATAAAAATGAAAAAATAAATATTTGGTCTTGAAATTAATCATGGGACACGTGGGTGGCATGACAAGGCTGAATCAAGTGGAAGAAAGTGGGCCCTTTTGTCAAAAATTGAAGTTTCAAGGATAGTTGACTTTTGTCATTTCACAAATATTTCCCAACTTCTCCAATGCATATCTTGCTCAATTTTGATCATATGAACATGTTCTTGGACACTTTGGAAAGGTCTTGAAGTCCTCTAACCAATGCCTTTGGTCCCATGTCATTTTGATTTACCAATCTCAAGTTATGGTCTTTGACTTAAAATGCCTTTTTGTTGACTTTTGAAAATGACCTATAATGTTGAAATTGATAACTTTTTGTGAGAGCATTTCTTGGACTTAGAATGTGAAGATGAGTTGTAGGAAATGTCATCCCCTTCAAAATGAGCATTGGATGGGATTTTTCTGATGAACCATGAAAAAGTTATGCCTTGGTCAATTCACAGTTGACTTTTCAATTGTTCAAAAATAGAAACTTTTGCATCTTGATGATTTTTGAGCCATTCTTGTGGAATCATGATCAAGACTTGATCAAATGATGATTGTGGCTTCAAAATAAGATGTTGACCAAAAATTTTGACTTTTGACTGCCAAATGACCATTTTACCCCTGTAGTTGATTGTGAAGCAAATGAGGCTTTTGACTGTGCAACTTGACCCTGTGAGCCCTGAAACTTGGCATGTAGGTGCTTGACAATGTATATAGGCATATGGGACTTGATTGAGCCCTTGAAAACCTCAACTTCCTTGCAAGAACCAAAACCCTAGTTTTTGACTGACTTAGGAGATGTTTGGACTGTGCAACCCTTGAGTAGATTTGAGCAAATTGAGATGATGCTTGTCAAAACTTTGAAGAATATGGGAGGGAAAATTTTGGGGTACAACAGTTGCCCCTGTTCAATCTTCTTAAACCTGAGGATGTAGATTGGCTTGCGTGCCTTTCGTGATCCGAAGGAGGAAGATGATTGAACACTAAAGTGCCCAGAAATTTGCACTCACATAGTGGAGTATCAACAGTGTGATGTCGGGAATGGGCTTACAGATGCCATTTGGAGATATAGTGGATAGGAGGATGGGCTTATAGATGCCATCTGGAAGTGTGACAGAACCTTGTCGGGAATGGGCTTATAGATGCCATTTGGAACTGTAATGGATAGTTGTGGAGATGGGCTTAAAGATGCCATCGAAGGTGTCGATCGCATAAGAGATTCCTTAGCGAGAACTTGCGTACTTTGAGAAAGGAAGATGGTTTCCTGGCCTGTTATAGGTGTTGATCTTCAAACTCTTCATGCAGACATGCCCTGGCTGGATACAGGTATTGAATCTACAATCGATTGCTCACAGATATGCCCTGGCTGGATACAGGAATCAAATCCGGAACTTCAAAAGGTTGCTTACAGACGTGCCCTGGATGGATACAGGTATCGAATCTCTAAACTCTTCATGCAGATATGCCCTGGCTGGATACAGGTGTCGAATCTACTCACAGATATGCCCTGGCTGGATACAGGTATCGAATCTGGAATTAGTCGTCTACAGATATGCCCTGGCTAGATACAGGTATCGAATCTCTAAACTCTTTATGCAGATATGCCCTGGCTGGATACAGGTGTCGAATCTACAATTAGTCGTCTACAGATATGCCCTGGCTGGATACAGGAATCGAATCTCTAAACTCTTCATGCAGACATGCCCTAGCTGGATACAGGTATCGAATCTACAATCAGTCACTCACAGATATGCCCTGGCTGGATACAGAAATCGAATCTGGAATTGGTCATCTACATATATGCCCTGGCTGGATACATGTATCGAATCTCTAAACTCTTCATGCAGATATGCCCTGGCTGGATACATGTATCGAATCTACTCACAGATATGCCCTGGCTAGATACAGGTATCGAATCTGGAATTAGTCGTCTACAGATATGCCCTGGCTAGATACATGAATCGAATCTCTAAACTCTTCATGCAGATATGCCCTGGTTGGATACAGGTATCGAATCTACTCACAGATATGCCCTGGCTTGATACAGGTATCGAATCTGGAATTAGTCGTCTACAGATATGCCCTGGCTGGATACAGGTATCGAATCTCTAAACTCTTCATGCAGACATGCCCTGGCTGGATACATGAATCGAATCTACTCACAGATATGCCCTGGCTAGATACAGGAATCGAATCTGGAATTAGTTGTCTACAGATATGCCCTGGCTGGATACAGGTATCGAATCTGGAATTGGTCGTCTACAGATATGCCCTGGCTGGATACAGGTATCGAATCTACTCACAGATATGCCCTGGCTAGATACAGGTATCGAATCTAGAATTAGTCGTCTATAGATATGCCCTGGCTGGATACAGGTATCGAATCTCTAAACTCTTCATGCAGACATGCCCTGGCTGGATACATGAATCGAATCTACTCACAGATATGCCCTGGCTAGATACAGGAATCGAATCTGGAATTAGTTGTCTACAGATATGCCCTGGCTGGATACAGGTATCGAATCTGGAATTGGTCGTCTACAGATATGCCCTGGCTGGATACAGGAATCGAATCTCTAAACTCTTCATGCAGACATGCCCTGGCTGGATACAGGTATCGAATCTGGAATTGGTCGTCTACAGATATGCCCTGGCTGGATACAGGAGTCGAATCTCTAAACTCTTCACGCAGACATGCCCTGGATGGATACAGGAATCGAATCTACTCACAGATATGCCCTGGCTGGATATAGGAATCGAATCTGGAATTGGTCGTCTACAGATATGCCCTGGCTGGATACAAGTATCGAATCTCTAAACTCTTCATGCAGATATGCCCTGGCTGGATACAAGTATCGAATCTACAATAAAATCACTCACAGGTATGCCCTGGCTAGATACAGGGATCGAATCTGGAATTAGTCGTCTACAGATATGCCCTGGCTGGATACATGTATTGAATCTCTAAACTCTTCATGCAGATATGCCCTGGCTAGATACAGGTGTCGAATCCACAATCAGTCACTCACAGATATGCCCTGGCTAGATACAGGAATCGAATCTGGAATTGGTCGTCTATAGATATGCCCTGGCTGGATACAGGTGTCGAATCTCTAAACTCTTCATGCAGATATGCCCTGGCTGGATACAGGAATCGAATCTACTCTTCATGCAGATGTGCCCTGGCTGGATACAGGTGTCGAATCTACTCACAGATATGCCCTGGATGGATACAGGTGTCAAATCTGGAATCAGTCGTCTACAGATATGCCCTGGCTGGATACAGGAATCGAATCTCTAAACTTCATGCAGATGTGCCCTGGCTGGATCAGGTGTCGAATCTACTCACAGATATGCCCTGGCTGGATACAGGTGTCGAATCTGGAATCAGTCGTCTACAGATATGCCCTGGCTGGATACAGGAATCGAATCTCTAAACTCTTCATGCAGATATGCCCTGGCTGGATACAGGAATCGAATCTGGAATTGGTCGTCTACAGATATGCCCTGGCTGGATACAGGAGTCGAATCTCTAAACTCTTCATGCAGACATGCCCTGGCTGGATACAGGAATCGAATCTACAATCAGTTACTCACAGATATTCCCTGGCTAGATACAGGAATCGAATCTGGAATTACGACAGTTGATAGTAATCATCTTTGGATTGACCTTTTTCCTGAAAAGGCAAAACATCAGTTGTATGCAATGTCATGATGTATGAAATGCATGATGTCATGATGTCTCTCAAGAATAAATGAGATTGTGTGATATGATGCGTATATGCATGCGTCATGTTGTATGATAATGTAATGTTTATGAATGTATTTTTGTCTAGGAAAATAAATCCTTGACGAATGCCGGGAAGTTGAATCCTGGGCTGATATTGAAGAGTGAAGTTCTTCATTTCCGCTGGGGATGATGGTTGCAAGAATAAACCGGTAAGAGAAGATGACTCCGTTGGGGAATAAACTTGGCGAAGAGATTACTCTGCGGGGAATTACTCTGTGGGAAGAGATACTTCGCTGAGGCTTTGATGAGAACTCCGCTGGGGATTCTGTTGATAAGCTTTGTCGGGGAATTTTGATGAACTCCACTGGGGGTAGGAAGAATTTCGCCGAGGACGATCTTTCCATGGTAATTAGTTGAGGATAACCCAGTTATAAGCTCTGGTGGAGAATAACCTTTGAATAAAGCCGGGGAGACGCGTTCGTGCTCTACAGGGGATAAGCTTCCAGAATCTACTGGGGATAAGCTTCCAGAATCTACTGGGGAGATTGATACAACTCTCCTGGGGAAACTTTTGGACTGCACTGGGGAAGTGGCTCAACTGGGGTGTCTGGTATTCCGCCGGGGAACAATCTTATCTTAAGACTGTCGGGGATGCTTGCTTAGGAACATCTGTATACTCCGCTGGGGAACATTGAGATCTTCTGGGGATACCCAACTTCCTTAAGGCTGACAGCAGACTAACTCTGCTTGGGGAGAGTGTTGCTGACTTGCTGGGGATACAGTGCCTTGTTAGGGCTGACGGGAGACCAACTCTGCTTGGGGAGAGTATTTATGATTCTGGTCTTACTCAACGGGGAATGAAGGTATCTTGGTCAAATTCTTCAACTGAATCTACCTTGTACCTGGAGGAAAGCAGCTGTACAGTTTGGGCAACTCTTATTGCCCCAGCTTCTGTGGGAGAAGGTACCTGTAGAGGTGCTTGAGGACTGCCGATTTGACAAATCTTCTTCTGGTAGGCAAGTGACAAGATGACGGGACATAGTCGTACGCTTTGATCCCTAACTTTTGCCTGGACCGCCCTTTCGGGTTTTCAATCCAACGGGATACCCATTTTTGCCCAAGCCGCCTTTTCAGGTTTTCGACTTGCCGGGTGTACAGATTTTTCATTTTCATCCCTTATTTTGCCCGAACCCTTTTGGTTCGCCGGGAAGCCCTTATTTTTGCCTAGGTGTGTCAACCTAGCGGGTCTTTGATTATGCGTAGTATTTTTTCGACTATGTCCATGCTCAGAATGCAGGGAGTTGTCACCGTCAGTAGTGTTGTGTTGTCGTACTACCAAAAAATGTTGATCATGCAAGATTCGTCGCTGGAATTCATGTCCAATGCCCTAAGTGATCCAGATGGAGATTTGCCCCAAGCTGGTTGGCCTTTTGAGAGATTCTCCGAATCTTGACTTAACTGCCCCAGATGATGGACAATGATCATGCCATGCCCCTTGATTGGAGGTGCTTTTGTTCATTAGACATTCGTCGTGCGAACTTCTATGCTATTCAAACAAATAGTCATATGCAAGCAATGTTATATTAAAATGCAAAGCTCATGTCTGTCTTGAAGTTTTCGAAAATGTGTTTTTTTCAGTAAAACCAGTGAATTTTGTAAAACGTGATGTCAACTCAGTATTTTATAGCAAACCTTAAGGAGTCAGGATACCTTTCGTAACAGTATGCTTTCGAACCAACCCATGCTTCAGCTAGGACTTTTAAGGATTGTGACGTGGCCTGGTTCACGGTTTAAGAAACAAAGGCTAAAGGCTCAAATTTTATTTGTACCCACCCGCTCTTCGTGATGTTCTTCAAACCTAAACTCAGTTGATCGTATGTTAGACCTTGTTTGAGTCTTTGCTCTGAAATTCCGGTGATGGTTCGGATATTGACAATTTATTTTGAATAGGCAGTCATTTCCTTTTGTGTTGAGGGTTTGTAGGACCTCTTTCTTTTTTGATTTCGTTATCCCTATTTTTGCCTGAACTGTTTCTTTTGTGATTACAGTCAGCGGGATGCCCCAGTTTTGTAAGTCTCCTTCGTAGGTTTTGACTTATTGGGCTTTAGTTTCTGAAAGATAATGACTGCCTATCTTTATGATTATTCAGAACCATCATCGTCTTTTGTTTTGTAAGGACTTCTTTGGTGTCGTTCATTGTGCACCTGTATCAACTGAGAAGACTACCCTGCCCCGGGTTATGATTAAGGGTTTTAATTTTCGAAAAGAAAAACTCCTACTTCTTTGGCTCGAAGGGGTTGACGAGGGATTATCTTCCTTATAACTCCAGTGTTTAGGAATTGAAATAATGCTTGTACCTCATCAGCGGGGTCTGTTCAAAAGCATACTGTAGATTGTGGTATCGTTTTCGTCATCCTCCCTCAAGAGGCTTAGAATTATTAATCGAGCGTTGAACATCAAGAAAAAATAAAAGCAATTTTGAATATAGAGAACACAATTACTTCAAAACAGACACGTGTAATGCATTAATGAAATAATAGAGTTTGACATGATAATTGTTTGAATAAGCATAGAAAAATACAATATCATAATTTAAATGAACAATAGTCTCTCAATCCTAGCCATGTTTTGGCGAGGGAGCAGTGATCACATCGGGAGTCTCAGCAGGCTCGAATTCGATCTCCTTGGCGTCAATCATGTTCTAAATCTTGTATTTCAGCGCCCAATAATCCTTAGTATCGTGCCCCGGGCTTCCAGAATGATAAGCACACCTCGCATCTGGCTTTTAGTTTAGAGAAGAGGTCTTGGGATTTGCAGGAGGGTTGATCACCGTAATCAGATTCATTTTCAACATGTGCTGCAATGCTTGTGACAATGGCATGTTGATGTTGGTGAATTGTCTTTTAGGCTCGTCTGGCCTTCGCTGATTTCCCTTTGGCAGTTGTCGGCGTGACGCAGAACCTGAGATCATGACTGCCCCTACGTGTTGGTCACAATGATCCTTCTGACTGTACGCAGCATTGGACTCTTTCTTGAATGGTTTCTTATCAGCGTTCGAGGAGTCACCCTTTTGTATCTTCCCGGACTTGATACCAACTTCTATCCTCTCACCAGTTAAGATCAGATCTGTGAACCCAGCAGAAGAATTCCCAATCAGATGGTTGAAGAAAGGACCAGACAGGGTCCCCAAGAACATGTCGACGAGTTCACGGTCAGTCAAAGGCGGTTGCACCCTGCCAGCCAGGTCTCTCCACTTTTGTGCATACTCCTTAAAACCTTCACCCGTCCCAAGTGACATACCCCGGAGTTGGGTACGCGTGGGAGCGAGGTCGGAATTATATTGATACTGCTTATAAAACGCAGTAGCCAAGTCCTCCCAGTTACGAATATTGGTTCCATCCAGCTGATAGAACCATTCGAGTTGAGTCCCTGAAAGACTCTCCTGGAAGAAATGGATCCATAGATTCTTGTCTGCAGTGTAAGGTTGGATCTTCCTTACGTAAGAATGGAAGTGCAGCTTAGGGCAGGAAGCCCCGTCGTACTTCACAAAGGTAGGTGCCTTGAACTTGTGTGGAATCACCACCCCGGAAGATAGCCCTAAGTCTCCAAAATCCAACCCAGGCACACGTTGAATCTCCATAGCATTTAACCGGTCCTCCAGCTGTTTGTACCTGTCCTCAGCAGGAGGGTATTGTTCATCATTGAAATCTGTCTCGTTGTCGGAGACCACTGGACTAGGAACCTTTCTCCCTTGTGGGCTGTCTTTCCCAGCAGATGGGGTGGTCAGCTCAACCTCATTTTGTGATCCATTCCCAGATCTGCGTCTAGGGTTGAACAAAACAGTCTTCTTCTTCTTTTTTTTCAAAAGCAGAGTCTTCAATTCCTGTTGTCCTTGGGCTAAGCTCATGACCAGCTCCTGGAACTGGGCGCTCTGGGCCTGGAGGGCCTTGATAGCTTGTTCATTGGATGATTCAGGATTCATGATGACTGCTGAAATAAACAGCGGAGAAGGTAAGTGACCTGTAAAAAGTGTACATGTAATGCAATGATATGTATGATATGCATGCAATGTTTTCAAGGATCTCGCGGGGTAAACAAAGAAACTTGATAGAATTTGAATTTGGTAGCTTGATTGAAGGAACTTCATGTTGTTGAGAGTCCTTCCTCAAGAGTCAAAGCTCACCATATCGAGTGGGTCATAGCCCCTGACTCAGGTTATCAACCTTGGCTAGAGGAAAATAAATCCCCTTGCCCCTTGCTAGGCACTTGGTTCATCATGACCTGCATCACAGACCCTTGAGATCCTTGAAATGGGTTAGTCCTTATGCAGGATGTATGCAATGGTATGATGGTATGATGTTATGCTATGCGTGGAGTGATGTAAGTAAACCCTGTTATGAGTCCAAATTAAGGACTGTAAACAAAACCTGCAAGGAACTCATGTGTCAGATAACAAGCATGCAAGTAATTCATGTTTGAAGGCACACGAGTCACACAAGACAGCCCTTAGATTTTAGGCCAGCATGAAGTTTAGGTACTACCCTCTTTCCGTTTCAGTTGGTTAAGACCTGTCCTGGAAAAAGTAACCGGGTTCTAAGGATCTCAATATCATTGGGTTGTTTTCTGTGTTCATTGTTTTGATTTAGCCACTGAACTGGCGATCAAAATATTCCAAGAAAATAACCCTCAATGAGTGTAGTATCGAGTATCTACCAACTTCGGACTGCACCAAAGTCGGTCATCTCACTACCCCTAAAGAGGCCAGGATGGTCAAGTAAGGTTCCTAAGGTCAGTTGATGCTTCACGACACCACGCGGCGGCCCCGTACTCTCCTTGACTTGACTCAAGGGTTACCAGTACTCACCAAAGTGCCACATCAACGTAGCAAACTGCTTCAACTGTGTCGGTATACCCCGCACAGCTCCCTCACAGTTTGTTGCTACTTTCTAAAAGGTATCCCCCAGATCCGGGTTAGGATCTATGAAACTCCAAGACAGGCCCACAATATTAAAGCAAACAAATCAGGCAATTGAAAACATAAGAGTGGTCTAATCCTAAGGTACACCTCACTTATTAGGTGTCCCCAGCAGAGTCGCCAGTTCTGTGATCGGTGGAAATAGAACTGACTGTTTTTGAAATGCTGGTTCACGAAATGTCGCGGTAAGCAAGAGTCGCCACCGTCTTTTATGTTCTCCAACATGGAAAGGACAAAAGCACAGCAAAATTCCTTATTCGAGATGTTTCTCGGTTCGGGAGGTAGATTTATAGAAAGGGAAGGTATTAGCACCCTTTCTATCCGTGGTTATCCACGGGCTCTTAGGTACTTGCTCTTATGTTTTCAAAATTGTTTGCTTTTCAAGTGTGTGTGGGTTTTGAAAAAGTTCCGTTTGAAAAATTTCTAAGTAACTCTTGTATCTGTCCTCAAGAGTGTATGAAAAATTTGTTTGAAAACTTTTAAAAGTGTAGGTGCGAAAAGTTGTTTTTGTTTGTTTTTTAAAAGAGCAAGTACCCAGGAGAATCTACCTACTCTAAGGAATTAGGATGTGTAAGAGTCCTTTAGATAGTGATATCCCACCATTGAGAGGCAGGTAGTACCATCGTTGGAGTTGTTCGGGTCAATTCGATTAAGGGACGATGTGGTCACCGAAGAAATAGTAGGACACCTTAGAAGTAACCCTAATATCCTAGATCCTTTTTATCCGAGGCAACCATTTCGAGGCAATTGGATCTTTAGACAAAAGGGCGACCTCTAAGACACCCTATACTTGATGACCACGTTCGAGGTAACCAGTGAGGCGTACCCTAGGGGTGGTATGTGCATGTGTGTTGTTTTTCAGTTAATGTTTGTCTTTGCATGTTATTTGTGAGCTACGGATTGATTTTATTTGTCATACATTCTTGCAGGCATAATTAACAGTTAGGAGTGCGGAAAATAAATTGCAGAAATGTAAATCTAGCTATTACAAGGCGCGGGTCTATACATCGCCAAAAACAAAAACCTGTTTTGAAAATAAGAATGCGAGAAATAGTAAATAAAGAGATAAACCTAATTAACTATTACATTTCCGAAAGCAGTTACATAAATATAATGAATTAAAATAAACTGCGCGCGAAAGAATGAATTGGGACGTCCTAAGGGTTTTGACCCTTTTGAGAAATAAAGAATTTAAGTTTGTCCTTTTTTATTAAATTAATGAAATTAAGCCTAATTACTAATTAATTAATTAATTAAAGAAAAAAATATTTTTGTGTTTTTGTGTTTTTAATGGAAATAAAGAGAAAATAAATAGAAATTAAAAGTTAGCAAAAACCTAATTCTAAATTGTTTTTATTTATTATGAAAAAATTAAAGTTGACCTAATTTTTAAAAGACTAAATTAATTAACCATATTTAATTACAAAAAATAAAAGAGTGAAACTAATAATAAATGAAATATTTACATTTTTTAGTTTTTGAATTTTTATTATGAAAAGTGTTAATTAATTGATTAATTAAATAATACTAATAACAATTACTAAAGAAAATAAAAAGAAAAGGAAAATAGAAAAAGAAATAGAAACCAATGGGGGTGTTGACCCAAGAATGGAGGTGGATCTGGAAATTTAGGCCCATTAAGAAGCAAGCCTGTTTGACCTTCCTGGTTGTCCACGCCTGCGTTGACTCATGAACACCAGGATCTTCATCCTTTGACCCTTGGATTGAGGATTGTGGACACTTGGCATGTTGCAGCGTGAGGCGCATGATAGGTATCACTTGAGAGCCTGCACATGATCAGGTAAAGAAAAACAATATGGAAATTTTGGGGGACCTGGGAATCGAACCCAAGTCCCAGTAGTTACCAAGCACGTCATCAACCACCAAGCCACTGCATTGCATTTGTTAATATAATAACAAACAAATATATTATAAGAAAAACAAGTCACATGCTGAAACCAAAAAAAAGAGGCGCGCGTGTTTGAATGATCCAATGGGGTATTGCCAGCTCACCGTCTTCTTCATGAAACCTGCAGAAAACATGTCAAATAGCGGGGGTTTTTAACCCCCACAACATGGAAGCACAGTTAATAGCGATTAGGTCTACATGTAATATAAATTGAGCGCGAAGGTAGCAATGTCTTCGTCTCATTCAGACAGTTTCAACCATGGGTATCATTGGTTCTGATTTTACTTATGCTGTAAAGCCCTAAATTGAGATCTTTGAAAACCTAGAATTCGTCCATGGTAGTTTACGTTTCAGGGCACCATAATGCAATTAACCTATATCATCAGCTTCAGAAAGGTCATAACAATGCAAAGCAACAATTATATCATGTGAAATATGCAAGAATTATGAGTTTCGATTCTAGGAAAATTAGGCAAACCGTGTGACTGAAGTGGGAGATTCTTTGAGTGTTGGAGCTTGTTTGTGATTGCAATAGGTTCCTCAGTGTCCCAACAACATATTGGAATCACTCCAAGGCTTTGAATTGATCTGCAATATGAAAAACAGTTTTTGGTTTTTCTTTGAATTTTTGGAATTTGTTTATGGCTCCGTAGCAGCTTTTTGCACGTGAATTGGGTATGGCTTGCTTGCATATGTATATGTGAATGAGATTAGGTTAGCATCTAGGCCAATGATCCATGGAATTGATGTCTTGAGATTTTTCTTTAACCACCATTGAAAGCTTTCCATATTTGGTTCAAAATCAAGATTTTGTGCACAAAAAGCCTTAGCACGAAATTGTGAGCTGGCATATCATACATAAAAGCTATTCAAACCAAAAATATGCCATTCAATTAATTTTTTAGATTTATTTGAATTATTATGGATTTAAAATGAATTAAATCCATAAAAATTAAATAAAAATGAAAAAATAAATATTTGGTCTTGAAATTAATCATGGGACACATGGGTGGCATGACAAGGCTGAATCAAGTGGAAGAAAGTGGGCCCTTTTGTCAAAAATTGAAGTTTCAAGGATAGTTGACTTTTGCCATTTCACAAAAATTTCCCAACTTCTCCAATTCATATCTTGCTCAATTTTGATCATATGAACATGTTCTTGGACACTTTGGAAAGGTCTTGAAGTCCTCTAACCAATGCCTTTGGTCCCATGTCATTTTGATTTACCAATCTCAAGTTATGGTCTTTGACTTAAAATGCCTTTTTGTTGACTTTTGAAAATGACCTATAATGTTGAAATTGATAACTTTTTGTGAGAGCATTTCTTGGACTTGGAATGTGAAGATGAGTTGTAGGAAATGTCATCCCCTTCAAAATGAGCATTGGATGGGATTTTTCTGATGAACCATGAAAAAGTTATGCCTTGGTCAATTCACAGTTGACTTTTCAATTGTTCAAAAATAGAAACTTTTGCATCTTGATGATTTTTGAGCCATTCTTGTGGAATCATGATCAAGACTTGATCAAATGATGATTGTGGCTTCAAAATAAGATGTTGACCAAAAATTTTGACTTTTGACTTCCAAATGACCATTTTACCCCTGCAGTTGACTGTGAAGCAAATGAGGCTTTTGACTGTGCAACTTGACCCTATGAGCCCTGAAACTTGGCATGTAGGTGCTTGACAATGTATATAGGCATATGGGACTTGATTTAGCCCTTGAAAACCTCAACTTCCTTGTAAGAACCAAAACCCTAGTTTTTGACTGGCTTAGGAGATGTTTGGACTGTGCAACCCTTGAGTAGATTTGAGCAAATTGAGATGATGCTTGTCAAAACTTTGAAGAATATGGGAGGGCAAATTTTGGGGTACAACACACACCAACCCAGTCAAGTTGTACAATATTGTTTTTGTGTTTGGAGGGTGAAGATAATGGCACTACAGAAATTGTTCTTGTGTTTGAACAATCTCTATGTGATGTAAAGTGTTTGGCTGGTTGGTTTATGGGAGAGTTTATAAGATGGAATAATGGGTTGAGGTTTTGTTTTTGTGACTGATAATAAAGATGAGTATGAGAAAGGATATTTTGTGAATGAGAGGAGTTTACAAAGAATGCTGTTTTTTTTTTGTTCTCTCTTTTTTCTCTCTAAAAAACCCCACCTTGTGTGTTGTGAGAACAGTTTATTTTATAAATGAAGTTTGGCTGAGATTTGGGGGGGGGGGGGGGACAAATAAGTTTTTGAACAGTTTGGGTTTGCTGTATCATTGTCTTTTAGATGCATCTCTCATATGAAAATTTGGTGCAAACATGGGACTGAGATAATGCAGGCTTGGAATGGGTTAGTAGTAGCATAGCATGGCTGTTTTTTGCAATAGTTTTGGAGTGTTGTGGCAGCTTGGTGTGGGGTTGTTTCATAGCAGTACAATAGACTGTTTTTGACATGGTTTTGGGTTGTTATGTGGACAGTATAGTAGGCTTGGACTTGGCAGTATATTGGACTTTGTTCAGCAGTAATTTGGACATCATTATTTGTAGCATGACACAAGTTTGGTTTTGTGGACAACATAATGGCAAGATTTGGACATTGAGTCAAAGGGAAAAATTCAAACAAGACAAAGCTTAGGGTTTGTAATCTTGCAAAAATGCAACCTTGTAATAACTTGAATTATTTGTAACACCTTGAATTATTTTGAATTATAATGAAAAAAGATGTCATGAGGTAATGAAATTAATCATGTATAGAAAATACTTATAAAAATTTTCCAAGTCTTGCAAAGTTTTATTTTTGACCTTCTTGATTTTTTTTATGATCAAATTTTATATTTTGAATATCTTGATGAAATGAGAGGGAAATTTTTTGGGTAAAACAGTAGTCATATGAGCTTTAAGGACCAAAACCTCGTTTGCATCCATAACACGCATAGTCTTGTCTTCCATGCGAATCTTATAACCCTTCTCAAGTATCGGCCAATACTTAGAAGTTTACTTTTGATTTCAGGAATGTAAAATACATCTTTGATCAAGGAATATCCACCATTCCTTCTCATGATTAAAACATCGCTGATCCCGTCGACCTCTAAAGTGGTGTCATCTGCAAATTTTACTTTATTCTTTGTGGATTGATTGATTTTAACAAACCAATCATTTATACCCGTCATATGCGTGGAACAACCAGAATCCAAGTACCACTCTTCGCTGCATAGGACTCATTTTATAACAATCACCATAACATTTTCTTCCGCAAACGTTTCTGTAGCGTTCCTGGAGCTGATGTTGTTGCTTCTTGACAACCTACTACTAGTGAATTTACCTTATGTGATCATGACCAAGAGTGCATTCTCATCATCCACCTCTTGTCTAGAAACCTTAGATTCATCTCCTTGAGATTCCCTCTGTTTCACATGACATTCTCTTGCAAAATGACCAAGTTTTTGATAATTAAAGCATTATACCTTACTCTTGTCAAATTTCTTGTCACCTCTAAAGTTTCCTTGACCACCATTTTTGTTGTTGTTGCTCTCACCCCTTTGACAAGTCGAACTCTTTGAATTTTGGGACTATTTTCCACCAAAATTCTGAAAAGTCCCTTTACTCTTCATGGACCATTTTCCTTTCGACTCCTTGTTCTTCTCATTGAGTCGTGCTTGCAAAGAAATCTCCATATTTGCCTTGTTGTTACTCCTCTCATACATCCTTTGCTCATGAGCCTCAAGAGAGCTTTGAAGCTCCTCTTTGCTCAACATCGGGAGATCCTTCGACTCTTCAATTTCCACTACGATGTTGTAAAATCTTATCGTCAAAGAATTCAAGATCTTCGACACAACATTCTGCTCAGAAACTACCTCCCCATTAAACTTAATTTGATTCACCAATTATGTAATTCACATCACATAGTAGTTGATTGTCTCCTTCTCCTCCATTTGAACCAATTCAAATTAACACTTGTGAGTTTATAACTTCACCACCTTTGATTTATCAGCCCCTGCATATGCGTTTTCTAAGATTTCCCACGCTTCCTTTACTGACCCGCAATCACCAATTTTCTCAAAATTGTCACCATCAACATATTGATAGATCAAGAACAACGCTTTGTAATCTTTCTTCTTTTGTTCCTTGAACACAACCTTTTGAGCATTCGTTGCACCTTCGACAAGATGACTCAGACCATTCTTGATCACTTCAAGAACATCTTGATAGCCAAACAACACCTTCATTTGCTTGCACCATTTGTTATAACTATTTGCTTTAAGGAAAGGTAGATTTGTATGGACTTTATCATTGGAGAGGATATTCATGTTTGCACAGCGAATTATGGATCCGAACCAGACTCTTGATGCAAATGTTGGAACATGCAATCACACAATTGGTGAACAATAGAGGTTAAGGGCTTGTGGAGAAGAAGATAACGAGAGAAGAATGGGACTAGAGAGAGAGAGAGAGAGAGAGAGAGAGAGAGAGAGAGAGAGAGAGAGAGAGAGAGAGAGAGAGAGAGAGAGAGAGAGAGAGAGAGAGAGAGAGAGAGAGAGAGAGAGAGAGAGAGAGAGAGAGAGAGAGAGAGAGAGAGAGAGAGAGAGAGAGGGACATGATTTAATGCATTAGTTTGAGATGAGGATGTCTCCGAGGCATTTGTAAAAGTGTATTACAATAATTGGGTCTAAAACAAAACATTAAAATACAAGAAAAAGCCAAAACACAGGCTTGTAACCGATTAATACATCTCGTTAATCAGTTACATAAACAAACAAAAAATATTTCATGTCAGGTGTAACTGATAACGCATTTAATCAATCGGTTATAACAATTCAAAACCAACTTTTTCAAACTTCAGAAGTAAATTTCTTTACATCAACACTTAAATTATTAAATTTTCATCTAACAAATAGAGATTTTCTATAAACACACGAGAACTTCTCAATTTTAGATTTGTTAATTGAAGAGGTATTAATTAGTTTTTTCCCTTCCATTTTTCTATTATGTACCTCTATTAATATATTATATTTTTAAGTTTTTTTTTAATCTCCTGTTGACTAATACACACACTAATGTACAAAAAAATTATCATATCAATCAATCATCAACGTAATATCATAATAAATATTTAATTTTATTGTAATCATTTTTAAAGTCATGCACATAATTGTAATATTTTTTACAAATTTTTATTCTATTTAAAATTAGTTAGAAGGATAAATAATTTTTTGATTTTTAAAAATATTTAAAAACAAATTTTGTCCCTTTAATTTTTTTTCACGAAAAATTTACTATTTAAATGTTTCTTGTCACCGTTTTTAATGATAATATTTAAAAAGTTTACATTACAAAGGAGAATTACAAGATGGAGGCAAAATTGAGTCTCCTTCAAAACATAAGAAATGCATTGAATCAAGATTAATATATTCGTATATCACATGTGTATTGTGAGGTAAACAAATGTTTAGATACAAAATTTAGTGTGGTATATCGAAGTCGGTTTGAAATATAATGTCAGATTGGATCGGGTTAGCTTTAAGACAACATGCTTACGTTTGGGAGAGCTTTTTATTCTGGGGTGACTTTTTCAAGAGTAAGAAGATAAAAGCCGGTAATGAGAATTTAGTGTGGTTGGCGGTTTGTTGGTGTTTGTGGAGAGCACATAATGCCTTTTTGTTTGATTTTACTAGTCGCAATGCTTCAAATATCATTTGGAATGTAAAGGTTCTGGTTTGGAAGTGGTCGTTTATTGTGAGGATATTTCTTTCTCCAGATGTAACTTTTACGAATTTTATAAAAATCCTTTATATTTTCTAGCCTAAGTTTCATTTGGACTGTAATCTCTCTATTTTCGAGTTTTGGCTCGGCTTTTGCAATCGGACAAGAGTATCTCTAGTACTCTTTTTAATATATCCTTGCTTACAAAAAAATAAAAATTAGGAGTTAATTATAATGTTGGTATTATTTATTATGATAATTGTCCACAAGACATGTATGATACTTATGTTGATGATCTTTTAGGAACTTCCTCTAAGAGGAATGTAAGATTGTAATTTCTTTTTTGGCTAAATTACAGTTTTAGTTCCTCTATTTTGTCCAACTCACAAAAATAGTCCTCTTATTTTATTTTTAAACAATTTTGATCCCTCATCCCCATTTTTACTCCAGAAAACATTGAGTTGTCACTTTTTTTAATACGTGGCATTAATATGATGACATGGCACGAGATAAATTAATTTTATTCATTAAAAAAAATTTAATTGGTTAATTCATATAAATATAATGAAATAAAATAAAAATGGTAAAAATATTTTACAAAAGAATCCAATTGTTGTTTCTCACTCGGAAGAGCTCTAGGTATCACAAAACACAAAGAACCTAGAAGAAGACGAACCTGGAAAGATGAAACATAAGAAATGCATTGAATCAATATTTATATATTCGTATATCACATTTGTATCGTGAGGCAAACAAATGTTTAGATACAAAATTTAGTGTGGTATATCGAGGTCAGTTTGGAATATAATGTCAGATTGGATCGGGTTAGCTTTAAGGCAACATGATTACATTTGAGAGAGCTTTTTATTCTGGTGTTACTTTTTCAAGAGTAAGAAGGTGAAAGCCAGTAATGAGAATTTAGTGTAGTTGGCGGTTTGTTGGTGTTTGTGGAGAGCGCATAATGTCCTTTTGATCGATTTTACTAGTTGTAATATTTCAGATATCGTGTGGAATGTTAAGGTTTTAGTTTTGAAGTGGTCGTTTATTGGGGATATTTCTTTCTTCAAATGTAATTTTTATGAATTTTGCAAAGATCCTTTGTATTTTCTAGCCTAAGTTTCATTTGGATTATAATCTCTCCATTTTCGAGTTTTGCTTCGACTTTTGTAATCGAACAAGAGTACCCCTAGTACTCTTTTTAATATATCCTTGCTTTAAAAAAATACAAAATTAGGAGTTAATTATAATGTTGGTATTATTTATTATGATGATTGTCCATAAGACATGTATGATACTTATGTTGATGATCTTTTAGGAACTTTCTCTAGGAGGAATGTAAGATTGTAATTTTCTTTTGGCTAAATTACAATTTTGGTCTATCTATTTTGTCCAACTCACAAAAATAGTCTTCTTATTTTATTTTTAAACAGTTTTGATCCTCCATCCTCACTTTTGCTTTAGAAAACGCCGAGCTGCTACTTTTTTAATACGTGGCATTAATATGAGGACATGGCACGAGATAAATTTATTTTATATTCATTAATAAAATTTTAGTTAATTAATTCATATAAATGTTATGAAATAAAATAAAAATGGTTAAAATCTTTTATTAAAAGAATTCAATCATTGTTTCTCACCCAAAAGAGCTCCAAGTATCACAAAACACGAAGAACCTAGAAGAAGACGAACCTGAAAAGATAAAAGTGAACGAATCCAATTAAAAATTCTAAAACGAATTGGTCGCCTATCCTTTTTACTAAATCTCATGTGAAATGGATATTATTTGTCACACCTTATAACTATTTTTTTCCTATTATTTTTCTTGTAGTGCAAGTTTTTCTCTCTCCATTACATATGTCTTTAAAACATCTCTAACAAACTGCTTTGTGGCGAATGTCATTCCAATCTCAAGTCTCATTGCATCACCATCAGGCATTTTAAAAATTTGAGAAATGTTCATCACATTCATCTTCACTTTCTTAAGGAGTATCAAGGTCTTTCGAGTTAATATTTTGGCCTTCCTCAAAATCAGCTACTGTTGTTGGTTCTTGGTTTGAAGACACATTGTTTGCATCAATGGACTCTTGCATAAATGTATGACTAGGTACTTCGTGTGTCCAACTCCAATCATCTTCATCCATCACAAAGTCTTCATCTAATTCAATGTCATCCAAATCATCACCATCCATCACAAAGTCTTCATCTTCCTCCCTGACATAGCTACTTTGTTCACCCTGAACTTCTTCCCTCTCCTCAGCCTGGACTTCTTCTGTGTCCTCAACAAGGTCTTCATCTCAACATGTACTTCATTATCTGAGTTAATATTTATTGTTTCTTGTTGAGTTTCAACAAACTCCCTCACTTCATCTTCAATTATAACGGTGGATTCATCTGTTGTATGCTCAATGTAGATATCAACACATTCTTAATCTGTTATATCTTCTCCAATAATACAAGAATCTAATGACACGAAATACCTATTTAATCGTTAATTAAATCTATGACATATACTATGTTACACGTCTACTAATAATTAATTTATTTTAAATTTGTGTTTAATTCTTTCAAAAAGTTAGATCCTAATCCCCGTTTCTGTGTCTAATTAAAAATATAATATGGGATAAATTCAATAGTTTTTTATTTGTATTTTTATAAATAACAAAATTAAATATGTAAATTATGATAGTTTTGATTTTGTGTAACTTATGAATTCGATTATTCTTTTTAAAGATGGAACTGTATATAATTGTAATATTTAATATTGAATTCAAACAACTATTGTCTAAAAAAAACATTGACTTGAAATAGATGGAGTATTTTAGGAATTTTAAACACATAACTGTAAACGTATACATTTATCTATATATCTACATGCATTTCTGTTTTTTTAATGTTAATTAATTTATTAAAAAAAATAGAATGAAAGATTTATTTTTTAATAATTAAGTGATATTAAAAAAAAGTTTATCTTCGTTATTGTGACCAATCATAAAAAGTTTCATCTAAAAATTTACTTAGACATTACGTTTAATCAATAAAATAATTTATTTATCTAAAAATTACTCTTTTTTTCAATTATTTAAAAATATGACTTAGATATTGAGAAGTTGTATTCAAAACAATTTCTTGAACGTTGAACAGTTATATGTTTTGAATGTAAATTTTGAATTTACTATTAAACGTTCTTAGAGATAGTCAAAAATCCAATATTATTTTTGGCTTAATCCCCATTTTTGTGTATCTACCATTTTTTTAATAAATTGTCTTTTTTCAAAAAAATAACATTATTTTTTATTTAATAATAGTATCAATATAGACTTTCATTATATCTTTTCATCATCTTTCACAGAAAAGACAAAGTCATATCCATATCACACTTTCACCATAAATTAGTCATTGACCAATAACATTTTTATTTTACCAAACATAAATCTAACAAAGACTTTTTAAATAAATATATTCAAAATAAAAAAGTAAAAAAATAAATTAAAATACGGAAATGTATATTCATCTATAGAATAAAATATCCTAAGATTTTCATCCATTTAATAAAAATGACCCAAATTTATTTCATTTCTTTACAAAACATTCAAACAAAAATATTCTTTTGACCAAACTAAATAAATTAGATCAAAATTATTGTTTTTTTAAAAAAAACAACTAATCATTTCATACTACATTTTAGTCATGAGATAAACTTTATATAAAAATAAAAAAAACAAATTCAATACATGGATAATTCCAAATAAGAATATAAAATAATAATTTTAACAAAAAAAATTAAAATATAAAAACTAAAGAAAAATGAGGTGTGATTGGTTCCTCTCCCCTAAAAACAGAGTACTCTGTCTCTAGATAAAATAGATATAAAAAATACATAAATATAAACATAAACATAAACTCACATCCTATATAAGCGCGTATATAGAGAAAATAGTTTTCATTTCCAAGTCCCAAAGGACCCTACTAATACATTTCTTACCGAACCAAATAAAAGTCACAAAGAGTGTTCTTTCATTCTTCCACCACTCTCTCTAGTTTCTCTCTCTAGTTTCTCTCTCATCAGTCAACATAACCATGGATTCCAACAACAACCTCAAATCTCCTAGAAACGGTTCTTCTCTTCCTTCACCACGCTATAGCCAGAGTTCTAGTAGTAGCAGCAACAGTAACATCATCAACAATGGAACAGTTTTGAACCTCCCAAAACCCGTAACCAGATCCGAACCAGGTAACCCATACCCGACAACATTTGTTCAAGCTGACCCATCTTCTTTCAAACAAGTTGTTCAAATGTTAACCGGATCCGCTGAAACAGCAAAACAAACCTCTTCAAATTCCACCACCACCACCACCACCAACAACAACAACAACAACAACAACAACGTAAGAAACCATATTCCACCTATCAAAACCATACCCAAAAAGCCAAACCAATCTGGTTTCAAACTCTATGAACGAAGAAACTCTCTTAAGAATCTGAAACTCAATCCTCTTCTACCTGTTTTCCCTTCTGGTTTCTCTCCTCGTAACGCTGATGTTCTGTCACCAAGCATCCTTGATTTCCCCGCACTTGTTCTCAGTCCTGTTACTCCTCTTATACCCGACCCGTTTAACAGAAACACCGTCCCCGGTGGTGGAAGCAGTTACCGATGCGGGAATGGGAGTCTGAGTCCGAGTCCGAGTCCGAAACCGGTTTTGAACACTGAAGCTGAAGAAAAAGCTATCAAAGAGAAAGGGTTCTTCTTACACCCTTCACCTGGAAACACTCCAAGAGACTCTGAGCTTCGTTTGCTTCCTCTGTTTCCAACTACTTCTCCAAGAGCTTCTGGTCCTTCTTCTTCTTCTACTTCCAGTACTTGAATTTTATTTTTAATTTTAATTATTCGTGGTTTAGATTTTGTTTTAGATTTTTTTTTTTTTAATTTTATTTTTATATTTATATTAATAGCATTGATGAGGTTGAGTGAGATAATTTTAGTGTAATGGATTATGCACAAAATCGAAAATCTTTGCTTCTATTGTACTTTACAATTATGCTTCTTTCCCTTTTCAATTTTTGTTTTTTTGTTTTGTTTTCTGGTTTTTTCTCTAACGTTAATTAACACTCTCTTCATTTTTTTGACTAAAAATATTTGACTCTGTTTAATCTTTCTCGAAATAGAGCATTATTAAATGTTGAGATTGAAGGAAGACCAACTTCAATTTAAAATGTGAGTTTTAATTAATTAACTAACGCTCTCCTTAATTGAATTAAATTCATCAGTTTTTTTCTCTCAAATACACTAATGGTCAAAATTTCAATAACTTTGAAGGTAGGCAACATCATCTGCATTTCCTTCTTTTTCTATTTTGTATATTACCAAAGTTTTGAAAATAAATATAATATTTTACTTGCATTAATATGACTACATTGTTGTTGCAAAATTCAAATTATAATCTCGCAGAATTAACTGATATTATTTGAACATCAAAAAATTTACTGTTTTCTTTTTGTTATTTTTATTTGTCTGTTAACATTTTTTATTTATTAACTTATTTTAATTTATTATTTTTTATAGAAAAAATTGTTATTATTAACTCGTATAAATCAGTCCAATAATAATTGTAAATTGATTTTAAAAAATTGAATAGTTTTAAATGTATTTGTATTATTTTTTATAAAAGATTGTTCATATTTTAATATTTTTTTATGTTCTATTAGTTTTTATTAGTATATTATGTTAGTTTATTATTCTTTTATATTTAATTGATTTTTAATCAAATAAACTTTTATATATTTAAATGATTTTGATACTATTTTATTTATTTATTTTAAAATTATTATTTTTTATAATTATAATTTATAAATTGAATATCTAAAAATGGATCAAAATAAAATAATACGAAATTGAATTGGATTGGATGAAATTTCTTTAGTTAATCATCAAAAATCAAATCGATATACGAATAATTTTATTTTTCGATCAAATGAATTTTTTCTTTAAAACTTACTCAAACTGCCCCAATACACTTTTGACCAAAGGTTAAATTTAGGTAGTAATTTTCATCAAAGGATTTGTCAATTGAAGTAATATTTGTAGACTAATTTATTATATTTTAATAATATAACTATTTCATTTTTATTATTAATAAAATCATTTTGATAATTGACTTCATTTTATTATTTAAATAAATATAATTAATTACAATTTAGAAATAAGTGTTTAAAATTCGACAAAACATTTAATTTAAAATTATTTGCGTATTTTCTTAATCTTAAAATAATTATCTCTTTATATTACTGATCGTACCTGATCAGAATGGACAGTCACAGCTTACGTCGAGCAGAACTTGAGAGTGAGATGGGGGAATACCTGCAAGACACTATGATGCCAAAGTGAGATTCAGAATGAGCCAGCAAGTAAGAGGGTGAGAAATATTCAATACCTGACCCTCTCAAAAGAGAGGGTATTTATACCCCCCAGCGTCGGGCCAAAGTCTTCTCATTGGGCTGGTCAAGCAGACCCAAAGTGGAGACTGCCAGGTCCTACGTGGGTAGTGGGGACCAGCACGTGGTCCCCCACCTGGATGACTTCCTCCGCAAGATCAGGAGGATATGAATGCGGTCTCTCTGTGGCCACGAAGACTCCGTGATATTGGGAGACGTTGATAGTCAGCCCTACGAGGAGGATGCTCGTGAGGTGCTTCTGCTCATTGTGGATGCTCCCCGCCAGACGCGAGGTCGTGTGAGGGGATCAGTCTTGATCACGGAGAGGATCGAAAGACGACCTCGAGGTCCTCCTGAACGACAATGATCTTCTTAAGACTAACTAGGTTAATCCCCGTGTGATGAGTTTGCCTCATTGCGGGGAGTAGAAGTTATTGCCCGACGCAGTCACAGGCAGAACTGGCCAGTATGCCTTGACCGACATAATTGGGTTGGGCCTCACATGGAGTTGGGCCAAGGGCAGGCCTAGTCCAGAACAAGAGCCCCCAAGTCATTGCTCCTGATGAAGGAGTTATGACTTAAATCCAGCTTTTTCTTCTATGAGGTGTGTTACTCGACGAGGATCATTCATTGTGTTGACGGAGAAAGTCGTCGATATATGGGTTTACCCGAGCATCATTCGGAATGGACTCGAGATGGGGTCATTCTAGTCGCGGGGAGGAGAAAGCCTGCGGGGTGTAGGCATGTGGCGTGACCTTTGGGATTGTAATGATGGCCTAGGGAGTAGGGGTCATCATTAGCTGAGCGCGTAGGTGTCGAGGAGAAAGGGGGTTGTTGAGCTGCCCGACCAACGTTTGGCATTCCACGCCAGCTCTATATATAGCGCCTCAAGGCCCATTATTCACATTTACATTCTCGTGCTCTTCACTCTCCCTATTGCCAACACTGTGTCGTTTTCTTCAACCGCTAACGCCACTGCATAATCCACCACGTGTTCTTCATCTACCCTCGTTATTCCTCATCTATTCTTGTTCAAGTATTTTTCGTGATACTCTTGTTTAGATTGGCTTTGATGATGTTTAAGTTGTAGAATTTTGCACTTGGGGGGTTTCACTCGGGGTATTCATGCGTACTTTTTGTGTTTGAGTTCGTGTTATTCATCTTTTCATTGACACTTAGGTGAATTTAACCCGTGGTCTCCACACATCCCCGCGAAATTTATGAATTTTGCACAAGAAATTGATGCAATCCCCGGAGAATTCATGATTTTGGCAGGCGAATTCATATTTTGCTCGTTGTATTCATCATGTGCCCGGGGTGTTCATGAAAAAAAGTGTTCGTCGTTATAACCGTTGTATGGTATTATAAGACTGGCATGATTTTCATGCCTTGATCGAGGGCCGTGTACTTCCCCTTTCTGCCCGAGTGAGTGTCGACTTGGTCTAGGCGCCGCATAACCTTTTCACCTGCCTCGTGGAGGGATGAATTTGGATTTGCTGTCGAATTCACCGGTTTCCTCTGCTTTACAGGTAAAATGGCCGACACTCCCGAATCTTCCGAGCACATGGACGTCGAAGAGACCAGCATAGCCGGGGAGGGTGTCAACTTGGTTGACACGGTGGATGATTCTTCATTGGCTTGGGTCGGGGCAGAGCCTCGATATACAGTTATAGTAGGAGGCAGGCTTACACTGCCGTCGAGTATGGCAGTGATCAGGAAGGTTTCCAAAGGAACTTCAACATCTTGCGACCGACGCCCACCGCTCGAATATGATCGGAGTTCGAGGAAGACCGCTTCCCCATGTACGAGGTCGTATTCAAAGAGTTGGGGCTCCGCCTTCCCTTCAATGATTTCCAGGTGGGAGTGTTCAATCACTTGAACCTAGCACCCTCTCAGCTTCACCCCAACGCCATTGCCTTCATTCGGGAATTTGAGATTACTTGCCGGTTCCTGGGGATCGGGGCGACCATTCCCCTATTCTTTAGGGTTTTTCATCTACAGCAGCAGTCCCAGGGTGGGAAACACAGATGGGTCTCCCTCAAACAGTCGAAGAGGCTGTTTAGGATGTACATAGACTCTGTTAGCGACTTCAAAGACAGATGGTATGTCGTGCAACCTTCTACTCAGGCAGCCATGGACGCCGTGTTCGACCTGGCCTCCGTTGTGGATGAAAATGGTGAACTGTGTTATGATATGGAGGGTAACCAGGAGGTTGGGCGACACTAAAAGTTTCCCATCCATTGGTGTTCAGGCCACTACGATCATGGTCCCGGGCATTACCATACTCCCACCGATGACATGAGCGCTAAGGACGAAGAGGCTTATGGCGTCCTTAACCGGTTCATCGAAGGGTTCTTACCTACCAAGTGGGTCACGAGGGAAGGACATGACATCCTCGATGAAGATGGTGAGCTGACGTTCAAGGCGTGCCCGATCAACACCAAGGCGCTCGTCGAGTTTCGTTCTTACAGGCAAGCCGTGAATCTTTTAGGTTTCTGCTCGTTTGATTTTACTATATTTTTATTTCTTGACTTGACTTCTTTTGTTTTCTCGACGAAGCTGACTTGAGGATATTGTTTTTGTTTTTGTAGGTAATATGGCGGAGCACCACGAGAGATTGTTGAAACTGGCCCAAGAGAAAAAGAGCCATAAGAGGTTTGTGAAGCTGCACCAGGTTACACGCATGGGTTCAGCTTTTGAGCCGGTCAAGGAGGGATCAAGTGGGTCGTCGGGCACCCGCGATGCTGAGCAGCACGTTGCTGGGTTGAGCAATAAAAGGAGTCGCCCAGAAGATGGGCTCGCCGATGTGATTGAGGTAGGGGTGACTGCCCAAGCCTTTAACGTACTACTCTTCTTCATGGAGAAGGATTTCTTTGAGGACTTTCCTCTGACTGTGTCTGACAATGAGTCCAACATCATCAGGAGACTCGATGAAGATGGTTGAAGGAAGCATCTGGCTTCCAATATGGTTAGGTTGATGAAGGTGGCAGAAATGGCCGTGGTCCTTGCAGGTGAAGGGGCCGACTCTTCTGGTCGAGTCAAAGAACTAGAGTCGGAGAAAGCGACTCTTCAGGCGAAGACACAAAAATTGAAGACCGCCCTCGAACAAAGTGAGGAGATGTTTCGGGAGCAGGCCAATGCGCTGGCGGGGGAGAAAGAGAGATATGAAAAAGCCCTCGAGGAAAAGGATTGTCTCCTGCTCGACAAAGAACTGTGGGCGAGCGAAAGGGAACGGCTGGAGAGGGAAATCACCGACCTGAAGGCTTCCATGATGCTCAAGGAGGGTGAACCCGAGGGGGTAACTGATTTGCGCACTCGCGCCAATTTCGTTGCTCGAATTCAAATCCTCGAGTCGGACTGCGTCGATGCCTTGGCCGGCGGCTTCGAGGCTGCCGTGAACCAGCTGTCCGTGTTGAACTCGGGGCTCAACACCGAAGGAACCGGGGTTCTGTCCCAAGTGATTGACGGTCGGGTGGTTCCTCCTCCTGACTCTCCCGAGGTTAAAGTGGTCACTCCGAGGAGTGATTAGCATTTTTTAGGTAACTTATCTATTTGTATTTGGGTCTGCGTGCCCGTGATTTTTTGTACCATTCAGACATCGTCAACTCTAGCGCTCGACATTTATAAATGCTTTACTTCGCTTCGATGCTTTTATGTTTTTGCTGATGGTTTCCTATTTTTTGCTCGTCGCTGTTTTTGACTTATTTATTCCATGAATATTTGTAAGTTCCATGTGTGGAGACGTATGCTCGACCTTCATATTGTTCAGCACATGTTGGGATGTGTCGAGGAGGTGGAGTAGGGCTCTGCGGAACGAGTGTAAGATCATGCTCAGGATCTTAAACCCGTGGCGTGAACTGCCCATCGCGAGCTGGGTGTTCTGCCATGTTGGGTACTTCGATAGTATAACTTGATTGAGGTGTGCCTGTCGGGCTAAGATCTTGCTCGTGAAATGAACAAATCTCGCCTTTTGCTGATGTTTGGAGGCCATGTCTGTACCTAGACACGCCTACATGGTCGAGCGCGTCCCCTTGTCGGTTAGAGAGGATTGGTCGACTGTTAATGCCCTTAGCGAGTGAAGGACTTAGCTATAGTATTGTTTTAGCTTCACAACATTCTAGGGTTGAGGTAGTGGTTCTCCATTTAATTGTTCGAGGTAATGTGCTCCGGTGCTCGTAGCTCCTTGGATGCGGTAACCCCCCCCCCCCCCCCCCAATTTGCGGCCAGCTTCCCTTTGCGGGAATCCTTCTGGTTTCTTTACAAGACTAGGTTACCGACCTGAAATTCGCGCTTTATGACTTTGTTGTCATGGTGTAGGGCTACCTGCTGTTTTAGTGTAGCCTCGCGAAGAGCTTCTCCTGATCGAATTTCTTCGACTAGGTCGAGCTCATCTCTGAGGACCTCGTCATTCATCTCCTTGTTGAGAGGCATTTCAGTTCGCCTGGATGGCTCCATGATTTCTACTGGGATGACGGCCTCGGTACCGTAGTTTAGTCGGAATGGTATCTCGCCAGTCGTCGAATAAGGCGTTGTTCGATAAGCCCACAGGACACCATGTAGTTCTTCGACCCAACCCCTCTTGGCTTCTCCCAGCCAACGTTTGAGTCCTTGCAAGATGACCCTATTTGCAGCTTCGGCTTTCCCGTTGGTTTGGGGGTGTTCGACCGAGGTGAAATGTTATTTGGTGCCGAGTTTGGCAACGAAGCTTTGGAAACTTTGATCAGTGAACTGGGTGCCATTGTCCGTGACAAGCGCTCACGGTATCCCAAACCGAGCAAGTACGTTTCGTTTGTAGAAACAGAGGATGTTGTGTGAAGTGATTTTCGCTAGGGCTTCGACCTCTATCTATTTGGTGAAATGGTCTACGGCCACGATGATGAATTTTTTTCTGGTATGTCCCTTGCACGAAATGTCCGAGGATGTCCATTCTCCACCAGGCAAATGGCCACGGGGAGGATAATGTATTTAGCTCGTGCGGGGGTACAAGGTGCATGTCAGCGCGCCTCTGGCATTTGTCTCATTTCTTGACATGCTCTTTGGCGTCTTGTTGCATGGCCGGCCAGTAGTACCCTGCTCGCAGGGCCTATCGTGTTAGGGATCTTTCGCCCATGTGTTGGGCGTTGATTCCTTCGTGGATTTCCCGTAGTATCTTGGGGATTGCGGATTCTTCTACACATCTCAAGAGTGGGATGGAGAATCCCTGATGGTATAGTTTGTGTTTGAGTACCACGTATGAGCATGCTCGTCGTTTGGTTGTGGCTGCCTCTCTTTGGTCCAGAAGAAGCTCCCCTTTTGTCAAAAAGTTGAATACCGAGGTCATCCAGCATGAGCTGTCCCCGATGGCATCCACTTTGGGCGGCACCGTGGACCTTTTGATGCTCGGGCGAGATAGGGATTCTTGTATGACTGATTTGTTCCCACCTTTCTTCTTCGTGCTCGCGAGCTTTAAAAGTATGTCGGCCCAAGTGTTCTATTCGCGTGGCATGTGTGTGATTTCTACCCGGTCAAACTTTTTCATATGTTCTCTAATAAAGTTTAAATATTCAATGAGGCTGTTGTTCTTAGCCTGGTATACCCCTTTAACTTGAGATGCGACAAGTTGGGAATTAGTGAAAATGTGTATCTCTCGGGCGCCAAGATCCTCGGTCAGTCTTATTCCTGCGAGTAAGGCCTCGTATTCAGCCTGATTGTTCAAGGTCAGAAAGGAAAGAGTGAGAGAGTGTTCGATCACGACACCTTCCTCGTTTTCAAGGAGGATCCCTGCTCCACTTCCTGTCGAGCTAGAAGCTCCGTCCACAAAGATGGTCCACTTGTGCTCCTTCCCTGTGGGGGGTTATGAGTGGTCATCTCCACGACGAAGTCGGCCAGAGCTTGGGCCTTGAGGGCCTTCCTACTTTCATACTGGATGTCGAACTCCAAAAACTCCAAGGACCACTTTAGCATTCAACCTGCCATGTCCGGTCGACCTAAGAGTTGTCTTATGGGTTGGTCTGTCTGTATAATGATCGTGTGCGCCAGGAAGTAGTGTTGAAGCCTTCTCACCGCGTTGACAAGGGCCAAGTCCACCATCTCGATTTGTTGGTACCTGACCTCGGGTCCTTGAAGTGCTTTGCTCGTGAAATAAACTGGCTTTTGTCTGTCAGGAGTCTCGTGAATGAGGGCCAGACTCACGGCCTCAATGGAGACGACCAGATATAAGAACAAGGTCTCCCTGTCTAATGGTCGTGATAATACGGGCGATTGCGAGAGGCTTTTCTTGAGGTGGAGGAGGGCTTGCTCACATTCTTCGGTTCATTCGAAAGCTGCCTCTTTGCGCGAAAGTTTGAAAAATGGAAGGGCGTGTTGAGCGGACTTTGCCACGAAACGGAAGAACGAGGTGAACATGTCGTTCAGGACTTGTATGGATTTTTTCGAATTAGGTGTAGGGAGGTCGGAGAACGCCTGACACTTATCGGGGTTGGCTTTAATTCCGTGTTCTGTTAGATAGAAACCGAGGAACTTGCCCGCCTTAACCCCGAAAGTGCATTTCTCGGGGTTGAACCTCATTCTACTCTGTCTCGCTTGGGCAAAGACCTTTTTGAGGTGGGCAACATGGTTGGTGTCTGCTCGAGATTTGACGACCATGTCGTCCATGTACACCTCGAGCATATCTCTGAACTAGTTACGAAAGACTTTATTCATCATCTGCTGGTATGTCGTCCCTGCGTTTTTTAGAACGAAAGGCATTACGTTATAGTAATAATTGTCCGAGTTGGTCATGAAAGTGGTGCGGTGCTTATCGCTCATCACCATTGGAATTTGGTTGTAGTCCGAGTAAGTGTCCATAAAAGATATAATTTTATAGTCGACCGAGTTATCGACCAACATGTCGATATTAGGCAAGGGGAATGCATCTTTGGGGCATGCCCGGTTAAGATCGGTATAGTTAACACACATACACCATTTTCCATTATTCTTTTTAACTAGTACAATATTTGACAGCCAGGTTGAATACATGACCTCAGAAATAAAATTTACCTCTAGAAGGTGTTTTACAGCATTTTCAGCAGCCTCTGCTTTCTCGGGAGACTGCACACGTCTATGTTGTACAATTGCCCTAGCAGATGGATCAATGACCAGTTGGTGGTAGGCGACCTCGGGGTCGAGACCAGGCATTTATGCAACATTCCACGCGATCAGGTCTGCATTCTCCCTCAAGCAAGCTTTGATCTGCTTCCTCGCCAGGTCGGGGAGTCTAGTGTCGATCTTCATGCCTTTGTGAGGGTCTTCACCGAGGGGGACGAGCTCAAAGTCTCCATCCGGGATTGGTCGGAGGAGTCCCTGCTCGTTGTCGGGTGCTTCATCCTGATCGAAGCAGGTGTCTAGCGGAATGGAGTCTACCTTGGGAGGAGTTCTTTGTTCCTCTGTCTTAACGGGCTGGGGCTCTGGTCATGCAGTAGCAGCTCTCTTGGCGGGTTGTGCTCCAGTGTCGACCTTACTCTATCCCTTTGACATTGCGTTGAAGCATCTCCGGGAAGCCGCGAGGTCGCCTTGGATGGTGGCGACGCATCCTCTCTTCATGTAGAATTTCATCTTTAGATGGACGGTGGAGGTAACAACGGTCAATTCCGCCAATGCTGGTCTCCCTAGGATACAGTTGTAGAGAGACGGGCATTCGATGACCAGAAACCGCACCTTGACTTGCCTGGTGGCGGTCTCCTCGCCGAAGGTGACTAAGAGCTCCACGTACCCCCACGGTTTGGAGGTCGAGCCGTTGAAGCCCTGGAGGTTGGACCCCACGTATGGTGAGAGGTGGGTGTCGTCGAGCTGTAGGGCTCAGAAGAGTTGGCTATACATTACGTCGACAGAACTCCCTTCTTCGACCAAGACGCGATGAACTTCAAAATTAGCCATCCTCTCCCTAACTAGAAGAGGGATGCTTGAATTAGGGGCCCCTCCAGGAAACTCTTCGAGGTAGAATGTGATCGGCTCTGATCTGCCCCTGACCCTCTCGAATGTCACCGCTTGTAGAGGGGCCACGTCGACCAGCTCATCCAGCTTCCTCTTTGTGGAGTTTATAGATATGTCGTTGAACCCCCCGCCATTTATAACCATGGCAGAGGGGAATCTTTACCACCTACTGTGCATGGACAGAGGCTCTTCGATGTCGTCGAGGACGTAGAAGTCCTCCGGTCTTATAACAGAGAAGGCTGTCTGGATGGGGACTGTCTCGTCTGATGGTCGGGCATTCTCCTTAGCCTCTTTTGTGTCACGGGTATCTCTCCGAGGGGCGTCGTAGCACGATATTGCCAGAGTTTTCCCACTTTAATGAGGGTTTCAATAGCGTTTTTAAGATGGACACAATCTTCATTCAGGTGTCCATGGCTTCAGTGATACTGGCAATACTTGCTCCGGTCAGCCCCAAGCTTAATAGGACGAGGACGCCTGACGCCACCGTTCTTGAAATTAGTATTAGCACACTCCGCCAAGATGCGCTCGCGGGAAGCCGTCAGCAAAGTGTACTCAGTAAATCGCCCTGCGGGCCCTCTTTGCTCGTGAGGATCCTGTGGTTTGTCATCCCCCCTCTTCTCGCCCGTTCGTCGAGGAGGGCCCGAATGTTGTTGTTGCGGATTGCTGGTTGATCCACGATTCCTTGGGTCCTGGGCTCTATTGGCCGCTTCCCTCTCCTTATAGTCCATATAGGCCCCATCCTTTTCGAGGAGAGCATCGAATATCCACGGTGGTTCGATGCCAACGACTTTTATGAACTTCGTTCCTGGGTGGAGTCCCCTATCGAGCAGGTATCTCTTCATATGATCGGTGAAAGGGACCTGAATGGCCTCACGGTTGAAGCGATTAATAAACTCCCTGAGGTTATCGTCGCTTCTCTGGACGATGGCCTCGAGGGCTGCCTTAGTCTTCGGGTGTCGACGTGAGACAATGAACGAGCTGATGAACTGGTTTTTCAAGTTTTTCCAGGAGGTGATTGACCCCGGGGCGAGGTTCTTATACCAGTCCATCGTAGTCTTCCTTAGAGTAGTGGGGAACAACTGGCATTTGATCGGTCCCCCGACGTTATGATAATGCAGTATTGCCTCGAACCCATCGATATGGTCGACTGGATCGGCAATACCGTCGTACTCCTTCAGATGGGGAGGTTTCTCCATACACGGGGGAATGGGTGCCTCCATAATAGCTTGGGATAGGGGACCGCGGGGGTCGTCTTCGTCGCTTCTGTCTAGAGATCGATAAGGCGACCTGTTGTAATGACGGTCATGATGGTGGCCCTGGTCGCGGGGAGGATCCATCGGCCAGTTTCGTTGTTTGTCATTCCCCCTATTTTTGTTTCCAGGGGTTTTCTCTCTTGGCGTGGGGGAATGTGATCACGTCTCCCCGTATCAATGGGTTGATCCCTCTCCAACGCGGGGCGTCGCCCGATTCATCGGGGAGAGGGGCTTCGAGAGGAATCCCGTCTGCGTCTTCGCGGGGAAGATTGAGGATGGTCCTCTGTCTGACGGGCAGGAGGAGAATTAGGCCTCCTGTGTCTTTTGGGGGCTCTTCGAGAATCTTCGAGCACCCTTAATCTCTCACCTTGTGAGAAGATCAAGTAGTTCATTTGATTTATAGCCGCGAACAGTGACCTGATCGTGGCATCGGCGTCCGCGGGAACTGGAACCTCCTGAAACTGGTTCGGTTGGTAGTTCTAAGGAGGACGACATCATCCTCTAGTGGTCTGGACAATGATGACGATAAGGCAGTTAGTCCGTCTCTATATTCTGAAGGGTCAGACATGTCAACGGCGTGGTCGTTGTTGTTGTTGCTGGTATTGTTATTGTTTCCAGTCTCTATATATTTTAACTTATTAAAAAAAGTTCAAGTATATATATATATATATATATATATATATATATATATATATATATATATATATATATATATATATATATATATATATATATATATATATATATATATATATATATATATATATATATATATATATATATATATATATATTATTAATAAAATATTTGAATTAATATTTTATTTTTAAAATAAGTTTGTAATATTTAAATAATTTATTCAAAAAAAAAATATAAACTTATTTAAAAAAATGACATTTTTGAGCAAACAACATTTTCAAAATAATATTATAATTTGAAACAGAACAACTACTCAACAATTATCTTGTAAAAAAAAAAAACTCAAGAATTATATTACTTTTGACTTTTCTTATAAAGAGTAAAATAAAATATGTGATATTGTTTTATAAATAGTGCACAAAGAAGTATAAAACAATAAATTGAATGACAGATAAAATATAAATTTGTTTTTTATAAAATCAACATTTTATACGTAATGTATATTAATTCGTGCAGGGTCGCTGCGAACATTCAGACAATTTACTCAGTTTTCCTACTTTGTCAAATCCATTAATTGATGGCATGTTTGAATTTAGTTGATTCAACTAGAAATCATCAATAATTATTAATAGCAATAAGAATAATGAAAGCTGGAGAAACTTGTATGTGAGAGAATAAGAGAAAGAAAAATGGATTGGTTGAATTAACGTGAATAGAAAAAGAAAAGAAGAGTTGGGGTAGCTAGCTGTCAAAGAAAGAGTAGAAGAATGGGGAAAAGAATCTTGACCCTTTTTGTTGTCTTTCCAAATGAAAGGAAGGTGCCAACATGAGATGTACTGAAGTTCAGCGTACAAAACATCCACTAATTTTCATATTCATGAATATCATGTTTTTCTTCCCAAAGCACCCCAAATATATGTGTTATATTCATGGTATAGTAAGGTAGAACCACATTTTGTTTTCCACACAAGAAAATAATTTAAAGATCCCATTGTGGTGTACTAGACTAATGCCAGCACTAAAGTTTGACATATGTGGGATTAAGGTTTAAGGTTAAATTGATTATAAGAGAATGTTTTCGTACTCTCTTAAACATTTATTTTTTTATTAATTAAAATATATGTGAGTCTTACCACTTTATATAGAATTTATTTTTAAAGTAAAAAATTTACAATCTTTTAATTAATAAATAAATAAATATATAAGAAAATATTGAAAAAAGAGTGTTGTTAGTGCTCTTTTTAATTATAAATATCTAAAAATGTTAAATAAATATGAGAATTATATTAAACATATATTTAATGTGTTAAAATTTTGAGTGGAGATTCTATTTCTTGTAATTCTAGAACATTTGTCATGTCTGAAGCTCTCCTGCTTATATTTTCAATGTTTAGTTCATTCAAATTATTACAATTTATCCACTAAACATTTTGGTTAAATTCTTATTTTTGGATATTAATAAATGAAAGATGTCTTTGAAATTTTTAGTTTTTTTTTTTTTATAAAAAAATTAACTTTTTAAGAAAAATGTCTAAGTCATACACTCTTTTTAATTTTATCCTAACTTTTATTTTAGTTTTTTTACACAAATAAATTTAACTCATATAGTTAGGCAATTGCTTTTCAATATAAGGAGGAATCAAATTAAAAATATTAAATTCAGTCAAAGAATTGATCATTTTAACTAATAAGTGAGCAATTAAATTCGCTTGACGCTTAACAAATTTAATCTTAAAGTTGAAATGAAATTGTAATAAACTCTTAACAAAAATAATAATTAAACTAAATTCAGAGCTACCACAATAGTTAGCATGAATTCATTGAACCACTATTTGAGAATATTTTAAAAAATCACATAATCCAAATGCATCTGGATGATAACCTGAATCGCTTCTTTCAAAGCCATTGCTTCCGTTTCTAAGATAGAATAAAGACCCAGATCCCAAACTATATCTACAATAATAAATCTTCCAAAATAATCTCTAACACACTCCCTGTTAATTGTTCCCCTTTGATTATTGAATCCATCATCAATATTGTACTTAACCCTCCCTACATTCGGCGGACTCCAAATTATTTGGTAGTTGTGACCATCATTATTACTACCATGGAACTCTTGTGTTTTATACCAATCATGCCAAGTATGAAAATCCTGCATCCCTAATTTAAACACCTCATCTCTTTCATTGTTCCAAATCAAGTTATTTCTATTAATCCAAAGAACATAAATTATTACATAAGCTTTACCGGCTACCCGCATATCCTCTCTACTACAAATATCAAGAATAATGGCCTTGACATCATTAAAATTATGTAAACGAGGCTCTATAATAGAAGACAATCCTAAAATCCTCCAGCATTTACTAGTGATAACACAACCAAAGAACACTTGCCATTCATCTTCGTCACTATCTTCACACAATTGGCAATTATGAGAACAGAGAAAAAAGTCTTGATGAAGTTTAGTCCTTAGGAAGACATCGCCTACAAATCCTCCAAAGTAAGTGTTTGGCTCTAGGAGACGCTATAATATTCCACAAGCTACACCAATCCCCCTTCATGCTAAGGTTAAGACGAATTGCTTGAATACTCCTCAACAACTTGTGACCGGTTTTGACATTATAATCTCCATGCCGCTCTTCTTTCCAAACCATAGAATCTTCTACCACATCTTCTACCAGGGAAACCTTAAGAATTTCCTTAGCAACTTCATGAGTAAGTAAATGTCTTATCTTATGAACATCTCATTTTTTAACATTAGGCAGCATAAGATCCTTAACAGTAACGTTGTACATAGAGGTGTTCGCGGGCCGGTTTGTTTAGGTTTGAGAGAATTCGGTATCCAAACCGATTAAAATTATATGAATTGGTTTGAATTGGATTTGCAAAGTTTTGCGATAAAGCCCAAACTGAACCGAACTGAAAAAAAATGGGTTGGTTTGAGTTGGATTGATCGGGTAGATAAAAAATGCAAAAATATTTTTATAAAAAAACTTATTTATGAAAATCAATTTTTCATAATAATATTAAAAAACTATAGTATTAATATTGCTTAATCGTAAATGTTAGACTAGCAATTTTTCCCTAATAAATTCTAAAATATCTAACAAGAAACTTTTGAATCTATAATTAGTCACTTGAGTTAATATGATAATGAATGTGTTTCATAGCTCTACGCTTAGTTACCATAATACACTAACAATTTTCTAATAACAAATTAAAATAGAATAACTTATCCACATACGATATTTCACTTTTTTCTTCTTGAACTTGAATGATTGGTAGTAATTTTCATGATAATTAATTATGATTGGTTCGGGTTGGGTTTGCGGGTAGAAAATTGAAAATATGATGCCCGAACCAATTGTCATTGGATTTCATTGGTTTGGTTCGGTTCATGCCCGAACTGAAAAAATATCCAACCCAAACATTATGGTTTAATTTAGATTCTGGTTTGGTTCGGATTTACCCGAACCATTGAACACCCCTAGTTGTACACACCTTGATCTCAAGGACCTCATAAGCAACCCTCTCCTTCACCTCTTAACCACATTTCAACAATCGCTTTAATCTTACTCCCATCACCAATTCTCCACCTACAACCAAGAGACAAAAAATTCCCCGCTTTCCATAAGCTTCTCCACACAACGTTGGGGTTATTACCAAGATTAGCTTCAAAAAGAGGATTGAGGATAGTACTTTGATTTAAAAACTCTATCTACCAAAGACTCCGGATTTATCATCATTTTCCACCCTTGTTTAGCCCCATCGCCATATTGAAATCTTTGAAATCTATAAACCTAAGTCCTCATTCCTTCTTAGTACATGTTAACCTCTTCCACGCAAGCCATCTTATACCTTTATTATTATTGCCTCCCCCACCAGAAAGCATTCAACATTTTCTCAATATCATTCACAATAGAATTTGGTATAATAAACACACTCATGATATAAGAATAAATTTCCTAATGAATTGGCTTTATCATAATCTCTTTCCCTGTCTTAGACAAAGACCTACCTCTCCATGAATTTATTCTCTTCCAAATCCAATCCTTGATAAAAGAAAAATTAATCTTTTTAATTATACCAATCATTCTATTTGAGAGAAGCTTCAAAACCATCTTATACACCACATTACAAAGAGAAATAGGTCTCAAATCCTTCATATTGTTAGGCTTCGCACATTTCAGAATGAGACAAATATTTGTATCATTAAGAGATGAAGGAAAAAGCCTCTATCTAGCCACTGTGTAACAACTCCAAAGATGTCATTGTTAGACGAAGATGACTTATCTAAAGGGGGGGAAAGGTGAACATATCCCCAAGTAAAAATTACCTTTCAAAAAATAGGTAATTAGAATTTATTTTGAAAGCCAATGTTGAGCGGAAGATTTTTAGCCTAGATTGAAAAAACCATCTAAACGAACCTTGTTATTGGAAACTCGGATATGCGAAAGTCGTATGGAATTAAAACAATGATAAAAACAATCAACACCATTATATCTTAATTAAATGTATATCACAAATCATAACAGTTACCTATTTCTAATGAAATTATGTATAAAACGAAACTTTGAAATTTATCGAACACTTGGTGCGCGATCAATTTTTCAGATTTTCCTTTGAGTTTTTTTTATATGAGAAAGCACTTAAAGTCAAAGTGATTATAAGCTAATAAACATAGAAATTTGAAATTTAATAATCAAAGAAAAATTATATACGAATCGATCGATCAAACAATAAGTTCAATAAATTGCATATAGTAAGTAAATGAGAGTAAGAGAGAGAGAGAGGGAGAGATATAGATAGATAGATAGATAGATAGATAGATAGATAAATAGATAGATAGA